>CM057449.1:921867500-922467500 GCA_016271365.2 Neoceratodus forsteri
ATAACTTTGCCCCATTCAATTGATTTACATGAAATCTGGAAATGTCAGCCTCCGTGCCTGGATCTCTTGATCCCATAAATTTCACATAGATTGGTTCAGAGAGGGTAAAGTTACAGAGGTGAAAAAAACATAAAAGTCCCCATTTTTGAAAATTGTAAGACTTTTTCTGTCATCAGATAACTAAACAAATATGAGACTTTGAAACCTAAAAAGTTCAGGTTTGATAGAGTTTGGTCCAAGGTATGTGTTTTGTGTTTTTTAGGTCCAGCTGTTAAGTGCTTTTTAAAATATTTAAGAAAACAATGTTTTGTTTCTGAGCATGCACAGTTCAAAAAAATTAACATTCTATTCATAACTGAATTTTTGTGACAACAGCTGATTGTGTTGTATGACACAGCTATCTACTAACAAATGACAGCTGTGTTGTATAATGCAACCACAGCTGTTGTCGTGACTCATTTGTCAGGGATGGGATACTGTCATTATAGTGCTGCCATCCTGACTGTTCTGTATCTGCACAAATGGGGTCCTCAATCCCTGGTGGCAGTGTATTTATTTATTTATTTGTTATTCTTATATTTATTTATCTTGTATAATCTGACACTGGGATGCCCACCCCCTGGTGTGGAATGCCTCCCTCATGCTGACCCTTGTTTTATTACTACTGCTGACATCGGTGGGCCCAATCCCCATGTCAGCATTTACAACCCCTCCAATAGTGTTAACACTGGGGAGCCCACCCCCAGTGTCCTGAAATATTTTATTTCATTTGCTTTGCTTCTGTAAAAAGAAAACAGTCCCCCAATGTCTTTTATTTTTGTTTTTAATTTGAACAAAAGAAAACGGTCCTTCATCATCAGTGCTGACACCTCCCCCCATCCTGACCCTCCCATTGATCGGCCACTTCCCCCCCTTACCCTATACTTATCACTGGAGGTTCTACACTGTCATCTTCAGCCCGTTGCATTCTACAACACAGCTTTCTACTAACACATGACAGCTGTGTAATATAATGCAACCCCAGATGTTGTCATGTTTCATCTGTCAGGGATGGAGCTACTGTCATTATAGTCCCACTGTGGGTTTGCCTTGAGGTTGTTCACCCTATCACTCACCCCATTCCATGAGTAAATAATCTGAAATTGGTACAGTATAATAGAATAGGGTAAGTGTTAGGGTTAACAACCCCAGGGCACACCACCCCACTCTTGTTACTGCCTATATGGTAGGGGTGGGGTGTTAGGGTTGGAAACACTAATACCACATTTCCTTACTTTTGTTGCTTTAACCCTAATTGGTGCATTAACAAAGTTTTTTGCAATGAATTTCCTTACTTTTTCAGATATTATAATCACATCCTCATTTGCCTGAGGGAGCCCTCCAGGCCCTGTGCTCCCATCCATTGATACTTTTTTAGATAGTGTAATTGTATCCTTTTTTGCCAGTGGGAGCTCAGGGCTCTCTGGGTCCTGCACTCCCATCCTTCCATAGATGTGTATATGTACATTGCTATGAAATTGCAGGGCCCTCTAGGCCCTGCGCTTCCAATTTTAACAAAACTACAGCCAAATTGTCACAATAGACTTCTTATTACCCCACCTCATGAATTTGGTACTGAAAATTTCCAAATCTTCACCAAAATGTGATTCAACACCATCGCAACATCATTCCATGCCACAGTACAATAGACAGTTTCATCAGGATTTGAAAAATGACAGCTGTCATGTTCATGAGGCAGTGTAAACTATGTCTACGTTGAAAATTTGGTCTCAAAATATTGAAACTTTATCAGAGTTATGAGCAAGCATAGAAAAATGTCAATGCATGATTGTGAATTTGTCATTTTTATGTATTTTGACCCCATATTTTCAACATGTAGCCTTCTTAGGACCTCACTTCATGAAAAAGGGCAGCGAAAGTTTTCAAATCCTGCCCAAACAAGGATTTTGCCAAGCAACCACAACATTGCCTTTCAGGCCAGATTTGGAGAATTCCACTGACATTGTTCATAAGGTGGGGTCCCAAAAAAGCATGTTGAAAATTTGTTGTCAAAATATGCAAAAATGTCCAAGTTATGAATCAAAGTTGAAAACCTCATTCAAATACATTGAACCACATTTACCTTAGTTTCTCATACTGCAGTTGATGGTTCCAGCAGCAAGATGTGTCTTTGATGATAGAGTGGATATTCAGCCACTGAGATGTTCAGGTGAGTGAGGGTGTGTGGGGTGTGTGTGTGTGGGAGGGTGCAGGGTGGTCATTGCTCAGTGGGAGGTCGGGGTTGGGGGGTTGGATTTGCAAGGGATGGTTTAATTTTTTACAGGTTAAAAAAAGACATTGAGGGACTGTTTTCTTTATTACATGTCTGACAAGAGAGATGATTGGAGGGTGGGGGTACCACTGGAGACCAATGAAAAAGCAAATATTACGATGACTGTGATAGGAGAGTGGGGGTTGCCACTGGACACCAGAGACCATAAAGAAACATATTACAAGGACGAGGATGTTGGGGGGGCATCACTAAATACCAAGGAAATAAATAAATAATTATGGGGCGGTGACTGGAGGGTGGGGGTGCCACTAGACACCAGGAAAAAAACAGTAAATACAGGAGCAGCAATCAGATGGTGTAGAAGCCACTAGACTCATGGAATAATAAAGAAAAAAATATGGGGAGGGCAATCAGAGGGTGCCACTGGCACCAGGGACCAATTTTCAAACTTAGGGTAGGAGGAAGTAAGCTGTTGGTTAACTAAGATCTGCAGCTTATCTATCAGGTAGGGAAATGGGGAGACTAGGTGGGCCAAGTGGTCCTTATCTGCCATCAAATTCTATGTTTTTATGTTACTTACAGTGCCACAAGGGACTTATAGCAGGTAATTTGGCACAAGTGCTGACTTGTGTCAAACCATTCCGAAAGCAAGATTTTCAAAGAAGCCAGCCTCAAAACCCCTGCAGCAAGTCCCTGGTGATGACTCATCACAGTTCTGCCAGCTCCCCACATGACAGGGTTGAATAAGTCCCTGCCCCATTTGTTATGCAGAAAGAGTTTAAATGCAAGAGTCTGTTCTATCCTTTTCTTTTATGTCTCTGGTCTGTCTGGTTACGGAACCAAATATTATTTTGAGACCTAGGAACTGATCATTCCAATGGGTTTGCAATTCTCTACCTCTCACTGTCTTTCTGCCTTCACTTGCTGTTCTGTCTTTTCTCCCCTTTCTTATCTGTTGGTTTAAAAATATATGTAAATCTTTAAGTGGAAATGTCACTGATGGTTAGATCCCTTTGTTTAAAACTGTATATAGTTTTACTGTTGAAATGATTACAAAGCTATTTGAAACTCAAGGGGTTAACCTGAGATGTAGTTTTTAAGCCTTTTGCAGAGCTGTAAACAAGAGGTCACTTCTGGGTCACCATGTACTGCTTTGTTGTACCTGTAAGGAATGAAACTTACAAGAACATTCTGTAAGCTTACAAGAGCATTCTGTGAGAAGGAAGCTCTCTTAATGAGTTCCCAGACAAAGACTTATAAAAGGAGCAGCAATGCTTTTGCTAGGGAGGAAAGGAGAGTGAGTGACTGAAACTTGGAATTAAGAGATACCCTCAGAAGAAGTACTTAGTTTTCTCTGTTTGTACTGCATTTTTAAATAGTTATACTGAATAATTTCTATTTTTTATTTTGCTGTTATTGAGAAAAAATAAAGTGCTATTTGTGAATTCTGAAAACTACTTCTGGTTTTCCTATGCTTCCTGACCTGTGCCTCAATGACATCCACTATTGTAACTTTCCACCCGTGGGGGAGCCAGTCTACAGGGCTTGCACCACAGCTTTGGTGCAAGCTGCTGTAAAGTGAGTGCAGCGTCGCAACCTGCATCTAGGGTTTGAAAATCAGGAGCTGGTTGCATCAAACCCTTGGACACAGTTGTGGCAAAAATTGCAGGGATTCAGGGCATGGTTGCAAACCCTACATCACCATTTGAAAATCGGGCCCCAGGAAATTACAGTGGTATAATGGGATTACAGGGAGGCCAATCAGAGGGTGTGGGTGTCACTAGATACCAGGGAACATATGCCAACAAAAGAAAACAATGTTTCCCTCATGAAAAAGGATATTTTTTCATGACTCGAGATATGAAAAAGAATCCTTTTTTGTATCACGAGTCATGATAAAGAATCCTTTTTTGTATCACAAGTCATGAAAAAAGATTTATAATCTTAAAAAAACAACATGTCAAGGGCATTTCTCCTACAGTTAAGTGCATAATCCAACTTAGGGGCTCCAGAGCTATATGTGTTGGTCGCTCTGAAGAATAACATTTTTGTGATTTTCCAAATTAGAATTTTTAGGAGAAAACAGAACACAAGATGGTAGCCATACAAAAAAAAACATACAAAAAAGGGTCCCCATATGAAAACTTCATACAGCTGTTTTGAAGTGCTGACTGAGCATGCTCAGAACCCACATTTTTTAAATTTAATAACTTTAGAATGGATTAGTATTCTTTCACCAAACCAGCACATCTGTGGCAAAATCCATTTCTCCCCCGAACATTTCAGACCAAAACTCCAAACCATCTGGGTGCAAGGTGATGACAAAAAAACAACAAAAAAACAGTGATTTTTTAACCTGTTTTGCTATCTACATCTCTGAATCTGCACATCCGACCAGAATGAAACTTGGCATGTCAAGAGATCTACCCCACTAAACTGCACATGCAATGGTTATTGCAAATACATTGAACAGTTGCAAAGATATTGAAGTGCAAAATTTGAGGTTTAACATAGAAACCACTGCTCAGCCCTAACTATAGTGGTGCTACCATGCCACTATAATTAATAACTTCACCCCTGTTCAATGGAATTGCTCTTAAGTTTGCATGATGGGGGATCTGAATATGCCAGATGTTAACTGGAGCACCTTTGTTGCAGCCACATCCAAAGCTGGGTCACTCTCAATGTCTTACAGGGAGCATACATCAGACAACTAGTGTTGGAACCCACTCAGGAGGGAGCAATCTTAGACCTGGTACTTTTAAATTAGGATGGAGAGAGGATTTCAGATTTAGAAGTGGGTAGCCATCAAGGAAGAAGCAATCACCAAACAGCGTGGTTCACGATAAACACAACAATAGAGTCAAGCAATACAAAAGCAAGGGTATTGGACTTTAGGAGGGCTGACTTTGGGAAAATGGGAGAGTGCCTCAGAAAAGCACTAGCAAATGGGAAAGAAGGATGAGCAGAGGAACAATGGGAAAAATCAAAACAGCCATCACGGAGGCAACAAGCCTTTGTGTGAAGCAAATCAACAAAACAAAAAGAAGGGAAAAAAAAAACACTGTTGTTCTCAAGAAAGGTAGCGGGGAAGGTTAGGGAGAAAAAGGTAGCATTCAGGAAGTATAAGGAAACACAGAAGGAGCAGGACAGAGAACTGTACCTGCAAGCAGAAGGAAGTGTGGAAGGCTATCAGAATAGCAAAGGCCCAAACTGAGGAAAAGATAGCAGCCTCAGTTAAGAAGGGGGATAAAACCTTTTATACGTACATTAGGGAGTGAAAAAAGACCAAGGTAAGGATAGTGAGACTTAATAAAGGGAAGGGGGTGGGCAAAAGGTGACAGTGAAAAAGCAGGAATACTGAAAAAATACTTCTGCTCAGTATTCACAAAAGAAGAAGGGGGGAGGTACCTAAACCAAACAATAGAAGCACTCTGAATAGGGGGTTTGTTACCAGTCCATTCACAGAAGAAAGGGTCCTGAAAGAACTCCTAAAACACAAGGTGGACAAAGCAATGGGGCCTGATGGGATTCACCCCAGAATTCTAAAAGAACTAATGGGAGAACTAGTGACAACACTGACTAACCTTTTTAACAAATCATGGGAAGATGGCATGGTGACTGCTGATTGTAGGAAGGTGGATGTGAATTCCTTTTGCAAAAGTTGGAGCAAGACAGAGGCAGGAACTACAGATCTGTTAATTTGACCTCATTGGTAGGGAAAATGAAGGAATCACTTCTAAAGGAAAGAATTGTTGACTACCTAGAGGACAATGGGGCACAGGACCCAAGGCAGCATGGATTCAGAGTGGAAAGCTCATATCAGATGAATCTAATCAAGTTCTTTGACTGGGTGACCAATGTAGTAGACCAGGGAGGGGCTGTGGACATGGCATACCTAGACTTTAGCAAGGCATTTGACAAATCCCACACAAAACATGAATTAACAAGGTAGCCCACCTGGGAGTGGGTCCCAGGGTTGTATCCTAGATAAAACATTGGCTGGACATCAGGATGCAGAGGGTTATATTAAATGAAGTCCACTCCGAAGAAAGGGGGGTTACTAGTGAGATACCACAGGGTTCAGTACTGGGACCAGTTCTCTTTAATGTCTTTAAAGGTGACATTGCAGAGAGACTGGAAAAGAAAGTATGCCTCTTTGCAGAGGACAAAAGATCTGCAACAGGGTTGATACACAAAGTGGGGCAGAAAGGATAAGAAGGGACTTGGCAAGGTTGGAGGAATGTTCAAAAATATGGCAGCTTAGATTAAATGGAAAGAAGTGCAAAGTAATGCATCTGGAAAACAAAAACCCAGGGGAAGAGTACACAATGTGGGGGGAGGTACTAACAACAATAAAAATGGAAAGGGACCAGGGCATAGTCATATCAGATGACTCAAAGGTAGGCAAGCAATGTGAGAAGTCAGTGAGGAGAGCTGGGGGGATATTGGGATGCTTAGAGAGCGGCATCACCAGTAGAAAACAGGAAGTTGTTATCCCTCTGTACAGACAATTGGTGAGACCTCATCTGGAATACTGTGTGCAGTTCTGGAGACCCAGTCTCCACAAGGACATAGACAGGATAGAGGCAGTCCAGAGGAGGGAAACTAAAATGTTGCAGGGTCTGCACCAGAAGCCATACAAAGAGAGACTAAAGGAGCTTAATATGTATACCCTCAAGGAAAGTAGGGAGAGGGGGGACATGATAGAAACATTTAAGTATCTCAAGGGAATCAACAAAGTCCAAGAGGGTACCATCTTTCAGAGAAAGAGATGTGAAAGAAGAAGGGGGGACAATTTGAAGATAGAGAGGGGACGGCTCAGGGGCAATGCAAGAAAGTATTTTTTCACAGAGAGGGTGGTAGATGCATGGAACGGCCTTCCTGAGGAGGTTGTGGGGTCAAAAACAGTGGGGGAATTCAAAAATGTATTGGACAGACATAAAGCAATTCTTCTGAGGGGTAGGAGGAAGTAGGCTGTTGGTTAACTAGGATTGGCAGCTTATCAAATAGGTAGGGAAATTAGCAGACTGGGTGGGCCAAGTAGTCCTTATCTGCCATCAAAGTCTATGTTTCTATTTTTGCATGGACAGTTTGGGGGGCAAGGTGTCCTGATTTGCCAAGTTTCATTCCAGTCGGATTTGAAGATTCCAAGATCTAGATAGCACATTTTTAGGAATTTTTTTTTTTGCATTTCTTTGTCATCACCTACAGCCCAGATGGTTTGAAAATTTGGTCTGATATTTTCAGGATAGAAAGAGTATGACACATAATGGTGCCTTTAATTGGTTTGGTGGAAAAATATGAATACTTTCCAAAGTTATAATCATTAGAAATTTTGCTTCTGTGCATGCCCAGTACGGTATCAAATGTCTATCCAAAAGACCCTACTGAGAATGCTCAGAACTGAAATTTCAAATCCTTATAACTTGGCAGTGGATTAATATTTCTTCACCAAACAAGTAAAAGGCGTATCTGTGGGCCAAGCCCTTTCTATCCTGAAAATTTCAGACCAAATTCCAAACTGTCTGGGATAGAGATGATGACAAACAACAGCAAACATTTTTAATTTTTAAACTTTTTTCACTATCTGGATGTCAGAATCTGCACATGCAGCTGGAAGGAAACTTAGCAAGTCAAGAGATCTACTCTCTGAGACTGGGTATGCAAGATTCTATGCAAATCCATTAAACAGTTGTGAAGATATTAAAATACAAAGATGACATCTCACAAAAAGGGATTTTTTTCTCACCAAATGGATTGGTCCATCACAACAAAGAATCCTTTTTTGTGAGACCAAATTTAGCTTTCTATTGCAGGAAGCTATCCAAAAGACTGAACTGAGCATGCTCAGAACTCAAAACTTTAAAATGAAATAACTTTGGAACAGATTAATATTTTTTTCATCAAACCAGTGAAAGGCACTTTTGTGAGGCAAGCCCTTTCTACCCTAAAAATGTCAACCCAAAAATCCAAACCATCTCAGCGCAATAAGATAAAAAATGTGCAAAAACCAGTGATTTTAATATTTTAGCATTATGTGCAGCTCGGAATTCACAAATTCTACCAAAACAAAGCTTGGCACATTAGATCTACTGTACCACACAGGACTGCGCATGCAAAATGTTATGCAAATCCATTGAATGGTTGCAAAGTTATTAAAGTGCAAAGTTTGAGGTTTAACATAGAAACCCCTGCTCAACCCTAACTATAGTGGTGCTTCCATGTCACTATAATATATAACATGGATGGGAACTTTCCTCATAGAAAAGGCCATCATTTATTTCTCTGTATACCTGTGACTAATCTATAAATTAAACATATATACCTGCACTAATTTAACAATTACAGTGGTATACCTGCACTAATCAATTTCTGCTATATGCCTACATTAATTAAAGCTATATACTGTACCTACACTAATCAAACAATTAATGGGACAATACTGATAACAATTAACAGTGCATTACAGGGGCTGAAATAAGGATTTGGCAGCCAAGTGCCATAAATAGCTCATAGGTATCAACATTTTTCAGTCATCCAGTAGCTACTTGCACCAACACAGCAGCTGACAGCTACATTTAGTAATTTTTTTTGACTAGATAAATGTCTTTAGACAAAAAGACTGGAACTAAAAAGTGGCTATCTTTAACTATCTCAGACTGCTGCAGAAGATTAGACTTTATACCCACATGGGACAGGACAGCTAGTTAACTGCCTGTGTGTTAAATTAACTAATACATAAATATCCCCCCACACTCCAAAACAATAAGCACACTGACTTTTTTTGGCCCCCTGTTTTTTTCATTTTTCAGCAGAGCTATTCATTCTAAGGACCGTAGACAACACAAAAGGTGTACTCCCAAACAGTTGGCACTACATGCTGACATAGTGACTTTGTGCATGCCTTCAAAGAACCCTGCAGTTGTCTCTGGTATGTGTTGTTTTACATAAACTAAATTTACTGAAAAGCTCCAATACACTGTGAGCCCACTGCAGCACACAACATCTTTACCCCCGCCTCCAACTATGGAGTGTGCCTCTAACAAGCAGCTCCTAATAATAAAGCTGAATCCAGTGGCAGCAAAACAGGATGATCCTCAAGCAAAATCTGCCTGTTTTAATACTGTGTAAACAAAATACCTAGAGCTGTTAATGAGCTGATCAATAGTATACGTTTTCTAATAGCTCACATTGATACAGTCCTCAGCTTGGGCCAGCAAGTCACCCGATGTGCTACCTGAACTTGGGTCTAAGAGAACTATGTGTTAATTTTTCTGGACATTAGATTAGGAATGCTTTAACTTTTCAGACTATGATGATTACAAGGTTCATACCCCCCTACAGTCACTAGAGCAATATGGATATTAAGTAAGTTGCTTCACCCACCCTTATGCTAAGATTTAGATCCTTCCAGCTGTAAAATTGAGAAGCAACAAGATACCTCGTTGAAAATGAGATGCTACATCTCGGTAGGAACTAACATGGGGAAATATTGTTTTCTGTATGATCTTGCTTATCGACCATTTTACAGCAGAATGCCCTGAAGAACAGGAAGATTATGTCACATGCCCAAGGTCTCAGACAGGGAACCAGTGACTGTGATGCTCTGCACAAACTTGGGATCTTCTGTTTCAGAGTTGAGTGCTTTAGCAAAACAAAAACAAGCACAGGCTGTTGCATCCACAATTTACAGAGAATGAAACTCACCACTTTTTTGAACGCAAGCTTTCCTAATATCAAAGAATTCAAGAAAAGACATTCTCTCAAATAAAAAAAAAGTTCTTAACTCTTGTGGTCTACAAACAGCTACATTTTTGCAGTCAATCTTACGCTTCCTGTAACCTCCACTAAGTCAGCAGTTCAGTCCTGAAACTGCAGCTCTGTAAACAATCAATTGCACATGCTTAGATTTGGTGGCCATGTAACAGAGATTCTCCTCTATTCTCCGTGTTCAGTAAGGGTTCATATTTCAGCTGGGAGCTCTCCACTGAACTGTGTAATGTCATGCTGCTTCTCTCCTGAACTCACTCCTCCCCTGACTGAATACACACACACACGCGCAGTTTAGTCAACAGCTGTAGTCTCAATATGTCTGTCTCTCTCTCTCCCCCCTGCCCGGACACACCATGTGCTGCTGGAAGTGCCTCTATCTTGCTGCATTTTAAAGCAGTAGGCACTAATTGTGATAGTACAGGTGTGACGTAGCACCCAGCACCCCCTTATTTCAGCCCCTGTCATTAGAAAGCTATCCAATCCAATCAAGCTGCAAAAGAACCTTGAAAATCACAAAATCCTCCCAAACCCTGAAATCCCCCAAACCCCTACCTACACTCACTACACACCATTCAATCTTTGCATCAAGAGACCTTCAGGTGCAACAATGTAATTGCAAATGCAATCTTCATAACAATAACCATCCTAATGCATTGTATTTAACAAACAATGGGTAAGGGTGGAACACTAGGAAGTACTGTATGCCCATCTCAGGGGCAAACTAGAGCAATACAGCCACTCGCCCCTTTGAGCTCATGGCCTTATAGCCCTTATTAGCCCCTTTGCTGGATATACATCCTTGTATACCACCCTTACCCATTATTTATTCTATATATTATAGTGGTGCTGTTGATCCACTGTGGTTAGGGGTGAGCAGGTGTTTCTATCTTAAACCTCAAATGTTGCACTTTAATGTCTTTGCAACCATTTAAGAGATTTGAATAAAATTTTGCATGCACATTCTTGTGGGGCAGATCTCTTGATGTTCTAAGTTTCAATCCAGTCAGATGTGTCAATTCTGAGATGTGGTTAGCAAAAAAACATAAAAAAATTGCTGTTTTTTTTTTTTGTCATCATCTTGCGCCCAGGTGGTTTGGAATTTTGATCTGAAATTTTCAGGATAGAAAGTGCTTGGTCCACAGATATGCCTTTGGCTGGTTTAATGAAAAAATAGCATCTTTTCCAAAGTTATTTAATTCTAAAATGTTGGTTCTGAGCATGCCCAGTAAGCACTTCAAGATTGCTGTATGAAATGAAAAAGAACATTTTTCCATTTGGGGTCAATCCTTTTTCATGATAGAAATATCTTTTTTTTATGCCACCATCTTGTTTTCCGTTATTTTTTTTTCAAAACCAAAAAATTCAAAACCCAAAAAATGACATCCTGCAGAGAGATCAACTCATCTTTCTTTCTCATTGGGATTCCATTAGGTGGATTCTGCACTTATCTGTTGTAAAAATGACCTCAGCATTTTTTTTACATTTTAAATCCTTTTTCTTGAGTTACTTCAACTTTTTTTGTATAGCCTTTTTTTATTCATGCAAAAAAGATCCCTTTTGAGAGACAGCAAGACACATATCTTGCTCATCAGGAGCCTGGTTGAAGTCAAGAAAGAAAACAAATCAGTCTTTTTCTTACAGGGATTTACATGCCTGAAGAGTAAAGTTTGTTCTGACAATCTGTGTTAGTGTCATTATTTATTAGCAGACAGTGATGCTTTTGATTTTACATTTGTTTAGTGTTTTTTGACTGGGTAAGTGCTCTAGACAAATTCTGTCTATTTTTAGGCATGATTCGGGGGAGTGGGATACAGATGAAAGTCAACTGACTTTGAACCAGATTAAGATGTTGGTAATATTTTTAGTGAAATTTCACACATTACAGGTTGAATTTGTATAGTTAGTATAGCTGTTCTGCCCTTTGCAGCTATGATTTTATTTATATGGTGTAAGTAAGAAGCAAGCACAACCATTTGGCTTTCAATAAATTGTTCAGCATCAGCATACTAAGGTTCATACTAAGGTTTAAGGTGCAGAGAAGGCAGTGTGCCCATGTACACTTCTGCCCCATCACCCATAATAGGACAAAATGTTTCCTTCTATAATAAATGTGTCTAGTCTTTTTCTGTTGCTTGCTTGCATGTGCAAGAAACACATTGCTTTCAGCAGTTACGGAGAATGCCTAAATGTGTCAGGAAATTTGGGCCATGTCCCCACACAATCAGCTGTTTTGGTGCATTACAAGCTATTAAGACAGCTGATTGGTGTCCCCATGACGATGGCTTCTCCATTGGCCTCTCACAGTCCCCAGGAAACCAACGGAATACCACCACCTGCCATTCAGTGTGTCTTCCTGGTGAAACATTAAAAAAAAAAAGCCGACTGGGTGCCCAATCCTTCTGTCGGCATTCTCCCTTCCAGTTCTATTTGCCGACGGGGGAGCCCACTCCCCATAGGCATAATGTACCCCCTCCCAAATTTGTTGTGTGCTGAGGTGTGCCCAATCCCCCTCAGATCTTGCCACCCCCCCGTGCACTTATATGTGCCAACAGGGGTGCCCAATCCCCCTGTCGGCACACCCCCTTCCTGGTAATTTTATCAATGGGGTGCCCACTCCCCATCAGCATAATGCTCCCCCCAATTTCTTGTTTGCAGAGGGGATGCCCAATCACCCTTGGCTCTGGTCCCCCCACAACATTTGGTATGTGCTGATGGGGGTGCCCAATCCCCCATCAGCTACAGCCCCCTCCAAACACTCAGGTGGCACGCTGGGAGCCGACTCCAGCGTGCCAAAATTAAAAGTCCCAGCGAAAAAGAAAACCTTCCCATGAGGTTTTTTGTCTTTTTCAATAAACCTGTAAACTAGAAAATGGTGCCTCGTTGATTCTGGTGGTTCCTCCCCCAACCCACACTGACCATCTATGTACCCTACCTCCCCACACCCCCCTCACCCCATACTTACCTCTGGAGCCGGGTGCCATGATTTTTGGTGGACTGGGAGCACGTCTACACTCTTCAAAGCCAAACTGAAGGAATGCCAGTAAGCTGAATAATGGCATACATTTTTTTTTCAACTTTGGTGCATATCTTGGCCATTTTGGGGAATTTTTTCACAAAATTTTCAACATGGGGTTCTTTGGACCCCTCCTCATGAACTCAGTCACTGTCATTTTGTTATTCAGTCCCAAAAGGTGATTTCACAGTCACTGCACAGAACCACCTTTCAGGACTGATTAACAAAATGGCAGTGTCACAGTTCATGAGGTAGGCCCTCAAAACCCCAAGGTAGAAAATTTGGTGAAAACATTCCCAAAAATGACTGTTTTATGAGCTTGTGTTGTGCAGTTCCTACACATGCTCATAACTTCGAGCATTTTTAATATTTTGACTCCAGATTTTCAACATTGCCATTTTACCACAGCTTCTTATGAACAGTACAGTTGTCATTTTTCACATCTCACCTGAAGTGTGTTTTCACACATGTAGCACACAATGGTGTGGTCGGTGTGCAAAATCAATGTTCAGGACACATTAAGAAAATCACAGTGGCACTGTTCATGAGCAGAGGTGTTAAAATGGCTATGTTGAACATTTGGTGACAAAAGTCCATAAAATGACTGTGTTATGAGCATGCATTGTGCAATTTCCATGCACCCTGATAAGTTCACAAATTTGTAATCTTTTCAGTCCAGATTTTCAACATTGGCATTTTTCCACACCTCCTTATGAATAGTACAGCTATCATTTTTCCCACCCTGGCCAAAATGTGTTTTCACACTTCCGGTGCAGAATATCACAGTCGCCATGGGAAATCAGTGTTCAGTATAGATTAAGAAAATCACTGTGACACTATTCATGAGCGGAGGTCCCAAAATGCCTATTTTTAAAATCTGCTGTAAAAAATCCCAAAACTAGTTATATTTTGGGTGTGCATTGTGCAGTTTCTACGTACACTCATGACTTCACCAGTTTTTTTATATTTTCATTCCAGATTTTCAACATTGCCATTTTTTACACCTCCTCATGAACAGTACAGCTGTCATTTTTCACATCCTGTTCAAAATATGTTTTCACACCTGTGGCACCAAATAGCGCAGTTGCTGTGCAAAATCACCTTTTTGCTAACAAACTAATAGTGTCACTGTTCATGCAGTGGGATCACAAAAAGCCCATGTTGAAAATGTGTAGGAAAATACATATAAATGCACAGGGTGTTAGGGTTTTTGACCACAACGCCCTACCCTGTAGGGACTGATAGGCATCAGGGGTGTGACTTGGGATTGTCAACAGTAATGCTCATGCCTTTCCGCACCCACCCTACAGCCAGTGGCAGGCATCAAGGTGCACCTTGGACCCTATGGTTCCAGAGTTCACTCCATTCTCCTATACTTCACCCATTTCAGTGTTTTTCCTTATGGAATGAGGTTAGTGTAAAGTCCGAACACTTCAAAGCACACCTCAACACTTGTAAGTGTCTGCAGGGTAGGGTGAGGTGATATGTCGCGACCATTATGTGTGACGACCCAAAGGCACACCCCAATGCCTGTCAATCTCTGCAGAGTGGGGTGGAGTTGGCATCAGTTCAGTACTTCACTGCCATTCCTATACTGCATCTGTCTAACTCCTGCACTTCCACTGCTAATGACAGCAAGCAACACTTGGCATTGACAAATGCTTGTTTTAAACTTTTTTTTGTCTTTACTGATTATTATCTCTACAGGTAGTTTACTCCATGGATTAAGTACTCACTGGATGAAAAAGGCTTTTCTATTATTTGTTATGAATCTCTTTGGCCTTAGTTGTAAGGGATGTCCCCTGATGCCTAGGTTATCATTTTTAAATTCAAAATTTAATTAATTCAACTGATAATTATCTTGCATGATGTCATAACATAAAAGCAGGTCCCCCTGTATTCTTCTAGTATTTAATGACATCAAGTTTAGCTTTTATAATCATTCATTATATGATAAGGTCCTTATATCATGGATCATTTTAGTAGCTTGTCTTTGGATTTTTTCTAGCCTATCCATAGTAGCCATGTAATAAATCCCTGGACTTGGCTACCATGATCAAGAAGAGGTTTAACATAAGATCTATATACTGACATTAATACACTTTCATCTCTGCTTCTAAAATTTCTTTTGACAGCCCATAGTATCCTATTAGCCTTGCCTATTTGTGTGTTACAGTGTGAGTCATAAGCTAATTTATCTGTTATTTTTATTCCTAAGTCTTTTTCTTCATTTGTTATCCTTAAAGGTATTCCTTTCAGAAAATATGTGCCTTCCTTATTGTGCCGCCCAAGATGCATAACACAACACTTACCACTGCTGAAGCTCATTCTCCATGTGCCAATTCATTCTGATATCTTTTTCAAGTTCCTTTGTAGTGTGTCTATATTTTCTTGTGTTTTAACCACCCTAGCTATTTTAGAGTCATCTGCGTATTTACTTAGCCAGCAAGTTGTTTGTACACCCTTATCTGACATAAATAATTGAAATAACATTGGTCCAAGAACCAGCCCCTGTGGAACCTCATTCATCATGGCTACCGTGTCAGACACTAAAAAAGCAGGTGTCAGCCACTGTCAGATCTTCCTTTTACCATCTGAGGAATATTGCCCGGATAAAACACCTTGTTCCACATGATGACCTTCCTGTTTTGGTTCATGCTTTTGTTTCTTCCCATCTTGATTACTGTAATGCTTTATATCTAGGGTTGCCAGGGGTTGATCTCCGTCACCTGCAGCTGGTGCAGAATGCGGCAGCTAGGTTGTTGACAGGGCTACCAAGAACTTGTCATGTCACACCTGTACTGCGCGAACTGCACTGGCTGCCAGTGCAATGGAGAATCACCTTCAAGGTCACATTGCTGACCTATAAGGCCCTACATGGCCAGGGACCAGGCTACCTGCAAGATCTCCTTTGCCCTTATCGTCCTCTCCGCCCACCTGCCCACTGGCGAGGATTGCTAGAGATTCCCAGGGTTTGTTATAAATCATCTGGGGCTAGGGCTTTTTCTTTTATGGCCCCGACCCTGTGGAATTCTCTACCTCGTCAGGTTAGAGAGTGCCAGTCCGTGGAAGTATTCAAGAGATCCCTGAAGAGTTATTTATTTATGCTGGCATATGATTAGTTTATTTTATGAATATTTTATTGTTTTATGTCTTCATTTATCATGTTGATGTTTTATCTCTGTTTGTATTAGCGCTTTGATTTTTTGAAAAGCGCTTTATAAATAAATTTTGATTGATTGATTGATTGAGAGAGATATCCATTTATGGTAACACTCTGACTCCTACCACTCAGCCAGCTCCTAATCCAGTGAACATTTCTATGGTCCACCTGGATATTTATCAGCTTCTGTATTATGACCCTGTAGGGGACTTTATCAAATGTCTTTGCAAGTTCCAAGAATATACAATCCACTGGTGAACCTCCATCCAGTGACTCAGATATTTTTTCATAAAAACACAACAGGTTTGTTACACATGATTGACCTGCCAAGAACCATGTTGTTCCATATCTTTATGATCATATTTATCTATGTGTTGATTTATCATATCCTTGAAGATGGACTCCATAATCTTTCCCGCTACTGAGATCAGGCTAATAGGTCTGTAATTTTCATAGTTAGACCTGCTTCCCTTTTTATTGATCGGAAACACTACTGCTAATACCCAATCAGCTGGGATTTCATTTTTTGACTGTGCTCTCAAGTACAGAAGTCTTAATGGAGGGTATCACGTCAAATCATCACAAACAAACAGCTCATGCATTACAGCGCAGACATAATAGTGAAAACCAATTAAGTGTAAACGGTATTTCACTGCGTGTCAGCTCAGCGCAAGCAGCAGGAAACACTACTACACAAGTCACAACAGTAATTCATTAATCCTGTAGTGGTCTTATCTTGTGTCAGTTCAGTGCAAGCAGCAGGAAACACTAGTGTACAAGTCACAACAGTAATCCATTAAGTCCACGGGGCATTCGTAGCATTAGTGGAAACATGCAGAATTCATTTAAAATCTCTTTATTAGTTAAAAATTAAAATCAAATTAAAGCAATACTATGTCTTCAGACTTGAAGTTGAAAGTTATGTGCCACTCCTCGCAGGTAATCAGTGATGCAGCAGGGGCCATAACTTTTGACGTCACACACAGCTGTCTTGCAGTGTCCCTATACTTCATACGCTGTGCCAGAGGTTCATGTCCTGCAAGATACTGCTCAATACATATCTTGTTCCTATTTTGTTCCATTCTCAGTGCTCTGATAAATTTCCAAATTGTCAGGTGACTGGCTCCTAGCAGGCTACTAAAACTGTCGTGCCACCCCTCTACTGTATTGTTTGTGCACGGCAAACCATCGAAGACAGCTGAATGGCAGTTCCAGAATTGGATTGGGAATAGGGGACGCCTTCGACCACACCATCCCACTGGCCTCCCAATTCAAGTGTCCTCGAAACAATCAAGGTATGGTGTTAGGACCTCCTCATGTTCTACATAAAATTCTGAGTTTCTCAGGCTTTCAAACGCTTCAAGTACATCATTTATGGGAACATATGCTAGGGCTGCTGTAATTCGTATGTTAAGTGCATAGTTCTTGTCTACAGTGTAGTTCTTTAAAATGTCTGGACAGTCCTACACCTTTTGCCACAATGCCTGACAAAGATAAAAAAAAAACCTTGCTTGAGCTTCAGGAAAATGGGATGCAAAAGCACAAACTGCTGCTTGCTCAAAGTCTGTCATCACCGACTGAGGGGAGAGTGCTGGACATAGGACCTTCATAGTAGAAATAAGAGCAATGTAAGCTGAAGATGAGCATGCTGACATGAGGGCAAAAACAGTTGGGATCGCAGCATTAAATCTAACATCGTGAATTGTATATAGTTGCGTGAATAAAGGGGTGTTATTAGTTGAGCGAATTAAGGGGGGTTAGTTACCTTAAATGTGCCATCTGCATACCAATTAGCTGATGTTGCCATATATTCCAGATTTTTTTGTGTGCTGAAAACTAAAAATCATTCTTTGTTTTGGCAACCACTGTCATGTAGCAGAAATTGAGCCCCATTATCACACATGCAGTATTCGGGGGGTATTTGTAAATCAGCTAAACTCATCGGCAATGCAGGAGCAACACATGCCTTTTGTCTCACATGCTGTGCTGTTCATTTTAGGTGGGTAATTAAAGGCAATTTACCTGCAACAGCATGATCTAACTCACCAGTAGCTCCAGCCGCAATTTGCTGTGTTTCCTCTAGTGAAGTACTTGCCTTCTCTTTCATCATGGCAATTACTTTTTTCATTTCTATTTCATCAGTGTCTGGCACATGATTGTGTGAATTAATGAACATACAATTTCATCGTCAATAGTATGGCATCTTGCAGTGCACTTCAGTTTATCATAGGCAGCACATTTCCAATCAGTTTTACCAGAGTGCACTCTCTCTTTATGGTAGAGATATCCATGGTTCATAAGCTGCTGCTGCCCACGCTGGCTAAGCACGAATGACAAAGGCATTGTAGCAAACAAGGAAACAAGGACACAAGGGAGACTAAAATAATTAATTGATTTTAATCACTGCTTGACTGATTAACTGACACATGTGACTAATTAACTGTGCATGATTACATCAGTATTGTGGAGGACAATCAATTAGTGTGTGGCAGAATGAATGTCTGGCATTTGTATTCGATGAGATGACTATGCGGTGAATTAGTGTTTAGCTGGTTTTGCATGCAATGACTTTGCCGCTCGGTAAATGTATGCACTGAAATATTTTGTGCTGAGTTGACATGGAACCTTAATGGAGTACTTATTTGTGGTACTAATAACTATAGTATTTTTGAGGAGATGTTATGTGGTCCTGCAGAGTTTCTTGTATTTAGGGCTTTAATTTTTTCATTAATATAGGCTGAGCTGATCTCAATCCTTGTTGTAGTATTTTCTGTAATATCTCCTAAATATGATTAATTATCTGTGAATACAGTTCCAATCTAGGTATTAAATATCTCAGCCATTTTTGGGGGTCTTTAATGTGTTGATTATTGGATATTATAGTGCATAGTCCATTGTTTTGTTTTCATAGGGAGTTTACATATTCATAGAACATTTTCATGTTATCCTTGCTACCATTTCGTGTTAGCCCTATCTCCAGTTTCTGTTTTTTTATTTTATTTTTGCATTGTTTTGTGCTTTTTAGTAGATTTCCCAGTTTTCTTCTCTTTTATTTCTATTATATTTATCATGGAGCTGATGTTTTTTTCTTTAATAGTGTTTTAGGCTTTTCATGAGCCACTGTAGTTTTATACCTCTGCTGTTGTATATTTTTTTACTTTCTTAATATGATTATCACATATTGAGATGTTTCTTAATTATATCCCACATTTCGGATGCTGATTTGTTTCTTAGCTCTCTTTCCCAATTTAATCTGGCTAGGTTTTCTTGTATTGTTGTTTGGTTTGTGGAGTTAAAATTATTCATTTCTCTGCATCCTTTATTTATTGGAATGTATTTCTGTAGTAGGAAGGATACAATATTACTGTCAGTATTTCCAAGCATTGCATTTATATCTCAGTTTGTAATACTTATAACATTTGTACTTAGGACTATGTCTAAGCTATTTTCACCTTTAGTTGGGCAGTTATATGCTCTTTTAACCCTAATTTTTCTGTTGTGTTTATAAATGTCAAACTATTCTGTTTTGTAGTTGTCATTTTATCCCATTGTATATCTCCAAAGTTTAAGTCACCAAGAAAGACTACATGGCCAAATTGGAATACCCTTTCAAGTTCACAATTTATTTCTTCTACCATCTCAGTTTTATTGTTTGGTGGTCTATAGCACTGGCCCATTATTAATATTTTACTCTCTTTCAGTTTCTATTTTGATCCATATAGATTCTTTATTACTATCTTCTGTTTTTATATTTGCAGAAATTAGTTTGGACTGTATATATATATATATATATATAGAGAGAGAGAGAAAGAGAGATAGATATATAAATATATATATATAGATATATATATCTATATCTATATATCTATATATATATATATACACACAGTAGGGGTGAGTGGTAAATGAGTGAGATAAAACAGTGTATCATCCACTGCAGTGTGATATTTTTACCTTCTGCTCTACTGTGATGATATGAGACATTTACACACACAGGTCACAAAAGGTCACTGATATCATCACACTAGGCAGCTTTCCCCTCAGCATGAAAGAAACACCTGTGCTGTTACCATAGACACAAATGCAGAACTACCTGAGAGGTCTCACTGCTGCCTACAGCTAACTCAGTGAGCATTACAAAACACACCTATCCCCCCAACTTCCAGCTCATTACTGTGATGCTCTCAACTTGATGCAGCCAGAATTCCAAACAGCACAGCTTCAGAGAACAGTCTAAACTACTGCCTGCAGCTAACTCAGCTACCACTGAAACACACTCTCACTTGTTCCTCAAACTCTGATTCTCACCCATTACAATTACTGTGACAATTTCAACTTCACTGCAGCCAGAATCCTAAAGAGCACAATTTCACAGAACACTCTGCACTCTGCCTGCAGCTAACTTAATTACCACTGAAAACAGTATCAGCTGTTCTGACATTCTGCCTCTCAGTTCATTGCAATTACTGTGATGCTTTTAACTTCACTGCAGCCAGACTGCTAAACAATACAGTTTCACAAAAGTATGTTTCTCATTCCTATCTAAAACTAGCTCATTTAGCATTGCAAAACACACTCATGTGTCTCTCAGAGTTTATAACACTGCCAGCCCATTCATAAAAACTCACACACAGAATGAGCAAACACATTAGCAGGAACAGAACACAAGACAGCATAACAAAACTTTTGAAACTCTTGGCCCTATTATATATATCGTACATGATGGGCATATCATGTGCTATGGCAAATATTGTCATTCCTGCATCATGAGCTTGGATATCTCACTCTGCAACAGTGACAATATTTGCCATATCACACTCATGCCCATCATGTATCCCTATATATATATATATATATATATATATACATATATATATATATACAGTATATATATGCACACACACATATATAAATATATATACATGCTGCTATTCCTCCTCCTCCCCCCTTTTCCACTCTGCCTAAGTGATGTAAATGACATCTGGGAATGTCTTTTCTCCAATCGTCTATACCTGTCCACCAAGTTTCTGTGATAAAGGCCATGTCGGTCTTACCATTTGGGTACAGTAAGTCTTCTAACTCATGTTTTTTGTTACTTAGACTCCTAGCATTTATTAGGTAACAATATAAACTGTCTGCATTTAGGTTTATTTTGTTGGCTTGTTTCTTGTTTTTAACTTTGTATTTATCTTGAGGTCTCCCTCCTGCCTCGCAATTTAGTTTAAATGATCTGTTGAGATTGTCTTAGTAATCATGGTTGCTAGGGTTTTTATACCTGTACTGCTCAGGTGTAATCTGTCATTTGAATATGTGGTTTTTGCTTGTAGGATTCCCCTGTGTTTATAAAAATGATTCCTTCTTTGTACATATGTTTTCTAATTTTATGTTAATCCATTGAATAGTGCTGTTTTTTTTCTTCATGACCTTTTAGAATTGACAAGATGGCTGAAACAACAGGCTGCTGACCCTTGTTTTTTATAAGGTTGGTTAACTCCATAATGTCATCTACCAGTATCTTTTTTGTGATCTTTCTCCACATTGTTTATCCACACATGAATCACAACTGTCTGTTTGTTTTTCCTGTTCATCTATAACCTTGGGCAGTATATTTTTCACTTCTACTATCTTTGCGCCTGGCAAGCAGTTTACCTCTCTATTTTATCTGTGCCACAAATTATGGTATCAGTTCCTCTAAGAATAACGTCCCCAATTATTAATAACTTTTCCCCAGTTTCTTCCTCTGTTTCTTCAATTTCCATAAGTGGAGAATGTCTATTTGCGAATGGTATGCCACTGTTACCCATAGCTGTTACTCCCTTTTTTTGGCATGTTTTGCACTGTGGCCCAGTCCAATTCACTTTTGTTGTTGGGTTCTGTATGATTTATGTTGGATTCTAATTCAGGTTCCTCTATGTCTATCTCTACTTGTGTAACTCTTTTTCTTTTCTTCTTTAGTGTGGCATTTACAGTTTTCAGTATGCTCCCTTTAACCTGCTCTTTCAGATAGTTTACTGCACAAAACAGCTGCCCCTTTTGAACACATTTCTGGCAGATAAACTCATTTGAGCTTGTTCCGTCATACTTGTAGTGTAGATCTTACAATTAAACCATCTTTACACAGAATCATAAAAAAATTATATGAGAGGTTATATTTCTCCGTGTTGTACAATTTTCGTTATATCCTTTCTTTACAGATTTGCTGTAGCATTAGGAGAACAACAGTTTTAGGTTTCTTTGCTAGTTAGGTTCAATGATTTTAAATTATTTGCTTTGTTGGATAGATTAGTTTCCTCACTCTAGTCCCTTTGTCACTGCAGGACATGCTAGACACATGCTACATGCACATGTCTCTGTGTGCACTACAAATGTTCATCCCACTCGGGCTCATCCTGCTTGCCCTGGCACTCCTTATTATGTCCTTGACTTGGAAGTAAGCCCCCATGGTCATGTGACAATCCACTCATTAGAATTTGTTTTACTATGAAAATAAACAGCCAAATTCCACTTGTTAAGGTTTAGAAAAGTAATATAATGTCTCTGGTAGATTTGGAGTAAAATACTGCAAGTTTTCCCATACCTGTAGTCCAAAATGTACTTGAAAGGATTACTGAACCACCCACCTCCTGTGTTTGGTGTTCTGTTGCTAATATGCATGCCCTTTACCCCTCCTATACACAATTCAAAAAAAATAAATAGTCAAAGTATATTTTACAGAACTACTGTCCCACAGCCTGGCACTGTCCCACAGCTTCTGTTCTACAAATGTTTAGATGCTCTGCTCATCCTGGGCACTCCTTATGAAGTCCATGACCTGGAAGTAAGCTCCTGAGGTCACATAACTATCTGCTCGATAGTATTAGTTTTAATATGAAAATAAACATCCAAATTCCACTTGTTAAAGGTCTAGAAAAGAAATATAATGTCTGGTAGATTTGGAGTAAAACTTTGCAAGTCTTCCCAGACCTGAAGTCCAAAATGTACTTGTAAAGACTACTGAACCACCTCCTTCCTGTGCTTGCCTTTCTGTTGCTAAGATACATGCCCTTTAACTCTCACTATGCACAATTCAAGAAAATAAATACAAAGTATAATTTGCAGAACTACTGTCACACAGCCTGGCACTGTCCCACAGCTTCTGTTCTACAAATGTTTTAGATGCCACACTTGCCCTGGGCCCTCTTAATGAAGTCTGTGACCTGGAAGTAAGCTCCTGAGGTCATGTGTCTATCTACTTGATAGTATTAGTTTTAATATGAAAATAAACATCTAAATTCCACTTATTAATGGTCTAGAAAAGTAATATAATGTCTCTGGTAGATTTGTAGTAAAACACTGCAAGTTTTCCCACACCTGTAGCCCAAAATGTACTTGTCAGGACTACTGAACCACATACTTCCTGTGTTTGGCTTTCTGTTGCTATGATACATGCCCTTTACCCCTCACTGTGCACAATTCAAGAAAATAAATACAGTCAAAGTATATTTTGCAGAACTACTGTCCTACAGCCTAGTGCTGTTGATGTGAATCATAAAATGCTACATAACTGTAATGCAGCAGAGTTTTAGAGTACATTATTTTAATTTATTTTCACACCAGACCTGCAAGCCAGGAAATCAAACAATGGAACAGTTGCTGGCCCGCCGATGCAGTGGTAGGGCTACTGCTTGTAGCACCAGCAACCCGGGTTCAGGAACAGACTCGGGTGGCTGGAGGGTCAGTCGGGGGAGGAAGATTGAGTTCCCAGAGGCTGCTTTCCTCCTCTTGGGAGGATGGGTTGCTTGTCCTGCCACTCTGCCACCACCTGGGTGACCACTGGTGGAGGTGCAGCGGGGACAGCAAGAAGCAGGGAGGGGGGATGTCAGCCTGAAGCCAGAGTGTCTGCATGTTGTTATGTGCTCTGCCCTTTGGCTCCCTGAGTGTGCCAATGTCCTGTGGGATGGGCCATAAAAAAGCAAAAAAGCCACTACCGGGCTCTTGTAGATGGGACTTGACTGTCCTGAGAAAACCCTTATCCAGGTTCCATAGATGGGGCTGGTGATGATTCCTGACACACACTTGAGGGACTGAGAGGGGGATATAGGGGAGTCCCCCTCCTCCCCACCTGGGGGTAAACCAAGGCAGGATGGGGGAAGGCTCACTGTCACACAAAGGGAGGTACCTGGGGAGGGACTATGGGAGCAAGCATAGTCTAGGGATTCCTGAAAAGACAAGCCTGGTGCAGCAAGGAGTGGGCTTGAAGAGAAATTATAAAAAAAACAAAACAATGGAACAGTAGTACTTTAATACAGTCTCACTCCTCTAACTGCAGATCTGTGATTGTCATCACTCCCCATCTGATCACGCACATCCCCCAGCTGCATTTCTTTCACTAACTTCACATTTACATATACTACACCTATAATCTGGATTGTTAACAAACAACAGTGTTAATTTGTAATTTTCCAGCATGCCTCCTACCCAACTGCTAGTAAAAGTAACACTTTGTTCTTTCAGCATACAGTACAGTTACAGTATGAGAGGCAGAGAATTTCTGGCACTGGTTCTGAACACGGCTGGCTCCTTCATTCCAGGGTCATCTGTTGAAAGACTGGGATATCAATTTCATCCTTGTATTATTTGATCAGCATACTCAGTTCTTTTGTCATAAAGTTAAGATTGCATGGGGACAGTTCAGAGAGGTTGCATAGCAACAGAGAGATCAATAAATTTGTGGTTCTAGCGACCAGGGGATGGCTGGCAGAACAGGAGGCCAGCAGTTAGAATCAGCAGGTTGACTGGCCTTAAATTGCCTTAAATAAAGCAAATGCATCTATTAATTAAGGAAGCAACATTCAACTACCATTACCACCAGGAGCCAGAGTCAGCATTTGCTATAGCAGTGTTTTTGCAGCTGTGGGGTTTGTTATAGCGAGGGAGCACTGTAAATTATAAAATCGCTGTAAATGGATAAAATAAAGTTTTGACTGGACCAGGTTAACCCTTTCTTTACCTCAGCTGGTTTCTCAGTGTACTGTTGTTTAGCCAACATTGCAGCTGCCCAACTGTCAGCCCCCTCGACTACCACTTAGTAATAGATTGCAGAGCTCCTTGTTCATTATATGGAGGGACACTTTAAAAAAAAAGCACATCATTGTTTGTGGATGCACACAGGCCTCTCTCTCCCTGATCTTACAGTACATTATTTAAATTTAGTTCTCACCAGACCTGCAAGTCTGGAAATCAAACAATGGAACAATGTAAATGCGTATAAGAGCATGTATTTATAAAATGTACATGCCCCAGTGGGCAGGTAATTTTTTTATGAATTTCATATCCTAGAAATAATGCAAATTTTATGACATTGCACATTGTTGTGTTTTAAAATTGTTATTCAATTCAATTCAGTTCAATTTATTTGAGAGAAAACCTTCAGGAACAAGTGTCTGTTTGAAATGGTAACCCAGTCATACATGAATTGATATTAAATGTAAAAAGATGCAGTAACAGTATAAAGATACTTTGTCAAGAAACAATACCAAATATACAGATACAAAACAATTGGCTGGGGAACTCGACCAACCATGGAGGGTGCGGCCTCTGTAGGAGGTGGATCCAAGATGGCCATGTGAAGACTAATGTCCAGCTGCAGACCTGAGTATGCTCCCCTCTGCACAACATACTTAAGCACTTTTTTCAAACCTTTGTCTGCTGATTTTTCTGCTCTGCTGTAACTGAACCTGTCAACTGCTGAAAGAAACTCCATATATGTTTTCTGGAAGACTTCAGAAGTGTCAGAATAAAAATAGCATGCCCCAGAGAAGTCAATGTTCCAGCGACTTTACCGAACACCACCGAGATCTGAAGAAGCAGAAAAAACACAACACATCTGTGGGCTTATCTTCAGAAGATGCCCAACAAGAACTGCAGCTTCCACAGAGGGCAGAACTCTTTTACAACAACAAGAATTGAAATCTTTTATCCAAATCCCAACCATCTTTACTGGCAAATGCTTTCCCCTCTCCTGGAGACCCTGACAACACATCAGTCTTGCAGCCTCAGTGCCCCACATTTAACACTGGAACTGGAACTGAAGGAGAATAATTATACCACTGCAGATGAAGAGGACAAACTTCCTGTACAGGAGCAGGCTTCAGCTTCAGCAAGTATGGAGGAGCATTCAAGCTATTCAATACCTTCAGAAATTAGTGTCACAATTACAAACATTATTGATGGTGAAAATGCCAATGTCTCTGCTTTACCTCCACGGGTGTCCAAATCTCAAGCTGTAACTCAAGAAACACTTGCACATGTCAAAGTTCTAAATGTGGGGGATTTAGAAAAGAAAAAAATCTAATTTGCCTAACACACCCATGGCTGAATCAGCTACACCTCAATCTCTCAAAACAACTACAGACTCATTCAACTCTGAAATGTTTAAATCCATTCAGGAGGAGATTCAGAACAAAATCAAGTCTGGTTTCTAATCCATAACATCAGCCATTACAGACTTGTCTAAAACATTTTCAGATCTAAGTAATAAAATGGAGACTCTAAATATTTGAACTACTTGTGCACAACAACGGATCAGTGATTTAGAGGATAAAATTTACCCTAAGCAGAGAAACCAAGCTAAACAAGGAGATCCGCTGAAAGAACATAAACAAAAATCAATTACCTTGAAGATCACTCTAGATGCAATAATGCTAATTTATTTTATTTGTTAAGTTATTTGAATCCCAGAAGGATCAGAAGGTACAGGAGACCCCTCCCATATTTCCTAAGACTTTTAACTTTTGCTCTAAATCATAAATATCCAGAGAATAAAGTTATACTTGATCGTGCCCATGGGGTGGGGGTCCAAGAATCACCATAACAAGAGGTGAACAACACAAAACACAGAGACTGGTGTTTCTAAAACCTCACTACTTCCAAGAACGGGAGTCAATCATGCAGACGGCCTATATTAACAGAGGCCTAATTATGGAAACTTTTTAATTTTCAGCATTTCCAGACTTCTATTTGGACACATCCCAAACAAGAAAAGCGTTTGACTGTGTTAAGGCAATGCTCATACAATGTGACATAACATTTTCTCTTCTACCTCCAGCCCAGCTTCAATTTTTCATTCATGGAAAGACACATTTATTGATCCCAGAAAATCAGAAAGCTTCTTAACTGCTTTGGACTCTGTACCTATTTAGGCCAGAACTCTGACGTTCCCATAGCCAGTTCTTTAAAATCGGAAACCTTCTGTATATACAGCCCAACAACGCTTCCACAAGTCAGCAAATCAGTGGACCATTGGAATCCTCAGGGTTTCTGGACCCAAGCACTTAATGACTCTTTACCTCTGTTGAACAGGGTAAAAAATAATGATAAACTCATATTAAGATAGTCCAGGGATGAAAGGCTGAAGAAAGGAAGAGAGTGGAAATGTTAATGGGCGGAGGGTAAATGCAATTAAAGGTTAAAAGAAACAAGTCTGAATAACCAGAACTACTTTTGGGAGTGATTCCCCTTATTTTTTTTCTTTCCAGGCTTATTGAACTATGATCTCATTAATATGCTGCTTTTGGAATCAGTGAAAGGTCGGCATAGTACAACAACCAAGGAGGGGGCAGGAGTTTGAATGAGGAGAAGCACTTTAAGAGAAAAAGGGAAAACATTTTTTTTTATATAGCTTTGCTCATCCCACCCCTCCAACTTGTTTTTTTTTTCTTGTAACAGGAGCAAAGTGCACGACTTTCTTTGAGTGTGATTAAGGAAAACAAATGTCATGGGGGGTCATACTTGGGAATGTGGTTCACGGCATAAGGTCTCAAAACAGAAACCTGGGCAGATGAAGAAAAGCGGAGGGAGGGAGGGTGGACTCATGGGGAATTTCAATTCCCAGAGCAGCAATTCATAGGAATCATAGGAATCATAGGATTTATCAAGCACTGTGGACTTTTGTCCCTATAGCTTGCCAGTCTCTCAATTTTAGAACTCAATAGTTCTGTCCCTATAAAAAAGATCCAATCTTGATTTGAAAGTAATTATATTAGGGCTATCTACTACTGTAGATGGGAGTTCATTCCAGGAAGATATTACCCTCTGAGTAAACCAATTTTTCCTAGTGATCAGATTCCATTTGGACAAAAAGAGTTGTTTATTATATCTCCTACCACTACACCAACTGGTTTTGAGTGTAAACCCTAATTCGTCTCTTAATTTGATGTCACTCATTGCTTTATATAGCATACACATATCACCTCTAAACCTCCTATAATGGAGTGAATAGAGATTCAGTGTTTCCAACCTTTCTTTGTATGCTCTGGTTTTAAGCCCAGCTATAGATATGGTAGCCCTTCTTTGTACACCCTCCACTCTAAGAATAGCTTCCCTTTTGTATGGGGACCACACTTGGACACAATACTCCAAGTGCGGCCTGACCAAAGCACTATACAGCAGAATCAGAACCATCTCCTCCCTACTGGATATATGTCTTAAGATGCAGTTAAGGTTTTGATTCATCTTTTTTATCTGATCATTACAGTGGGAGCTAAATTTGAGATCAGTGGTAATCTTAATTCCCAGATCTTTTTCCTCATGGTAACTGTTAGTGCATCATTTCCAAGTTTATATTTTAATTTATTATGTTTCCCTAAGTGTCTAATCTTGCATTTAGCTGTGTTCAACACCCATTTGACTCAGTCCACTTTAGGATTTCATTAATAGCCCCTTGTTGGGATGCCGCATCGTCAGAATTATTGACAACTGTCCCCGCTCTACAGTCATCTGTGAACTTACAGAGACAAATATTTGGGTTATTTAGTTTTAGGGTGGAAATATAAATATTAAAGAGGCATTGCCCCAGGACTGAACCCTGTGTAACCCCACTAGTGATTGGTGCCCAGTCAGATAGCACCCCTTTTATAATAACCCTTTGTTTTCTATCCTGCAACCATTCAGAGAGTGAATGTAGAATATGTGTACCTAACTTAAGCTACCTCAATGTGGTTAATAATTCTAAATGGGGTAGTTTATCAAATGCCTTAGCAAAGTCCATAAAGACAACAACCACTGAATTCCCCCTATCTAGTTCTTTGTTAACTTCCCCTTAAAACGTTAGGAGATTGGTCTGGCAAGATCTTGATTTTGTAAATCCATGTGGTAAAGGATCAGTCAAACTGTGCTCTTCAAGAAAAACTTGAATTTTTTCTTTTAAAATGCCCTCCAATATTTTCCCCATAATTGATGTCAAGCTTACCAGCCTGAAATTAGAAGGAACTGTCTTAGGCCCTTTTTTCAAGAGTGGAACTATTGTTGCTACTTTCCAATCCTGTGGGACCTCGCCACTATCAAGAGAGGATTAGAAAATATGGGTAAGGGGTGGTGCTATGTCAGCCAACTCATGTAGTACTCTAGGATGGATATTATCTGGCCCTGATGATTTACTAGTATCTAATTTACATAATCTATCTAGAACCCCATCTGGGTTGATTATTATTTGTCCAAGGGATGGGTGATCATTATTTGCATACGGTGTTGAAGCTTCGTTGTTAAAGACTGAACAGAAATATTAATTTTGAATATCAGCCATTTCTTTGTCCGATGCCGACAACCCCTTATCATTTTTGAATGGACCTACGGTACTAGAACTCCTTTTTAAGTTATTAATACAACAAAAGAAGGATTTCTTATTATCCTTTACCTTGGATGCTAATAGGACCTCTTGTTGTGCTTTTGCCTTTTTAATTACAGATTTAACTTTTTTGTAAGATCCATAAAAAATGGATCATTAGAATCTGTTTTGTCCTTTTTATACTTTTTATACATTCTGTTCTTTTTATTTATTATACTTTTAATAGATGAATTAAGCCAACACGGATTATTTTTCCTTTTGGAATTATATTTATTAAAACTAGGTATATGTTTTTTAATTGGATCCCTTAATATTGCAAGAAACAAATTCCACATTTTATTTACTGAACAATTATTGAAGTCCTTAACCCAGTCCCAAAGGGAAATTTCCTTTCTAATCTGTTCAAAATCTGCCCTGCTGAAATTCAGTTTTGTTGTATATCCTTGTTCTATCAGAGCATGAGACTCCTTAATACTAAATTGAGCTGTACAATGATCACTGTTACCTAGTGGGGTATCTACCCTAGCATCATCAATTGTATCTCCCATATTTGTTAATACAATATCTAGGATGTTACTTCATCTTGTACTGTCTAGTACCTTTTGTTCTAAACCAATTTGATCCAAAGCATCCAGAAATATCATATTAGTTTTGTTAGCTCCCTTTGATAACTTCCAGTCTATATTGGGTACATTAAGGTCTCCCAGAATTAATATTCTATCTGCTGGATTTAGATTACCTATTTAATTTATCAAGGCCTTGTTGTTAACTGCTGATATTGAGGGAGGTCTATAGATTAATCTCATTATGATTTTAGAACCATCTTGGGGGAGTAGTTTAACCCAAAGAGTCACTATATCTGCCACATCATTGTCCAGTTGCATGCTGTTTATTGATTCATGAATGTACATGGCAATGCTACCCCCTTCCTATGCACCCTGGATTTAGAATATAAATTATAACCCTGTACAGATTTAGCCCAGGTGTCCTTTTTGTCTCACCAGATTTCTATAATTAATGCCAGTTGAATGCTTTGTGATGTTAACAAGATTTTAAACTCGTCAAACTTATTCACCAAGCTTCTGGTGTTAATCAGAATTCCCTTCCATTCCAATACATTCTTAGTCCTCTCAAAACTGTTAGTGTTGTTTTTCCCTCCAATCACCAGGCCCCCCTCTTCACCAGTTTAAATGAAACTGTAGCATTTCATTAATTTTTTTACTTAATATTCTTGTACCAACTTGGTTTAAATGGAGCCCATCAGGTTTAAAGATGGATTTATTATTGAAAGTAACAGAATTGTCCATAAAATCAATATTTTCTGTTTTGCAAAAATGTCTCAACCATTTATTAATGTTTGAAATTGCCCCATTTTTATATGCTTGGTGACCAAAAGTTGGTAATAAACTTATTATTATGATTTCCCCTTTTTTCATTTCTAATCCTATTAGTTATCTCAATGAAATTATTCTGAAAATCCTTGACGCCTGTTATATTGACATAATTTGTAGCCATGTGTAGAACCACTAATGGATTTGCCGTGCTTTCTAGGAGCCCCTCCAGTAAATTGGAAACATCACTTATTTTTGCCCCGGGAGGGTGCTAACAGTAGTATGTGCCTTTCATCAGTTGCAGACTGCAGTATCAATGCCCCTTGTGATGGAATCATCAATCACCACTATGTCCCTTGTTTGAATCTCCTTAAAAAATATCCTGACTATGTTTGCCAGGTCCCTGAAGTGTTTTGTCCTGTTTAAAATTGTTCACATGACCTTGTGTGTTGAGGTTACTCAGAGTACTGTTAGGATGCTGGCTAAGTGTATCAGATTTGTTATGTAACTGTAAGGGGGTACATCCAGCTGTTTTGGGCAAGGTTTTCTGTCTGTGTGCTTAACTTGTTTCCAATGGTCAATTTCCTTAACCTCCTCATTCTCTATCAGGTGTTCCTCTGTATTCCCTAAGTCAGGAGCTAATACCTCATTGAGTACCAAACTCTGGGCCACTTCATCTATGTAATTTTCAAGGAGCTCAATTTATTTTTGAGTATCAAGTCTTTTTAGTAATAGTTCAGTTTTCTCCTGTAACATGCTGACCAACAAACAGTTATCACAAATAAAATCCTTAACAGCAGCTTCCTCAGTGAACATTTTACATTTTGTACAAGCCTTTTTATCCTTGCCCCATTTGCTTTTTCCCTGAGATATTTGTTGTTCTAACTACACATGCTGACACATTAGCAGAGTGCTCTTCTTACTACTGTACACCCACCCTCAATCTGCAGTCTCTTCTACCCAGCTCACCAGTGTCACCAGTGGATGCAGCTGACATGCGCAGATGTGCATGTCTCTACTCACATCTCTGTGCATGCAACACGTGCCCTGCTCCGCATACAGTAGTGCTGCTTAAGTATAACATCTCTCCCAGAAGTGCTTCTCACAAGAGGTCATGCAAAGTGATATTCTCACTAAAACTCTTGAATTCTGCTATTTTTTCCTCAAACAAGCTCCTCATATGAGACTCAGACAGGGAACTGAACTGAACAGGGATTTAGTTAAAATAACCTCATTTAGACTGTCTGTAGTTTCATGACCCTCTAACTACAAACTCAGTCTCTCTTCCTGGTACAGTTTAGTCATCTGATTCAGTTACCTGATTACCAGGTGACTGAATTGTAACAATAGTGTATACAGATTGCAGAAAGCAAGCTTTTATGCTTTACTGATCCTATTTGTTTTTCTCATTTTGATTCAATGCTTCACTGGCAAAAATATATTATTTGGTGGCAATTTTTGATGTTCTATGGGGGGGCTTATCTTCAAATAGGAAGTTAGATAAGGTCTTCCTCATGGAGAAAGGTAGGATATTGCTGGTGTGGTTGTTTTATAAGGAATTTCACTTTAGAGAAAAGATATATGGAGTCAAAATGCAAATTCAAGACAGAAGATTATTTAAGCTTAGTAGAGATGTTATGGCAAGTATTATAAAATGTATCACCTGGAATGTGAAGGGTATCCAGAACAGACTTAAGGCCAGACAACAGTTTAATTATTCAGATAAAAAAAGGGGAAAATTGTATCTTATTTCAAGAATCTCATCTTATACATGAGTAATTTCTATTCCATGCAAAGAAAAGGGTAATGGGGCTTAATGCACATTATAAAAATAATTCTAGGGAAGTTACTAAAGTCTTAAAAAAAACAACTAGGGAGAACTCTGCACAGACATGTTCTGGATACCAATGGCTGATTTATCATCACCAAAATCTCAATCAGGGGACATAAATACATGCTCTGTAATGTACATGGATCCAACAAAAATTCCCCTAGCTTCTTTAATGAGTTTTTTCTTGAAGTTGCTACATTTCCATTCCCCTACATCATCAGGGAGCAGGGACTTCAATCTAATTTTAAACACCAAACTTGATAGATATACTTGATCCCAAAAAATGAATCTCTGAAGCCATTAAGCTCCAACAATTTACGAATGATTTCAATCTTATAAACCCTTGAAGAATTAAAAATCCAACTGAAATACAGTTTTCTTTTTTTCACATGTTCATCAGTGATATTCTCGCATTGATTTATTTTTAATTTTCAGGTCTAGTCTGTATCAAGTAAATGATATTGTGTATAAAAATATTATCATATCCAATCATTCACCTATACTAATAACTCTGGTTACCCCAGATATTCCCAAGATTTTGACATTTAAATTTCACCAGATTTTATGATCAAACTATTAACTTTGTGACCAAATGAGAATGGATATCAAATTTTATTTAAAAAAAAAACACTACTGAAGATGCTAATATTAGTATAATATGGGAGGCCTTCAAGACATACACCCAGGGGTGGGTCATCACCTATACTATAAAGCACAAGAAACTCAGGCAAAAAAGAATCCAAGAGTTAAAACTTCAATTAATAATGAAGTACAATTTCATTCTTGATCCATAGCACCTTCTGAATTTAAAAGAAGAATATAACAAAATTGCCACTGAAGAAACTAAGAGACTAATTATCTTAACTAGAAGTAGATACCACACTATTGGTGATAAGCCCAACAAAATATTAATTGTGGCAATTAAAAAAACAACAAGAAAACAATCTTATTTCCAGTATTCAGAATTTGTCAGGCCAAACAGCTAACTCCTCTGATGATATTAATGATACATTTTATCAATATTATTAAGAGCTGTACAATTCTGAACATTCAAATGACCCCAAGGAAATTGTGTTCTTTATCTCAAATATCACATTACCTATAGTCAACTCTATCCATAGTCTAATACTAGAGGAAGAAATCTCAACAATTGAAATTTTACAAGCCATCATAAAGCTACCGACTAGAAAAGACCCTGGTTCTGATGGTCTCCCTATGGATTGTTACAAAATGAATTCCACAACCCTAGTCACATAGCTTAAGACCCTATATGATCACATCTTTTCCACTGGCACACTTCCAATGTCATTCAAGGAAACCTGCATCTTATTTAAAAAAAAAGATTAAGATCTCTCGAAACCTGGGTCATACAGACTGATCTCACTCATTAACTCAGATACAAAAATTCTAGCCAAAATCCTTGCCACCAGACTGGAGACAGTATTACTCCATTCAATTCACCCAGATCAGAATGGATTCAAGGGTCATCCTTTAACTTCTAATATTAGAACTCTTAATTTACTGGATACATTTAAAAATCTAGACCTCTTTTTAGTACTGTTGGATGCTGAAAAGGGTTTTGATAAAATTGAGTGGGACTATCTGAAATTAATTCTCCAGAAATTTGGCTTCAGGCAGAACTTTAAGGCATGGGTTAATATCCTATATTCCAGTCTGGTGGAGTAAAAACCAATCATAACTTCTCACTCATGATAAAACTCCAAAGCAGCACTAGACAAGGCTGCCCATTATTCCCCCTGATCTTTGCATTGGCTATAGAACCTCTTGCCATCACAGTTAGAGAATCATGGTTGATTCAAGGTCCCTGCATTGCAGGAATTAAACACCACATCAGCCTGTACACAGACAATGCTTTGATCTACGTACATATTCTGAACCATGGGGGGGTGAGATCTAGGACACTGGCAGTGGACTTCAGGGGGGCAGACTTTATGGGCATAGGAAATATTCTCAAGGATCACTTGAAGGATTACCTCAATGACAAGTGTGGAAAGGAGATGGGAGGTCATAAACCGGGGACTTCATGAGGCAGTCAGGATCTGCGCTAAGTTGAAATGTAAGGGAGCAAGGTCACATAAACCATGCTGGTGGTCCAGTGAGGTACAGGTAGCAGTCAGAGAAAAGAAGGTGGCCTACAAAAAATATAAAACAACAAGAGGGGATAGGGATAAGGAAATGTACCAGCTTGCATCTAGAAAAGTCACCCGTATGGTGAGGGGAGCAAAGTCCAGTAAAGAGCAGCAGCTGGCACAGGGGATACATGGAGGGGAAAAGGGGTTCTTCCGGTACATTGGGGAGCGGAGAAAAACTAAGGGCCATCTCAGCAGATTGAGATCAGAAGGAGGGTGGGTGGAAGAGGCGAGGGACCAGGCAGAGGTATTTAACGAGTACTTTGCCTCTGTGTTCACTAGGGAGGGGGATGGGATATCTACAAAGCAAGGCATGAAGGGGATAGAAGCGTCAGTAAGTGGGATCAGGGGAGCAACAGAAATGGAGCAAGAGGGAGGGAGAGGTACCCCAGGGGTAAGGATAAAAAGGCCAGGAAGGTGGAGGGGACAGATGATGCTATCTCTGCCAAAAGGGTGTGGTTAGTCCTCAAGGCCCTAAAGAAAGACAGATCTCCTGGGCTGGATGGCATTCATCTGAGAGTACTATGGGAATTGGGGGACATACTGGCTGCACCCCTGGCGGAGCTTTTCAGCAGGTCACTTGAGACAGAGAGGGTACCTGAGGATTGGTGAGAAGCACATGTGGTACCAATCCATAAAGGGGGGTCGAGGGAAGTACCAGGTAACTATAGACCCATCAGTTTGACCTCAGTGGTGGGAAAATTAATGGAGAGTATACTAAAGGAACGATTGGGGGTGTACTTGGAGGAGGTGGGAGGTCTGGATAGTCGGCAACATGGGTTTGTGCCAGGTAGATCATGTCAAACCAACCTTGTGGAGTTCTATGAATGGGTAACATCAGAACTGGACAGGGTAAGCCTGTGGATGTATTATTCTTGGACTTCAGCAAGGCGTTTGACTCTGTCCCCCACAATGGTCTGGTGGAGAAACTAATGGGGTTAGGAGTAGGCTCTTTGATGGTCAGATGGATTGAAAACTGGCTAGCTGGATGCACTCAGAGAGTAGTGGTCTGTGGGGAGCTCTCAAACCCTAGAGAGGTTGGTAGTGGGGTACCACAAGGCTCGGTCCTGGGTCCGATCCTGTTTAATGCATAATATCGGACATCAGGGAGGGTATAGGGTGTGAAATGAGTCTCTTCACGGATGACTCCAAGATGGGAGCAGTAGTTGAGGGAGAAGAGGGGAGGTTGGCCCTGCAAGGGGACCTGGACACCCTGGAAAGCTGGGCTCACACATGGAAATTAATTTCAATATCACCAAGTGCAAGGTATTGCATCTTGTAGGGGAACCCTAAACACAGGTACACTTGGGAGGGGAGGCGCTGGAGGCCCAATAGGGGAAAAAGACCTAGGGGTCATGGTGGATACATGTATGAATAACTCTGAGCAGTGCAGGATAGCAGCTAGCAAGGCAAATAGGATGTTGGGATGCATTGTAAGGGGGATCACCTCTAGAAGCAAGGAAGTGATTCTGCCGCTGTACAATGGACTGGTTAGACCACACCTTGAGTACTGTGTACAGTACTGGAGACCACACTTGAAGAGGGATATACAGCTCCTGAGAGGGTACAGAGGAGGGCAGCAAAGATGATACGAGGGCTAGGGATTTGACGATGAGGACAGACTTGAGGAGCTCTGCCTGTTTTCATTGGAAGAGAGGGAGACGGGGGACATGATTGAGGTCTCTAGTACCTCAAGGGAATAAATAGGGTAAACATGGAGGGGATCTTTAGACTAATGCAGGGAGGTATCACCAGAGGGCATGGTTTGAAGTTGGAAGGTGGAAGGGTGAGGGGGGAAAAGAGGAGGAGGTTTTTCACTAAGAGGGTGGTGGACCCTTGGAATGTACTGCCTGGTGAGCTGGTTCAGAGATCCACAGTGGAGGGCTTCAAGAGAGGGTGGGACAGACACAGAAAGTGGATGTATCGGATGATGGCCTGTCCCGGGGGGTGGGGATGGATGATAGGGGTTTCTGGAGCACAAGGGATGGGAGGGTCTCGGCACCCAACTAAGGATCTAGGTTCAAGCAGACTCGATAGACCGTAAGGCCTAATCTGCTGGCAAATAGTATGTTAGTATAGTTATTCTCATATACTAGATATACTAAATTACTTTTGCCATGCCTCCAGTTACCAAGTTAATTGGAACATAACTGAAATCATGGAAACTAAAAAACATACAGATCTGTTCCATCCACCTAATCAATATTTTACCCAAGTAGTGGTTAAGATTAAGTACTTGGGCATCACCATAGATCATGTCCTAACTAATCTTAAATCATAAAATTTTGACCCATTAGTTCATAAAACTAAATCTTATTTACATCACTGGGAAACTCTCCCTTTAACAACAGATAGAGTTAATGTAATCAAAATAAAAGTCTTGTCAAAAAATTCATTTTTATTTCAAAACATCCCTATATTGCTGAAAGATTAATTTTTAAAACAGCATAATACAATTATTAAGAAGTTCCTATGGAAGGATAAAATACCTGAAATGAAATACAAAAACTGTATTTGTCACAAGAAGAAGGTGGGTTGGTGTTACTGCACTTCAAGCATTATTACTATGCTGCAAATCTGGCAATCGCACACAGCAGGTTCCAAAAAGATAGTACCAATACATCCACCGTTATGAAATCATTTTGGAGTCCTTGTCACAATGCAAAATACCTGTTGTATGTCAGTCCTTATAGGAAAAATTTTAATAACCTTGATTTTTGCACTAACACTCTAGCCCAGATCTGGCACATAGTTCTTTTGAAACCCACAGATAAAGGTCTCTGCTCTCTTCATGCCCCATCTACCTTAATGCCAATTTCATTCCCTCACTAACAGACCCTACATTCAGAATGTGGTATGAAAAAGGACTTAAGGAAAAAGGTCAATTTATGGAACATAATCACATGCTAGATTTCGATAATTTGAAACATTCACTAACAGACCCTACATTCAGAATGTGGTATGAAAAAGGACTTAAGGAAATAAGATAATTTATGGAACATAATCACATGCTAGATTTTGATAATTTAAAACATTCAGCTTTATGGGTATCTCCAAGTACGAGATTTTATCTTCAAAAATCTGCATAAATCAACTAATTTCTTATTGGAAGAAGTTGAAGAGATCTCAGGCTATCCTTCATTCGTTAAAAAGATATTGCTTCAATATAAATTATTATCTAAATCTTTGAGTTATAATCTGAGCCAGCCAAAAGAAAAGTGGGAAGAACATTTAAATCAGACAATCTCTAGTTCATTATGGAGTAAAATAATAAATTATTTTATTTATTTATTTATTATTTATTTGGATAATATCTTTGAAAAAAGCTCTTTACATAGGTTCCATGTCGACAATCAAGACAATAACAAGAACACAAACAAAGGAATGAAAATAATAGACTGGCAATACAGTGATTAGAATGACATTATTACACTGCTACAAATTTACATAAGAGCAAGAGCCATTACATACAGTGAAAATGTACGGTGGCTTAAGGGCATTGTAAAAAGTATGTCCATTAACTAAGTGCATTTAAAGAGTGTGAGAATATTGGGTAATGACAGAGAGAGCAGTGGTGGCAGTGATAGAAGATCTGGTGCAGGCAAGAATGTAAATCAACCAAGTGGCCCCATCAGGTTGCTTAACTGCATGGGAGAGTAGGCATAAGTCACAAGGGCTGTGCCAAGGTGACCTGGGGCAAGTTGGCATGAGCAGTTAGTGGGTGCAGTCACATGTGGAGTCAGAGACAAGTTAGAGTTTAAGCTTCCATTTAAAGGTTGCTGTGATAGCAGCAGATGAGATGTAAACAGCAAGTGAGTTGAACCAGAGCAGGGCTCGGTAGGCAAAAGACCTTTGACCCTGGGCAGTACGGCATTGAAGGATCTTAAAATATTGGCAGACTGAGCCTCTGGTTCGACATGAGTTGGTATTAAGGGTAAGAAGCTCTTGAAACCCAGGAGGCATCAGCCCAGAGGTAATTTTCTTAGCTAGGAGACAGGTTTGGTATCGAAGTCTACCATTGAACTGAAGCCAGTTTGCCTGTGCATATAGGTCACAGGTGTGGGTTAGATGCCCTGCACCTGTGAGGAGCCGGCAGGCCTTATTTAGTGCTGTTGTAATACATTTGAGGGACATGGCAGTGGCTGACCCACATATGATAAGACCATAGTCCACAAGTGAGACCACTGAGCTGTGTATAACTGTGCTGAGGGTTTCAGGATTCAGACTACACCTATGTCTGTACAGGAGCCCAGTTCACACATTGATGGCTTTGGATAAGTTATCTATATGCCTGGCATAAGAGAGGGTGCTATCAACTGTGATCCCTAAATATTTAAAATGAGGTACTAGCTCCACTGATGCTCCAGCATCATTTAGGATAGTGAGTGGGTAGTATCTGTGCTTGTTTTGGACAGTTGCAAACAGTATGGTTTTTATCTTTTTATAGTTCAAGACTAATTTATGGTTGTTAAGCCAACTCTCTACTGTAGCAAAGTTTTGTTGGAGCTCGTGTTCAACCACCTTGGGATCAGTAGCACTAGTAAAGAGGACTGCATTGCCCACATAGAGAAGGATATGTCCCTGGCAGGAGAGTGGAATCAAATTCAGAAAGACACTTAACAGGATGGGACCCAGGATTGATCCTTGTGAGACTCCTCACTTGACAGGTTTGCTGTCCAAGAGGACATTGGCAATCCTTACTTGTTGCAATCAATTCAGAAGGTAGTTCCTAAACCAAGCCATGGCATTGGGGAGAGACCAAGGTTAGAAAGTTGCTCAACCTGGAGGGCATGGCAAACCATGTCAAATGCCTTGGTTAAGTCAATGTATGCAGCACCAACCATCTGACCCTGGTCCAGGGAATTATGAATGTATCCCATGAACTTGAGCAGGGCAGTGGTGGTGATGTGTCCAGCCCTAAACCCATGTTGCTGGGGGCATAGAAGTTAATACTTATCAAGGTATTCAATCAGCTGATCTGAGATGATTTTGTCAAGGTCTTTAGACAGTGGAGGTAGGATGGAAATAGGTCAGTAGTTACCATGAGAGGCAAGGTCTCCACACTTATGGACTGGTGTCACTATCATAGGTTTCCACTTTTGAGGAAAGTGGATGAACCTTAGGGAAAGGTTAATTATATGTGTAAGGGGTGCCAGTAGCTCCTCCAGGGTAAGACTGACAAACTTAAGGTCCAGGGTGTCTCAGCTGTAATGACCTTTACCTAGCACATTTAGGAGATACTTCCTTTGATGGGTAGGGGACTGGACAGGATTGTTAAGGCCAGCAGTTCTAGAGGTAGGGCTGAAAAAGTCTAGGGGGAGAACCACCATGTGCACTCAGACTGAACTAAATGTGCAGAGTAATGGCATGAATATCATAAGCCAAAAAATAAAAGAGGGAAAAAACAATAACTAAGGGTAAAAGTAAAACCATGCAGGAAAAACCTGACATCTTTTTAACTAAGAAAGGGAAAAAGGAGAAGAAAAGTAAGTGTAAGTCAGGGGAGGAAGCCTTCAGCTTGGGGTACAAAAACAAACTAAGAAAACCAAGTATCTGCCATTGGTGATGATAAGCTAAGTGCCTCCACTGGGGACATTGCAAACAAAAGTACCCATTTAACATTTACTCCTAATTCTGTTAATCAGGTACTTACTAAGAAACATTAGTCTTTCTCCTAATATACCCAGTAATGTAAGTACACAAAATATAAATGGGAAGAATAATGTGACTGAGGTGAATCAGTGTCCTGACAATATTACTATTACTGAGGTGAAAGAAAATAAAGAAGATAAAAACATCTTTGAAGCTAGCTTAAATTTCTTGGATGGACTGCTTCTAACAGTCAAAGACAACTCATCTTCTCACCTGGCTAGGTCAAACAGTAAAAGTTCTAAGCATACCCCTCTGGCTGATACACATGCGACTTGCCAGCAGAAAACAGATCTGACAGAAATTATGCTTGATTTACAAAACACCACTCAAGGCCTGAACTCCCCAGACCTTGAACTCACTAATAGAAAGCTTGTTAATGTAGAAACAATTTCCTTAGAAAATCATATTGCAATCATGGAAGATAGTCATGGTGTAACTGAATGAAAAAAAGGAGGAGTCCTTTATGTACTATCCCACAACACTGAGTCAGGATATAATTACTATTATGAACAAATCAGCATGCTGTGAATCTTATTTTAATGGAGCAATTCATTGTCGCCAGAGTTGAAATTGATATCCTAAAAGAAAACACTGCACTTAGTGGGGCCCGCATAAATGATATTTTAAGAATATTAAATTCAATTCACCCCCCCCCTAGAGAATCATCCTCTATACCCATATTGGAGTTAGATGATACTTCAAAAAAATTTTTACCAGACTTCTCTTTGGCAGTTTTTGCTGATGAACCCTCAAAGCAAATGAAAAGTAGAGGCATAAACAAAAAGGTTGAAGAAAACACAAAGAATTGAATAAAGACAATAACAACAAAAATAAAAAAGATCTAATTGAACAATAGTAATGCAGAAATTGACATGGAGGTGGATAAAGCCTGTCCCTAAAAGCTTAATGGAAAAAAGGTTTTAAGTAATTCACAGTATATGAAATATTTAATAGAGATAAAATGGAAACTTTGGTGCAGGAAAAAAAAAAACAGTTAGATATGGACCATACTTTCATTGATCCACAGGATAAGTCAAAGTATAGTAAAATCCTAGAACATGCAACATGAGATGAGGAATCTTTCTTAGGGCTTACTGGACTCAGGAAGATGATTGGTGAAGCTAAATTTTCTCTTAAAAATAGTTTTGAACCTTTTAAAGATGCCTTAGGACTACAACTAGAGGACTGTGATTTGAGTGAGGTTATTAGGATGGAGTCACATGTATCTACTGAGACTGCGAACACTTACTGTACCCATTGAAGAATTATTAACTATTTATGGAGAAATGTCTCTGGGTTTAAACACTGGAACCTCCTGTTGGAGTTGGCACATAAAGCCTCACAGAGAAGTCTAGATGATACAGATGAAGGATACAATCCTGTATCACTCTCAGTTTTTTGATTGTCAAAAATGTTTGGAGAAACCAAAAGAAAACTAATAACTGCCACTTGTAGTTTTCTTAATAATATCCTGGGAGTACAACTGGGCAGAAATGGCATTTTGGAAGCTTTTAGGCACCCAAGTTTAATGAGTAATAGTCAGGTGGACCTTCTATGCAGAAATAAATCTATTGCAGAGACAGAATCCTAGCAGAAACAGATATTTTGGATAGCATGTTATTTTTTTTTTTTGTGGTCAGTTCTGAAATATTTTCAGAGCAGTTAAACACTGTAAGTCAGTTTCCTATGGTCACCAAAAACACTGGCATAAGAGGGGATTACCAGCAACCAGCTCAAAAATCCTGGGCAAGGCTGCAACAAAAAGCAGTAAGTAAAAATAAGACACTGCCAATAGGAAATGGATTTTTAATATTAACAGGTCAGGAAGAATGACTGGATGCACAAGAACAAAAATCACTGATGCAGGAATCTTAATCACTAGATCCAGATAATACTAATAAAACCTTTAGTGGGGGAATTACAATCATATCATGGAACATTGCAGGTCATAAAGCTAAGTTAGTTGAAAAAGATCTCCAAGATTATCTCACCACTTTTTCTATTATTTGCATTCAGGAATCCTGGCATGATCCAACTAATGATATTTACTTAAATGGGTTCCATACTTATCATATACCATGATTAATATAACCAGAACAGAAGGGCTTGCATCCTGATAGTACATATGAAATTGAACACATTTCTAGGTCTATTTGAAATTATCAAACACAATATAATGCTTGCTGTTAGATTTGTAAGAACAGGAACTACCCATCATCATTTTTTTAAACTTTTTATTTATGAATTTTCATCTTACAGATTGCAACATGTTGATGAAATTACATACACATTTCAGCATATGATAGACAATAGTCCCTTATCTGTACAATCATTTTTACAAAAAAAAAAGAACTTTTAAACCACACATATTTTACTCAGATATAGGCCCTCTACCCCCAATGTACATAAGGAGTAAATGTACAGAGAAAATAAGGTAGTAGGGTATCCCATTCTCACCTCAGCATATAACATTATCTATACACCAGACTATCCTCCCACTAGCAGATTTCTATAATATATTTGGGGGGAATAAATGCATAAGGGACTCTCTACTAAAATAACCAGATTGTCTGTGCTCAGTTAAGTTATTATTAGACCCTACACTTAAAGGCCTCCATTTAGAAGACCATGTAGAGGGAAGATAAGCAATGGAGAAGATTTCAAAGTCCACAAACTGAGTGGGGTGCATCAGCACACCTTTTAAAGTCCATCTCTATGCATAAATAAGTACCTAGTAGGCTAGGAGAAAAAACAAAATATTTATCAAACATTTTGAATGGTTAAACTAACAGTCCTGCCTATATATATGAGTTCAGAAGAATGCTCAACCGGTAGTCCAAAATAACACATCCTTGTGGACCATATTAATGTCCCTGGATAGCAGGAAAAAACCCATAGACCAGCTAGAGTCACTTCTGCTCCCCTTCTGAATCAGAGTTTGAGGCCCTTATGTCTATTTTGGAGATCAGTGCCTCAGCATAACTTGTGGCAAGATCTAGGTCTGTAAAGACATGGAATTTCTGCTGGTAGGTGATGTGTAAGCATGCAGGGACAAGCATCTGAGCCTTTACCCCTTTTGCCAGTAATGTTTTCTTCATGATTTGTAGCTTTTTTTTCTGAGCTTGTGTCTGGGAGGAAAAATCAGGAAAAAAACCTAAATGTTTTCCCTCCTAGACAATATCTCTTTTTTTTCTGGCCACTTGCAGTAATGGGAGTCTTGTTTCGGGGTGGACAGTGTAACAATCACCGTCACTGGTTTTGTGGCAGATCCCACCCCCCAACCCCTGGCACAAGGGAATTGTAAAAGCCTACACAATTGTATTGCCCATATCTCAATGTAAAAGTTCCAACTCATCGAATATCCTATGATTAAGCACTGACAACAGTTCTGTATGGCCTGCAAATCGAGGAGGGAAACCCACTATAGGTTCATTCCTCTACCGAAGACCATTCTCTAATGTCTCCACTTTGGACCGGAGGAAATTGACATCCTGAATGAGGCCTGCACTTACTTCAGACTGCTTTTCTGATGAAGAGGTAAGCTCAGTTATTTCCATGGTATTGTTCATAATCTTTTGATCCAGATCTGAGAACATCTACACCATAATCACCAAGTGTTAATTCATCCCATTGTTGGTCTCCTGCAATTTTGTTAAAAGTTGGAGAATCTGCGAAAGTTCCAGCAATGCAACAGATCCAGGGCCTCCTCCGTTTGTTGAGGTACTGGTCCCTGGGCCACCAAAGTATGTTTTGAGCCCCGATGTAGAGTGTTGGTGCTGTTTTTTCAGTCCCATGCTATTCTCTAGATGTTCCGATGCACCACTGGTTGTACAATATCTATTAATATTCTTTTATTTATTATTTTTAAAGCTTTTAAAATATACAAGCAGCAGAGCTCAAGAAAGATCGCCTGCCCTGTTGAGTGAACCTTGACTTCTATCATCTTGATAAGATGTTACATAATGCCTGCTAAATCTAAATGTTTTGCAGTGGACACCTGGACAAAAGTAGAAGAATCTGTTTCCAGAATGCCAGTTGATTACCCTGAAGACTATATTTTACTGGCTGGTGATTGTAATGCCAGAACTGGCTTACATGATGGTTTGGCAGACAATACAATACAATACAAAACTATATCTAACCCGCTATAGACGATATTCCTCAGTTATCAAGTGATGCATTATTGATTCAAAATGGGAAAAAACTGCTAAACATAAAACAAATTAATAGTATTTTTCCTCTAAATGGATGTTTAAATGGGGACAGAGAGGGTCAGCCAACCTTTCTGTCTTCTAAAGTGGTTACTGTTTTAGATCTTGCATTATGGAAGGGTCCTCCAGATTTTTACTAATCATAAATAGTCTTAGAAAGGACAGAAAGTGGTCATTTTCATATTATTTTATGTGCTCTGAATCAGACCTAAGTAATATAAAGGTGTGTTTGAATAAAATGGAAGTATCACAAACCTTGGAAGTAAGATGTAAAAAGAAATATTATGGTCTATTACAAAAGAGCATCAAGTTATACAACAAATCAATACATTCTTTTAAAATTACTCAAAGTTAACCATAGAAGGTATAGATGCAGCTTTAAAAGATAAACTTCTACAACAGCTGTTTATAACATTACAAGGATTTCTATATAAGAAATGTAAGAGCAATAAAAAGAAGGTCCTATTGCGAGGTTGGTTTAACAATGACTGCAAAGTTCAAAACATAAATTATTAATCATACTTAGGTCTTATAAGAAACACCCTACTACTGAACATTTTGAATTGCTAAAAAATTAAAAAAATAAAAAAACTTCCTACTACATAAAATAGTCATATTGGTTACACATGTAGGATCAAATGAATAAGGCAATTATTAATCGAGATGGCAAATCTTATTGGCATCTTGTGGCCCACAGTTGTAAATCTTCCTCCAAAGAACTTGAGAATGTTGTAGATATGAAGACTTCGGTCCAATATTATACAGTTACCCTATTTGTCACCCAGAGAAATGTTGATAGTATCCACCCAGAGCTTGATGTGCTCAATCTTCTATTTTGAAGAATCACACACCTTGAAGTTATTTTAGCCATATAAAAACTGAAATGAAATAAGGTTCCTGGCCCAAACCTGATTCCCGGTGTAGTATTTAAATGTTTGAATCATGAATGGGCACTGATATTGACTGACTTCTTTAATAATTGTATATTACAAAACTACATTCCAAACTCTTGGCATGGCTCAATGATCAGTCCCATTTACAAAAAGGGTGATAGAACTAAACCCTCTATTTATTCGATAAGTCTGATTGACATCTCCAAAAAATATTCCTAATGATTCTGCCGGATAGATTCCTGGCAGAAATCTATAGATTGGGGGACTTTGCACCATTACAGGCAGGTTTTTATGAGACTTTCTCTACAGTGGACAACATTTTCATACTTCACCATATCCATGAAAAATATGTGCAGTTACAAAAACAAAAAGTCTATATGACTTATATAGACTTTTCTGCAGCATTTGACCCAATTAATAAAGAGATCCTATGGGATACAATGATCAATTGGGAGATATGTCCAGTCGTTGCTCTCCCCTCTTAGTAAAATATTGAAAAGGATTATCTTTGACCAAACTTCTAGATTCATTGAGGAAAATGGTCTTCTGTCTAACTCACAGCATGGATTCAAGGTGAAACATAGTACTGAGATGGCCTTGGTGGGGTTCACCATCTGCATTCAGGGGGCCCTTGATAAAGGGTGCTCTGTTGCAACTGTTTATGTGGATCTCACCAAGGCCTTCAATTTAGTAGACCATGAATTATTTGCTAAGACCATGGAGGACTTAAATTGTTTTGGATGTTACTAAATGGTTTTCAAACTATCTCTGTAACAGAGCTCATAAAACTGATATTATGTGTAATGTTTCACAACCTAAGGCTATTGAATGTGGAGTACCCCAGGACTCAATCCTGGGGCCTCTGACTCTCTCTTTACATAAAAAAAGCTTCTGATATTTGTAAGAAATCATCAATTACACTGTATGCAGATGATGCAGTAATATATAACGTCAGTGATGATCTTCATGATGCTGTTCAGGTAACAGAGTCTTATTTGTTGCTTTCCCAATCTTTGTTGCAATCTAAAAGAATGTTGTTAAATGTGAAAAAAAAACAAAATTGATGTTTTTAATCTACTTGTAGCAATAGGCAAACATTGGACACAATTGTGGATCTAAAGGGTAAGCCTAATAAATTGGTGGATAATTTTAAATATTTTGGAATTACTTTAGATACGGGTCTTACTTTTGAAACTAATATATTACCAATTTAATCAGAACTATGCATCAGAGGCTGGGTTGTATGTACAGAGTTAAGACATTTTTAACCCCTGCATCTAAAAGGTTCCTTACTCACAGCTTTCTTTTTGGTCTATTGGATTATGGCATACTGATTTACTCAGCTACTAATCAGAGGATGTTGTCTCATCTTAACTCAACATACAATAGTGCCCTCAGATTTATGACCTATCTTCCCCATCGAGCACACTATTGTGTTCTTTATAAATCATCACAATGTCCCTCCCTAGGTGATTGTATAAAACAATAATAAAATAATAAAATGGGTGTTATGTTGCTGATGGTTTCCCAGCATCTTCTACCTGATTTTTTCCAATCATTCTTTCCTAGTAGTACAAACACATTAGGGACCAGATCCCAGAGTAAATATGTATTTAAACTACCATTGTGTAAAAAGGTGTTTGGTCAGAAGTCACTATTACATCATGCTCCTCTTTATTTAATTCAATCCCCAATTCATTTCTTAATTTACCTCATGCATTTTTTTAAAAAAAAGATTAATGTCCTGGTTGGAAACCACTAATGCCTGTGCTTGTAAATCTTTGTAATTAAATGTTGTATTTTTTATTGTATGTATGTGACTAAATTTTGTATGTATTGTGTAAATTTTTTGTATTTTATGTTACACTTTGTGCTAGTGAAAAAGGGCATTCTTGCTCACCTTGCTACCAAGTACAAAAATTAAAAAATGAAAATGAAAAATGAAATGGATTCTGTGGGCTGTTTGAGTCTATTTAGCCTCACTCTACAAAACATTGAATTGCTGACCAATACAAATCTTATATAAAAAAATTATTGGTGAATAAATATAAAATAATTGATTTAGAGAACATTGTCTGGTCTAGATTTGCTCCGTGGTACAGCAGCAATGATTGCTACCATTTCTTCTGTTATTATTTAGAAGTTGTTGAAAATCCAATGCTTTGTAAAATCTATGCACAATTTAGAATTGGCTTTTTTGAATGTAATTATTTTTATTTAGTATAGTTTATTAAAAGTTTCATTAACAAACAATACAAGACCAAAAACAAGACCAAAACATCAGTTACAGGGCATGATGCAAACACAGTCACAAAAAAGCTGAAGGGAAGCCATACAAAAAAAAAAAAAAAACTAAACATAAAACACCAAAACCCAAACCCACCTCCCACCCACTACTTTCCCCTACCCCTTTTCTGCTACCCTACCATACTCCAGAACTCTGGGGTTGGGATGGGCACCACTCACTCATAGACAAGAGGTGAGTAAAAGGGTCAAGAGCTCTGGGTGCCTCAAAGGGACACCAAAGTGTAAAGAGATTCCCAGGTGCAAGAAAAAGACTGAAGTCCACATATATGATATGTGCTTTTCCAGCTGCAAAGCCATCAGGATCTCTCAGTGCCATTCTAAAAAGAGTGGAGGAGCCTCATCTTTCCAGTGTCAGAATATAAATAGCTTGGCCAAGGCAGCCACAAGAGACATATGTGCCTAACTGACCCTATGGGTACCAGGAGGGAAAGTAGCCAGTAAACAACTTGTAGGGGTAAAAAGGTCATCCAGGCCCAACAGAAGATCCAGGGCATGCTGGTTAGAGATCCAGTAAAGTTGGATACTGGTCCATAACATGTGATGGAGGGAGCCAGGTAATTCATGACACCGGTTGCACAAAGATGAGGGTAACTTGCCCATCCTATACAGTTTTAATGTGGTGAAATAGAGATCATGCATAATGTTAAACTGTATGAGTCGAAGCTGGTCCTGCTTAATAAATTTATATAGGTTCCTCCAAGGAACCCCCCTAGTAATCCTGATCCCCTGACAGTTGGAGTGTAGGGACCCAGTAGAAGCAAACCACAGATGGGAGGTGCGAGTCTATAGACTGAAAAAGCTTGTAAAGAGCAGACACTGAGTGGCTCTGCACAGCCAAAGAAAGAAGGGAGTCCACCCCATCTAACTGCATTGGTCGCTAGGACTTGGGGTCCAGAAAGGTGGTCACTGCACTTCTAATTTGGAGGAACTTAAATCCTGACCCCTTAACTCCAACTGGGCTTGCAGGGTCTGTAAAGAGACAGTCCTTGCCTCCTGGAAGAGGTCAGCCAGCTTGCAATTACTCAACTGGGGGCAAAAGGAGATTGGGATGGGATGACAACCAATTTTAAAATGAGGGTTATTTAACACAGGCTGGGAGGTTGCTGTAACCCATGACTGGGACAAATATGATTGCAACTGAGCCCAGGCTTTAACTGACCACTCTATGGGAGAGGCACACAGGAGATGGGGAAGCTGAGATGGTCTGAGGTACAGCAAGCCATCAGAAGAACAACCTGCCCTAACTGCAAGAGCCCTCTTGATATCTAGCCAGAGGAGACTATAAACAGAATGATCGGACTGTGCACACCATGACTTCCACCGGAAAGATTTACTGGCATGTTGTGCGCCATAATACAAAAAACATAGAGGGGAGAGAGATAAGCCTCCCTTCAACTTGGGAGAGGCCAACTTAATGAAAGCTCTGCAAATAACAGAAGATTGCCAAAGAAAGGAGTTGAACAGCCACTGCAGGAAAGAAAACCAAATCTTAGGAAGATGGAAGCCTGACATCCCAAGCAAATATAACAGACTGGGCAGGACATTCATCTTAATGATGTTAACTCTGCCCCATAATGACAACTGGAGGGCTGGCCATCTGTCTAGGTCAAACTTGACCACAGTGAGAAGTCTGGACAAATTCTTCTTGATCATTGTCAATACTGAATGGATGATTTGGATCCCCACATAGGTTATCACCCGAGTCTTCCAAGCAAGGCCCAAGCTTATAATATCAGACTTATTAGCCAGGCTGTTAAGGGGAAAAACCTTTAGCTTGGAAACATTCAGTTTATAGAAGAAGACACAAGAGAAATTGGAGATTTCATGAAGCAGGGCTGGGATGAATGTTAAGGGATTCTCCAAGAGCAGGAGTAAGTCATTGGCGTATGCTGATACCACATAGTGCTTGCCAGCCACTGGGATCCCCTTGAGAGTGCATGAATTACATAAATGCTGAATAAGTGGTTCTAAATAAAAATTAAACAAAAGAGGGGACAGTGGGCACCCTTGCCAAGTATCCCACTGTAGGGGAAAAGGGGCTGAGAGGTGGCCATTACAACAGATACAGGCTGAGTGGGCAGTACACAAGAGCTGAATCCACTTAACAAAATCAGCAGGGATACCAAATTTATGTAGTGTGGCAAACAAGTAGCTCCAGGCAACCCAATCAATGGCCTTTTCTGCATTCAGGGAGACCAAAGCTATAGGAAACTTCCTCTCTATGGATGCAAAAAGTAAATGCAAAAGCTTTCTAAGGTGATCCCCTGAAAACTGACCAGGCATAAAACCTACCTACTCATGTCCAATGACAGGGCCTATAACTGAAGCTAATGCACTCTATCTCGGGGTCTCTGGGGGTACCCTGCGCTGACTGCAGCTGATGCAGAATGCAGCAGCTAGGTTGTTGACAGGACAGCCTAAGTATTGTCACATCACTCTGGTGCTGCATCAACTGCACTGGCTGCCAGTTAGGTGGAGGGTCCTCTTTAAGGTGGGTTTGCTCATCTTTAAAGCCCTACATGGACTGGGCCCTGGTTACCTAAAGGACCTTCTTACACTTGCTGTCTCGGTCCGCTCCCTCCGCTCCTCCTCTAGGGGTCTCCTTGTGATTCCCAGGATGAGGTTAAAAACAGCAGGTAACAGAGCATTCAGTGTTGCTGCCACCATCCTGTGAAATTCGCTTTCTCCAGCTGTTAGGGAGGCCCCCTTCTGTTGAGGTATTCAAGACCCACCTCAAGGCCTTCATGTATAATCAAGCCCTCCCAGACTGTGTTTTATAGCCCTCACCTGGTCTTAGAATTTCAGATTTAAATGTAACCCTGGCTATTTCAAGTTTAGTTACTGCTGCTGAGGGTAGTATTTATATGATCTTGTTTTAAATTGCTGGAAACATTGTATTTTATGTTCAGAGTATGCTGGCTATGTATTTTTATGATTTGTATAATGAAGTTTTAGTATGAGCCTCCGGGATGGGCATCTTTTCAAATAAAATTTGCCTTGCCTTGCCATGGTCAAAATTTTGGAAAGGATTTTGATGTCCAAATTCAAGAGGGAGATGGGATGATAACTTTCTGCCAACAAGTGATCCTTACCTGGCTGAACCTAATTTGTTATCTGCAAGACTGAAAAAAGCAAACAATCAAATGTTCTCTTGGTGTTACTGCAAGGGAAATGAGAATGAAGACTCATTACATGTTGTACTAAGATGGACTGAACACCTAGCTATATAGATCATAATAGATTAGTGAATGTATAAGGATTTTTTAAATTGTCATGTCTATTATTTGCTGTGTAATTTTGTAATGGTCTTCTTTTTAACTGATCGAGCAATAAAATTATCAATACCAAAACAAAAAAATACAATTTTGTATCAAGTAAAAAGGATGATGCCCACCTCAACTGGCTTCCAATAAAACCTCCAGGTTTCCACTGATGTAGCAATTGTATGGCATGTAAGCATATTTATGTGGGAAAAGATTTATAGCACCTAGTAAGCAAGAAAGACAGTTTTTATTAGACAATTCATCACATGCATCATTACATTTGTGATATACATTGCTTGGTATCCTATAACTGCCTGTATATTGGCCATACCATGCACCCATGGAAAGTGTGCTTCCAGGAGCACCTGAGAACCATTATGCATGGCAATGAAAATAATGCCCTGACTGTGCATTTTAAGGAATCACACAGATCCAACCTATTCTCACTGTGCTTTATGGGGCTTGAACTAATTCTGCCAAGGAAAAGGGGGTGGCATAGACTTACAGTAACTATATGTTGAGACAACAAACAAAATGGATGGGTTTCCTCAGTTCTGTCAAACCTAATGGATTAAATGAGGAGGTTGGTGATGTGCCATTTCTAAAATGAATTGTGAGATGCTGTATTTAACTGCTTGATTCTGAACTCTTTTACTCTGTAATCTGAACTTTTCTTTCTTTTATTTTTCATATTGTATATTGAGCAGGATGTGTCCACCTGATGCACATGAATGTCTTTGTCTAACTCACTATGTGCATGGCACATGTATTTGGGAGATTTCAACCTTGTAGACAAATGACTTATCACTGTCTAAGTGATAAAAAAGTAGGATGAAACTTTATCAGAAATAATTAATGTAATTGCAAATCTGTATATGTATCACTGGTCAAACAATACTAGGCATGATGAGTCTTTGGTAGTCTTGTCTATATGTTTTTTCTGTTTGTCATACTGTAGAATCTGCACCTTTTTCCAGCCCCCCCCACACCAAAATTCTGAAACTGTGAATCATATCACCTTGTATTAAAATAACAGGTATGCAACTTTAAGGGGGACATTTAAATATGGCATCTTACAGAACTTGGTCATGACCCCTGATGAAGACCAATTGCTGGTTGAAGCACCAGGGAACTATGTCCTATAGATATAAGGAATACATCTTTGTGAAATGCCTAACTGTGCTTGCCTGCAGTTTCTGAAGTACATCTGCAGACTGTTTGTTGTTTGGATACATTACAGGACTGCCTGCTGGTGCAGCTGGTTAAGGAACCCACTAGGCAGGCTGCCATTCTTGACGTGGTGCTCACCAACTAGGAAATGATAGGAGGAGTGAGGGTCAATGAATCAACTACGGTCCATTGACCATAACTCTATATGGTTCAACCTGGCCTTTGGGATAAGTAAACTCTTATCAGAGACTGAAGTCCTAGATTTCAGAAGAGCATACTTGAACTGGATGAGGGAGCTGATCCAAGAAAAGTTAGTTGGAGTGGACAACATCAGAGATGTGGAGGATAGATGGGGGTAATCAAGGGGCCACTGTTGAGGGAACAAAGTCTTACCTAAGAACAGTAATCAAAATAAACAGGCACAAGAGGCCAATATGATTCTCTGGAAAGGTCAGAAAAGCAGTGAGAGGCCAAAAAGAAGACCTTCACCAGATACAAGTAAAAACAAGGGAAGGAAACATGGATAGAGTACCAAATATGAAGAAGGAAAATGAAGAGGGAGATCAGAGAAGCAAAGGCAGACACAGAGATACACATTGCAGAGGGTCAAGGTGGGGAAAACAGTTTTTAGCTATATTAGGGGAAAAAAGTAAGGGAGAAGGAATTTTTGGGCTGTGTTAGGCTAACAGAGGGAGGAAGAGTAATTGAGGAGGATGGGCAGAACACAACCATTTTGAATGACTACTTATACTCTGCATTCACAAGGGAAGCAGAGGGCCTCAGTCAGAGAGTGGCATTAAGGCAGCTGTTAGGGGGATCCCTGAGATGAGACAACAAGTGTTTACCAGTGAAAGGATTCAGAAAGGGCTTACAGTCCTAAAGATAGAAAATGCCCAGGTGCCAGATGATATGCATCCAAGGGTGCTCAAGGTATTGGCAACAGGACTAACTGAACCTCTGCCAGTGGTATTTAGTAGCTCATTTCAGACAGGGGAGTTCCAAATGACTGGAGGGTAGCGGACGCAGTCCCACTCTACAAGAGTGGAACAAGGAGCAGTCAAGTAACTACAGAGCTGTCAGTCTTACCTCTATTGTGGGTAAACTGATGGAGACACTAGTCAAATAAGACCTTGTGGACTACCTGGAGAGCAGTGCACTCCAGGATAGTAAACAGCACAGGTTTGTGGCAGGGTGGTCTTTTCAGACCAAGCTAATAGTATTCTTTAGCTGGGTAATGAGAGTAGTGGATGAAGGCTAAGCTGTGGCTGTACTGCACTTCGATTTTAGCAAGACCTTCAACTTGGTGCCTCACAGATTGTTATTGAAGATGCTAGAGGATCTGGGTGGAGTGAAGGACACAGTTAAATGGGTGAAAAACTGGTTTGAAGTGAGACAGCAGAGGGTAGTGGTTAACAGAGTCAAATCAGAAGAGAAGAAGGTCACCAGTAGGGTGCTATAAGAATTGGTCCTGGGTCCAGTTCTTTTCAATGTGTTCATCAGCAACATGTGAGAATGAATCCAGGGCAAGATGTGTCTTATTGCAGATGACTAAACTCTGTGGTATGGTAGACAGTAGAGATGCAACAAATTTAAACTTTCTCAGCAAAGTTGCCCCGAAGTTGAGAGACTTTGACTTTGTGAAGCTTCACAAAGTTCCTATTGCATCTCCAACTTCAATTTTACCAACTTCGAAACATTTTTGTTAAGCACAGTGTCACTTTCTTCTTTGAAGTTGCAACTTCTTCAGTGAAGTTTGGTAATTTCTTGCAAAAAAGTGCCAACTTGCTTGGTAAAACCATTGCAAATTCAGCACTTCAAACTTTGGGAGGTTCTGGTGAAGTGAAGTTTTCTCAACTTCGTACATCTCAAGTAACATGGAAGCATAGAAACATAGAATTTGACAGCAGATAAGAACCACTTGACCCATTCAGTAGACTGTTAGGAGGGAGTTAGGGAGATGCAATGAAGCTCACAGAGGCTAAGACATGGTCAGGGGTTTGCCAGCTGAAATTCAATGGCAAAAAAGAAAGTGCGAGATGATACACATTGGGAACGAGAACCCCAGGACTGAGTATTGTATGGGGGGGGCAAAACTTGGCATGACCTCTGAGGAAAGATATCTGGGGTCATTATCAGTGACTCACTAAAACAACCAAGACAGTTCAACAAGGCCTACAGTAGAAACATAGAAACATAGAAGTTGACGGCAGTTAAGGACTGCAAGGCCCATCCAGTCTGCCCATTTCTTTTTCTACCTTATAAATGTGCCATCGGCCTTTGCTCTGTCAGTGGCCTATCTATTCATAGTCATTTGTATTGCTCCCTTATGCCTATCCCATGCCTGTTTGAAGCCCTGCACTGTATTCATAGCCACCACTTCTTGAAATTCTTGAACAGTAAGACAAACAGAATGCTGGTGTGTACAGGGAGGGGTAATGAGAGCGCAGAAAGAAGGAGGCATTACTATATTTTTATAGATTATCAGTGAGGTCCTACCTGGAGTTCTGTTGCCAAGTTCTGGAGTCCTCACCGAAGAAAAGATAAGGACAGGCTGAAGACAGTGCAATGTAGCATTACCAAAGTGATTCAGGACCAGCAGGGCAGATCTTACAAGGATTGGCAATAAAGGTACTAAGCATGTGCTCACTGGAGGGTAGACTAGAGAGGAGATGTATGATAGAGATCTTCAAGTTCCTGAAAAGAATAAACAAGGTAAACTGTGAGGCACTATTTAGCAGAAGTAGTGGATTAAGGACGTGGAGGCATGAGTGAAAACTGATGGTGGAGGGAGGTTGAAGCAGGATGTGAGAAAGTTTTAGAGTACAGAAAGGGTGGCGGAGCAGTGGAACAGTCTGCCAGCTGATGTGGTGGGTGCCAAAACTATTAGTGGTTTCAAACATGGCTGGGACAAAGTGAAGGGATCAGTGCTTTCTCAGGAAGGTAATGGTAAGGCAGGTCGCATGGGGGCAGATAGTGTGGGTTAGATCCCCATATGGACAATGGGTCTGGGTTTGTTAGGATTTTATTGGCAGTCTGGATGGACCTATTGACTTTTTTCTGCCACATTGTTTATGTTTCTATAGTATAATATTTGAGAATCTCAGGACAACAATCCAAGCTGGTCATAGAGATCACAATGACATACATTCCTTTTTTGTTTGCAATACAAATCTGCAGGCTTGATTGCTTGCCACCCTCAGTCTTGATAACACTGTCCATAGCTGAAGCATAGATAGGTAGCCCATAGTCAATAGCAGAAAATATCAGACCGTAGTCTACCAGTCTACAAGTGTCTTCAACAAAATTTATTTTTGATCTATACAATAGACACACTTTCACATTAATGTGGATCTCTTTTATGCAAGATCAAGACAAACTTTGTTACAAAGAAGCATTAGTGAAGATAATGACAAAGGGAGGAGGAGGAGATGGGGGTTAGTTGAGAGATACATTGCTGGATTTACCAAATGCCAACTACGCCCAGGTGTATAGCCCTTGTTTTCTTGGGTCCCTTTTCTAAGCTGGTTTTCTGTGTGTGCATGTGCAGCAATGTCTTTTTTTGGGCTGCTAGGAGGAGGACAGACTCCACCCACACTTTTAGAAGTCTATGCGGGGGCAATCATCTGATGTACCACAAGCATTGTTCCATTAATAGTGCCAGCCATTCTGTTGATTCATCACAAAAATTGCCAAACTTGTTCATGCATGGGTTTGGCAGGATTAAACTGTGGCTTTGCTGCTTGCTGTGCCTTCTGAATCAGTATACCTTGTTGCACTTTTTAAACTATTGTGAAAGATATACTGTTTTTAACTGAAATACTTGCATAAACGCGAGACACTGAGCCCTAGCTTGCACTTGCTAGGTAGAGGAGTGGTAGCCTGTGAGGGTTTCTCCAGAGCTACTAAACTCGAGAGGGCTGTGAACCTGATTTGTTGTGTGAGCCAGACAGGCTTTGTAAGCTGGTAAATCCAGCTAGATCCTCACCTGAAACTCACCTGTACTTAAACAGGCTGCGATAATAAATCGCTAAATTAAACATTTTTACAACTAGCTTGGGGCTAGACTGGTGACCCTGGTTACTACTTCCGGGTCTGACAGGGCTATTAAACCAGCCCTGCGGCCCGACAGCGAGCAAACAGAGCGAGTGCGCATTGAGCACGCGTGAAGACGTGCGCAAAGACACGTGCATCAGCGCGTGTTTGGCATGTTCGGCGTCTTCGGCAATCAATTAGAAACTCATGAGGAATGATTTAATCCACGTTGTGGTAAAGTAAACTCGTTCATTTCTCCTAAAATAATTCAAAATCATGGAGCCTTTATTAAAAATAATGGATGGTCGCCTAGCAATTTTATGCACTAAATGTAATATGTACCTATTAGATGAGAACATTACATTTGCTAGTGACTTTATATGTCCTAAGTATATTAAGAACCAAGAACTTGAAGAGGAGATTAATCTAGTTGACAACAGGTTAAGGGCCCTGGAACTTAGCCAGACTGAAACCAGAAAAAGACTTCAGATACCTGATACACCAAACACTGATTGTTAGGGAACAGCTTGGACTACTATAACTAAAGATGTATCGGGTACATCCCTACGTAAAAGACGTAGGCAGGAAATAGACATAGTAGAAAACGAAGAAGAATGGTATACTGCACAATACCTTAAATCGGCTAAAAAAGGAAGAATTTCTCAATGTTTTACTCTGCCTACTTGCAACTGCTTTGATCCTCTCATAAACTTAATTGAAGATACCAGCAGTAGTTCAGCCAACAATACACTTGTAATAGCCCCCATTGAGAATAATTGTGGATCCTTAGCTAAGAACCTATGTACTGACAATCCTCTGGGACCTACTTATGGGTCAATTAATGCTAATAATCTGATGGAAGTACACATTTTACCATCTCCTAGTGAAGTCATAGAGTGTGTTGAGATGGAAACACCTAATTTGAATGAAAACCTTGCCTCAGTTCACCCTCAAGAAATCTTTGTACTGGGAGATTCTATGATTTCTAAACTTGATAGACAAATTTGTGAGGTAAATAAAGCCACACGCACCATGTCTTGTTTCCGTGGAGCTACACTCCAGGACATTACTAAAATGACCACAAAAATTCTTCAAAATAGCACAGATCCTTTGGTAATAATTCATGCAGGAATAAACAATATACACAAACAAAATCTACAAAGATCAAAGAAGCCTTTGTAGGACTTATTAATATCTTAACTGAAAAAGGGGCACACAGTATTTTCTGAACTACTTCCGGCACCTAGGGCTGATAGTTACATGGAAGCAAAGATCAAAAAAATTAACAACTGGTTAGGGAAGTATGTTTAAAACAAAGCTTAAAATGCTTAACACACTGGGAACAGTTCAATAATAATTGGCAATTCTATTTAAGAGATGGCCTGCATTTGAATAAAAAAGGATCTACACTACTAGGAAACTCAATTAATGATGAGATCACATCCTTTTTAAACTTATAAAGGGGGGAGAGAAGGCTTGTCCTATTTATTCTGAAATAACACCTCTAACCAGTTCAGGAAAAATGAACAGAACATTCTCCTATAAAAAAGTAAAAATATAAAACAAAATCTTAATATACAACATTCCAAACTAAACATCCTATTATTAAATGCAAGAAGCCTAAGCAATAAGATTGATGAACTCTGTCTAACTTTAATAACTAGGAAAATTGACATAAGTGGGGTAACTGAGACTTGGTTTACTCAAGAATTTTGGGTGCAAAATATCCCAGGTTACACTTTATTTGCTAAACATCATGGGCATACTAGGGGGCAGGTGTTGCAGTCTATATTAGAGAAGAAATAAATTGTTATGAAACGTACAATGACATCCCGAACAATGATTGTATAGAATGTGTGTGGGTTAAATTATTATTAGAACAAGAATCTATTACCTTGGGTATTTGTTATCGCCCGCCCTCTTTAGATAAGGAATGTAATAATTTATTTCTGGACTATATTCAGAAAATCAATCCTCTTGATAATATTATATTAATGGGTGACTTTAATTATCCAGGAATCAACTGGGACACACTAATGGGCTCTAGTCAACAGGAAGCTAAATTTCTTGAATTAGTTATTTCCATGGGCCTGGAACAACTTGTACTTAATCCAACTAGAAAAGCTAACATTTTCAACCTAATACTTACTAATATTTATGAACAGACAGAATCCTCAACAATTGTTGCCCCTCTAGGAGATAGCGATCATTGCATGGTATCATGGGCAATTAATTATTATATGATGAATGTTAAAGGTATTACCGAAATGAGAAACTATTCTAAAGCTAATTACAAGGAAATAAAAACATATCTAATGGAATGGAATTGGGAAAAGGAACTGAAAGAGTTACAAGTAAAACAAATATGGCACCGTATTAAAGAAAAATTGAGTTACTGTGTCAACAAATGGGTACCTGTACGCAGAAAATATTTCAATCACAAAAGACTTCCTATGTGGTTTTCATCAAAAATTAAAAAACTTATAAGATCAAAAAAAAGAGCCTTTAACTAATACAAAAAGCACAAAACTGTAATTAACTGGAACAGGTTCAAAACAAAAGCAAACAAAACTAAACAAGCAATTAGACAAGCAAAAAAAGAAATGGAGCTCAGACTAGCTACTACCAATGAAGATAATAAAAAGCAGTTCTTTAATTATATTGGCTCTATGAGAAAGAACTCTTTGAAAGTGGGTCCACTATTAATAAATAATAAATTAATATCTGATGAACTGAGCATGGCTAATGAATTCAAGAGATACTTTACTAGTATATATAAAGCTAACAAAATTATTGATTCTAAAATCCCCAAAATTCAAGAAAGTCTGGATGTAAATACAATTCCAGAAGTATATTCTGCTATAAACTCCTTTAAGTCTTCTTTATCTGCAGGTACTGATGGTTTTCCTTCCCAGTTTTTAAAAGAAATTTCTTATGAAGTAGCTGGTGCCCTAACACTACTGTTCAATAAATCAGTCTACACTGGGATAGTAATAGATGACTGGAAAGAAGCCTGGGTCATACCTATTCACAAGGGAGGAACAAAACAGAGGGTGGAACAATATAGACCGATTAGTTTAACGTCCTGCATAGGAAACATTTTGGAAAAACTTATAATGTATAGAATTAACACGCACATCACAAGGAATGGCCTAGAGGACATTACACAGTATGGTTTTGTCGCTGGTAGATCTTGTCAGAGCAACCTGATTAATTTCTTTGAACCTATTAGTGCCGCCCTGGATGCAGGGTTCCCTGTGGATGTTGTTTTTCTCGATTATGAAAAGGCGTTTGACTCAGTTTCTCATAAGATCCTAATAGAAAACTTGGTCAATATTGGTTTGCATAAAAATAATGTCAGTTGGATCTCTGCATGGTTAACTGATAGACGACAACAGGTAAATATTAGGGGTTATACTTCAACCTGGAGCAAGGTGACTAGTGGTGTGCCTCAGGGGTCAGTCCTTGGCCCTATTTTGTTCAATATTCTCTTCTCAGGTATGAAAACCAAGAATGGGGTTTGGGTCAATAAATACACTGATGACACTAAGTTGGGGTGTATTGTTAACTACTGTACATCTATTTCTATGTTACAGGAAGACCTAAATGATTTATTCAATTGGGCTATGAAACATAAACTTAATTTTAATATTGCCAAATGTAAAGTTATGCATTTTGGATTTAACAACAGATGTGCTAACTATTATCTGAACAACCTTTTACTGACCAAAGTAACTACTGAAAAAGACCTGGGCATTTTTATCACTAATAACTTAAAATTTTCTGAACACATTCAAAAAACTTCCCAAAAATGTCATAGATTAATAACTTGCTTATTTAAAAATATTAAATCTAGAGAACCAGAAGTCTTACTTCCTATTTATTGCAGTGTAGTAAGATCAAATCTAGACTTTTGTACCTCTTTTTCCGCTCCAACCTTGGTAAAGGACAAGATACTAGTTGAAAAAATACAGAGAAGATTTACCAGACAAGTGAATAATTGTAAAACTTTGTCATATAACAGTAGATTACAAAAATTGGAACTTTATTCCTTGGAATATCATTCTTTAAGAGGGGACTTGTGCCTAATCTATAAAGCTTCCCGGGACAATTCTCTGGCTGAAACAATATGCTTAGAATGGTATAAGAAATGAAATAACACCAGATCCCATAAACTACAATTAAAATCAGTCACAAATAGGTCTACTAGTTGATATCAATTTTTTACCCAGAGAATAGTGCAGACTTGGAATTCACTGCCTCTTGAAGTAGTATACAGTAGTTCCTTCCAGTTATTCAAAAAAAATCTTGACAGTTTTATGGGTAATAAAAAATATGAATTCCATCCAGGTTAGGGATGGCGAGTTCATTATGGGCTAGTCCCTCAAACTCGTATATACCTATGAACCTATTAAACGCTGGATATCTCTTGGGGTCACTTGGGAAGGAGCATGTGGCATAGTTGGCTGGGACAATTGAAATACATTTTTTGTAAAAATTAATGTGTACAAGAAATTAAAATACACTTGAACTGTCATGACAGACTTTTCATTGAGAGTACTGTATATTGGCACAAACAGTAGATGGATCATTAAAATTGCTTACAAAGCTGAAAGTGTCCCTTTAACTGTAGTAACATGAGAAATGCAGATAGAAATGAAAAAATGAAAGGGGGGTAACTAAAGACACCAAGTATGTGGTGGCACTGTATTTGGAAGGGTACAGAAAAAAAAGAATGTAAGCAGTGGAAATGTGTTATAAACATTACAAGTAGGTAGCAGAAGCCATGCATTTACCTCTTAGTGCTGCTGCCAAGCTGCAGCAAACTTTCAAAAACTCAAAAGAAGCAGCTCACAGAACAAAGTCTAAAATCAGTTAAAGGATGCAAAAGTGCAAAGGTGCAATTTATTATGTACAAATTGGTACAAGTAACAAAAACAAAAAGGGAGGCTCAGGGTCTAATTTTCAAACACACTGCAAATGCCGCAAGCCCATGTTGCACCAATCACACAGTGCAGGGAGCTTACGGCATTCTCTCAGCACCAATTGCAATCTTTATTCCTGTGCACCAAATGCTGCACATTAGACCAGCTCCCCTCTGGTCTAATTTGTGTCATTTGGGGGACCCTTTTTATAGGGCTTGTGCCAAATATTTAGAAATATTTAATTTGTTTATTTAACAAATCGAAAAGGCCTTTGAGCCAAGGGTTCTTTTACAGAGGTTCCACGTCATAGCTGCTGTAAAGCATGGAAAGTGTCGTAATTGCACCCAGTGTACTAAAATTGGGTGCAGCTGCATTAAAGGAGTTTGGTGCAGTTACGTCAAACAATGGGGTTGGTGCAGGGTTTGACACAAGCCCTGTATCAACCTTTGAAAACTGGTCCCTCAGACTAAACAAGTCTGCCCTGGCACTTAGGGAACACTCTGTCTCTGTCATTTTTTGCTACTTGTACTGATTTGTACTAAATAAATCACAGCTTTTCACTTTTCTGTCTTTTAAATGACTTTGTGCTTTGTTTTGTGCACTACTTCTTTTGTGTTTTTATAAACATTACAAACAACAGTAGCAAGCAATAGAAAGTAGCAGGTAATGTATATGGTCAATGGCAGCATGAGGGGCAAAGATTGGGGAGCAGAGTGATAAAGAGCAAATGCCACAGTGATTACTGTGTGTTATGATAAATGGTGGCAGATTTGGAGGGGACAAAGATAGCTGAGGGGGAAAGTGAGCAAGTGTAGGAGATTGGGGGGGAGAGGAACTGCCACAGAGCTGCTAATATATAAGAAGATTATGGGACTTAGGACTTTAGGTCTCCAGAGTCTTGACAAATCAGTGGCAGGGTCTTCCTTGTGGTTGTCAACTCTAATGCTCATTCCTCCCCTACAGCCTTTAACTTCCTGACCAAAGCATAGGGTATAGTTGCAAGCCGGTGACTCATAGTGATACCCTCTTCAAAGGTAGAGAACTATGTCTTGCTACATGTTGCCAACAAAATGTGCTGTAAAGAAGATAATGTATGATGTTATTTGCTTAAGGAATGGGGTGGGCATTAGGGTTGACAACCCCTAAAAAGACCCTGCCACTGATTTACCAAGACTGGAGGCCCAACCAAAACCCTAATGTTTTCTTGTTTTCCTTTTGCTGCTTCGGGGGTGGGTTAGGGAGTTAGGGATGGAAACCCTAACGCCACGCATCCCTACTTTTGTGGCATTAAGTTGAACCCTAACTGGTGCATTAACATTTTTGCAAAGAATTTCCATTCTTTTTGAGATAGTGGAATCATATCCTCATTCATGTAACTCCTGCACAGGGCCCTTGGGTCCTACACCATGGAAAGACTCTGACTGCATACAGAAGTGCAGCAATGAAAGTCAAGAAATCAGGGAATGTCCAGTGGGCTGCAGAAGCACAGGGCCCTCTGGTTCCTTTGCTTTCATGTGGACTCAGATATAGATGCAATATAGATGCACAGAACAAAGGGTCCATCTGTCAGCCAATGCACAGAGCTCTCTGCCACCCACAGTTGCAGAAGTGCAGGGCCCTATGCCAAGAGGACAGTTGTCTTCACTATATGGTACTCGGACCTGTGCAGACAACCCTGCATCTTTCATTCCCTCATTCAGGGGGGAACATAACAGCACCATCCCCCCTCACCCCACCCATCTGGGTCATTGAGCTTGCCCTCAAACTCAGCTCACCGCCACAAGATCACAAAGCATACCTACTGGGGTCAAGACTGGCACTACACACAAAATTTCTTAACAATTTTATATATATATATATATATATATATATATATATATATATTTTTTTTTTTTTTAAGTTTGACCCCAAATTTTCAAGAAAGTCTTTTTATGAGTCTCCTTATAAACTTGAAATGTAACATTCATAGTGAATTGGCTGAAACATCATTTTGCACCAGAAGTGTGAAAACACACCTTGTCCGGGATTTAAAAAATGACACCTGTCATGTGTATTAGGTAGTGTGAAAAAATGGCTATGTTGAAAATTTGGAGACTAAATATTTTAAATGATCAAAGTTATGAGTGAATAAAGAAACATTTCAGCATACTGTATGCTCATAACTTTTGTCATTTTTGAATATTTTGATCTGAAATTTTCAACATTGGCTTCTTATGACCCCACCTCATGAACGAGGGTGGTAAAAATGTTCAAATCCTGTCCAAAATGTATTTTCGCAAACTGACTGTGAAATCATAGTTCAGACCAGATCTGCATAATTCTGCCATCATTGATAATGTGGTGGGGTCCCAAAAAGGCCATGTTAACAATATGTGGTCAAGATATGTAAAACTGACAAAGTTATGAATCAAAGTTCAACCCCCCATTGAAATACATTATACTGCACTTGCCTTATTTTCTCATACCTGTATTGCAGTTAGCGGTTCGAGCAGCAAGATGTATCTTTATCTGTAGAGTGGATTTGTGCTGCAGTACATGTTCAGGTAAGTAAGGGTGTGGTAGGGGTGTGGGGTGGTGGATGCTGTGTGGGAGGTTCAGGGGTGTGCGTGTGGGGGGAGTTAAGATTGGTGAAGGACCATTTTCTTTTTTGCAGGTAAAAAAAGAAATCAGCAAAGGATATTTTTCTTCTCATCATGAGACTCTCACAGCATGACCGTGCATGACAAATTTTGGTCTACTTCATCAAATGATGCCAGAGTTATTAAGCAAAAATTGGGTTTTAACATTAAGCAGCCTACTCAACCCTGACTATAGGGGCACTTCCGTGCTCAAATAATAGTTCACTTTCAGTTTACTTTTATTTTCTGACACATGATAATCACAATTAAAAACACATATATTTCATCATATCAAACATGATTTTTATACAGATTTTACATACACGTATAAATACACTTTTTTAAAAATTGTACATATTGTTCATTAAAGTCCTAATGGTAAATATAACTTCTGCAAAGGCTGCCAATAATGCTTTCTCAGAAAAAGTCTATTTCCTCAGGGAGCCACACCTTGCATCAACTCTTATTATTTTCCTTTTTCTAATTCTTTCAACCAAAAAAAAATATAATAGCAACCTCCTCTATTGTTCGAGCATCTTCTGTTGTCATAAGGATCAGCATAAGTTTAGGCCTGTCCATGGCGCTCCCTAACAGAACATAAGGAGCCATTAATAGGCATCTAATCTTGGAGTACCAAGGGCATTCCCAAAAAATGTTTGTTTGTTGAATTTTGTTGACCTGGTAGGCTCACTGGACCTAGAAATCCCTTTTTTCAGGGGCAACCGGGGGATACAGATGGTATGCAACTGAAATTGAACCAAATTAAGATGTTGGTGGTATTTTTAGTGAAACTTGGCCAGGACACCAGGGAAATTCCCCTACTCTTTTCAATATGTGCCATGGGATCTTTAACATCCACCTGAACTACCACCAATCCAGGCAGATGGGACCTCGGTTTAACATCTCATCCGAAAGACGGCACCTTAGAAGTGCAGCACCCCTCTCATGCTGCACTACAGTGTCAGTACTGGGATATTAGCCCAAGTGCCAGATGTGGGAACTGAACCCACAACCCTCTGACCTCCCAGCTTCAGAGGTGAGTGTGCTGCCTACTGAGCCACTGACACTGGCAAGTCTTCAAATTCCCCCCATCAAACAGGAGCATTTAGGGCTCAACATGAGTGATTTAGAATACCTTGCATTTAGTACATTGCTTTCAAATGTCTCAAATTTGAGTCTACCAAATGTTTCTCTTAATTTTGGATGTGATAATGTGTCTAGATATGATTTAAAGCCAAAATGGATATTATTTGCTGCAAACCATTTTTGAATATTTTGGAGCCCCAACACTCAAAAGTTCATCTTTGGCCCAAATATTATTAATTTTTTTTCTTAATATAGTCCTCGTATTTAAGGCTTAATGATATATTTTTTTCATGGTACTGGCTTAGACATTCCAAATCATATTTATTTGCATTACTAAGGAACCTTTTATATCAGTCTGACTCTCTGCATTTAAGTTCAACCCACAATTTATTTTCCTGTAAACAGAGAGACACAGTAATCTTTGTTTTCCCATTTTGGTTATTTTCAACCAGTAATTATATTAGTGTATATCCATGCTGGCATTAATATTATCACTATCTAATTCAGATCTAAGGTACATTGAGGGACATGAGTGACCTTGACCCAGAATCTTTCTCAACAGTTTGTTAATGGGAGTCATAAGTGCTTCTCTATTTCTTGTATCCCAACCCTTTGTGCTGTAAGTTATTTGGGCCAAAACGTTTAGCTTCTAGAACTTTAATAAGAGGTTTTATTGAGAAACGTCCATAAGCAATACTGAATTTATTAATCCTACCCATCGCTTTTCTAGTGTTCGTCACTGTTCTATTAACACGTCTAGTTCATTTGTTGTGGTCTGCAAAGAGAAGACTTAAGTAAACATAACTCAAAGTCACTAATATATTCTGAGCCTAAAAACCAGGAGCCAGTCTTTTTCTTTTTTGCACCAAAAATCATGACCTGTGTTTCACAGAGATTAATAGATAATTTAAGTTCTTTGGATTTCTGAACTAAGAGGTCTATTTTTGTGCTGTAGCCCTTTTCTTGTTAAAGAGACTAAAATCAGGTTATCTGCATATGCCAAAACAGGGCATATGTGCTGACCTATTTAGGAGAATCAAAATCCAAAGCCTCATGATCACACAGACGTTGATCAATATAGAGGCAAAAAAGGGTTGGCACTAAGACCCATCCCTGTCTAACTCCTTTGTTAATATTAAATGTCCTTAACATTTGTCTATACCTACCGTATTTTACTTTTGCCCATGTATGTGAATATAAATTTGATATGATTTATGCTAAGGCATGATCAATACCCCTTTGTACAAGTTGTTTCCATAACACTGGTCTGGAGACTGAGTCAAACGCTGATCAGTAGTCTACAAAATTGTATACAGAGTTTGATATCTTAAGTAGACATATTTCTCCACTAAATAAGATAACACAAAACAATGATCAATAGTGGAATGTTCTGCCAGTCCAGTGCTGCTGAGGGTTGAGGCACTGGATGCCACACCTCACACCATGCCAGCAACCTGGGGTCAGGAGTGATCTCAGGTGCCAGGGGTCAGCTTCTCTGGGGAGGTGGGAGGAATGACCATGGCAGTACTGGCTCCTGCCGTTGGTGGCTGGGGGCTAGTGTAAGGTGTGGTCTACTGTGGGGGTCAACGCAGGCTGATGCCGGACTCACTGGGTGCGGACACACACATGGAGAGTCCTTGGCATCATTGCATGCCTGTGTTGTGGAACAGAAACACAAGAAAAATGAATGCCAGTCCCCCGAGCATGATGACAGAAGGATCTGGCACCACCGCATCAGTCACACCTAAAGCAGCTCCCCCGGTGTGCCTGCCCTTGGTCTTCTATTGCATGAGGAGTACATACCCACTGCGATGTGGCTAGGGAGGGGCAGGACATAGGGGTTTCAGAGCTCCTGAATGCAGTGGGGGCAGTGGCCGCAGAGATACCTGGATGGATGGGGAGAAACCATAGGTACATCCCCTCAGCCAAGGAACAGGCATAAAAAGTGTATGATATAAAAAAAAATGTGGGATAACCTTCTATAAAACCAGTTTGTAGGCCGTTAAGTCCCCCTAAGAGCCTGCCAAATTTACTTTCTCTTACTCCTGGCTGATGGAAACATAGAAATATAGAAACATAGAATTTGACGGCAGATAGGGACCGCTAGGCCCACCTAGTCTGCCCATTTCCCTACCTAACGGATGAGCTGCAAATCCTAGTTAACCAACTGCCTACTTCATCCTACCCCCACCCCTTGAATTGCCTAGTGTCTGTCCCATGTATTATTGAATTCCCCCACTGTTTTTGACTCTACGACCTCCTCAGAAAGACTGTTCCATGTATCCACAACCCTCTCAGTGAAGAAATACTTCCTCACATTACCTCTGAGCCACCCCCCATCTTCAAATTGTGCCCCCTTGTTTTTGCACATCTCTTTTTCTGGAAGATGCTACCTCTTGGACTTTGTTGATTCCCTTGAGGTATTTGAAAGTTTCTATCATGTCCCTCCTTTCCTCAAGGCTATACATCTTTAGTTCCTTTAGTCTTTCTTCATGTCTTCTGATGCAGACCCTGCATCATTTTGGTTGCCCTCCTCTGGACAGCCTCCACCCTGCCTATGTCTTTGTGGAGATGGGGTCTCCAGAACTGTACACAGTACTCCAGATGTGATCTTACCAACTGTCTGTACAGAGGGCCAACAACTTCCTATTTTCTACTGGTGATGCCTCTCCCTATGCATCCCAGTATCCCCCAGACCTCCTTACTGCCTTCTCACATTGCTGGCCCACCTTTAGGTCTGATATGACTATCCCCAGGTCCCTTTCCATTTTTGTTTTTGTCAGTATCTCACCCCCCCCATTGTGTACTCTTCCCCTGGGTTTTTGTTTCCCAGGTGCATTACTTTGCACTTCTTTGCATTGAATCTAAGCTGCCATACATTTGACCATTCCTCCAACCTTGCCAAGTCCCTTTTCATCCTTTCCACCCCACCTTGTGTATCAATCCTGTTGCAGATCTTTGTGTCATCTGCAAAGAGACATACTTTCCCTTCCAGTCCCTCAGCAATGTCTCTTATAATGACATTAAAAAGGACTGGCCCCAGTACTGAACCCTGCAGTACCCCACTAGTAACCCTCCTTTCTTCAATGTGGACTCCATATACTATTACTCGCTGTGTCCTGTTGTCCAACCAGTGTTTTACCCAGGCTACCACCCTAGGACCCACTCCCAGGCTGGCTAATTTGTTTATTAATCTTTTGTGCGGGACTGTGTCAAATGCCTTGCTAAAGTCTAGGTAGGCCATGTCCACAGTCCCTCCCTGGTCTACTGCTTTGATCACCCAGTCAAAGAAATCAATTAGATTTGTCTGACATGACCTTCCTACTGTGAATCCATGCTGCCTTGGGTCCTGTGCCCCACTGGCTTCTAGGTACTCTACAATTCTTTCCTTCAGAAGTGATTCCATCATTTTCCCTACTACTGAGGTCAAGCTGACAGGTCTGTAGTTTCCTGTCTCTGTCTTGCTCCCACTTTTGTGAAGGGGAATCACATCTTCCCTCCTCCAGTCCTCAGGTACCACCCCATCCTCCCATGATTTATTAAAAAGGGTAGTCAGTGGTGTTACTAGTTCTTCGCTTAGTTCTTTTAGAATTCTGGGGGTGAATCCCATCAGGCCCCATTGCTTTATCCACCTTCAGTTTTAAGAGTTCTTTCAGAACCCTTTCTTCTGTGAAAGGGCTAATATCAACCCCCCCATCCAGAGTGCTTCTATTGATCAGATTAGGTGTTTCCCCCTGCTTTTCCATTATGAATACTGAGCAGATGTATTTGTTCAGTATCCCTGCTTTTTCACTGTCGCTCTCTGCCCAACCACCTTCCTCTTTGTTCAGCCTCAGTATCCCTGCCTTAGTCTTTCTTTGCTCCCTAATGTACCTATAAAAGGTTTTATCCCTCTTCTTAACTGAGTTGGCTATCTTTTCCTTGGTTTGGGCCTTTTCGATTCTGACTGCTTACCTGCTTCATTCTGCTTTAACTGGTACAGTTATCTGTCCTGCTCCTTCTGTGTTTCCTTATACTTCCTAAATGCTATCTTTTTTTCCCTTACCTTCCCGGCCCCTTCTTTTGAGAACCATAGTGGTTTTTTCTTTCATTTTGATTTGTTTATTTGCTTCACACAAAGACTTGTTGCCTCTGTGATGGCGGTTTTGATGTTTCCCCATTGTTGCTCCACCCCACCTTCTTGCGTGTTTGCTAGTGCTTTTCTGAGGCACTTTCCCATTTTGTCAAAATCAGCCCTCCTGACATCCAGTACCTTCACTTTTGTGTGGCTTGACTCTACAGCTAAGTTTATCATGAACCACACTGGTAGTCGCTTGTTCCCAGATGGCTACCCACTTCAAGATCAGAGATCCTCTCTCCATCCCCATTTGAGGGTACCAGGTCTAAGACTGCTCTCTCCTGAGTGGGTTCCAAAACTAACTGTCTGAGACATGCCCCTTGTAGGATATCGAGAATGGCCCTGCTCTTGGATGTGGCTACAGCAAAGGTGCTCCACTCAACATCTGACATATTCAGGTCTCCCATTAGCAATATCTCACCTTTCTCTGCCATCCCAAGGATGCCTTCTATCATTTCCTTTTCCATTTCCTCCCCCTGAGATGGGGGTCCGTATACAACCCCTGTGCAGATTGTGGAGCCATTTCCAGTCTCCAGGGTGACCCACAGTGCCTCTTCTCCTCCTCCCTGTTTACCCTTTAGTTATGTTGCTTTTATCCCTTCCCTTACATAGAGAGCTACCCCTCCTCCTTTTCTTCCCTCCCTGTCCCTCCTGTAGATTGTATACCCTGGTATATTGACATCCCAGTTATGGTTCTCTGTGTACCATGTTTCTGTGACTGCAACAATATCCAGGCATCCCTCTTCCATCAAGGCCACCATTTCAGGGAGCTTTTTACCTAGACTATGGGCATTTGTACTCATTACCCTCCATTTTTTTATGGCTTTATTTCTTTTTGTCCCATCCCTGTCCCTATTGCCTTTATCTTTTTCTCCATTTACCCCTTCCCTTCTCCCTATTGACTGCTCTATTTTGGTGTTTGCCTCACTAATTACCCTGATTTTTGGGGGGGCTAGGATTTCCCTTCTCCTCTTCAGTACCTCCCCCTCTTGGCTAGTTTAAATGCTTGCCACTGAAGCATTTAAACCTATCACCTAGCGTCCTGGTTCCCCTCCAGGATAGATGCAGACCATCATGCCTGTATAGGTCTGCATCCCTCCAGATGGAGGCCCAATCCCCAATGAACCAAATCCCTGAGCTCTGCACCAGCTTTTCAACCAGTCATTGAATTACATGGTGTGCAGTGCCCTAGCCTCATCCATGCCATAGACAGGTAGTACTTCCAAGAAAGTTACCATGTGTGCTACTTGTCTAAGGCCCCTCCCCAACTCCACAAATTCCTGTTGCACTGCTCTGATCCCATTTTCAGCCAGATCATTCATCAGAACATTTGAAATCCATTAATGACTATACTAGTTTATTCTTCATGCCAGGTGTCTTGAAGGCACAAAACCTGTGCCTCAGAAATGAAGCACTGCCAATCAAAATCAGGAATTTTTGACACAACTCCTGAGATATTCCAAGACATAAAGGTAATCCCTCCCAAACTGTTTATAACAGAATTTGAATCCCCCCTGACAAATGTTGGTGAAATATTAAAATATGTATTATCCAGGGCTGACAGTCATTCCTGGTATCCTGCCAGCATCATAAATCTATTATTCAGATTCATGTGATTATCACTAGAGAAGTAGGGCACACCTTCATGCCTACCAGGTCATAATGTAACACGCTCTACAGTGCACGACATGACTGTGAGGTAGGAACAGCACCGTAGGTAAGAGTGAGATGGTGCAAAACCATGAAAGGAAGTATGCACGGTAGTGCACCCTCTCACTCTTACCAGGGCAAGATAATAATCCTGCCGGGAGAGGGGTCCACTGAGCAGCTGCCATGGCTCGATGGGATGAGCCATGGGCAGCAAGGGAGGCAAGCAGTGTGTTTGCGAGTGGGTTTTGATTCCCAGTCCCAGATGCTAGAAAATTTATTTTTTCCCACTTTGTGCAATATTAAGTGTGAACTGCTCCCTGGAGTTAGTTATATTAGTTGGGGGGTGTGAGGGGCAGAGCCCACCGCAAAAACAAGTATTATGCTATTTTCAATATATTGTGCTGTATTGGCTGTGTGGTATATTATTACAGCTTAGATAATGGGTAAACTCAAACGGACATCCTGATTGGCTAAAACAGCCTGCCACCCGGGCTGTTATTTCCTAACAACGGCCCACTTCAAAACAAGTGCCAGTTCGATCTCTCACCACCCCAAACTTGCCAGCCGCCATTGTACAGTCCACATTTACATTGGCACACCAGCCCCACCACTCTGCTGCACGAAAATTCTACTCATACCTTCATATGACCTTTTCAACTGCCTCTGTTCCTCCTTGCCACCACAAAAATAACTATTTTTAAACACTTATGATATATCGTAACTCAACCTTCCGATGTTCCGTGTTCTTTTTTTCATTCACCGAGCATACTCGCACTCCTTGTAAATCCTGTGCGCAATTTTAAATCCAGCTACACATTCACGCTACAGTTCTAAGCCATCCTATATTAAAATAGAACTGCATTTCTCCTGTTCTCACACACCATTTTTAAATCCCTGTGTGTGTGTGTGTGTGTGTGTGTGTGTGTGTGTGTGTGTGTGTGTGTGTGTAAAACTGAGGAAGCAAGAGGGCAACCTAATGAGAAACACCATTAATAAAATACACAGCAGCGACCTCTAGTGACGATTCTAGCACTTCACACTTGGGACTATTGTATAACAAACATTATTTCTTCTTGCTTTCTTCTTATTTTTTATATCTACATTTTTTCTTATGTATTATTTTTCAAAAATTACTCTCTATAACCCATTATCTAAGTGTAATAATACCCTCCAGGGTGGGTGTTATGGGATATAATGGACCTTCCAGGGGCTATAAGGCTCCACCTGCAGCGTCGGGCCTCATTACGCTCCTGGGCGGTCCGTTATATCCCAATAACGCCCACCCTGTCGGGTATTATTACTTAAATAATGTCTTGTGACATTATGACCCCATGCTCGCCTTCATGTACCCTTTCTTTTGTTACTCTAGACTTAAAGCCAAGTGACAACTCTTTTGAAGGAAGGACATTAATACCCATATTGTCAATGATATTAGTTTTTTTCTAGAATTCTGTCTGCCACTTCTCCATTTCTAAGGACTATCTCTATTTGACTGGTCTCTTTACTTTAGATTGTCTTAAGAACACCATTTTTTCCCCAAATGGACCCCCAAATATTTACTCAAAAAAATGCAAAGTGATCCCCGTAGGCTTACCTTGTTTCCCGTATATGATTTCTGTAATCTGGACATCGTAAGGGAGACTGGGGAGTCCTGTGATTGTTCCTTCCCAGTCTTGGGCTTATTAAAAAAAAAGTCCTGTTGGGGAATGCCATGGACAGGCCTCTTACTTTCATAGACACCTTATTAATCCACGTTTGATTTGCGACAATTGGGAAAGAAAAATAAACCTCCACAATTGTTATTGGATCCTTGAGTAGGACTTTAGCCTCCTCAATATCAGAGCACAAAATCTCCAGTTCCAGATCCGTATTTAAAAATTCTGTTATGTAATCATAACATTTTCTTCTGGGAGTTTCAATAAGTTACCTGTCTACAAATCTTAAAAAAGGCTTATATCCTATGTTCTTCTTGGAAGCATTGCCAGCTTGATTTTTTAAAACAGTGTCATAATCTCTGACACTGTTCTCCATTAAGGGTCCCCCCCCCAGTTTCTTCAAGCTTATCATTATACCAGGAATCCTGCCTGATATTATTGCTCCTGTTCTGGACCTTTGGGGTTTTGCTATTAGGACACGTTTCATCTTGAGTTTTTAATTCAGACTGTAGCACATCACTTAAACCCAGTAGCCCACACTGTTCCTTTAATAGGGCACATTTGTTCTCCAAATGTAATAAATGTTCTTCCATTTTATTAAAGTTATTATACTGTAGGCAAGTCTCTTTTATCCTGTCAGACCTGCTACCCTTCCTATAATTCTCGATTGCAGTTGAACTTTGAGCACCTGAATTAACTTCCGCAGATATGTTTGATTTATTGTCATTGTCATTATTACACACATCCTTACAGTTCAATGTCTCTGCATTACCATGTTTGTAACAGTATTGTTTCTCTTCTTTCTTTGCTGCTTTTTTTTCATTGATTTCTTTATTGTTTTACTCATACCCTGACTCAAGCTCAGATCATTAATTATTAAAATGCTAAAGTCAGACCTGTTACTATAGTCTCGTAGATTTGATTTTGAAAGAGCAGATCTAGACAAGGGCTCTTTTGGGGACACAAGAATGTTTAATTTACCCAAAACATTGTCCAGGAGAGCCCTATTATAGGCAATGTCAGCTCTGGCTGGTTACACATTATAGCTGGCAATAATCAGTTGCTCAAGTTAAGAGAAGATTGGCATTCTGCTGATTCTTTAGCAATTTTATGAGCTCTTCTCCCAATATGAGAGAGACATACTCCGACTCTTGCTTATTGCTGCCATTTAGTAAAATTGCATTCTCAGCACTTTATCCAACCAGGACACCTTTAGCAGGAGTCTTACCCCCCTATTCTATCTAGGTCTTTTAATCCAATTATTGCCTGTTGGATTTCTTGAATAACTTCTTCTCATCTTTTTTAGGAACCATTATAGCGTCTCCAATTATGGAATTTTTAGATTTATAGATAAGGGGGATTCTATAGGTAACCATGTCAATTTTGATCAAACTTAAGGAGCCCCAGCTATCATCTGCAATTTCTGAATAACTTGAAATTGTTAATATTTGTCATCAGAATCATTAAATAAAGAGTAAACTGCTGGGGTTTTCTCTAATGAATCCCTAGCCACAGGCTTTGAAAGAGATCCTTGTAAAGACAGTTCTGTGGGAACACAGGGGTGGGGGGGGCTGAATCTGAGATTTGATGTCTTATCATGATCTATGGACCAGATTATATTTAAGTGGTCTGTCATTTCAGTTTGCTTAGTCTTTAAATTATTGCCGCCACTTTTTTTTTTTTTAATATTCACTAGATCACCCTTTAAGGGAGAACAATTCTCAGATCCCTTTCTCTGGCCTCTAGTATATACCTTTTTTTTGAAGTCTCTGACAATTTATTAAAATAAATAAAACAGCAGTTTAAAATTTGTTCCTATAAAGCTATGCTGATGTGGACGATGCTACTATAAAAATTTAACCCTGCAACTGTGTACTAAACAGAGCAAGCCAACCTCATATGAATACAAATGCATAAAAGAAAAGAGTTGCAACAGGTTACAGCACCAGTTGCACAACTGCAGAGTTTCACACATACACATATGCTCCGCCAGTCTAGTGATCTTAAATAAGGGCACTAATAGTTAATAATAAAAGTACTGATAAAGTGCAGAAATGCCTGTTAGAAGGATACACAATCTGTAACGCCACTTTGTTAAGTTTGTGGCAGACTACAAATGTAGAAAACAGTAGCACTGATTAACCTTCACTTGAATTAATTGTGAAAAGGTAAAAGTCTCACGTGCACCCAAACACAAATGCAGTGGGCAAATTTCCTTGCTTAACTAAAGTGCTGTCAACATTCTGCCTTCCAGCTTTGTTTCAGTCTGGTTCCAGTTAGTCCATGGCATCCGAACCCTGTTTTCAAGGGCCAAACAATATTTTCAGAGTGCTTGTAAAAGATAAAGTGATGGAACAAGGACTGGGATTTTCAGTTCTCTTCAGGGCCATCAAAACCTGGTCTCCACTGGCAGCTCCCTGTTTAGCCACTTTGTCCTCAGACCAAATGATGCTCAAACAAATTCCCACTCCTTGAACAATCTTCACAAGCAGTGTTGTAGGCAGAAAAAAGGAGTTGTACAGCTTCTCTCCTCAGCTTAATAAAGTGCAGTGACACCTACCCAAAAAATACTAAATAAAACTACATCCAGGAGATGGGAGAGCTTGCAAAGCTGATCACAGAGGTGCAGATGCATAACAGTGCAAGTACTGTATGTGACCCCAGTCTGGATTAGACCAGGAATGCTAAGCAGGGTACAGGTGAGAGATGTATGATACAGTTTAAAACTAACAAGTGCGAAAGCTGGAGGTCAGACCCATTAATTGTTTCCTCAGTGCTCCTTTAAATTACTCATGGGAGGGTAGGCTGCAAATGTATAGCAGGAGAGGGTTTCAGTACCTCAGAGTGAGGTTAGAGAAGGCCCATTCTACCATTGTAGAGGAGTACTTGAGAACCAGGAGGAGGGATGCATCACAGGATTTGAGTAAAGGGAGCAGTGATGAGTTAAATGACGGAAGACAAGGAGAAATGACAGATGTTGTAGATCACCTCCCACTTATGAGGGACAGATGTGGAGCATGGGAGAGTATTAATTAGTGATACTGTATTGGAGTTCTGGAAGGAGGGCACCCTCAGTGATGGCAAGCTAACTTTAGTAATGAGGGTGTGATGTACTCAATAAGCAAGACTGAGTCTGGACTTCATAGCTTAAGAAGTCAAAAAGATATGAACAGAGAAATCCAGGACTGGGTCTAGAGTGATGCCTAGATAGTTGAATCCCTACACAGTGGCAAGCTGGGAGCCACCCAAGCATTGGATGTACAAGGGGGTCAGTGCAAGATCTCAGTCTGGCCTGAGATCTGCATAACATTGCTTGGGATTTTGAAGCATTGAGGACCAGATTGTTTTTAATGAGCCAAGAATGGATATGGGAGAAATTTTGGTTTAACTCTGTGTTGATTTGGTGGAGGAACCTGAATTCAAAAACAAAATGTCTTACATTGCAGAAAATTAGAGAAACCTCTGTCTGAGAAATGGACTGTTTCAACTGAAGTTAGAACTTAAGAATTTTAGAATTATTACCATAATATACCCACATATAGGTGGTTGATTGTATGGGAGTGCTCTCTCAATCTATAGTGCTGCTTAGATTTCCTTGAAGTAAAAGACTGCTAAAGAGAAACACACTCAGGGGAATGGGCACAGCATCAGTTTTCTTTTAAGGAACCCACAGCGTAGGTTTAGTATATAAACATTTCATTTATAAAATAAAAAAACAGCCTACAGACATGCATGCTAGATGCATTTTAGATAAAATAGTACTCTTTATCAAAAACATTTGATAAAGGGTAGTTTTTTATCTGAAATGCATCACACATGCATGTCTGTATGCTGTTTTTTATTTTATAAATAAAATGTTTATGCACTAAACTTATGCTGTATAAAGAAAGCTGATGCTATACCCATTCCTGGACTATTTGAATTGGAGCACCATCATCCTAGTGCACACTTTCTCTCTTTTTTTATGAATGAACAGCTAATGAGAATCTGCTGTTAGCTGTTAGCCGAAATCAAAAAGTTAAAGTTTTGTATTTTACTTATCGTGTCCTGAAATGTGTAGCTAGCTGTTCTCTTAAAAAAAGTTTGTTTTATAAAGGAGCTAGACTGTGCTTCATTTTAAAACTAAATACACTCATAACAATGACTGATAAAAAGTGTTGGAGTCTTTTGCATGAAAAACCTCAGAATGAGCACTTATTGCATGTATCACTGTATTTAATTGCAAAGTTGGGGAGGGGTCAAAGCTCTTAGTACTGTCACAGGAACAAGATCTAACTGCTTCTGCATCACAAAGCATGCAACTGAGTCACCCACAGCTAGTTTCAAAGGTTGTGGGCAGTTTACAACAGTCTACCATGTATTGAGGCACATTGTGTCAATAAATGACTCAAATTAAGCTTTCTAGGCCTCTTGCATAATTTATTGATGCAAATGTCAAGAAAAGCCTTGCCAGACAATGAGACACTGGTCTGGGCACGTGTAAACCAGCTAATTGCTCGTATACCAGTGCAGATGTAAATCTTCATTGACAATTGGGTGAGCAGATAATCCTACCTTAGATCTACAGTGATTTTCCAGCATTTCGTGGAGGAGGTTCAGCGGCAAATGAGCTACTAGCAAGCACCTATGTCAGCAGCTTGAACTGACTGAACTGAGTTTTCCTGCTACTGTCATTTGGCAGGTAATGTTGCTTGTTTCCCAGTGTGTAGGGGGCTTGGGGGAGCCGGCAGCAGGGCACATCACCTGGGGGTAGGGCTCTCCTGTTTAAAAGCCCATGTCACCCACTAGCCTCCATTCCAGCATTTCATTCACTCATGCACCTGTGATCTGAAGCCCTTTCTGAACTGGAGAAGGTCAACTGGCAAATAAGCAACTAGTAAGCATATACATCAGCAGTTTGAACTGACTAAACTGAGTTTTCCTGCTACTGTCATTTAGCAGGTAATATTGCTTGTTTTCCAGTGTGTGGGAGCTCGGTGGAGCTGGAAGCAAGGCACATCTCCTCGGGGAGTGACTCTCCTGTTTAAAAACCCACACCATCCACTAGTGCGAGTGTGAGTGGGGAGCACCCTCAGAAAAGAAAAGTGTATCAGTTCACTACATTAAGGCTTGTAAATGATCATTTTTATGTTTGCTTGAGCACATGTACAAGGAACGTCTTGTAACAGTACGACTTTTCGAGGTGTGTGACCCTCTTCCTGAATTCAGTGCTCAGTGTAGCAGGCTTGACCCTACCAGACCAATACATGCTGAGCTGAGCATGACTGCAGTTCAGCTGTGTTGGTCTTAACTTCAAAGAAAAGGTCTGCTGCAAGCAGCGGCAGTAGCATGTATGCAGTTAGCATACACGTCAGCCGAACTACTGTCATGCACGGCTCGGCATTAAAAAAAACTCCTGCTTCCTCCCTATGCTAATGTCCTCCACCTCTCTCATTAGTGCGCTCCCCACCCTGACATTGTGTGCCGATGGGGGTGCCCAATCCCCCTCAGCTCATGCGCCCCCTCAGTACACTGTGTGGCTGATGGGGGTGCCCAATCCCCCGTCAGCCGCCACCCCCCAAAAAATACAACCAGTTGACATGCTGGGAGCCCACCCCAGCATGCTCATGCACCCCCCCACACTGTATGGCTGGCAGGGGTGCCCAGTTCCCGCTGGCTCCAGTCCCCCCCTCAGCAAACACATACTGTAAGTGGCACACTGGGAGCCCACCCCAGCTTGTCAGCCGTGTCCGTTTTTTTGTCCCTCACTCCCACCCACCAACCCGTGCCCACCCTCTGTGCTCCCACCTCCCCACACACCCCCTTCACCTAGGTGGCACGCTGGAAGCCAACCCCAGTTTACCAAAAGCATCCATTTTCTTTTTTTTTTAAATCCTGTAAAATAAGAAAATGGTCCCTCGGTGAGTCCTTGTCCCCCACCAACCCACACCCACCCTCTGCACACCCACCTCCCCACACACCCCTCACCCTATACTTACCTCCAGAGCCCTGCACCATGATCTTCAGAGCACCGGGAACACATCTGCACTCTTCAAAGCCGACCGTGAACTGAAGAAATATCGGTAAACTGTACAGTAGTAGCCACAGACATTGCCAGCTATTTCCAGATATTTCGCGAAATTTCGGAAGAGTTTCTCTCTGCTGCCCCTACTGTGGAAATGGAGAAAGCATGAGATATTTTGGGAAACATCACAGAAATTTTGGGAAATAGCTGGCTGTGTCTGTGGCTGCTACTGTATAATGGCATACATTTTTAATTAATAAATTAAGTTTTTTTTTAACTTTGGTGCATACAGTATCTCAGCCATTTTCAGGAATTTTGGCACAAAATTTTCAACATGGAGTTATTGGGACCTCTTCTCATGAATTCAGTAACAGTCATGGTGTTAATTCTGTCTCGAAAGGTGATTTCGTAGTCACTGCGCAGAATCACCTTTCAGGACTGATTAACAAAATGACAGTGTTGGCGTTTATGAGGTGGGCTGTCAAAAAGCCTATGTTGCAAATTTGGTGAAAACATTCCAGAAATGACTGTTTTACAAGTGTGCATTGTGCACTTTCCAGCTGCACTAGTGAGTTCATGAATTTGTAATATTTTCACTCCAGATTTTTAACATTGGCATATTTTCACACCTCCTTATGAACAGTGCAGCTGCCAATTTTCACATCTTGACTGAAATGTGTTTTCATGCTTCTGGCACTAAATAGCGCAGTCACTGCTGGAAATCAGTGTTCACTACAGAGTAAGACAATCACAGTGACACTGTTCATAAGCAGAGGTCCTAAAATGCCTATGTTTAAAATTTGGTGGCAAATGTCCATAAAATGGCTGTGTTATGAGCATGCATTACGCAGTTCCTATGCACACTCGTAAGTTCAAGAATTTGTAATATTTCCACTCCAGATTTTCAACATTGCCATTTTCCACATCTCCTTATGACCAGTACAGCTCTCATTTTTCACTTCCTGCCTGAAATGTGTTTTCACACTTCCGGCGTGCAATAGCGTGGCTGCTGTGGGAAATCATGTTCGGTACAGAGTAACAAAATCACAGTAACTCTGTTCATGAGCAGACATCCTAAAATGCCTATGTTGAAAACTTGGTGCAGAAATTCCAAACAATGACTGTTTTACAAGCGTGTGTTGCACATTTTCCACGTGCAATCATAAGTTCACGAATTTGTAATATTTTCACTCCAGATTTTCAACATAGGCATATTTTCACACCTCCTTATGAACAGTGCAGCTTTCAAATTTTACATCCTGACTGAAATGTGTTTTTGCGCTTCCAGCACTAAATACTGTACTGAGGTCACTGCTGGAAATCAGTATTCGGTACACAATAAGAAAATCATAGTGGCACTGTTCATGACCAGAGGTGACAAAATGCCTATGTTGAAAATTTGGTGAAATAATTCCACTGAATGACTGTATTACAAGTGTGGGTTGCACAGTTTCCACAGAGGCTCATACCCTTCAGCACAGCCAGGTCGTTAGGGTTCCTAAGACAGACACTAAAGAAGTATGATGGTGAAATGTTACTCTGATGCAAGAGGAGTTGCAGAGAGGAACTCTGTTGGGATAAAGATGCTGAAGGGACATGGATACAACTGGGGGGGCTGCACAAATGGCAAATACCAATGCAAATACCAGCAAGTGAACGTTCGGCATTGACAAATGCTTGTTTTATTAAGGTTGCTGTGGAAAACATCACGCCCAAACAGATAAGGTAAAACTTATAAAAAAATGTGTCTGAAATATCAACATTAACAAGCATTTGTCAATGCTGAATGTTTGCTTGCTGGCATTGGCATTGGTAGTGTAGAAGTTACAGAGCTGCATAATAGGAATGGCAGTGAAGTATTGAACTGAAGTCAACTCCACCACCACCCTGCAGAGAGTGACAGGCATTGGGGTGTGCCTTTGGGTCGTCAGACATAACAGCCACACCATTTCACCACACTCTACACTGCAGATGCTGACAAGTGTCATGGTGTGCCTTGGGATCTTTGGCCCTTGTGCGCACCCCATTCCATCAGGAAATACAGTGAGATGGGTGCGGTATAGGAGAATGGGGTGAACTTTGGGGCCGAAGAGTCCAAGGCATACCTCAATGCCTCTCACTAGCTGCAGGGTGTGGAATGGTATGAGCATTACAGGCAAGAATCCCAAGTCACACCCCTGATGCCTGTCATTCTCTACAGGGCGGGGCATTATGGTTTGAAACCCTAACACCTCAGGCATTCATTGGTATTTTCACTCCAAATTTTCAACATGTTTTTTTTTGTGACCCCACCTTATGAACAGTGGCAATATCAGTTTGTTAGCCGAAAGCTGCTTATGCACAGTGACTAAGGTATTTAGCACCACAGGTGCAAAAACACATTTTGAATAGGATGTGAAAAATGACAGCTGTACTGTTCATGGGGAGGTGTAAAAAATGGCAATGTTGCAAATCTGCAGTAAAAATATTAAAAAAACTGGTGAAGTCATGAGCATGCATAGAAACTGTGCAATGCACACCCGTGATGTAATGAGTTTGGGAATTTTTTACAGCAGATTGTCAACACAGGCATTTTGGGACCTCCGATCCTGAACAGTGTCACTGTGATTTTCTTTATCTGTCCCGAACAATGATTTCCCACAGAGACCACGCATCTCTGCGCTGAAAGTGTGAAAACACATTTCGACCATGTTGTGAAAAATGACAGCTGTACTGTTCATAATGAAGTGTGGAAAAATGCCACTGGTGAAAATCTGGACTGAAAATATTACAAAGGCAATGCTCACTCGTAACACAGTCATTTTATGGACTTTTGTCACCAAATTTTAAACATAGCCATTTTAAGACCTCTGCTTATGAACAGTGTAACTGTGATTTTCTTAATCTGTCCCAAACATTGCTTTCGCACACCGACTGCACCATTGTGCGCTACATGTGCAGAAACACATTGTGGGTGACATGTGAAAAATGGCAGCTGTAGTGTTAATAAGGAAGTGTAATAAAATGGCAATGTTGAAAATCTGGAGTGAAAATATTGAAAATTCGCAAACTTACAAGCGTGCATAGGAACTATGCAACACATGCTTGTAAAACAGTCATTCTTTGGAATTTTTTCACCAAATTTTCAACATAGCCATTTTAAGACCCCTGCTCATGAACAGTGTCACTGTGATTTTCTTTATGTGTCCCAAACATTGATTTCACACACCGACTGTGCCATTGTGTGCTACATAGGTGGAAACATGTTTTGGGCAAGATGTGATAAATGACAGCTGTACTGCTCATAAGGAGGTGTGGTAAAATGGCAATGTTGAAAATCTGGAGTGAAAATATTGAAAATTCACCGAACTTACAGCGTGTGTAGAGAACTGCATAGCGCTGCGTAAATAAAACAGTAATTTTTTGATTTCTTTTCACCAAATTTGCAACATAGGCTTTTGAGAGCCCACCTCATGAACACTGGCACTGTCCTTTCATTAATGAGTCCCAAATGATGATTCCATGCAGTGACCATAAAATCGCATTTCGGGACTGAATAATATGATTAAAGTGACTGAATTCATGAGGAGGGGTCCCAATAACCCCATGTTGAAAAGTTGGTGCAAAAATTTCCCAAAATGCCTGAGATATGCACCAAAGTTGAAAAAACCCTATTTATGCCATTATACATCTTACTGGCATTTCTTCAGTTAGCAGTCGGCTTTGAGGAGTGCAGACGTGTTCCCGGTCCACTGAAGATCATCGCGCTGGGCTCCTGAGGTAAGTATAGGGTGAGGGGTGTGTGAGGAGGTGGTGCGCAGTGGGTAGGTGCAGGTTGGGGAAAGGGACGGCGACTGGCGTGGGACCGTTTTCTTTCTTTCAGGGAGAAAAAAAACCCCAAAAGATGTCACGGGAAGTTTTTTTTTTCAGGCTTGATTTCAGCACAGTAGGGTGGGCTGCCAGTATGCCACCTGCCTTTTTTGGGGTGCAGTGACTTAAGCTGACAGGGATTGGGCCCCCAGTCAGCAAAGAATGACTGTTTCGGGGGGCATGATGCTGAGGGGGATTGGGCACCCCCTCGGCACACAACAAATGGGGGATGGGGTTACATTATGCTGATGGGGAGTGTGCTCCCCCATAAGCAAATGAACTGGGTCAGGGGCATGCCAATAGGGGGACTGGCCACCCCATCCACTTTCATGGGGCTGTGAGGTGGCAGCAAGCTACTGCCATGTTTACAAAAAATGTTACACTAATGACAGGTCACTCCCTCATTGCAGCAGAATGGCTGACACTGCAATGACGAGGTGGCCCCTCATTGCAGTGGTGAAAGCATTTCAACTTGGTGGTACTTTTGGAAACCAATGTCATCAGCACAGTGGGCCTGCATTGGTCCACCAGTGCCAAGTCCCCAAATGCAGTGCTGCCGTTGGCTGCCGCAGTGTCACACCTCCACAATCCACTTCTCTCCTAAGCTGCCGTATAATGTTTCTTGTGCATGTGTGCAAGCAAACATAAAAAATCTAAGGAACCCAATTTTGCATATTATAGATCTTGAAAATTATTTGACTATCGAACAATTATGATAGATTTAGAAAATATCGGCTGGAATAGGCTTTTTCTCAATTCCTATATAAATGAAGCCTGGACATATTTATAGGAGGAATGTAAATTAATATGTTATAAACATGCCCTACTAAAAGTGGTTGGTAAAATTTGGTAATGCACCTTGGTACAACAAGGATTTATATACTGTACATTTAGGTGTACCAGGTCAATTACTGGAAAACAGTAAAAAAAAAAAAGTCTGCATTAGACTGGACCAAATACAGACAGGCCAGAAATACTTAAATCAAGGAGATTAGGAGAGCAAAACAAAATTACTACAAAACTACATTTCTGACAACCTTAGACTGCAGGCCACAAGATTTTGGGGGGGGGGGGGCTATTGCTTAGATTACAAGTAACAGATAGCATGAGATTACACCATTCCTTTTTTGTAAACAAATGAGGTTACATTAGACCCCGAAGCAGCCAACTGTTTCAATAGGTTTTTTAAAATATGGGGAAGGATACGCTGTGCACAATAATTTAATCTCCCAGTAATACCTCTTTGTTAACTGAAATAAAGCTGAACAGTACTAATAAATTCCTTTTTCATGAAATAAAAGAAACATCACTTTATGATACTCTACTTAAACTAAACCCCCATAAAGCAGCTGGACTGGATGGAATACCCACGGTACTATCGAAATATACTGCCCCAGTCCTGGCAGGCCCTTTGGCCTATGCTTTAAGTTTATCTCTCCAAACGAATGAATTTCCTACAGATTGGAAAAGGGTCAAAGTTGTCCCTATATATAAATCTGAAGAAAAACCTGACATTAATAATTACAGGCCCATATCTCTACTTCCAATAGTATCTAAAGTTTTTGAGAAACTGGTTAGTAAGCATTTAAACTCGTATCTAGGGAAGAATAACTTAAGTACACAATAATCATGATTTAGAGGAGGACACAACACTACAACCACAGTTTCAAAGGTAGTAGGTGATATCCAGGAATCTAAAGACAGGAGGTTGATGGTAGGTGCTGTGTTTATAGATTTAACAAAAGCATCTGATATGCTTAATCATGAAATTTTGTTGGAGAAGCTGACAGTCCTGGGTCTTTCTGAGCCTGTGGTACACTGTTCACAAATTATTTAATAGACAGAATCCAACTTGTCTCTTTAAATACTTACATCTCTGACTGTTTGCCATCCACAAATGGAATCCCTCAGGGATCCATTTTAGGTCCGTTATTATTCAACATCTATTTGAATTCACTGTAAATCCCAAGTCAGCTTGCCAATTATCATCTCTACGCAGATGACACTATTCTTTATACTACAGGAAATTTTCTCTTTCAGGTACAGGGAATCTTGCAGAGATCTTTTACTATACCTCAGGATTTCCTGTATCACCATAAATTGGTCCTAAATAAAAAAAAAATCAAAAGTAATGTTATTTGGAAATTACGAAAGTGATCTTGTATCCCGTGGGAACTTAAATATTGTTACTTATCTAGGGGATAGACTTGCGCAAGTCCCATCATACAAATACTTGGGCCTATGGATTGATGAGAGGCTCCGGTGGGATGTTCACATAAAACAGATTATTAAAAATTTGCACAGAAAAATAGGTGCATTGTATCACATGAAAAGAGATTGACCTATGGAAGTTAGACTTATGATTGTTAAAGTCACAATACTGCCCATCATTGATTATGGGGATATCATCTATGGGGTGCCATAGGGACAGTTTTGCATAAATTAGATACTTTGTATAACAGATTTGCAAAATTTGTGTTAAATGCACAATGGAAAAGACACCATTGCTTACTGTATAGAGATTTAAATTTAATTAGGCTAGAATATCATAGGAAAATGCATACAAGGGATATGATATAGAAAGCCTACAAAAAACAGTTACCCAGCTATAACTTAGAAAAATTTAAAATTAAGAAAGGTAGATTAAACCTGAGATAATCAGAGGGAATTGTCTATTGTAATTAATTAAAGAAGACCAGTGTAGGTAGAGCGTCATTTAGTTATAGAGGACCATTTGTCTGGAACGCTTTGCCAGTTCAGATCAGAAGAAGCACAGGTCCCCTATATTCAGGGCCCCTGGTGTTCTGCAGCAGAATTTTCTGCTTTCTTCGGCAGGGCTCCTTGACTTCTGCGGCAGCATTTTCTGATTTCTGCGGCATGATTTATTAATTTCTCTGGCAGAATGCAGTCCTGTCATTAGCTAAATATGATGTGATGTCATTGATGACATCATATGCTGAGCATAGAGGAGGGGCTTCAGGATAAACGAGGTGTGAATGAAAGCCTGACAGTATGGAAAAACAGTATATTTATATGAAAATTCACCAAAAACAATGAATTCTGCGGCACTGTATATATTCTGCAGCATGATGCAAATTCTGCGGCAAATTCCACAACCACAGAACCGCAGAATTCCAGGGGCCTTGCCTATATTTTAGCAGTAGAAAGAAATGGTTGACCCAAGAAAGTCTCAAACCTCAGAGCTGTTGCCCTGATTTTGGAATAAGGTTACATTTTTAAAGTCATATAGCAGTCTTTAGCCTTAATGTATGTACTGTAGTAATGAATGTAATTCATATGCTGTGAGTTATGTACAGTATGTTTATTTATTTATTTAAGATATTAACCAGGCAGGCATACTGAGCGGGGAACCACTCATTTCCAGATGTGACCTGGGTGAGATACATAGGTGGACATACAATACAGGTTTACAAGATAATACATTGATACAGATATGACTGGAATTTTATTGTATTTGTACTTGTAATACTTGTATTTATCATTTACCTGTGTGCAAAATACTTTGTGTATATGTACTATTAGGATTTGTAACAAAACATTTTTTATTGCTCATGGCACCCATTGTAAATGAGTCTTGTTGCTCAATTGGGGTTCACTGGGTTCAGCCATGCTCATTTCACTTCTTTGATTAACATGAATAACATTTTTACTACTACTACTACTACAGTTTTCTTGCTAAGAGCTGCCACCTGAGGGTCAATGGTGGGGGCCTTGCACCAGGTATCAGATTTTTCCCCTTGCACCGGGTACGTTCTGTCCAGGTTCTTTCTGTTCGGCATTCTGCCCAGTTCCAAGGATTGCCACTCTTTATTGAAGATGTCCTCGATAGCAGGGCATACAGGGAAAGTCTCCGTGTTCGATGCTCTCAGCTGAATCATGGGGTCGAGCTTTGACTCGGGTTTACTCTCCTCAGTGTCGAAACCCATGGTGGCCTTGAGGATCTTCATAAGCCCTGGGATCATGTCAAAAGAGCACAATTTTGAAGTCAGGGAAGGTGTTGCTGGGAGCTCCATATCCTGTTCATCTGATTCCGCTTCATCCTCCTCCTCTGCATCTTCTTTATCCTTATCCTCATGCACGTCTTTGTGTGAGACATCCGGAAGGGTGTCCTCGTGGTTCGGGTGCTCCTCCAGTTGCCCCCCCACCTTGTCCGGCTCCTGACTCAACGGTTTGGCTCTGTGCTGAGTAAGGGATTCCAGCTTTTCCATTATTTTGAGCATAAAGTTCTGCTGGCTTTCCTTCATGGCTACCGCGGCCTGTTGGTTTTGGATTAGGAGGGGAGCCCGGGTCCATCCACATGGGGTTGCTAGGTCCCGGGTTGCTGGGTCCCATGGGCAGAGTTTGTTCCAGGGAGAAGTCGTCGTCATTGAGAAGGCAGGCTGCACAGAGGGGTCCCGGAGTTTGGGGCAGGAGGGTAGCGCTGCACGAGGAGCATTTATTTGCTTTCACCATCTGGGGAGAAAAGAAGGTAGAATTTAGATTGGAGCTATAGATGATGCCCAAGGGACAATCCTTTTACCCCCTCTACCTTCTAGATAGGGGCACTCGAGGACTGCAAGTATGCCACCATCACATTATGAGAGTTGTGGGGGTGCTATGGGAGGACCTCCACAATGTGGACCGTGGTGGAGTAAGTGGCCTGGGAGCTGTAGGTGGGTCAGGCACACATGGCTTGCTATGGGAGGGAGCCATGGCATGGCTGGGTAGGAAGTCTAGGGAAGACAAGGCCTACCTTCTCGGGTCGCTGTGTGAGGGACCCGAGACCCAGGTGGAGCAAGGCCAAGAAAGAGATTGGAGGGGCTTGTGCCATTATCATGGGGGCCCCACCAGAGGGTCACTGTGGGAGGGACCCTACGGTGGAGGGGAGACCCCTGAGGGAAGTTATAAAGGCCGAGAGGGTTCTCTTTTTTTTTGAGCCACTTATCCAGGCGCCTTGCACTACATCCCCAGACCCATCTGGAGGGAGGTGGGGAGTCCAATGGTAGCCCCGGTACATTCTGTTCTATATGGGAGCCATGCTGGACCCTGAGGGAGGAAAAGGCAAAAGGGGCAGTTCTCCAGGTCCCCACGCTCCTCTGGTTGGTGCCTGAGAAGGTGAGCATGGAACCAGAGCCCCAGTGGGAGGCTAACCCACACTGGGTGAGGGGAGAGAGACGTGCTCACCCTGAGCGCGGTCCCACCGTGCACGCGCTCCGCTCCTGGGCCTGGAATCAAAGCCCCACACTCCCCCCCCGAGCTAGGCCTGAAGTGAGAAGAGGCGTCTTCAAAAGGGTGCCGGCCTAGTGGAGGAGGAGGAGGAGGACGCTGTAGAAGGGGAGGGGAACTGTCCCTGAGGGCAGCCAGTGAGAGGGAGGCGAGATCACGGGCCGAAGTAGGCCCAAGCAGACGCCTACAGCGGAACGTGCTACAAGGTGCGTGGGAGATAGGAATGCACCCACGGTGGGCTGAGTAGGCCTCTAGGCCTAGGGCCACGTGGCACGGAGAGGAGGAGGTGCTTTCCAGGCCTCCAGGGTACTGAGCCACATGGCCGCATGGAGGGGAAGAGAGAGGAGGGTGGGGAGGGACAGAGAGACCACCCGGTGGTCACATGGCTCGGGCAGGGGCCAGCCAGCCAGCCACGGGATAATCTGCCCTATGGGCCCTCTTCTGTGTCTGTGGGGGAAACTACAGACAGTCACCATAGTGTCTAGTCCTCAAAGGCAAGGGGAACTTTGATAAGTGAGTATGCACTGGAGAGGCGCACGGTCAGGATATCGTACTGTGCCACGCGGTTCTACTCCACAAGGGAAATACCATGCAAAGAATTAAGCCATACAAGTTGGATATCAAGTGATAAACAGTACAAATAACAACGAAAACGGCCAAAACGAAGGCGTAAAATACATTATCTGGCTAATTCCGCGCCAGAGAACTGGCTTAGGATAGCCTTATTCCTTGCAACATTAACAAGTTTAGCAGAATTCCAAGCTTTTCAATATGTGATCCTCTTGATACATAGTTCCTTTCCTCCTAAATTACAACTTAATTAAAACATACCCTTGAATTCAAGGGCCTACCTTAGTGGAGCAGACAGGGATTCCTGGTGTACTTGTTGCCTGATCAGATGCATGATTCGAAACTGGAAAGCAGGAGTTTCTGGGACCTGGATATACTAGAAATTTGATCTGGGGTCATGTGCATCATTAGCCTATCAGGTGGGCTAAAACCCATGAGGTAATGTCTGGAGTGCCATGGATGCCCAACCAATCACAATCACATTTTCACAGCCACATGTTATGAACCAATATTCTGTGCCCACAGCCAAGGTTCTACAGTTGTGCTAAACTAACAGAATGGAGCAAAATTTGCCAAATGTGGGGATGCCAATCCATAATTAACAAGAAGCACAAATGACATATTTCTATATCACCGCTTACAATATCATATCATGTATCAAGAATGGGTTTCAGCAAAATCTGAATAAAGTACCTCAGATTTTGTGATGTGTTACTTGGGATGACATTCTATTTTAACAGGTTTGAGTGAACGTGGATATCTTAGTTGAAGTTAATTGTTAAATGACAAAAATGTACAGTATTAGATTAAGCTATTAAAATACATTTTTCAAAAGCATGTTGGGTTAAGGACATTATACACTTGGGGTAGTACAGCACACGTAACTGACACTGTAGAGTAGTACATGAGGAGTATTGCGCCGCTGAGATGGTGAGATGTTAAACCAAGGTTCCTTCTACCTATCTCTGGTCACTGTCTAGGTGGAAATAAAAGAACCCATGTCACTTATTGAAGAAGAGGAGAGGGATTTTATTTAAAACAAATCAGATACAAGAACCAGAACAAAATACTCACAGACACACACACACGCACACACTTGAGAAACAAACACAATGCATTTACAGTTTGAGAAAGAGAAAAGAAAAAAAAACAAATGACCTAAGTAAAACTATGTTAATAGAAAGTAAAATTATATAAATAGAAAACAAAAAGAGAAAAAAAAAAACATACCCTAACCTGTGCTAGCAAAGGCAAATTAAAAGCAAGCATTTGTCAATGTGGAATGTTTACCACAGGTATAGGTGTTGTACTGGGTCTTGCTTGTACACATTTACCCAGGATAGAGCAGATGAGATGCAATGTCTGATTTTCAGTGGTATCCTGCTTTTTACCCAGGATAGGGCAGTTTAGAGGCAATATTTACTTTTAAGTGGGTTCACACAGTTTGACCTAAAATGTTCAAGTCTTTTTATGACCTGACGTTATAATCAAGACAGGTGACATTTTTAAAATCCCATCTGAAAGGTGATTTCACTGTGCGACTGTGGAAACAAGTTTCAAAGGTGATTTGAAAAATGACACCTGCCATGTTCAGAAGGTGGAGTAACACAATGGATATGTTGAACATTAGGGGCCAAAATCTGCAAAAAATAAAGTTATGAGTAAATGTTGGAACAATAAATTTCCTCATAACTTGGTTGTTTTCACATTTTTATCCCAAATTTTCAATGCAATCTTTTTTTTACCTCTTCTTCTGAGCATGACAGGTGTTATTTATATAACAATGGCTGAAATGTAATTTTTGAAATGACAGCTATCACATTGATGAGGTGGTGTGAAAAAATGGCAATGTTGAAAAGTTGGGGTCAAAATATTGAAAATTACAACAGTTACAAAGTTACAAAGGGTGTGTTAAGAAATTTCAATGTAGACTCATTATTTTGTTGTTTTCTCATAGTGTTACCCCAAATGTTCAACATAGCGTTCTTATGACCCCACATAGCCTTCTTATGAGCTCACCTCATGAACAAGGGTAGAAGAATGTTCAAATCCTGACCAAAAGGTGATTTGGCACCACAACTGCAAAAACGCAGTTTGGCCAGGATTTGAAAAATCACATCTGTCGCATTCATGAGGTGCTGTGAAGAGATGGATATGTTGAAAATTAGGGGTCAAAATATTGAAAATTAGCAAAGTTACAAGCCTGCATTCATAAATTTCAATGCAGGCTCATAAATGTATTGTTTGTTTACAACTGTTACCCCAAATTTTCAACAAAGCCTTCTTATGACCTCACCTCATGAACAATGGTGGAGAAAATGTTCAACTCTCGCCTGACAGGTGATTTTGCAAAGCAACTGCAAAATGACATTTCAGGACAGATTTGCCTGATTTCACTGCCATTGTTCATGAGGTGGGGGTTCCAAAAAAGGCATGTTGAAAATTTGTGGCAAAAATATTAGAAAATGACTGAGTTATGCAAGTAAGTTTAAAACCCCATTGAAATACAGTACATTGAACCCCATGGATCTACAACCGGTCGTCGACAAAACTTTTGTCGAATGACCGAACAGTCAAACCTTGATGTCGACCGCTTTTGCAGTCGGCATAAAGAATCTCACTGCCTACGATATTTTCTTCGGGGTGCTTTGCCCATGAACCCCCCCAGTAAATATAATCAACTCTGAGTCAGAGCTGATTGGGGAGGGGGTGTCTGACCACCGAAAACAGTGTTGGGGTCCAGCACTGACACTACAGCAACCTGGCACTGTAGTCACTTTAGTGTTGGTTGATGTAGAAGTTTTGACATTGGGGTGATATACCAAACCACATACCTGATTTCATCAGTTCACGGTCCGGCATTGACAAATGAAGATGTGACTGTGCCTGCGGTCAAGAGAATATTATGGTGTTGGACCCCTGGTGGGTAAGAAAAGGCTTGGGGGTGTGGGGTGGTGTGTGCTGAGTGAGAGGGTAGGGTGGGGGGACAGTAATGGCAGCAATAGACATTGAGAGATGTTTTTCTTTTTTACAGGGTTTATTAAAAAAACTATGAAGGCCAGGTTTCTTTATTTCAGGTAGTGATACTGGAGGATTGGGCATCCCCCCATGTTGGTGTTATGTTTGGCAGCATCATCATTGGTGGGATTCCTGATGGTACTGAAGTAAAACAGACACAGTAGGAGGTTAGCAGTTGGAAATGGGGGACTGGGCACCCTGTGCTGAAATATTACCATGGGTTGGGTTGGGGTGGGGTGGGGAGGGCAGTTGACAGTAGCAGCAACATACATCAATGACCATTGTTCTCTTTTGCAGGGTGTAATTAGAAAACAAAACTATGAGGGATGGTTTTCTTTATTTCAGATGGTGATGCTGAGGAACTGGGCACCACCAGTCAGTGTTAAGTTTGGCAGTACCGGGGGTGGGCTACCCAGTGTTGCAGAAGTAAAACGGGCAGGGTGGCATGGGGATAGCAGCCAGCATGGGGGATTGGCCACCCCAGGCTGAATTATTATAATGGGTTGGGCTTGGGGGGCAGTACAGGTGGTGGCAGCAACAGACATTGATGGATGATTTTCTCTTTTACAGGTATAGGACAGTTTTGAGCAGGCTGATCATGACAGATCAGCTGCGTTTGATGGGCAGTGTTATGTAGGTCAAAGGAAAGAGCCACTCTATGACTGGGTCTGCTCTCTCCTTTGAACCACAAAAAGTTTCAGCCCTGCAAGCCAGAACACTGTCATGACTAGCCTGGCTGATGATTGGCGTGACACTGGTGAGCCTCTTGCAGACCACTCTGCATTGGACTGACAGTGTCACACCCTCAAAAGCCACTCTCGTAGTAAGATGTTTGGTGTGCATGCGTGCACAGTGAACATAACAAGCATTTAACAGTGATGAATGTTTGCTTACATGCTGTTGTACTGCATCCTGCTTGTGCACATTTTTCCTATATATTTACCCAAGATAGATCAGATGAGATGTAATATATCATTTGAAATGGGGTCCTGATATTACACAATGTTATATTGAATTCACCAATGATAGTAGAGGTGAGGTGCAATATTTCATGTTTAGTGTGCTCCTGCTTTTATCATGTATTTTGAAACACAGATCATCTTAGATGCAACATCTTCTTTTCGATGGGGTTCTGCTGCAGGGTCCTGTTTTTACACAATTCTGCACTGGATTAGTGCTGTAGGGTCCTGTTTTTACACAGTTTTATAATATATTTGACCAGGATAACCCAACTGACATGCAATATTGCATTTTCAATGGGGTCCTTCTTTGAAACAGTTTTGTACTATATTTACCCAAGATAGCACAGCTCAGATGCTATCTTGTTTTCAGTGGGATCCTACTTTTCTTGATTCTAATACTGTAGTTTGTAGTTCCAGGGGATAACACAGCTGAGATGCAATATCTCATTTTTGATGGGGACATGCTTTTACCTATTTTTATAATGTATTTACCCAGGATAGCCAAGCTGAAAGGCAAGTTACAGTTTTAAGTGGGGTCCAGCTTTGACAATGTATTTTTTCCAGAATAAAGCATCATTGATGCATAGTTCAGTGGGGGCTTGTCTGCACTGGGTCCTGCTTTTACATATTTTTACTATATATTTCCCAAGATACACCAGATGAGATGCAATATCTCTGTTTCAGTGGTTTCCTGCTACTACACATTTTAAGATTGTATTTAGTCAGGGAAGGCCAGCTGACAGACAACATTTAATTTTCAGTGGACTCCCATGTTTTGACCCCTAATTTCCAACATAGTCTTCTTATAACCTGATATTATGATTAAGACAGGTGGAATATTTTAGATCCCATCCAAAAGGTGATGTTGCAGTGCAATTACAAAAACACGTTTTGGGTGGGATTTGAAAATGAGATCTGTCATATTCTTGAGGTGGGGTAACAAAAGGGATATGCTGAACATTAGGAGACAAAATCTGCAAAAATAAAGTTATGAGTAAACGTTGGAAGAATTCAATCTTTCTTCATAATTTAGTTGTTTGTTCACATTTTGACCCCAAATTTTCAACCTAGTCTTTTTATTAACCACCTCATGAACCCAGCAGGTGAACATTTTCAAATCTAGTCTGAAAGGTGATTTTGCCGAGCAAATGTAAAATTACTTTTCAGGACAGTTTTGAAAAATTTCACATACTTTGTTCATGAGGTGGGGCCCGAAAAATGCCATGTTGAAAAGTTTTGGGAAAAGTATTAAAAAAAATTACCAGGTTATGATTACAAGTTCAAAACACATTCAAATGCATTAACTGCAGCTTACCTGATGTCCTCAGTTCCCAGTCCAGTGTTGAGGAGTGAAGACATGTCTCTGGTCCAGAGAGGATTACTGGGTTGGACCCCTGATTGGCAAGTTAGGGGTGGTGTGTGCTGAATGGGGGGAGAGAGTTGGGTGGGGGAGAACAGCATTGGTGGGGAGCAGTGGTGGCAACAGACATCAATGGATGATTGACTTTTTTACAGGATGTGAAAAAAACCCTACAAAAAGTCTTTGAAGGTTGGTTTTCTTTATTTCAGGTACCAACATTGGGAATTGGGCACCCTAATGTCAGACTCATATTTACAGGGTACGGAAAGCAATGGGGAGGTAGGATGGATAGTTGGCAGAGTGTGGGTTCTTTTTAAAAGGGGCATGAATACAGGAAGCAAATGAGGAGTTGAGAGGGATACTTGGCAGAGGATGGGATTGTTTAAAAGGGGCAGGGGGCATGGGAAGTGATGGAAATGTGGGAGGGAAAAACTTGCAGAAGGTGGGATTGTTTAAAAGGGGAAAACAGAGGTTGAGTAGGGGTTATTGGCAGTCAGTTGAATTACGGGGAGGGTGGATGAGATTCAGGCCATTCATGACACTGATCAACTGCTTGCTGTATGGCATTATACAGATCAAAGCAAAGAGCTGCTCTGTGATATGGGTGGCTCTTTTCTTTGAGTTGCACAAAGTTTCCACTCAGCAAGCTGAAAAGAGTGTCATGATCAGTCTGGCTGATGATTGGTCTGACACTGTTGAACCCACTGCTGACTGCCATTCATTGGACTGATAGTGACACACCTGTCAAATCCATTATATGTCAAGAGTTAGTCAACAGTCTGATCTTCTCTATTGTTGACTATGGATTAATAGTCTATTCAGCAGCTTGTAGTACTACCCTGAAAACAATAAATGTTGCTATAAATATTGCCTGTAGATTTTCCCTAAATCACAACAGATAGATATAGATGTTGCTTATACACTACTCTTCATTGGCTACCACTTTATTCTAGAATTGACTACTGACTTTTAACAATGTGTAAGAAGTCTCTTTTGGATTATACTCCTGCTGGAATTCAAAACTTTTTAAATTTGGTTTCTAATAGATTTTCAACTAAGGACATGGCAAGTGAGAAACTTCATATACTATTTTGTAGAACAAATATGGGACAAAGGACTTTTTTTAATGAGAGCAGCAAAGGTTTGGAATTTGCTTCCACCTGAGTCTTGTTGTCTGGGCACTTCAAATGTTTTTAAAACTAATACATTATAGGCATTCAAAAATAAGAATCAAAAATGATGTTTTGTATTGTTGTATCTGTACAATTGTATTATTGTATTTGTCTGATTGTATTTGACCTAGACACCTTTGAAAAGGGCTATTTTAGCTCAAAGGTTATTTGAAATAAAAGAAATAAAATGAAATGAAATTATTATTGCAATATGTTTGCTTTGTGCAGACACAAGCATGAACACAACAAAAGATTTATAGTTCAATTAGGAAGAATCTAGAACATATTCCTCCACAAAGATTGTTAAAGACCTCTCAACAGCTGGCCTCATTCTTTGTTGTATATACACTGGATGGATGTAGTGATCATATGCTCTAATTCTGTAAAAGTCAAAATGTTGTTGTAGTATTAGTTGACACTGTACTTGCCAAATAAATTATTTAGTAATAGAGAACCACGGTACAATAATACTTTGGTGGTATTACTCTAGTCCTTTCTCATAAGACACAAAACAAGCTCTTCATATTGGGTGGAAGAAAACAAAGATCCTTGCCACACCAAGGCAATTCTCCTTCAAAACATCTGTATAAATGGGCAATCCAAAAGTAAATTCTCTTGAGATTCCACGACTGTCTCATACACTTGTCTGTAACAAAATCTCTCATTCAGACTGTTGTCTTTTTTATCATTCTGAATTCCCAACCTCCAGTGGAAAATTAACCAGAAAACATCCCACATCCTGGGTGTAACTCATTTGTCTGTTAATATACTTGAGGTGTTCTGTAAATGAGGACTAATTGCTAAAACAAGGGAAACAGAGGCTCCTAAAGCTGTGCTTACTGTAAGCTGATACAAACTTTTGCTAGTCACAGTACTTACCCCATATTAAGTGAAGCCCCACTGTCTTATCTTTGTCACCAAGTTTTTTTCCCTAATGCTTTGTTCCTGTTGGGGTCAGAATATATTCTACCCAGAAATTATTTACCAGAATTATATTGTCATGCACTCAAACTTGGGTTGAAGATAATATAATAAGCTAATTGCAAAATGGATTCAGACCACATTGATCCAGGATAGAACATGGTTATATCTTAAAACACCTCAGATGGAATTATATTAGTATAAAAAACACAAAACTTTACTGTTTTATAGATTTATGGTCAGCTTTTGACTTGATAAGTTGAACATTACTATGGAAAATGCTAGCTGAATATAAACTTGATCCTACTTTGTTGGACATCATAATTAGACTATATTCAGATATCTGGCTCCAGGTTCGCTATTCACATTCTGGTGCCCTAACATCTAAGGTTTCAACAAATCTAGGCATCTGACAAGGCTGCTTACTAGCTCAGATTCTTTACAATTTATACATTAATCCAATAATCGAACAATTGCATCATGATGATTTTTATTCTCCCAAAATTTTTTGTAAAACTATTCCATGCTTGGCTTATGCTGAATACCTTATACTAATGTCAATATCTTTACTCAGTTTGCAAAGAAATTTGTATTACTTTTCAAATTTATGTAAAAATGTTAAACTGACAATAAATAAAAAGAAAACAAATTTAGCAACATTTGGAAATAAAAAAAAATATCACAACCCTTGTTTTTTATTGACAAAGCTAAGATTTCTACAATAAATTGCTATGACTATTTAGGTGCAAGATTTTTGAACAACTTAAAATGGTCATTACATTCAACTCTAATAATTCAAAACTATTGACATCACTTAATGCCTTTAAATGTTTCAGTGCCAAATTAGGACATGGTTCTACATTAGGTCTCCTTAAAGTACTAAATGCAAAAATTACATCCAGGACGAGATATTCAAACTGCATCATTCTGTGGTGCAAGCCCCTGCACTGCTCAAAATAGTTGTGCAGGGGTGTGGCCAGGGTGATATTCAACGAAGTTGCGCTATGGCACAACTTTTTTGAATATCGCCCCCTGGCCACACCCACTGTACATGGTGCAGTGGAACTGCACCAGCGCAAGTGGTCAGAGTGGAGCATTGAGATGCGGTGGCTCAAGTTTCATTGTGCCATGCGCAGCACCTGTGATATTCAAAGGGTAACATGCAAATGGGGCCATAATTTATGCAAGGTGCATGAGGGGCCATTTGCATCTAATTAGGGCCCCATTTGCATGCCATTAGCATGCAGGTGAGCCGATCCCCAACGATTTGCACCTGGTGCCCTGTCAGGCAGCATCTGTCGGGGACCGATGCCCCCTGTAGCCTGATCACAGGAATAAAAGTAAACTCCACCCCAGCAGCCCGATTGTGGGCATAACTGAATATGCCCCCTGAGCAGCCTGATCATGGGCATAATAGTGGTTCCCTCCCGAGTAGCCTGATTGCGGGCATCAGACCCCCCCAAAGTCCAAGATCCCTGGTGGTTCAGTGGACCACGAGAAGCCAGATCGCAGGTGGCATCCACACCCCCCATGTCAGAAATCCCTGGTGATCTAGTGGCCCCCACCCACCCACAGAGCCCCACCACCCTGCTCCCCCAAGTCAGCCGGTGGGTGGCAGCACCCCACCGCCTGCCGCCCACCACCCACCAGGCCCAGCAGCTCAGGTAGGGCTGCCGCCCATTGGTTCACAGCCTGAGCCAATGGGTGTGCAGTCCACTCACCTAAAGCAGTCCAGATATGTGAATGAATGAATTCATTCACATCTGACTCGATTTGCACAGTATGGGCTGCACGCCTATTGGCTTATGCTCTGAAAAAATGGGCGTGCAGCCCTACCGAGCTATCAGTTGGTGGGTGGCGGGGCAGCAGGCGGGTAGGGTGCTGCCGCCTGCTGGCTGACAGGGGGGGGGGGTGATGAGGTTCCATGGGTGGGTGGGGTTGGCACAGCTAGATCACCAGGGATTTCTGATGTGGGGGTGTGTGGATGCCACCCGCGATCGGGTTACTTATGGTCCACTTGACCACCAGGGATCTTGGACTTTTGGAGAAGTTGATGCCTACTTGGAGGACATTTCCAGTTATGCCGCAATTGGAATGAGGCCGGGAACCACTAGCATGCCCACGATCGGGCTAATGGGGGGGGTTACACCTCAGCCCCTAATCAGGGCATGGGGGGGTGCTGCCAGGTGCAGCGGGAACAAGTGGAGGGCCACCCACAGGTGGCAGCTGCTGTGTTGTGCCCTGCAATAAGGCAGCTCACCTGTGGGTGGCCCTCGATTTGATCCTTTTTTTTTAGCTTAAGGTTGTGCAGGCCCAGGTAGGGGTTGCACCTGCATAAGTCTGCATGGCCTGGGCTGAATATCGGGCTGTGCAGTTTATGCATGGGCATGCCCCCCCACCTGTGCCTGCATACATTACTGATGCACCCCAGCGCATTGGGATTTGTGCAGGCACACTTTTCCCTTTTAAATATAGCACCGGGGCACATCAGTGGGTTGTGCTTGGTGCAACACTGTTGTGCCATGTGCAACCCCCTTTGAATATCTGGGCCCCATTATATTATATGCACTGGAACTATAGACAAAAAACAATACACTGGCACCCTTAGAAAAGATCTTAGCCAAAATGTACAGGTACATTCTAAGGGTTAACCAATCAGTCCCCATGGAAATTGTCAGAACTGAGGTAGGCCAATATTCTCTAGCCACCCTGACCCAAGAAAGAACTTCAATATTTATACTTAAGTTTTTCTTCCTAAGAGAAACTCACCTCCCAAGGCTATGTCTCAAGGAGGAAACAGATTATCATAGAAGAGGCTTTAATTCACCTACAATGACCCAGATAAAGGCATTATTTCTTCAAAATGGATTGGGGCATCTTTATGAAATTTACACCAAGCTTTTTGAAATTATTTCAAGTCAGATTAAGTCAAGATTCAGAAATATAGATACTGCTATGAGTCAAAGGAAAATGAATACACTTAAAAATCGATTGTACAAAATTTTGAACATTAATCATAAATTAGAATCTTACTTATCTTTATTGTCTAACCCAGATGATAGGAGAGTGCTAACTAGATTTTGCATGGAATTATTTACTTAAAATTATATTTACCCCTCTCAAAGAAGGCCTGGATTCGAAACAAAATGCTATTGTGATTGTGACTTGGGCTTAGAAGATGATCTTAAGCATATAACCTTACATTGTCCAAAATATGAACTCAAACAGAAATTTTGGTTGGCTCCTATCTTGACACCTCTCACTCTCCCTTCTGAAGAACTGACAATGTTTCTCTTTATATCCAAAAACATTAAAGTATTGTCTCATGTATGTATTTTTTTTAATCATTGAATTTATAAATCGCATTCTTTGATATTGCACTTTGATGTTTATTTCTGGTATGATTCACCAGGGTCCTGTTTGTAAATGTCACAAGATGATTTTTAATGTTTTAAACTTTTGTAATGGCTTTTGATGAACAAATAAAATATTTAACTTACCTATTGGGGTCAGGTGGGATTGCTGTCAGCCCCATCCCCACTCCTTCTAGCTGTTACACACTTTTCTGGTCCCATGGGCATATGTCTCCCATAGATTGCCCCCTGTGGCATAACCAGAGGGGGAAGGGCATTTCTCCCCAGGTACATAATCCAAATGTATCCAGGGACCAGCCGACAGCTCAGGATGATAGGGAGCAGACCACTTGACTCCAATTTTTGATTTTCCCCCTTTTGCCCCTGCTGTCTGACATCCTTACATGTGTGTGGAGTCACCCACAGAACACATCATGATGGCCCCTCTCATCATGCCACTCACACCAGGCCGCTACCCAAGGCTGAGCAACAAGCCACCCCTCCCCAGGAGAAGAAGCAGTCCATCAGACTCTTGATCCTCTCCCACCCTGGCTGACCCACAGCAAACCAGGCTGGTTTCTGAACTCAGATTGTTGGTGTGCCAGGAAGTAAGTCACCTGACACCTCAGCCCACCATGCCACTGGGCTGGCTTTTGTCACCAAATTTTTAGCATATTCTGGATGACAAGATAAATCCAATGTCCTGGGCCTCCAGTATTTACCGTGCTCCCATTGTGCAAAGAAAGGATTTATCCAGTCCAAAAGCCAAGGGCCCCAATCAACAAATTACTGTCTTAGAAAACTTTCCATGTTAGTGTGTAAAAAGATGCTACAGAAAAAAGCAATGGGATTTATCATGCCTAATCCTCCCTCATTAATAGATAAATACATAATATTTCACTTAACAGGGTTGAGCCTATTTCTCAAAAGCATCTGAAAGAAAATGGTATAAATACTTGTTTCTGATGACAAAGGAGGTGAACAGGCATAATTTAGAAACAGAAAGATTGGGACAATAAAGGACTTTACCATATACACTCTTTTTTCTTTGACACATGCCATGACTTCCACCTATCAACTTTTTTCTTACATTCTTCTAATGCTATGTCCCAATTAAGTTTAGTATCATTTCAGCTTCCAAGTGAATACACAGAATTGTAATTGGTTCTGACATGAGATTTATGTCAGCTACAGAGGTGGGTCAGGGCCTCATATCATTGTCGAAAATGTAACCTACATATTTACATTTATTAATTCTACATCCAGACACACAAGATACATTTTGCAGAGTAGAAAAAGTCTTGTGACAAGATGACATGTCATATACCAGAAAATAAAGGTAATTGGTATATGCCAGGACACTTGGATTGATGGAACCCTCTGAGGTCACAGTTCCTCTAATGTTATTACATTGATTCAGGTTTCTCAGGCACATCTCTATCATAGGAATACACAACAGACAGCTGGTGAGACCCCATCTGGAGTACTGTGTGCAGTTCTGGAGACCCAATCTCAGCAAGGACATAGACAAGATGGAAGCTGTCCAGAAGAGGGCAACTAAAACGGTGCAGGGTCTACACTGGAAGACATATGAAGAGAGACTAAAGGAGCTTAATATGTATAGCCTCGAGGAAAGGAGGGAGAGGGGGGACATGATAGAAATGTTCAAGTACCTCAAGGGAATCAACAAAGTCCAAGAGGGTAGCATCTTAAAAAAAAAGAGGTGTGCAAGAACAAGGGGGCACAATTTGAAGATAGAGGGTGGGTGGCTCAGAGGTAATGTAAGGAAGTATTTTTTCACAGAGAGGGTTGTGGATGCATGGAACGGCCTTCCGGAGGAGGTTGTGGAGTCAAAAACAGTGGTTGAATTCAAGCATGCATGGGACAGCCATAAGGCAATTCTAGGGGGTGGGGTAGAAAGAAGTAGGCTGCTGGTTAACTAGGGTCTGCAGCTTATCCATTAGGTAGGGAAATGGGCAGACTGGGTGGGCCAAGCGGTCCTTATCTGCCATCAAATTCTATGTTTCTATGTTTCTGTGTTAAGGGGGCACCCATGTCTTCCTCCAGCAATACTGGAATTCTATTCCAGCAATTAACTTTGGGATATACCACAGCACCTGAATAACATGTTAGGATCCAGGTAATAAAAGTATCTGGGAAAACCATACTTTGTCATGACTGTAAAGTGGTATGCATGTAACAACTTATCATATGAAGAAGAAGAATCAGCATTTATAGAGCGCTTTTCATACATACTGTATCCCAAAGCACTTAAGTAATGCTAAACTGGTAGTGAAGTGACTGAACGGTGTAGTGGCAGCCAATTTGCACATCAACAGTTGCAGTATACACAGCCTTGGACAATTGCATGACCCAGTTTTATGAGAAGGGGAATACTGGCCGGAACACCAGGGAACTACCCTTACTCTTGCTGCAGGGGGCGTGCTGTCCTTCCTGTGTGAGACATGGAGGGTCCTGGTGAGGAGCCCAATGGTGGAGGTGCTGGAGTGTTGGTGACTGGGGTTGCAGATTCTGCCCTAGCCCCTACTACAATCCCTCTGACAGACATCATTCTTGAGGAGGTCTAGGATGAAGACTTCCTTTCAGCTGAATGAAAGCTTCTAGAGGATCTTGCAGAGAAAAAATGCCAGCTTTTAGAAATGATAGCCGAGGCAGAATTACAATTCTTTAAGGAGAAATGCAAGTTAGATGATGTTAAAAAATGGAAAAGACAGCCCTGTGGTTTTATATGTTTGTCGGGAAAGAAATTTCAGCAGCATACCTCAGCTCCAACTTTTAATAACAGGACTGAGAGTCCTAATGCTTCGTGTTCAGGGAATATACATTTCACTACCCCAGGTAGCCTTAGAAACTGCTGGATGGCTACCAATGGATACTGGTGCCTGGATCCCAAACCGCAATATTTCCTTGCCTGTCTCTAGTGTGGCTAATTTATCTGTGACAAACAGCACTGATAGTTCAGTTGTGCTGCCCAGTCCTCCTGGACCACCAACACTGGCTGCTGCAGCCATGCTGAACCCTGAGAGTCACATTCAGGACCCAACTTCTGCAATTCCCACTGTTACTGTTAGTGTCATTACTGGGAGTCCTGCTGCTTCAGGACTGGATGTTACTGCTGCCTAGTATATTGCTCAGAACTGCTCTTCTACTGTAGGCCCAGTTGACATGGTGACTAACCAGGCCACAGAACTGATCCCAGCAGTACCTGCTCCATCCACTAGTTTTGCTAATGTGCTTCAGACTTTACCACTGTTGCTAGCAGCTCAAAACCTCCCAGCTTTGCTAGTCTTTTTCATCCTCTGGTAGAATCAGCTTAATGGAGACATGCAGTTTGTCTCCGGTATACGGGGGGGATGGAAGTTCCTCCTGACAGATTTTGTTGGCAAACAATTGATTAAACTGCCTTTGCACTTTTCCCCATGAGATGTTTATGCCTTTTTTCATGCACCAGGGGACCAGTCCTTTAACATCAGTTTTTGGACTGCTTTGCTGCTGGATCATTTTTGGACTTTACTGTATATCATATGTTCACGGACACTCCTTTCTGGACTCCTTTTTTTATCATACCCCTTACGAAACCATTATTTAAAACTGTGACCATTCTTTTTCATAATAAAGGGGTGAATGTTATGGACATCATTTATTGGTTGGAGAAAAATTGCGAGATCCAGGGCATGCCAGATCAAATCACAGACAGTGAACAATTCTGGACGGGGGATGGTGTTTCCTTGTAAAGCTTCATTACACAGAATCTGGTATACAAAATATGCCTAGTTGCTTCTTTTTGGGGAGGGACAGAGGTGTCTTGTTTTATCCAGGTCAACCGAAGTCCTCCTACATATGAGGTTGTCTCCAGCATCTTAGTAATGCATGCGACCAAGTCAAATGTACATTGTGTGGGGTTCTTGGTCACTCTAATTTCCATTGCACCTTTGCCCCCAGTGTAATCTGTGTGATGAGAGAGCCATGCTTTTAGATCGTGCCCCTGGACTGCCCACAATATGAACAACTCTGATTATATGGAGCAGGACTTCTACATCTATAAAGTGACAAAGTTGACAGCTTCTTCCCTGCCTGCTGCTTCTACACCCCCACTCCCTGGTACTACTCTCAGTACAGCCCCACAGTCATCCTTGATAACGGTTGATGTATCAGCAATTTCCAGTTACTCTACTTTGCTTAGTACCTCTTCTACTGATATCCAGAAACTGCCACTGGAGTTATCTACCTTCCAATGTTCTGTTTCCCCCTCAGACTTTGTGGCTACACCGAAGGAGGTCACACCTCATATGCCCCCTTCACCTATTCCCACTATTGAACATTTTCAGACTGTGGGGAAAAGCAAAGGCAAAAGAAAAAAACAATTGCCTCTGCTTGATCCAGTTCCTTTAGAGAACAGGTTTGAGACTTTGCAATGGGGTGACATCAAGGTGGGTGAAGACTCTAATGCCTCTTTGGTACAATCATCACAGAGGGATCTTTCTTCTGATATTGAGGATGCTTTTCCATCTTGTCCATGGCCTCTGAGAAAGAAATGGGGCATAAGATCTGGTACCAAGCTTTCTGCTGTAAAGTGATTTCTTCACATCTGCTCCCATGGCCACCTTTCTTCCTTGGCTCTGGAATCATTGAATGTTAACAACAGCACCTGTTATAAAATTATTTCTTATGGATTCAGTTTGATACCTTTCTTCTGTTTCTGTTTTTTTGTTTTGAATTCTATTTTTTGTTATCAGTGTTTCTCTATTACTGTATGTTTTTTCTTGTTTCTATTATGACTTTATTGTAGATTTGTTTCAGCTGTTTACTTAGTAAACATTTCCCTGCTCTTGTTAGATACACTATGTAGTATTCAGTTCAATGACAAGTGGATTCCACCAGTCTTTTTCCTGTTTTCTTTATAATTCATATTTTTTCGCTGTCACTGTATATATGTATTTCTGATTGTTTTAGCTTTGTACTGTGTCTGATGTAAGCGCTCTTTCTTTGATTATTTAATTTTAAAAACTATTCTTTACATAAAGTACCTTGGGTTCTTTTATTTCCACCTGGATACCCACCAGGAACAGCACCAGGGTGGGTAGAAGGGGCCTTGGTTTAATGTCTCATCTCATGGATGGCTCACTCCCAACAGTACAGCACCCCCAATACTGCACTCGGGCGCCAGCATTTTAGGTATGAACCTAATCCTGGAGTGGGTCTAGAATCCACGACCTTCTGGCTCAGAGGCAGATGTGCTACCAGCTGAGCGATGCTGACACTTCATATGCTTTTTCCTGATCTAAGGGTAATACCAAACCAGTCAGATTGCCTTTCTTCTTATGTTCAAAAATGTCCTAGCGTTAAGACTGGAGCCCAAGTAGGGTCTGTGGTGACACTATAAGTAGGGAAAATAGGACAGTCTAGGTGGGCTAAGAGGTACTTATCTACTGACAACTTCTATGTTTCTGTGTTTCTATGTCCTTTAACAGTAGGAAATGGTCCTGGTTTTTCATACCAGGGACTGCAAGTACAGGTAGAATCAATTACATAGCAGTAGTAAATGGTCTTGGCTTTTTATAGCACGGACTGTGCAAGCCTGAGTAAGGTCAAGTACAGAATCCAAAATCAAACAATCTCTTGCTTAAACTTTTCATTAGTATTGTGTAGTCCACATTTAACAGGTTAATTGTCACCAGTTATGTAAATCTTGTTTGTCACCTTTTTTAAACAGATAACCATGAATGCTTCTTTCATATAAGATGGATATTATTACCAGTGATTGTTTTCTTACTGGGCAACATGGAAATCTTAAAGTCTCCTGCCATAATTATTTTCCTGGAGGTGCACAGGAAAGGTTGTAAGATTTGAAAAAAAAAATCTATTCAATTAACTTTAAATTGGGGAGGGATGTAGGGATGTAAGCATTAACCATTATAAGTGGATGCCCAGAAATATTTGTATCCAAGATTAGTAATCTTCCAGGGATGACAAAGGTTAATTTAGAAGCCAAAACTTCTAAATTTTTAAAGCAAATCCTTACACTGGCACATGCCTCCTCTTCCAGGGACCAGAAGGAATCCCATCCCCCAATAATTTCTGAGATTTCTGAATTTTAGAGATAGGTCTAGAATGGTTATAAAAAGTTAATGGAATATTGTAGAAATTGTAAGAAAGAAAATTTAGTAATATGCCTTTTCACATTCTTGATACAATTTGTGTTCAAAGCACATGCCAAAACCAGATCAATTATGTGGCAAATAATAATAGAATCCGTGCCCCCCTCCCCATAATATCAAATTCTTGCTGGGTAGTGTTCTATGTCTGAACTCTGATATTCCTCTTTTCTTTGAGGAGGTAGCTTCTAGACAAGCCTCCTCATACTCAGATGGCAGGGTTCTCTGAGAGGAAGCAATGGATGAGGCATCAATGTCTTTTCTTTCCTCACCTGCCTCAGAATCATCCCAATTTCTTTTTTGCATTAGAGCTTCTTCTTTATATTTAAATTTCTATTGTTTTCTCATCAAGTAGCCAACAATACATGACAATACAACAGTGTCAGCATTCTGGTCCTATGCATAGTGATGGAAGTGCATCACATTTTGAATACAATCAGTCACGTTCCCTCACTAACAGTTGTCATTGTATTATTAGCAAGTACATGGTTCCTGCAATGCTCCCTGCTCCCCTCTCAAGATTAAAATATTACATTTTATGGGATGTACAGTAGGTCCACTGCTAGCATATATGCAACCACCTCGCCCATCTGTTAGTTCCCTTCTCTTCTTGTTGTCTAACAGAGTAAGTTAAGAGTATTATAGTGTACAGTTAGTGTACTAGTGATGTCCACTCCTCCAGGGTTGGGGAGGGGGGCTTATGTCAACCATTTTTTGATAATACACTTCCTAGCTGGTACTAGAAAGATAGCTAGTATATATCTCATGGACAAGTCTTTCTCTTTTGGTGATGTATGTGAAAAGGAAAAAGAGTTCATTTAGGTGTAAGTTTGGAGAAAACACTTCTCTTAAGACCCCCTTGAAGTTTTGTATAAAGGATTTTAATACGGCACATATCCACAAGAAATGGTGAAGCATGGCACACTGTTCTCTATAGCAGCTACAGCACTCCAGAGTAGTGGATGTGCCTCTGTGTATCTGTTGTTCCAGGGTTATAAAGTACTGAATGAGACACTTCCAGTTACAAGCCTGATTTATTGCTGAACTGTTGCCATTGGTCAGCACTGTTGGGATTGTTGAGCTCCACATTCCAATTTTTAAATGCTGGTAAGATGACCTGAGGTCCCTCCTTTGCATTAGAGGTTCATACTTGTTCTATAACTTGATAGAGTCCCTCTTCAACAATTTAAGATTGGGTTGTTGGTTTTTATACTTATGTTTCCTTTGTACCAAAGTCATCCCTTTTTCTGGAGGGTGTGTGTGTGTGTGTGGGGGTGCATTCTATAGTCTGGACACTGTCTGATTGATCATTAATTTCATAGGGGGCCTTATCAGAGAGACGTATTCCACAGTCCATTCCTTACAGAAATATAAGTGTTCTGTGTACATGCACAATGCATGCCACATGCTTAATTGTGCAATGTTTGCATGCAGTTAGCACATGAAAAGTAAACCTAAGCAAACCAGATCTAAAAAGCACATCAGGTTCACATGCTGCAAGCTTGACAAGTGTGCGGCAGGTAAGCTGATGTGAACATCTTCTAAAAATCACATCAAGTTTGCATGTTGCATACTTGACATGAGTGCAGCAGCTATATTGGTGTGAATATTATTTAAAAATCACATCAGGTTCACATGTTGCACACTTGCCATGCATGCAGCAGCTAAGCTGGTGCAAATCTCATAAAAAAACACATCAGTTTCTATTTCCCATACTACTGCTAGCAATTAAGAGTCATTAAAATACCATTTCCTTTGATTTCCATTAAAATTAGGCAAACTCATTCATTCTGACAATTAAATCCTTTTGCAAATGATTTAATGTCTTTTGATTTTTGTCATTAAGTTGCCATTCATTTGTAAAGCATTGTTTGCTTACTGCTTTAAATGACTAAGACATAGTCAGCCAACACCCCCCATTCTAGATGTATGAAGAAGGGCCTCTGTGGTGTGAAGCTTGACCTTTTTGTTTTGGGCTATGCAAGTCCCCCTATGCATATTTAGTGCTACATATGTGTTTACCCATGATTGTTAAAACTCACTTACTTTCCCTTTATCATTCTGTATGAAGCATATACTGTACACTATGGCCATGCTCAGCACTCTTTGTGCTGAGTAGGGTCTTGGAAGCATGCATCATACTGTACCTCACTTTTTGTCACTGAAATGAGGTCCTGGGTACTCAAAATGAGGGACAATGAGGGACACTATAACCCTTACAATGATCGAGAAACATCCTGAAACATGGAGATATAGTACCTCAGAACACAGTGGAAACCATTGTATTTACTTGTACAGATGTTAGCACCTGAGAATAAATTTCTACCATAAAGCAGGGGTGCCATTTAGGTAGGGCTGAGAGGGGCAGTTGCCCTCCCCCCCTCCAAATTTGTGCCTAGGTTGTTCTTATGGTGTGGCAATAATGGCATTGCATTTGGATTTAATCTTTTGCTCAATAAGTGACACCCCTGGCCTATGTGTGCTCACACTGCGAGTGAGCTCCTGACTCAACTGTGTCTGTATTGTGTTGTTCACTCTCTCCTCCTATTAATGGCAACACCATCACACGTGACATAGAGGAGTTCCAACCAAGCAAGGACATGTGAGCCACGTGAGTGCAACACTGTTTTTCCTGCAACAGAGTAGACAGGCTACACACTACAGCTTGGAGGAGTCTGTGAGCACTGTGCTTCTGATAGCAATGTTGCAGTAGCATATTTTGGTTGGTCAACTCTTAGTGAGTCCCCATCTCCCTTGGTGGCTGAAGGGAAAGGGGGTGAGTTATAAGCTAGCTCAATGATTAGGCTACCTACCTACACTACTACGCTCACCTCACAATAAAAACAGTTCGATCCCCTCGTGGCAACAAGCTAGTCCTAGCAACAGTGGTGACAGCAATATAAGCAGCCTTCACATGCCTTGCTAAGTGAAATGTGGCAGAAGCCAAGCAATGAGCAAGCAACACAGGTGGGGTGGGTTCAGTCAGTGGGATGACTTGATTGAGCACCACGGTGGGTCCCTGGGATGGTCAATTCTAGCATCCAGCCTCTGGCAGAAGCATGGAGGAGGAGCAGACTGAAAACTGGACTCATGACACACTGGGCCAGCTCACAGGTTCCTGCCAGATGGCTGAGTAAGTAAAAGTAATTTTTTTTATAGGGGGATTGGGGAACGAGGAAGGAATGAAGCATTGTTGTGCTTTTCACATTTCTGCACCTTTGGGTGGCTTCATGGCCCATATGGGACAGGTATTGAATGGAATGGAGTCAGGGAGAAAGAGATCGGGGCAGCATTTTTTGGGGGGGGGTCAGAACATAAGTCAGGAAAATAAAATAGTTAGCAACTGGGTGGGTTTAAACCCAAATCTGATACACTGCTCCTGGGTATAGACAGATGAATCTTATACATTCATATTTTTCCTGATTTGCATACCACTCTTCAATCACAACAAATAAGTTTAACCTTTTAGAGACATTCCAGATGTTCAAAAGCTTGCCTTCTAGGGGCTAACTGGCTCTTGGCCTCCACTGGTTGTTGCCCCCATTGAAATTTGAAATGGTGCCCCTGACATAAAGTCTAAATATATAGGACATCCTCTGTGTGAGCAGCATACTTTCCATCAGGGATGGATGAGGGACAGAGCAGTTTTCAAGGGTAAAATGAGGGCTGTCCCTTGCAATCAGGGACAGTTGATCGGTATGGCATGCACAGACTATTGTAGCCACACTATAATCAGGTTTATGCCCCCACCCCAGGGTAGCTGATCTCCACATCCCAACACTCAGGCAAATTTTGGCATAGGGCAAGGGAGAGTGCAGGGGTGCTTCCCATTGAAATGAATGGGGGTATGTTTTTATTACTATTTTGCATATTAGGATGGTGAGTTGGAGATTAATGAAGGACACCACTTGACTAACAAGGACCTTTTCAGTAGAATAGTGGCCTTCAGTAATCTCCAACTCACAATCATAATGTGTAAAACAGTAATAAAAAATAGCTCCATTCATTTCAAAGGGGCACACCCCAGCACTCTTTCCCATGGATATCATCTCTTAAAGACTCCTGCCTATGGCTACCTAGTATTAAACATAGATACATAGATTTTGACAACAGATAAGGACCACTTGGCCCACCCAGTCTGCCCATTTCCCTACCTAATGTATAAGCTGCAGATCCTAGTTAACCAGCAGCCTACTTCTTCCTACCCCATCCCCTAGAATTGCCTTATGATTGTCTCATGCATGCTTGAATTCCACCACTGGTTTTGACTCCACAACCTCCTCCAGAAGGCCGTTCCATGCATCCACAACCCTCTCTGTGAAAAAATACTTCCTTAAATTACCTCTGAGCCACCCCCCCATCTTCAAATTGTGCCCCCTTGTTCTTGCACACCTCTTTTTTTGAAAGATGCTACCCTCTTGGGCTTTGTTGATTCCCTTGAGGTACTTGAAAGTTTCTATCATGTCCCCTCTCCTCTTTCCTCGAGGCTATACATATTAAGCTCTTAAGTCTCTCTTCATATGTCTTCCGGTGCAGACCCTGCACCATTTTGATTGCCCTCCTCTGGACAGCTTCCATCCTGTCTATGTCTTTGCTGAGATTGGGTCTCCAGAACTGCATGCAGTACTCAGATGGGGTCTCACCAACTGTCTGTACAGAGGCATAATAACTTCCTGTTTTCTACTGGTGATGCCTCTCCCTATGCATCCCAGTATCCCCCAGCCCTCCTTGCTGCCTTCTCACATTGCTTTCCCACCTTTAGGTCATCTGATATGACTACCCCCGGTCCCTTTCCATTTTGTTGTTGTTAGTATCTCACCCCCATTGTGTACTCTTCCCTGGTTTTGTTTCCCAGGTGCATTACCTGCACTTCTTAGCATTGAATCTAAGCTGCCATACATTTGACCATTCCTCTAACCTTGACAAGTCCTTCTCATCCTTTCCACCCCACCTTGTGCATCAACTCTGTTGCAGATCTTTGTGTCATCTGCAAAGAGACATACTTTTCCTTCCAGTCCCTCTGCAATGTTGCTTATAAAGACATTGAAGAGGACCGGTCCTAATACTGAACCCTGCGGTACCCCACTCGTAACCCCTCTTTCTTCAGAGTGGACTCCATTTACTATTACTCTCTGTGTATTGGTCAGTTTTCTGTAGCAGTGTGACCGCAACCACTACAGTGTGTGTGTGTATGTGGGGAGGGGGCACTGGCCATGTGGGTGGGTGCTGAGTAATTGCTACTTTTGTGTTTGCCCCTTAAAGTCTGTTTATGTGGAAGCATTCAAAACTATGGAGAGAAAATAGTAGGAGTACTGGCCGGCAGAAGTGATTAAGTAGTTCTGTTGGTCAGTGTGTGTGTATGGTGGGTAAGCAGACCCACATGTGTTTCTGATGGTATGTGTGCTATGGTTCAGCTGTGCAGCTGAGATGAAGGGGATGAGAAAACTAAAAAGTATATCCCGTTGTCACAAAGTGGACCTATTTGTCTGATATTTCCCTTGTTACCTTTGTATTCTTACATCAATGGTAACAAGGGAAATATCAGACAGATTGGTCCACTTTGTGACAATGGGATTATTATAACTTCAAATAAGGAGATGGCTGATCATTTTAACAGATACTTTTGTTCTGTTTTTGATCAACCCATTACTCCCTCTATTTCTATCAACATAAATGACTCCTCCATTCCCTTATTTGATCTATCTAAGAACACGATATCAAGTACCAAAAGATCTACCAGCTCAAGTCCTGATAACATCAATGCCATATTTCTTCTAGAAATGTTAGATTCAATTGCAATTCCACTTCAATCCTATTGAATAAATCATTACTAGATAGCGAAATACCTGATGCTTGGCGTAAAGCCATAGTCACTCCTATTTTTAAGAAGGGGATAAAGTGCAATGTCCAGAATTATCAACCAATTAGTCTGACCTCCATTTTAGGAAAAATTACGGAACGTCTAATTAAATGTAGGCTGGAGAATACAATTGAACAAATCGATATTTATGACAATTCTCAACATGGTTTTAAATATGGCTATTCTTGCACAACTAACCTCATATCTTTCTACCATAAGATAAGCAAGTTAATGGATAACAATATTCCAGCAGATGTACTATTGTTCGATTTCAGTAAGGCATTTGATCATGTGTTACATTCTTTGTTGATCAATAAACTTCATAACTTGAGAATTCCTTCTCGTTTGGTTAATTGGATATCTCAATGGTTACACAAATAAGGGTCTGCACTAGGATGTTTGTGCTGAAGCACACATTTAACACACTTGTAAAGAATCTTCAGTGCTGCACTCACCTCAGCAAAAAGACAAAGATGACTATTCAGTCCAAAGTGACTTTTTTATTCACTCATTTTAAACAAAGCGCTAGAGAAACTGGAAGTTCTTATGTATCACCCTAAGGCTTCATCAGAGAATGACAACAATTCAAATTGATACCTGTTTTATACATAGTCATCAAATTAATACACCAATCATGTGTCTTCACCATTTAACCTTTAATTAACATATATATACTGTATATAAACAAGTGTTTATACCCCATAGCATCATAATGAAAGATAAGTAATAATCCCACAAAGCTTTTAATTCCTTTCTTATAAGTTTTATAAGATCAATGAAAACATATATTTCAGTAAAATGAATACTGCGTGGTCTTAGAATACTGAAAAGACCAACATTTGGCATGGAGAAAGCTTAATTTATTGAAAAATGGGAAAACATTTTGGAAGAAGCATCAATGAAATTGATGGATTTGATAATTACAGAGGGACAAGAAACAATTCGAGAAGTAAAAGAACAACTAGCCATACAAGAAAAATCTATAATAATGTATAAAGAACATCCGGACTATCAAAAATGTCAAAGTAAATTTCAAAAGTATTTAAAAGCCTACGATGTGAAAATTCATACTCAAAAACTGAAAAAACAAACAAGAGACTATAATGGTTATTGTTTAAAGCATATTTATAATTGGTCCAAATGGATAAGTAAACAGAGACCTGAGCTCAATGTTTCCAGAATAAGTGGCCAGTCGAATGTAGTGGGAGTTGAACCTGGTGATATAACAACATTGCGACCAATCCTAAAACATACAGAGCATACACAACTTGAATACAGCATGGGAGAAAGTGGCTTGGAACCTGATGAAAATGTAGAAGAAACTGAGGAACGGGGTCCTTTTTTGGAGAATACTCCTCCTGGGAGTCTACCCAGGAGGAGTACGCAACAAACGAGATTCAGGTTCCCAGTAACAACAATAGGAACACATGGAGAAGGGGAATACAGAAAAGGAGAAAAATCAGACGCAGTAAGCAGAAGAACAAGAGGTCGTGGTTGAGGGAAACGACACTACACCCTGATCAAGCGATATTAACAATTATAAACATCTCGAAGATGGAACTCTCGTCTACAGAAATGAAGGTACTGTCAAAGGGTCTTGCGTTAATCCCTTCTTTTAAACTGTCTGAATTTGATGCTTGGATGGATATCCAACATTTTGCCAGAAAAGTGAATTTAAAAATATTTTTTGAACATAAGAGACAGAATGAAAAAAACAAGGATGGAACAAGACATTGAGAATAATACTGTGGAGACAGCAGCAAGTGATGATGTTTTTGTTAAAAAGTTTAAATCCCATTCTACCTTCTGCCCTCCCTTGAATCCAAGTGTGAATACATTTTTAGAATGTTGGTTAAGTGATCTACAGTATCTATATAAAGAAGTGGTCAGTATGAAGTACTGTAATATTACAAACATAGAGAAGGAAGCACTTAATAGATTAGCTACAACCACTGATATAGTCATTAAGCCTGCCGACAAAGGGACAAGTATTGTAATACAAAACAGAGAGGATTATGTATCAGAAATTTATAGACAACTTTCGGATAAGAATTTCTATGCAAGTTTAACATATGATCCCATGGGTGAAATACAACAGAAAGTGCAAGCATTGTTGTTGGAGGGTTTTATGAACTGTATTATTGATACAAATGAACTGTATTATTTGTCTGTTGAACATCCTAAAAAGCCAGCTATTTATACCCTGCCGAAAATACATAAAGATCCTGTATCCCCACCTGGCAGACTTATTATTTCAGGCATTGGCTGGATTACTGAACCCTTATCACACTATGTGGATAGCTTTATAAATCCTTTGGTAACAAAATTATGTAGCCACCTTAGAGATACTGGTCATTTATTGTCCCTTCTAAATGAAATGCAGCTGGCAAGTAAGTGGCTTTTAGTCACCATGGATGTTGATTCCCTATATACGAATATACTCCGTGAGGGTGGTTGATGACTATGTATAAAACAGGTATCAATTTGAAGTGCTGTCTGAGCGCGTCTGTGCAGTAGCGCTAATACTGTACTCAGTCGGCAGCTGGCCATGGAGGTGAGAGGTGTGCTGTGCCAGTCGCCAGCTGGGGACGGTTGGGGGGGTGCTGGCTGGGCTGGCATGGCTGTGTGGGGAGGTGGGGGGCTACTAGACTACCAGGGAAATGGGGATCATTCTTTATTTTATTAATGTACAGTTTGAGGGGCCACTAGACTACCAGGGAAATGGGGATCATTCTTTATGTTATTAATGTACAGTTTAGGGGGGGCCACTAGACTACCAGAGAAATGGGGATCGTTCTTTATGTTATTAATGTACAGTTTGGGGAGGGCACTAGACTACCAGGGAAACGGGGCTCATTCTTTATTTTATTAATGTACAGTTCAGGGGGGCACTAGACTACCAGGGCTTGCTTATTGCCACATATGCCGCGGGTGACTCGTGGTTCAGGGCACGGGTGGGGGGATGGCAGTGCCACCCTGTGGGGCTTCTGCCAATGGCTGTTTCGGGTGGCTGGGGGTATGGGTAGCCCTGTAGGACCCCATTGGGGTGTGCTGGGCATGGGGGGGAGGTAAACCGTGCACTGTCAGCTGGACAGCCTAGGGGTCTACAGGACCCCCGAGGGCATCCGTAAGTTATACCAGCTAAATGCTGGTATAACTTACATTGCCAGATCTTCTCCAGGAGTTCTTGTAGAATCCCGATGTGGGCACTTTGTGGCTGCCTTCCTAGAATGGGGTGCAACTGCTGCCGTAAACCCCCTAGTGCCATGTCACAGGGGGTTTATGCAGTGTAACTGCTGTTAGGTGCAAGCAGCCTGTGCCATGTCATAGGCCACTATGTAGAATCGCACATGTCACAACTGCTGGCTTAAGTTGCTACATGCGCCATTCTACTTAGTTACGCCAGGTGTAACCCTTCTAGAATTGGGCCCCCTATCTTAAAGCTGATATAAATCGTCTTGAGCAAGTACAAAGGAGACTTATTAAATCCATCCCCAGATTAAGTAATAAATGTTATGATACCAGACTTAGGGAAACAAAGCTTTATTCACTGTTAGTGAGAAGACAAAGGGTCGATCTGCTACTTATATACAAGCTAGTACATAATTCCAAGCTGCTCAACATATGTAGGCTAACATTAGCCAACAAGAGAATTGTGGGAAAACTACATGCTAAGCAATTAAACATTGAATGGGCCTATACTAAAAAATATGATAATTACTTCAACATAAGAGCAGCAAAATGCTGGAACTCTTTGCCACAGACAATTGGAGAAGCAGCTACCTTTGATTCCTTTTAATCTAGACTTGATTCCTGGCTATTTGTTCAATAATTTGTATAATATCCCACTGTTGAGGGAGGACAATCTTGATGGGCCTTGTGCTTTCTTTTGTTCTATTTCATCCAGTAAATGCCTTTACTGGTGAGCTGTGTGAGCCTTTTGCTCTGCACTGCCCCATCACTTATAAATATACTTTTAACTGTTTGTTTTATTGATTACTAGGAGCCCTGTTAGGTATAACAGGCAGAGGGACGAACTGCCCGTGTTTTGGCACTTTTAAACTAGTCTGTCAGGACTTTTATGGTGCTTTGCACCTTTTATTTTACAACATAAAGTCTGTGTGAGTGTGTTTTACATACATCTGGATTGTATCATTAAAGGGGATAATTTGGAACCCACGAGCTCCACTTCTGGGTTGCACACGCTATAAATTCAGCCCTGCAGCGTGCCCGTTTGCCTTTACTTGTGAGCTGTGTGAGACTTTTGCTCTGCACTGCCCCATCACTTATAAATATACCTTTGACTGTTTGTTTTATTGATTACTAGGAGCCCTGTTAGGTATAACAGGCAGAGGGACGAACTGCCCGTGTTTTGACACTTTTAAACTAGTCTGTCAGGACTTTTATGGTGCTTTGCACCTTTTATTTTACAACATAAAGTCTGTGTGAGTGTGTTTTACATACATCTAGAATGTATCATTAAAGGGAATAATTCAGGACCCGCGAGCTCCACTTCCAGGTTGTACACGCTATAAAATTTACCTGCAGTGAGCAGGGTGGCTCTAATGGTGTGGCGCACCTTGCGTTAGCTAAGACGCGCTCAAAGACACACTCGTTCTCGCGCATGTTTTGCATGTTTAGCATGGATAGCGCGGAAACGTGGCAGCAAACTTGAGTCTGTGATCCTAATAGTTCTTTCCTTTGGATATAGTCAAATATTTTGTTGGTTAGCCGGTAGGTTATTTGAATGTTTACACTATTATTCGAGCTTTAAAAAAAAAATTCCGGCGTATATTGAACATTTTATAGTTCATGTGTTAGTGGGTTCTATGTGTCATTGAGGAATTAAGCAACTGTTAATAATAGTTAGCAAAGATTTCTATGGGTCTTTTGATAACCTAATCGGGTTCTCAGTCTGAGGTAAGCACCTCTGGGGTTTTAATTTGGTTGCTAGGTTGTTTAACAGCAGAAGGTAGTTTTGTCTTTTCAATTGAGCTTTGCTTGTTTGTTTATATGGTCTAATTACCTTTGTTTAAGTTTCATACTGTTTGTGTGCAAATAAGCTTGTTGTCATGGCAGAAGACAGCGTTTTCACTATTATGACTGCAATTGGACTCACTGGCATAGAATGCATAGCATGCAACATGTACACATTACTAACTGGTGATTCTATTGACCTACCCTATACATGTAGCAAATGTCTAGAAATTGTGGAATTACATAACATGATTGTGCAATTTAATCTACGACTTATTGCGCTGGAAAATAGCCAATCTGATATGCACAACTGTTTTAAGGCAACTACTTTACAATCAAATCAAGAACTTGGACATGGTTCAGAAGACAATACTGATGTTACACCAAGCACTTCCTATGCCCCTGAGGTTTCTGTCCCAACAGCTATTAATAGTTCCCAGCAACAAAATGAAGGTGTTAGAAAAAGAGCAAGGGAAGATGATTTTATTGATAACAATCAATATGTTGAAGACAGCTGGTTTACCATACAAACTACTAGAGTAGCAAAAAAGGGGAGAAAGGCCCAACACTTCAGTACTGAGCAATTCAATAGATTTGACCCCTTATCTTCCCCTGCTTTGAATGCTGAAGATGTGACTTCTGACGCCTCTATTGGTTTAACTGATTACTGTACTCTAGACATACCACCAGTAAATCGCTTTACATACTAATGATACCCCACTCATAGATTTATCTATTGATCTTACAATTTCTCCCTTGTCTGGTATACAATGTGATCCTAACATTCCCTTGCAACAACAAATTTATATATTGGGTGATTCATTAACAAAACATTTGGATAGGACTATATGCAATCCTGATAAAACTAACAGAACCAGCTCTAGTTTTAGTGGTTCTAAAATTTCTGATCTCACAGTAATGTTGCCAGAGATTATGAAGGACCGTGGCAATAACCCCCATTGTACTTATACACATTGGTGCCAATTACATCTATAGGGATTCTGTCCAATCAATTAAAGAAGATTATGTCGCTTTAACTAATAAATTGGTGGATATGGGTTGCAAAATCTGCACATCCGAAATTTTACCTGTCCCACATTTCTCAATATTTCTTAATAATAAAATCAAAGTTGTTAACGAATGGTTGAGAAAATGGTGCTTTTGCAAAAACTTGATTTGTTTAATGCATTGGGAGGAATTTGATCATCATCCAGAATTGTACTGTTTTGATGGTTTACATTTAAGCAGACAGGGTAATGCTGTTCTGGGAAAACAATTCTTGACATCTATTAACCATCTTTTAAACTAAAACTAGGGGGTGAGATGGTGGACAGGCCGCCATCTCTAAAATCTTCAGTCAGCAGTTCTATGACATGTCGATAATTACATTTCCTGTGCTTTAATGCTAGATGTCTTACCCAAAAATTGGATGAACTAAAATGCAGACTTTATAAAGAGGTTGTTGATATCATTTCAATTAGTGAAACATGGGGAGATGACAAATCATCTTGGGAAACCATCATACCCGGTTTCACTTCCTATACTCTTAATAGACAAAACAAGAAGGGTGGTGGAGTGGCGTTATTTGTAAAAAAACACCTTGACTCTATTGATATTATGAAGAATATTAAAAAACATAATAAACAAAAACAGAGACAATTTGGGTTAAGTTAAATCTCTCTACATCAGATGTCCTTGTTCTGGGTTCTTGCTACCACCCTCCTAACTCATCAGTCGATATTTTAGATGCAATTCTATTTGAATTTGAAAAAGCAAAAGTGATAGGTAAAATTGTAGTTTCTGGTGACTTTAATATTAGTACAATTGATTGGAGGAATTTAAGTGCAAACACCAGTCAAGGGAACAAGTTATTATATACATGCACTCAGTTGGGACTTCAGCAGAACATGCTTATCCTTACTAGAGGAAATAATATTTTAGATTTGGTTCTTTGCGATGATGACCTAATAGTAGATAACATCTTAGTGAGGCAATTGGGAATAGCGACCATAACACTATTACATTTAACTTCGTACAAACTTATATTTATAACCCCAATCATACTAAAATATATCTGTATAACAAAGCTGATTTAGGCACAATGAAACATATTATTGGAAATATTAACTGGGACACCTTATTGATAGGTTCTACTCCAGAACTTTATTGGTAAAATTTTAAAAATATCATTTGTCAGCTTAAGGAACTATATATTCCACCTAAAATTAAAAATGAGAATCAAAATAAAGTTCCCAAATGGTTGAACCAGTCCATTAAAAAATGTATTAGACTAAAACGTAAGAAGTACATTAGATATCAAAAAACCAAATCTTCCTCAAATTGGGCCTCCTATAAACAGATACAAAGAAAATGTAAGATTATGATTAAAAGGGCTAAATCAAATTGGGAGCAAAAATTAGCATCCATTGCTAATAAACTGAATAGCAAGCACTTTTACTCTTATATTAATTCTTTGAGGAAACCTACATGTCAAGTTGGTCCAATACTTGACAATGACGTTTGGATACATGATCCTAAAAAAATGTCCGATCTGTTTAATTATAATTTCTGTAAATGTTTTTCTGGTACTTCTAAACCAACAAATGAAATCATTTTGTTAGACACTACTAATGTTTCACCAGTTAAATTTTCTACTGACATTATCAAGGATAAAATATTGACACTAAAAGGTAAATGTAGTCCTGGTCCAGACAACATAGCTGGACATTTATTATTTTTATTAGTCGATGTTATTACTGTTTCTTTAAAATTGATGTTTGATTACTTCCTGGCCACGAATTTTGTACTACAGGATTGGAGAGAGGCTTATGTCATCCCTATTCATAAAAAAGGCCAAAAAACAACTGGGAAAATTACAGGCCTACAAGTTTAACTTCTTCCATTTGTAAATTATTAGAAGGACTAATTAAAGACACAATATCCCCTGTCCTTGATTTTCATGATGTTGAACAACATGGTTTCAAAAAAGGCAGAAGCTGTTTGACTAATTTAATATGCTTCTATGAACAAATCAGCTCATTATTTGATAAAAATATGCCATGTGATATCATTTATATTGATTTTAGTAAAGCTTTTGACATCACGCCACATTGGGCACTAATTACCAAACTTCATAAATTAAAAATAAACAGTATTGTAGTTAATTGGATAATTAACTGGCTTCAAAATCACTCTCAGCAAGTTTCTATTAATGGGAGCATATCAGCCAGGGGAACAGTGACAAGCGGGGTACCACAGGGTTCAGTTTTGGGCCCGTGTCTGTTTCAGGTATTTATAGCCGACCTTACCTCAGGTTGTTCATCATTCGTCATTAAATATGTAGATGATGCAAAAATAGGTGGCCCTTGTGCCTCTGATTACCAGGCTAACACTATCCAAAAAGACCTTGATCATATTACTACATGGGTTAAGAACTGGGGCATGACTCTGAACATCTCAAAATGCAAGGTAATGCATTTAGGTTTAAGTAATTCACAAACCGCTTACTTCTTGGATGGTATACTACTTGATACAACATCAGATGAAAGAGATTTGGGCATTATTATCTCAGATAACTTATCTTATAATAAACACGTACATAATATTATTAATAAATCCAATAAAGTGGTATGGTCCATTCTGCGTAACATCAGATCTAGGAAGCATGAAGTGCTGTTGCCTTTATATTGAGCATACGTCAGACCACATTTGGAATATGCTTCCCAACTTTGGTGTCCATACAAAAAATCTGAAGGCCTTTTAATGGAAACAGTTCAGAGAAAATTCACTAAAAAAGTTTCTGGGCTATATGATATCTCTTATGAGGGTAGGCGAGATATTCTTAAACTCATGCCACTATCCACACGTTGACTTCGCAGTGATCTTATGTTATTATATGACATAATTCAAGACCCTTATCTTTTATGTGAACTCGGTCTGGAATTTAAAAACTGCTATCACAACATTAGGGGACATCCATTATAATTAGTCAGAGAACATTTTCTGAGGTCAAGTCGTAAATATTTTTTCACTATTACAGTTGTTGGTCCATGGAACAGACTACAGCTTAATGTCGTCATTAGTGAAACCAAAAGCATTTTTAAAAATAGACTAGATGGCCTTATAAGTAATGGATATGACCTTTCCTACTATATAATGGATTAGCATAGGAGCATTATGGGCTTCTGCCTTTTCGCTTTTGTACTTACCTTAGTATGAACCTTAGTATGAAATCCAGTAAATATCAGTGGCTGTAAGCATGCCATATGCGTGCAGATATGTGCAGATTTGTATTGAAGTACAATCAAACCGTATGTATGTGGGCAGTATAGCATAATGGTTAAAGGCACTGAACTGCATACCTGAAGTCCTGGGTTTGAATCTCATCAACCCCCTCTTGTATACTGTGTGATCCTGAGCAAGTCACTTAACTTTTATGTGTGCAGTTATCAGTGACCACTTGCTTTTTGCATTCATGCCACATGCATGCAATCTGTTCCAGTTTAACATAAAAAGCATGCTTGCCACACTGGCTTGCTGCACACATGCCACATGCATGCAATCAGTTCCAATTTAACATAAACATTATGCTTGCAGCACACATGTCACAAGGGTAGTTTTATGTGTGCAGCATGCAAACATTTCATATAATTCTTTCTGTAGGAGATGTTTTCTGTAGGGGATGTTTTCTGTAGTGGTTGGGTCAGTTTGTTCAGCAGCTGGTTGAGGTGGTTCTGTGGGTGGCATCAGATTGGTACTCAAATCAGTCTCTGCGGTACTGACAGTGGGTAGAGCAGGTGCAGGTGGTTGAGATGGAGATGGCATATTAGATGTGTGAGGTTGATTCTGGTCTTGGGGGCAGACTGAGCAGAAGATGTTTTTTGTGTAGCAGCTGTAATAAACCTTTTTTCTGTGCTTGTGCCAGTAAATTATGCTGGTCTAGTTTTTCTCTGCCATTCTGAGCTGCACAGGGGCATGTTCCATACAGTATGCATGACCCTTTTTGTTACATAAGTTGCATCTCAATGCATTCTCACAGTTAGCACTGACATGCCCAAAGGCCAAACACAGGCCAAAAGTGTGCTGCTCAAATGTACGTAGAAGCCACATTTGTAGTAGGTCTTTGGTAGCCCATGATAGACTATAATACCACGGTGATGTCCATTGAAAAAACTGTTCATCAGGTGTTAAATGTCAGAATCAGACTGACAAGTTACTCGGAAGTACCAAACCCCAGTCCAAACTTGCTCTGAGGCAAAAATGGGTTCAAGCCCTACCTGCATCTTACAATTTTGTTGCAACCAGAAATGAATATCTGAAACATTCACCCCTTTGTTTCATAACAAGACGTTTTTGAAGGTGTCTTGGTAAGAGGTATGACAGTGAAGGTTAATGACAGTGGAAAGTTCTTTATTTTAGAAGATTTCTTTCAGAATCTGTCTAGCAATTTAGGGGTCTTGAAAGTGATGTCAAAAATAAGCTGTTCTGAAATGTGGATAAGTGCAAATTTTTCCAGGGCATAAAATGTCAAGGGATGTTTCAAAATTGTGCAGGCAAAATGGACATACCTGTAAACTGGTATGGACTCATGACTTCCCCTGTAGCAGAGTTTCACTGCATTTTGACATGTAGCAGGTTACGGTCTATATTTGAATAAATCTGCCATGGTGAGTCTGGGCCTGGTTTGTTCATTTTCTTCATTGTCCTCTGAGAGGATAACAGTGGCTCCAAGTAAGGAATATTTATGTTCCTGATGACCTGTATCACTAGAGGAGCCTACAGTATATTGGGTTCCTCTAGAATGGGTAGTCGCCCCCTCGTCATGTGATCTTCTCCCTGGGGCTGCTTGCAGTGGACATTAAAAAGACAACCCCTGAGTTCTGTGATGCAGACACATGTCCCTCTTTTGGATCTGAGGCAAGGAGTTCTTGTAGTTGGCTGGTGGCTGATGGAAGTGCAGCCATATTCTTAGAATCTAAATCAGCATTACATTCTCCCCTGAAGTCAGTACAGGGTTCTGCTGTAAAGATGGGGAAGTTTGTGCTGGAGGGCCTTCTATAGTGTGAGCAGGGACAGGTGTGTTTGTAGCCTGGGCAGTGGAGATATTACTTACTTTACTTAAAAGTCCAGGTGACATGCCATCTTGTAAACTCTGGCATGAGGAGACTGGCAATGTTGGGTTTAACCCAAAAGTACAGTTGGGACATAAATGTTTTCTTTATCTGGCTGTGCTGATGGGTGGCTCAATTTGTAGCATCAGAGCAATCAGCTGAGGGATAAGTACTGTAATAATATTTGAATCTGCTACTGCTTGAGTAGTATTTTATTCAGTAATGGGAACTATGCTTTTCAGAGTACAGTTCTGACACAATAATAAAGGTATGGCTTATATTTTTGGCCAATGTGATGATGTTGGCTGCCCTTGGCACTGAACTGGTCAGTCAATGTCGACTGATGATTGTTTTCACCCTACCAACAGCAGGGCCTTTTCTACTAACCATTCACCTGTCATGTACTGTGTAAAGAACCAACAGCCTTACTTCAGACCTTGTGCCATGGCTGCTGCTGGAGTTTCTACTGTTGGCTGAGTGCCCACTGGTCCAAACTCCTGGGGAACAGATGATTTACTTGGCAAGTCGCCTGGCTTGCCAAATATGAACATTGCTGCCACTGCAAGAGTGGCATCTGCTTCAGCTAAAAGCTGCAACAATAATGCTCTCCTTTCGTTAATCCAGGCCACCAGGAGTTGTTTGGCCTGGATTTCCTCAGACGAGATCTCAGGCACTGTTGCTTCATTTGTTTCTTGCATGCCAGATGTTTGAGAGAACTGTTTACCAGGTACAGTAACAGGTTCAAAACCTCCCGCCCCCACTTCCAATTACATGCTTTCAGGCTCACTGTTTTTGGATATCTTCATCAAAACATTCCCCACAGGAACAGAAGAAAAGGACTGGCCAGAGACAGCATGTCCATCTCCTCCTCCCCCCTCAGGGTCTGTCATCTTTCTAGTCAGCAAGATGGCCACAGGTCCACCTACTGGAAGAATATGGGAAGTTTTAGTTAGAAAACTTAAACTGTACAAATATGCTCACAAAGCAAACAAATAATACATATGCCCTTAAAAGAAAATAGGGCATTAAAACAAAATACTTAAGTATTGAGAGATAGAGTACCCATACTAAAGAAAATAAACTTGCTTCATTCCTATATAGTAAGACTTCCTGTTAACTTACCAAATGATCATAATATAGAAAAAAAAGAACATGAAAAATTCTAATATTCATAACCAGGTAACTGATTTCTAGTAAGATAAAATAATGCGCTCCAGTTAAACATTGCTGTTCTCTCAATTTTATTTCCCTGAATGCAGCTTTTGACATTCTAGCTAAGGGAGATAAGTGGCTTGTAGTTGTTGCAACATATATTGGCACCTTGCCTGCCAGAGATAACACTTCGTGCAGGCAATGATCACTATCAGTGTGCTACTATTGTACCTCCTGAAATGAGGAGGCATCTCTGCTTATCTCATATTGTTATAAATTAGTGTCTCCAACCATAGGATTTGCTATTTGAGTGCCAAAAGTCCAGAATCCTTTCACGTATATACTGTACATTCTAGCAAGAAATGTTCTTGATCCTCCTCCTGTAAGGCACTGTCTGATCAATCAGTTAAACTTTATTCATATAGCACCTTTCAAACCCAATGCATGGCACATTAAAATACAAATACAGCATAAAAACTTGATTAAAAATAATAAATATATCAATAAATTAAACTTCATCAGGGAAGGCTAAACTGAATAAATATGTATTTAAGTCAGTTTTGAATCTACTGACAAACAGGCATTCTCTTAACTGATGAGGTAGAGAATTCCACAGGGTTAGTGCCACAAAAGAAATAGCACGGGCACAAGATGTTTTCAGATGAACTCTGGGAATCTCTAGAAATCCCTCATCAGTGGATCAGAGAGGATGGAGGAGGCAGTAGGGAGTCAGGAGGTCTTGCAGGTAGCTGGGTCCCTGTTCATGTAGGGCTTTGAAGGTTAGCAAGCCAACCTTAAAGGGGATCCACCACTGAACAGGCAACCAGTCCAGTCCATGCAGCATAGGCATAATATGACTGGCCCTCAATGTCCCTCAATGTCCCAGTCAAAAGCCTGGCCACCGTGTTCTGCACTAGCTGCAGGCAGTGGATATCAACCCCTGGAAGCCCTAGGTAGAGGGCATTGCCATAGTCAAGGTTGGTGATGACAAAGGCATGGACCAATGTTGATAGGTCATCCGGATGAACCAGGTGTTTCACTCGGGCGATATTCCTCAGATGGTAAAATGAGGATTTAACCATGGCCAATACCTGAGATTTCAGGGTGAAGTCACTGTCAACAATAACACCCAGGTTATGCACCTGGTCTGAGGTAGTGAGCTGAACACCATCAGTCCATAGGCTTGACACCTGTCCAGTCCCCAAACCCACCCCTGGATGACCTGGGTCTACTACCAGCACTTCAGTCTTGTCCAGATTCAGTCTTAGCCCACTGGTGCTCATCCAGTCCCTGATCTTGGCAAGACAGTTGTTTAGTACAGAGACTGCATCAACCTGTCCAGGCAGAAATGACATGTATAGTTGAGTATCATCTGTGTAGTAGTGAAAACTCAAACTATATCTCCCAATGGCAGCATATACACTGTGAACAACATGAGGGCCAAAATGGAGCCCTGCTGCACCCCTCAGGACAGGGGGAGAGCGCCAGAGGAACAAATTCCAGTGACCACCCTCTGAGACCTGTCTATGAGGAAAGATTGAAACCATTTGAGTTCTGTACCTGACAGCCCACAAAGCAGCCACAAGCACTCCAAAAGCACATCAAGGTCCACAGTGTCAAATGCTGTAGAGAGATCAAAAAGGACCAAGATGGTACAAGACTTTTGATCTCTCACTATTAAGAGATCTTTCAATACTCAGACAAGTGCAGTATTGGTGCTGTGTCTCTTCCTAAATCTGGACTGGAGAGCATCATAGACATTGTGGGTCACAAGGTGATCATCCAGTTGCAATGCTAACAAATGGCAGGTTAGAGACAGGCCAGTAGTTAGCTAGACAGTCTGGATCCAAGGAGGGCTTCTTAAGGAGTGGTTGTATGACCACCTCCTTGAGGGAATCTGGAAAGAACCCCCTCTCCAAGGAATTCCAGACAATTTCAGCTAGGATCAGGAAGATGACATCTACACAATCCACTAATAGGGGTGCAGGGCCTGGATCCAAACTACAACTAGTTGGGTGCAAAGTCTGGATGATCTTCACAATGTTCATGAATTCCAGCTGGCTAAAGTCTGTCCAGATAGACTGAGTGCACACCACCTCCCGCTGACCTCCGCAGTCCTTCATGGGAGCTGGGCTGATGCTGAAACTGATGCTGAGAACCCTGTCTGTGAAGAATTAAGCAAACGCCTCACACTCAAGCTGAGAAAAGGCTCCTCTGGGCTGGAGACAGATTGGATTGCACAATCTGTCAACAGTCCAGAAGAGCTGAGCCAGTCAATTCTGCACAGCAGATATCTCCCTGGACAGGAACTCTGCCTTCTTACTGGTGATTTCTGATTGATAGCCCTTATAATGTTCCATCAACCTAAGCCTGTCAGCATCCAGGCTAGACCTCCACCATGTTCTCTTCATTCTTTGACCAATGTGCCTCAGCTTCTTCAAGGAACTATCAAACCAAGGGTTCCTTGGGTGAATAGTGAAAGGTCAAACATGAACAGGAGCAATTATATCCACAGCATCTCCAACCACCCTATTATAGGCCAGTACAAGAACACCCAGACTCATGCATTCACCTGACAATCCCAATAGGTACAGCACTGCCGATAGACCATCTGAGGTAACTCCCCTTAATGGGTGGTACTGGACCATCTCCGTAGGGGCATGCCCATTGGGGGAAGCCCCAAAACTGAACTTTATGGTGTGATGGTCAGACCAACTGACTGGTTCCACCCCCCAGATCAGTGATCTCCATCCCCCAGAAAAACATCAGATCCAGCGAGTGACCCCCTGCATGGGTAGGGGAGATAACCACCTGTGTAAGGCCCAGCATCATCATCATTAGCTGGAGGAGACTTTGACCAACTTGCAAGAGTTCATTGTCGACTCAAGCATTGAAGTCCCCCAGAACTTTCCATCCGGGGGACTTCAGTACCATGTAGACAGTGAAGTTCACTATCTTCTGCAGGAATTCTCCACCATACCTGCTGGATGGTAGATGAAGAGTATCCTGCAACCTAAACCCTCTCCCAGGATACACTTGAAGGATCTGGTGGACCCCACTGGCACATCCACAAGGCCCAGTTCTGTCTTAAATATAATGGCTACACCCCAGCCCCTACGATCCATCCTTGTACGATATGTCACTGAGAACCTGTCTGGAATGGTGGAAGCCAATACGAGACCTGCATTTTCATCCAGTCAGGTCTTGGTAATGCATGTCAGATCAGTTGTTCCAACAAGATCAGCTATAATAGGATCATATCAATATCAATATCAATTGATCATGGACACACTCGCTCTTCTATCGTGCATGTTTAATTTTCACTTTAACACTTAATTGCCCATAACAACTGAACCATAAAATGGCCTGCATTTTTTTGTGGAACTCTCTCATCTGTGAGCTGCACCAGAACTAATGAAACTTTAGAAGAATGACAGTATTTAAAATCTGTTCTCTGTACATGTACTCTATAGGAAACATGACTTCCTGGTATAACTGATGTCTAGTCAGAGATGTTACAAACTGTTTAGATATATTCCACAGATTTTTTTTTAAAGTGGCAATATTATAGACAGGAATCCATAGATTATGCAAATTACTCAGAGCAACTGAGGTCCACTTAGTGGAAAAGGGTTGTAAGCCACTCCATACTTAAAGGGACACTGTCAACCTTCTTAGGTCTCAAAGTGACCCTAGTTTGAAAAACAAATTTTATAATTGTTCACATACTATAGAGAATGTTGATGCAGTCAGTAGTTTGATTCAGATCCCTTTTTTCTTTTAAAAAGTGAAAAACTGAGTGCCCAACATACTGGTGTTACCACACCAAAACAAGTTTGTTTACATTTCTCAACCAACTCCCACTGGATCTTTCCTGGACTCAGGAACATCCCAAACACCATCTAGTCACTCATTATGCAGTGGAAGCAAAGGGGACTATTGTATCATGAGTGACTGCACTGTTTAAGGGTGTTTCTAATCTTCAGGAAGCATGCAGTAAGAGTACTTCAGTCATTTGAAACAAAACAAGGCTGGGTATAGCTATATATTACAATTCATTTCAGTTCTAATAAGCAAAGAGGCAGCTAAAACACCCACAGACATCAATGAATTTTAGAGAAGGTAAGCAATCATAAAATGTGAGTTTTTACCTAAAAAAAATATGATGCAAAAAAGGTTGACAGTTTCCCTTTAACCATGCCATATCATCATTCTATTCTGGAGTCCTTTCTTATTTTTATGTAGAATTAAACAAATAAGTCATGGAAGAACACAGTTTGGTCTATTATATTAAGTCCCTCATATTTATAGATACATAAGTAAATGTTCTCTGTATAGGGTTCAACCAGTTACCCCAAATAAACTGAAAAATATACTTAGAATTCTAGTTTCTAGATTAAAAGATGAGGGAAAAACATAGCTCAAATATGTAAAATGTGGCAAAATCATTTTTTAATAATGTGTACCTTTTTCTGTTTTGAAAATGTCCAAGTTTTCCAAAGAGCTACTTTTGATGCACAGACTTCTAATTGTTTTCAGTCCAGTTAAAGAGAGGTGTTTTGTCTGGTCCAAATTTGACACCTAATAGGGGCAATGGATAAACAAATACCTGTTACTGCTTTGACTTCAACTGAACATCTCCCAATTTGAGGCCAGCACTTTTTCCTATATTTGTTTGTGACGCAGAGGTTCTTGAAAAGGATGCCATTACTTGTTATACTACTTGTCCAGAAGGCTCATCTGCTAAATATAAACAAACGTTTTCTGCATAGGCAGTGTTCTTCAGCTGTCTTGTAGATTATGGTGGAAAAATATCCATAATACTATGGTCCCAAATAATTTGTTTTAAAAGGGTGATATAGTAAAAAAAACATAAAGTATTGGACTTTATGGGTACCCTTGATGCACACGAGTTTTAATAAGAAAAGGAATCCCCAAAATGCCATTCATTATAGGCGTAACTGTGGCCTTATTATAAAGTAATTTAATCTATGTTATTAATTGCAGTGGGATTCTTTAATGGACTAGAACTGAAAACAAATATGAATGCTTCATCAAAAGCTTTTTCAAGAGATAATGAAAGAAATAAGCTTTCACTGAATTCCTTTTAGCATGTTCCATAACTTCTCAGTGGAAAGGGGTAGACCAATATATGTTAGTAGGCTCCAGGGGGAGTGGACAGAAGTCCATTTTTGGATGATGGATTCTGTAAGGGATTGGAAGCCTTATAGGAAAACAAGGTGAATGGGCCAGACAGGATTCACCCAATGATTCTAAAAGAGCTGAGCAAAGTGCTAGCCACTCCTCTGGCAACACAATTCACCACCTTTTTGGAGATGGGGATAGTTTCAGAGGACTGGAGGAAGGCCAGTGTGGACCCTCTGCATGAGAGTGGCAGCAGGGAGGAAGCTAGCAATTACAGGCCAGTCAGTCTCACATCAGTGGTGGGGAAGTTAATGGAGACCCTGCTGAAGGAGAGGTTGATAGAGTACTTGGAAGCAAAGGGCTACAGGACCACTAGCAGCATGGTTTCACAGGCAGAAGGTCATGTCAAACAAATTTCTTAAATTTCTTTGACTGGGTGACTAGGGAGGTGGATCAGGGGAAGGCAGTGGATGTGGCCTATCTGGACTTCAGTAAGGCCTTTGACACTGTGACTAATAAAGAAAGTTAGCAACCTGGGGGTTGGGGAGAACATGGTAGGCTGGGTATCAAATTGGTTGAAGGAGAGGAGGCAGAGGAGGGTGGTAAATGACAGTCACTCAGGGGACTGAAGAGTGACCAGCAGAGTGCAACAGGGATCAGAACTGGGGCCTATCCTTGTCAGAGTCTTCATAAGTGACATTGCTGAGGAATTGGAAGGGAATGTGTGTCTCTTTGCAGATGACACAAAAACCTGCAACAGAGTGGACACCCAAGAAGAGGTGGAGAGAGTACAAAGGGATCTGGGGAAACTAGAAGAGTGATCTGGCATGTGGCAGCTAGTTTTCAATGCCAAAATGTGCCAATTCATGCACCTGAGGCGTGAAAACATGGGGACTGCATATAAGATGGGTATGCCTACAGTCACCAAGCAAGAAAGGGACTTCAGTGTATCATATCTGATGATCTCAAGGTGGCAGGATAACGTGATAAGGCAGTAGGCAAGGCTAGTGGGATTTCTAGCAGGAGAAAGGAGGTGGAGTTACCACTGTACCACTCACTAGTGATATCCCACCTAGACTACAGTGTCCAGTTCTGGAGGCCGCACCTACTTAAGGACACCAACAGGGTAGAAGCGGTACAGAGAAGGGCTACCAAAATGGTGAGGGGGTTGTATGACAAACTATACAAGGAGAGGTTGTTGGAGTGAAACATGTAGTCCCTCAAGAAGAGGAGAGTGAGAACAAGAGTGAGAGGAGACATGATTGAGACCTATATATACCTTAAGGGGGTGAACAAGATGTAGGTGGGGAGTCTCTTTTTGGAGAAGGAGCACCAGAACACAGGGGAATCAATGCAGCTTGAGGCGGGGTATTTAAGAGGAATGTGATGAAATATTTATTCACAGAATGGATGGTGGATGCCTGTAACAATTGGAAGAAGAGGTGGTGTGGTCAAAGATTGTGGTGAGCTTCAAGCATGCATGGGATAGACACAGGGGCATATTATGGTAACTAGAGGAAGGGAGGAGGGAGGAACACTGGTGACTAAATGAGATCCATAGTGTGGTTACAGTATGAGTATGGAAAAATAGGGTAATCTAGGACTACTGATCCTTTTCTGCCAACAAATTCTATGTTTCTGTCTTTCTGTAATTACATTTGTCTGGTATTGTTCTAACTGGAATGGAGTAAGTTTGTACTGGCTCAATTAAGTCCTTTGCAGTCAGTTACATTCTGTTACATATTTTTTTAGATACAATTTTGAAATCAGAGTTGAGCAAAGAAACTGCCTCTCACTTTCTCAAATCAGATTGGTTTCCTTTTTCAACATACTCTCTGAAATGTTGTACTGTACTGATTGCTCTGTGTTCTGAACCTTTAATAAACAGTTTAAAAAAGGGGGAAAAGTGTTTTACCAAAGGCGGAAGAGGAACAATTTGAACTCAACATATAATGAGAAACAATCAGTAAAAAGTCAGAAAGTGTTTCTACAAAGATTTTCTTAAACTGATTTGGGATTTCTGTCTGCTCCAGGAGATGAACCAACATTCAATTTTGTAATAGCCTGATAAATTTCCTCTCTGGAAATGGGGACCACCAATTTCTGGAGCATATTTTTTGAAATATGTGGAATGGGTGCAAAAAGAAAAGTATCTATGGAAACTTCAAAATCTGGTATTTGGTTAAAGGTTGTAGTTATAAAACCTTCCACCGCAGACATCATACCATCTCATTCAAGACAATTGTACCATCTGGAGATACCAAATTTAAAAAAACAAAAAACAGAAAACCAAAAAAACAAACAAACGTGGTCCACCTGATTCTTGCTTGCTACAAAAGGTTCTGGGTCATTCTATACTAAGGCTAGGCCATGCAGTGTCCCTCTGTTTACCAATGTGAATTTTCTCCAAATCACATTAGACTGTTGATATTTTTGTGTTAGAATCTTCATTTCCATGCAAATAAATAATGCTGTCAACTCTAGCAAAATTGAAATGTGTATCTGTGTAATATTAATGAAAAACTGAAAAAAACTGTGCCTTTCATTGGTATTTTAGTGTGACATCTCTACCCATACTTTTTTGTTTGTACTTAACACTCAACAGTATAGATCCTTTAGTGTTGTACTTAAATTTATGTTTTTTGTGTTTCTTTAGTTAAATTCAAGAGTGAGATTCAAAAGGCTGTGGGCACTTTAAAGGACAGCGGTGGGCACTCAGAGCCATGTGGTCCTCACTAATGCCTGCACTTAGTAATATAAAAAGTAATCGGTGTATGCATCTCTCCATATTATGGCCAACTACAATAATAAAAATGAACTTTTTATTACACAGCATCCCATCTTCTAGGCTAATAATAGCATAGCAAAAGCACTTCTTCCCCTTGAAAGGTTTGTGCAGTTGTTGCAATGGCTGGTCAGGATAGCATTAGCATTCAGGATACATTGTTTAAATGTTCTCTTCTGAGTTTTGCAGCGCAGAGTGCCTTGTTATTCAGTCCATATATTTTGTTTCCTGTTTTGCATAATACCAAATTTTGCCATTATAACTGATGTAAATTCAATTGAGCATGTTGTCTGGCACTTATGTTTTGGGAGGACAACCAAAACCAAACAGTTCAAGTCATTGCAGTTCTTAATGACTCAGAATTGCAGTAAAACAAATTCAAGTGCTTCATGTTTTCAAACAATGTTCACTAGTGCTGCAGTACTTGACATTGCTTTATTCTTTGTTTATCAGTTATTTTTTTTACCTAATACTTGAGTTGCTGTACTTCTCCTTTGATTGAACAGCATTCAGTCCCCTAGGCTTACAACATACCCAATTTGGAGCCCAACTTTTTGTGCACCTTTTTTAAGTAAACATGAAGTGCTCAGGGAAATGTTTAGTATAACATTTGTCAGGTGTGCATTAGTGCAGGCTTCTCTGGACTGCCTCGTTGCCACCATGGATTGTCCAACACACCTTAGCGCCACCTTTATAAACTGCAATCTCTAAACTTGTGCTCATTTTCACAACAAATGGGCATTCCTAACTCCACGCTAACCACCTTTTAAGTTGGTAGACTACATCAATAACATTCTGAGCATCCCAGGGATAGAAGCTATGTGGATCTTTTTATTAAGTTGTTTGCATAAGTGTCAGTGGCTCAGCAGGTTGCACACTTGCCTCTGAGGTTTGAAGAACAGAAGGCTGTGGGTTCCATCCCAATACTGACACTGTAGTGCAGCATGAGGGGAGTGCTGCAATCCTGAGGTGCCATCTTTTGGATGAGACATTAAAACGAGGTCCCATCTGGTAGTCCAGGTGGATGTTAAAGATCCCATGGCACTTCTCGAAAAGAGTAGGAGAACTTTTATTTGCAAAGCAATATCACCACAAAACATCTAAACCAAACACCAAATTACAAAAACAGTTTACAACCATCAAACATCAACCCCTTTTCTTTTTGTTCTACTAAAAATAGAATCAGCCTCTGAATAATTAATATAAGAACCCATTGCCTGGAAGATACCTCCAGCAAGAGTCAACTACAGCTTTTGGGAGAGTAAGTTTCTCCCTAGAGTACACTTTATCTACTTTAAAAGAGATTTTTCTAATAAAATCCAGTGGGTCCATATATTTTTGCTGCAGAACAAATTGACATCTTGTTTGTCAAATAACCCATCTAATTATGGCAAATATTACTCAAATTGTACCTAAATTATATTTATCCCATTCTCTGGGACAAACGTCATATATTAGCATGTCATATGTCATGAAACCAAATTACGGGAGTTACCCTTCTTGAGTTAAAGTTTCCCAAAACTGGAACATATGAGAGGAATCAAAATATAAATGCTGCATGGTTTCTATTTGTTTCACACATGTCTGTCTCTAACAGACTCTTTCATTTAATGACTTATGGTGATGGTTTCCTCACACATTTAAATGGTTATGGCAACAAAGCCATGAGGTATCCCACATTTTCTGAGGAACTGTAGACTCAGTAAGCTAACCAGTTAATTTCTCCATACCAATATTATTTAGTCATGAGAAACAAGGTAACGTCAGAAATTCAGACTGTAAGATCTTCTTATTGATATCCTTCCTAGTAGTATGTGAAAGATCATTAGGGTAAACTTTCCAAGCTTTAAGTTTTTAATCAATTCTAAAAAATATAAGGCAGAATCTGCCTGCACAGCTTTAAATGTCCCTCATATCTGGGACTCTCGTTTATGAAAAAATAGGAGCTTCTAGCACATAACAGTGGTGCCCACAATAGCTGCATCCCTTGAATTATTGGCAGTAAATTTGAATATAAAAATCTGAAAAATAAATACTGGATTTAGCATATCTAACTCCCCTTTATTCACTGGCCAATATGTAACTGCCATTTTTACATGGTTAAGCTGACTGCCCCATAATAGATGAAAGGTCAAATTATACACTTTTGGTTCCAAGTGAACTGGTAGGGGAAAAATATAACTAACTAATAACAACAAAGGGAGAATAAATGTTTTAAACCTATACACTCTTTTTTCCCTACACATGGGATACGTCTTCCATCTGTTTATCTTTTCTTCTGCCTTAATGATTGATTCTTCCCAATTCAGGGTAGCAGGGTCAGAAGTATCAAACTGTACTCCCAATATTTGCATAGGTAAATTTATTTGTATTCCTTCTCTGTCTGTTGCCCTAAAGGCTGAAGAGCTTGGGACTTTTGTCCTCACAGTCTTCTGTTTATTAAGAACAGAACCTGAGATCTCTGAAAATTCTGATACTATTTCTAAAGGTCTAGATCAATATTCATAATCAGCCTCCAACAGAGTTATGTCATCCACATAAGCCAATGTTATGGGAAATCAGAGCTGTTGTGGACCCTGTATTTGCTCAATGGTGGCCCTCAAGTTCAGTTTTCTGAGTAGGGGGTCAATAACAAAAATGTAAAGCAGAGGGCTCGGGGCACCCCTGCCTTACTCCCCTTTTGATTAAAATATGTTTCCCCAGTCTGCCATTAACCACAGGACATAGAGGGGCATACCTATAAATTAGCATAATCCATCCAACAAATGGCCTGGGTAAATCATAAAACTCTAACACTTTAAAAAGATAATCATGCAGAACCACATCAAATGCTTTAGACTGATCTAATGAAATGATATAACCAGAAGCATTTGGGCATCCACATACTTCTCTGATAACCCTTAAGTTATCCAGCACAGACTGATGTGGAATAGTACAGGCCCGCTCAGGAGAAATCACAAAGTATGCAGCTTTTACTAATCTATTATTCAAGATTTTACACAGCATTTTCCAATCAGCATTGATTAAACTGATAGGCCTCCAGTCATTCAGATCTAATTTAATTATTCAGATCCAATTTATCTTCTTTCTTGTATAAAAACAATTAATAAACTCTCTGCTAAAGTGGATGGAAAAGGCACTTGACCCTTTAGTATATCATTAAATAATATTATCAAATAATCTGCCAAAACATCTGGTGTGTTTTTTTTATAAAATTTTCCTGGAATCCCATCAGGCCCTGGTGTTATATTGTTTTTTTAAACCTGAGATAATGAACAACAGCTGTTGTTTACTAATTGGGCTATACAATTGTGTTTGGATATCTTTAGGTATTCCTGGTACTAAAATATTACTAAAAAATTCTTCAGTCTTAAAGGAACTTGGTGCCACAGTGCCAAATGTTGACTCTACGTGTTCATTAACAATCTGTACCATTTCACAATTTTTATTTGTTTTTATTCCTGTAGTTGATTTTAATTCCGCTATATATTTGGACTCTACCTCTTGATTGCAGCTGTCATACAAATTTACATGTTGTGCTTTTCCTTGCATGCTAAATTTCTGTTCCAGAAATAAAGTTTGTCCCCTATCATATTGAAAGGTGGCCATTTCTTTTTTTTTCATTTTTTATGTGCCCACCCCTCACCCTGGCAACCCCTCTTTTAGGTCTCTCATGGACCTGCTCACCCAGCTGCTCTCGAGCTCACCACCCCACATTGCAGCCAGTCCAGGTAACCCCGATGTATCCCTTCATTGGGAGGATCCCTTACTTTCATAGGGAATAAGACTTCCAGCCATACCAATGGCCTTTAGTGCTGCTAAGGTGGCAGATGGAGGTCTGTGAGCTCAGCAATGAGGGTCCAGGGAGGCCATCAACTGATTGGCCAGGGCACCATTTTCCCATTTTTCTCCCTGGGGGAAGTAGCGTGCCACAGGTGTCAAGGCATATGTTGACATCCGCCACTCCCCAGTCATCTGCAGCCTGACATGCTGCTATGCTCCCAGCCTCCACCAGGGGCCAGCAGGCATTGGCCACATCCACACCCTTCTCCCGGAGAAGGTGATCTGTCACTGGACACTCTATCCTTCTCCCCCAGATGGCCCTTTAGTGATCCTGGTCCATTCCTGAACCAAGGTCACCAGTGTCGCAGACAGAAATCCAACCACTGTGTCAATGGGCCAGTGCTCATTTCTTTTTTTAATGTTTTTCATTTGCATAGAGTAGTCAACCCCGATTTCCACTGTTTTAGATGCTAGTTTTTGTAAGTGTTTCCTCAGGCTTAAATACTTTAAAGGATACCGAAACCATCTTTTTTGCACATATTGTTTTTAAAAAGAGACTCCATAGGCTTGTAAAGCAGTGTCTGCTGTTTACATTTATACTGAAACTGCATTTATTAAAGCAGGAAAAATGTACTTTCATGGCATTTGAAAATTGTAAACACACACTCTCGTGATTCAAAAATCCTGCTTTAAAAATCCTAAAATGGCTGCCTTGATGATGTTATTGAACAGAGTGAGATGCCCAGTTGTACAGATGTATTCTAGCTGTGCTAACTGTATTCAAATGTGAATAACTTCAAAATGAAAAAATGATAGCATGGTACTGTGAGCACAAAAGATATCTACAAAATGATTGGTGTTTCATTTATAGATGTCATTTAGTTTTTTAAAAATTAGTAAAAAAGCAGCAGAAAACTCAATTATGTTTCACTTTTTCAACAAACAAATGCAAATTATATTAAAACAAAAATGATAGCATGGTACTCTGAGCATGACATTTGTTCAGCACAAAAATATCTACAAAATGAGCAGTGTTTCACTTATTTGTGCCTTTTAGTTTTTTTATAATTATCAAAAAACAGCAGAAAGTTCAATTATTTTTCACTTGTTGCAACAAACTCTTTCTTTCATGATTGGTTGTGACTGCTAATGGAGAGGGGCAGCATTTCAATCTGAGCATTGTGGAGTAGTGCTCTGTAGGAGGACTACTAAGCTCTATTTTAAAGAAATAATAGATAAATCACCATTGCCTGAATTTATGTAGTCTTTACCAGTTTATCTTATTGCAGTCCTCTCATCTTGCTCTTCACATCTCTTTTGTTTTGCCAGGAGGAAGACCCATGCAGTGGGCCTGGTCAGATTGACAAAGTCAGGGGTGGGGGCCTTTGGAAAGCCCTGACTAAGAAAAGCTGACAGCATGGAATGAGCATCTGAATCCCGATGCCTGGAGTCTGGAGCCGGTGGATTGGCATTCAGGAGTCTAAGAGAAGCCCCAGGAATTTCTTCATTTCTTGCTCCGATAGAAGGGGAGTTTAATGCTGGAGTGTTTACAGATTTTTAAAGAACCCATTTAACAAAGTAAGATATTTGGGCCCCAAAGCTGGGAAGCACCACGTGAGTCAATCAAGCCCAGACTCTAGTAATATGTGGGGCCAGTAATGGTAATCTGGTAACTCAAGATAGGGGTAATGACCTTATTGACAAACTTAATGAAATTAAGAAAGAGATCTGTTTTGGTAATACACAGCTTATGGAACTAGGTGTTTTGTTCAAATCATTTGTGGAATATTTTGAGAAAACTCCCAATACACAAAAAAAAGAACCTTTAACAGGAAAGAAGGTAGAGATGCAAATGATAATCAGAGAAGCAGGCAGAATCAGGAAAAAGGGAAAACAGGGCTGTTGATTTAAAAGATGTAAAAAAGGGAATATGTGTAAAAAGAATGCAAAGAAAAAGGGGGATATAATTTATTTATTGAAATTGTTTCACCAGGTAGGGCACACTGAGCAAAAAGATGCTTGTCTCATGGTGTGACCTGGGGCCTAGAACCAAAATCAGTAAAAACTATAATAAATGAAATAGCTGATAAGCTAGGGAACAGACCTTTTAATTTGGGAACTAAATCAGAGAAAACAACAGTTAAGGAAGGAACATAAAAGATTTAGGGAACATTGTAAACCTCAGGAAAAGGGTACTTTGGAGAATCCCAAGGAAAAGCTATTAGGTAATAGAAAAACTAAGATGACAGAAAGGGCTACCCTAGATAATAAGGAGGTACATGTAAGGAAAAGTGTTGCTTCTAACAAAAACATAGAAAGTAATGTAAAGAGGGTAAAAATAGCTGCAGTTGCTGAAGAAGATGAGAAAGACAGGCTGATTAGGGTTGGAGACATGTTACTAACAGTATTCCTAAAAGGTGTCCCAAAGGGAAGAAATGAAAATCTGTATACTCTAAAGTTAACAATATATAATTTGGTAAAAGGTATTATGGGTCATAACTTTGGTTGGCAGGATATTGCATCTGTGTATAGATATAAATTTACCCCTTTTAAAGGATGGGTCTGCTTGGTGCTGAGAAAAGCAGACTCAAGGCTACGTTTGATGAAAGAAAAAAGAGAATTTCAGGTATTGGGAATAATATTGGACTCCACAATTAGAGAAGAGGTGTTGCCTGTAATTTCAAAACAGAAAAGAGATTTGCAAAACTGGCTGTCAGGGGAAGGCAAGAAAAGTAAGAAAGAAGGTAAAATAGTTAAACAAGCAAGAATTATGGCATATATGAAACCAACAGAAACTGAAATTAGTATGGAAGATGACTCAGAAGATTCAATCTATATCTGAGGTAGGAAAAAATTAGGGAATAGGATTAATAATAGTGTGATATTGGAATTAGATTCTACTATTAGTGTGGGGGTGGGGGGGTTTCTTGAGTGTAGATAACACAACTACATTAAGTGACCCTCAGGCAAGTACAATATCCCTTTAAGATAGCTATAATTGACTTAACCATTTGGGAAGAGAAAGCTATTCATCCATGTTAAGCTGGAATGTGGCAGGTTTGAGATCTAAAATAGGGGACAAAGGTGTTTTGGAATGGTTAATTCAATTACCAATTTTAATATTCCAGGAAACTTGGATGGGTATACTGGATGATTATTTAACTGAGGGATATAATATATGAAACATCCCTGATGTTAAGCAAAGTAGGTTTGGAAGGAATAAGGGTGGGTTGGCCATTTTTATTGATAATTCATGAGTTCATTCACATATCTGGTCCTATGTAGTACAGTATGGTCTGCAAGCCCATTGGTCCACACTGTGGACCAATAGGCATACAGATCATACTGTATGCTGTCATTCGGCGGGTGGCCAGGCGGTATGTGGGAGGGGTGCTGCCAATGATGGGGGGTGGGTGGACAGGGGTCTTCTATGGGTTGGTGGGGAGGGGGGTACCACTGGACCACCAGGCTAATATCTGTCATTACAACAGCCCGTGATCAGGCATCTGGGGAGGGAACCACTGGATCACCAGGCTACCATTTATTATTAAAGAAGCCCATGATTGGGCAGGGAGGGAACCACTAGACCACAGGTAAATGTATATTATTATAGATGCCTGCGATCAGGTGTATGGGAGGGGGGGTTACAACAGCCCACCAGGGACCCTTTCCCTGATGACAGCAGCTAGACAGGGTGCCAGGTGCAGTTTACCAGGACGCCATTTGCAACGCATGCAATTGGGGCCATAATGACATACAAATGGCCCCATTTGCACCTTGCATATATTATGGCCCCATTTGCATGCCCTCAGCTGAATATTGTGGGTGATCCGCCCAGCACAACTGCACTTGCACTGGTGCATCCCTGTGCTCCCTCTCTGTGGCTTGCGCTGGCGCAGTGCACTGTGCCGACCTTGCCATATTCAACTCTGCCGCACCATGGTGCATCACCATTGAATATTGCCTGGTCCTGGCCCCTGTGCAGCCCAGTTGCACTGTGCCCAGGCTTGTGCCACTGCCTGGCACAGTCTGAATATCTGGCCCTATGAATATTAAGCAAAGCTATGCTCAAATTAAGAGATGTAATTGTATAGACAAGTCACTCCCTAGGATGTTACATGCCATGTTTAACTGTAAAAAATGGGAGCAAGAAAGAATTAAATGGTTGACCCCACTTTCCGATGTCATGAATTTAGGTGTTATTGACGGACCCCAGAAGGAAGTGTTAAAGTTAGAAAACATGAATGTAATATTTGGTATTGCAAAATTTCTGACAGTATGCATAATTTAGAAATGTTAAGTTTGTGGGCTATGTGCAATAGATTTTTTATCAGTGTAAACATATGTATGGTAATACTTTTAAATTATGGATTGTTATAAATTATGTGAATTTTATACATTTATGTGTGTCAAACTTGAAACTTGAACAAACAAATGCAAATAGCTTTAAACTGAAAAATGATAGCATGGTACATTGAGCACAACATTTGTTCAACACAAAAATATTTACAAAATGAGTAGTGTTTCATTTATTTGTGCCTTTTAGTTTTTTAGCATTATCAAAAACAGCAGAAGTTTAAATTATTTTTCACTTTTTGCAACAAACAAATGCAAATAGCTTTAAACTGAAAAATGATAGCATGGTACTTTGAGCACAAAAGTTGTTCAGCACAAAAATATCTATCAAATGAGTGGTATTTCATTTACAGATACCTTTTAGATTTTTTATAATCAGCAAACAATGGTAGGGAATTCCATTTTTTTTCACTCTTATTGAAGGTATGCCATAAATGAAAAATAGAAACATAGACTTTGGTGGCAGATAAGGACCACTTTGCCCATCCAGTCTGCCCATTTCTCTACCTATTGGATAAGCTGCAGATCCTAGTTAACCAACGGCGTACTTCTTCCTTCCCCCCCACCAGAATTGCCTTATGTCTGTTCCATGCATTCTTGAATTTCCCCACTGTTTTTGACCCCATGACCTCCTCAGGAAGGACATTCCATGTGTCCACCACCCTCTCTGTGAAAAAATACTTCCTCACATTGCCCCTGAGACTTTTCCCCATCTTCAAATTGTGTCGCCTTGTTCTTGCACATCTCTTTTTCTGAAAGATGTTACTCTCTTGGATTTTGTTGATTCCTTTGAGGTACTTGAAAGTTTTTATTATGTCCCCCCTCCCTCCTTTCCTCGAGGGTGTACATATTAAGCTCCTTCAGTCTCTCTTCTTATGGCTTCTGGTGCAGACCCTGCACCATATTAGCTGCCCTCCTTTGGACCGACTCCATCCTGTCTGTGTCCTTGCAGAGATGGTGTCTCCAGAACTGCATGCAGTACTCCAGATGGGTTCTCACCAACTGTCTGTACAGAGGTATAACATCTTCTTGTTTTCTACTGCTGATGCCTCTCCTTAAACATCCCAGTATCCTCCCAATCCTCCTTACTGCCTTCTAAGCTACTTCCATACTGGAAATATTGTTAATATTTTTTTGTTCTAGTGCCCTCCTGCAATTAATCAAACTGCAATTTGATTTTCAAATAGCTTCCACTTCCTGCCTTCCAAATGGGGGGAGGGGGTGCATACCTGCTTTATGCTTAATGTTTCCATTTCTATTTTCCCCTCCTCTGTCAGCCTTGCTGTGACAGGTTGAGCCACTGATTCTCAGATTCCCACTTTATGTTATCAGGCAAAGTGATCTAGGGCATGCTACATTTCTCATGCAGCCACCCATCGACACTTTCTTGTTTTCTTTGCATTTAGTCAGTGCACATGAAAACTGCCTTTGCCATACCACTCAGAGCTACATCTTGCTTTGATGCCATTTCATATTTTTTGGCTTCATTTTGTGTCTTTCAGCTGTGGGCCATTTAAGTTGCAATGTTACCTCTTTTTCCAGTCAAAGAATCCAGGGGTCTGGTCCTCCTCAAAGTAGTCACCTGCTTACTCTCCCATATCATTAGCATGCACTTCAGTGGCAGTACAGGTGCCTTTGGCACCTGAGTGAAGACATCCACACTTCTCAGGTGGTTGATGGCACTCAGCTACACCTCATGTCTCATAACCCACCTCCCAACCCACCTGGTGCCTGTGGTAATTTAGCATTATCACATGCAACCTGTTGTGTGTTATTGCTTACTTACAATTAATAATGTGATCCTATGGGAATTTTATATTGTACTTCCCAGGTGGCTGAAGACACTCAGTTGTGCCTTGTGCCTCACAACCGACCTGGGGCATATAGCAATTTAGCTTTGCTGCACACCCTGACATGTGGTACTGATCTCTTAATATTAATAATGTTGCTGGCCTGGTGGTACTGAAGGTTGAGGTGCTGGATGCCACACCTCATGCTGCATTGGTGATGTGGGTTCAGGAATAAGCTGTGGTCATCGGGGGTAGGCTGGGGGGAGGGAGGACAGGAGTTGGATTGAGCAGTGGCAAGGCAGCTCTCCTCTCCTGGGGAGGAGTCTCGCTGCTTCTGCCACACAGCTGCCCCAAGGTGGAAGCTCAAGGGTAGTGCAGGTCAGGAGTTGCACAAGAACAGGTGGGTGCTGAAGGACTGTGGCATGTGCATCCCTCCATACGCATGTGTGCAGCTGTAGCATGGAGTGGAGAGAAAAATAAAACAGACCTGGCAGGCTCTATGACCATCCCGGTGGAAGGCCAGGACCAGATGTGACCCCTCTGAGGAAGGAGGCCGAGCCACCTGCCAGTTCCCCAGGAAAAATGGGGAAAAAATCTAAAATTGAAAAAAATATATATAATGTAATCTTATTCAAATTATATACCACACTTTCCAGGTGATTGAAGGCAGCCAGCTGTGTGTCATGCCTTATAACCCACCTGGGGCATGCAGCAATTTAGGCATGCCGTACACCCTCCAGTGTGTTACTGCTTTCTTACAATTTACAATGAAATCCTACAGGAATCATACACCACACTTCCCAGAAAGTTGAAGACACTCAGCTGCACCTCATGCCTCACAACCCACCTAGGCCATACAGCAATTTAGCATTGTCACACACCCTGCCATGTATTATTGCTTACTTATAATTTAAAATGTAATCTTATGGGAATCATTTACCATACCTCTCAGGTGGTCAAAGGCATTTGGCTGTACCTCATGCCTCACAGCCCATCTTGGGGGTGCAGTAATTTAGTACTACCACACAGCTTGCCATGTGTTATTATTTACATGTTATACCTCCAAAAAGTGAAAAAAAATAATTTCCAGCCATCATTTGATGATTATAAAAAAATCTAAAAGGTAGCTATAAATAATACACCAGTCATTTGGTAGATATTTTTGTGCTGAACAACTTTTGTGCTCAAAGTACCATGCTATCATTTTTAAACTCAAAGCTATTTGCATTTGTTTGTTGCAAAAAGTGAAAAATAATTGAACTTTCTGCAGTTTTTTGCTAATTATAAAAAAAAACTAGAAGGCATATATAAATGAAACACCACTTATCTGATAGATATTTTTGTGCTGAACAACTTTTGTGCTCACAATACCTTGCTATCATTTCTTTGTTTTAATATTATTTGCATTTGTTTGTTGAAAAAGTGAAAAATAATTGAATTTTCTCCTGCCTTTTTTTTTTTTTACTTATTTTTTAAAATACTAAATGGTATCTATAAATGAAACACCAATAATTGTGTAGATATTTTTGTGTGGAACAACTTTTGTGCTTACAGTACCATGCTATCATTTTTCATTTTAAAGTTATTCACATTTGAATATGCTAATCACAATTACAATCTCCTCCCAAAACAATGGATTTTGTTGTAAATAGTAGTAGAAAATGTATTGTTTGACAAGAAATATTGTCATTACAAAATATACATTAGAATGAATAAACTTCACACATAAATACACTTTTCACAATAAATACATTTCAGTAGCTTTATTAAACACAATCTGAATGTTTTAAAATCTATTCACAGAGCATTTTATAAACCCTCTGTGTGGCTTCATATTGCACTTTTGTTCAACAGATACAATTTCCTTGTCTCAGCATTATTTCTGTAAAGTCAGCATTATTTATGTAAATGTAACCTTCTTGACTTGATGAATCTGCAAAATCTTGATACCCTATCTAAATGGAGCTTATTTAATGTTTTTAGTAAATAGTTATATTGATATGTCAGTTCCATGTCTAGGTTTATGAGTATTTCTCTCAAATATAGATTTCTTTGCTCTTTGTACAAAGGGCACAGTAATAGAATGTGTTTAGGGGAGTCTTCATCTAGTCCACAAGCACACAGATTAGTCTTTGCCATGCCAAATTTTTGTTTCAAGGTGTTGCTATCCAGATAACCAACCCTAAATCTTGTGTATGCCTTTCTATTGCTTGTATTACTTATTATTCTTATATGTTGATGCAACGCAAATTGTCTCCTGTTTAATGCAAGCCATGAACTGAATTTGCAATTTTTAGCTAATTCCATTTCCTTTTGTATGTGAACGTCTCTAATTCTTGTCTTTATAATTTCATTGATCTCTCCAATTGGGGTTCTTGTACTGTCTGTCAAGGATTCCAATAATTCATAGGGCAAGATTAATTTTTCCAATATCTGTGTGCTTGTGTAGATGAATCCTTCCCTTCTTTGTCCTAACATTTCTTCTATACACATTCTTGGCAATCTGTTTTCATGCATATTATATGTTTTGGTCCAATATATTATTAATCTTTGCTCTATATTGCACTTTATTGAGAATTGTCCTAATCCCAATCTGGATAGGCAAGAAGATGCACCATAAGGGAGGCCTAATATACTTTTATAGAATTTATTCATTATAATTTCTAATCTATCCAGATTCCCCTTTCCCCAAATCTCAGCCCCATAAAGTATCTTTGAAAGGATATTTGCATTTAATACCTTTAATGTTCCTATTGCTGTCCTCCCCCATATTTATAGTTGAATCTTCGTAATGCTGGTAAAACTCCCCTTATATTTTGTATTATTCCAGTTATATGTTCATTCCATGTGTGATTATATGATAGCAAAAATTGTTACATATTCTATTTTGTGGTGGTTACATATCAAGGAACACATCCTGCCAGTTTCAATTAGGCTCTTATTAAATATCATGTATTTGGTTTTACTATAGTTTATCTCTAGTGAGAGTTTTTTGCATTCATGATGGAACCCGTTTAAACTTCTCTTTATTCCTAAATAGCTTGTTGAAATCAATACAACGTCATCCGCATAGGCCAGGTAGGGGCACACTCTGGAGCCTAGCTTCGGCATATGCAACTCTGGATCCCTCAGCCGCTCCAGTGCCTTATTCAGAAAAATATTAAATAAAATGGGAAAGTGTACACACCCTTTTCTGAGGCCAACATTTGTTGGAAATTTGGATGTGTAATCTCCTTCAGTGTTATATCTAGTTTTTGTGAAATTGTCCTCATATAATTTTTTAATTAGATTTAATATTGGTGTTTCTAAACCATAATTATCAAGGACCTCCCATAACTTTTTTCTATTTACTTTATTGAACGACGCTGCCTTCAAGTCAACAAATACACAATATAATTTTTGTTTTTTGATTTTAATATATTTGTTAATTAGATGTGTCAATATGAAGCATTGATCCAATGTTGAATGGCCTGGCATAAATCCAGCTTGTGCTTCATTTAGTATCTTTACTTTTGCTAACCATTCCATAATTCTGTTGAATATCATTTTTGTGAACAATTGTTGGGAGTTATCTAGCAAGCTGATTGGTCTGTAATTGCTTGGATCTAATTGGTGCCCTTTTTTATATATCAGGACAATTATGTTCTCCCTCCATGTTTGAGGTATTATTCCTGTTTGTATTATAATGTTGATTAAACCTGTTAATACTGGGATGCATAGATTCGGGTCATCTACTATGATGTCCATAGGAATTTCATTGGGTCCTGGTGTTCTGTGTTTTTTTGCTGATTGTAATACTGTTATTACTTCTACTTCTGTAATATTTTGTATATAGGGAGTCCAACTGATCTCTGTCTTTTGTTGATTGGGTTCCTGATTATTAAATAATGTCCTAAAACAGGTTTCCCTGTTGAGGGGTCTATATAACTTTCAAGTTTCTCAAAGATGTCATCCCATCCTTTGGAAACCATTTGCCAAAATTTTTTGTTGTTGTTCTCCCTTATTGACTTTTCAAGTTGATCCCACATCTTTAATCTATACATCTTTCTTTTTTTCTCCACTAGTTTTTTTTGTAATCTCTCCTCTGTTTATTCAATTTGATTTATTTTCCTTTGTTGCCCATTTATATGTGAATCTAGCATGTCTGTTAAGATCCCTTATTGCTGTAAATAAATACGGTTGAATTTTTTTTAAAGCTCTATCCTTTGACATTTTGTTTGGGGATTACAAACATTAATAAGCCAAAAATCCAAGTTATTATAAATTACATCTAAAATTAGCACCCATCCAGGAACCAGATCTACTAATCTAATAACCTTAAACCTTTGCATATTAAAGAGAATACCCAGCCCAGAACAGAATTCTTCCCTTAAGGACCAGAAGGAGGGTCCCCCAAACCATTCTTTTGCTGAAATCTGCTGCTCCCTTAGCGTATGTAGTCGAGAATCCTGTAGAAAAGAAATTTGTAGATTTAAATCCCATAGTATGGAAAAGGTAGTATTTCTTCATTTCGGGTTCTTTAAGTTATTAGTGTTCAAGAAGCCACATGTTAAAAAAGGATGCATTTATGTTTTGTGTACACCTCAACACTTCTCTTCTGGATGTTTCCTATTGGATTTTTTTCTTTTTCTTCCCATTTTTTTTATTCCCTTCTGCCCCAAGTTCTATATCAGTCATAGGGTCAGGTTGAGAAGAGGCCACAGAAGACCCATCAGAGTCTTCATTTTCCTCAGTCCACTGCTTCCTTTTAGACAGGACTGAAAACCTGCTTTTTGTCTGTACCCCTTCAGTTTGGATAGGCATAGAAGATGATTCTTTCAAAGCTAATTTACTTTTGGTAACTTTGTAGGATTTGCACTGTTCCCATTCATTCATTTCTGGAGGAGGCATATCTAAACATCCAGGAACGGAAGTGACCGGAGTACTAGGGTCAGACCCCCCTTTCTCTTCATCTTGCACTTATAACAGAATGGTAGCACCCCTCTCATTTTCTTTCGTATTTGAGCTCCTGTGTCCTTCTAGCCTTGGAGAAGGAATAACAGAGATGACAGGTGATTGAGGATTATCTGATAATTGCCTTTTTTCTTGGTTTGCAGAACTATGATCAAGCCTTTCCTCCATGGAGATCCCACTAGGCTGCTGCATCTGTGCTGAAGAGGTCTGTGCAGAATGGGTCTTAGCTCTGGATACAAATTCCTCTTGTTCTTTAGTAGTGGTATTCGGATTATTATAGGACACCTAAGGACAGTCATTATATGTATGTGTAGTTTCTTTGCACAGACTGCAATAGGTGGGTGTTGGACACTCAATTGCAGAATGGCCGATTCCATTGCATAAAGAGCATTTTAGTTGACCACAGGTGTTATTTAAGTGAGTATATACCCCACACCTGAAGAAAGATTTGGGCTGTCCTGCCTAAAAAATGAAACCATGATCCCTTCTGAGGAAAAAACAACTTGGTAGGTGCTGTATTGTCTCAGTTTGAGTCAAGCAAACCCTGATACACCATCCTCCAGTCCAGATTTCTGCTATGTCCATGATAGGATCAGGAAGTCCTAAAACTGTACATTTCATTTTCAGCCAGTAAAAAATGTCAGAAACTTGATGTCCCTTCATTTTTGAACAAAACTGTTATTGTGAGAAAAGTTGGTTTTGTAAGCGGAATGGCGATGAAAGGGGCCCATTCTGGAGTATGTTTCACACTTAAGTATCTTCCCCAAAAAAATTCCAGGTCAGCTGCTGTCTTAAAACTAGGGTTGAAGATAGGGTCCCCTGACATGTGTATAAGGGCATACATTTCTTGAGCCAAAAATCCCAAGCTTTCTTTCAGCAAAATCTTCCCCACGTGTATCCTATCTTGAAAGGTATCCAGACCTCCTCTGTATTTAATGCATACAGCATTTCATCTTTTTGCTGGTTCTGTGGGGTATGAATGAGTCCTGCATGAGATTTCCTCTGATTTCTCCCAGTTGGATTTAAACCAGACATATTAGCTGTTGGGCCCTCTTGTTCTTGCTCTACCGATGGACCTGGGTGGGGAGGGGGAGGGCTGCTGTATTTCCACCTGCCTCTAAACTTGTAGTGATGCACTGCATGTTTACAATGTTTTCATTTGAAATAACCTTTGTACTTAGTTGCTGAGAATTAAGTCTGAGGTCTGGTGCATGCATGCTAAGCTCTAACGAGGATGGACGCTCAAGTGGATCTTCCACCACCACTTCCCTTTGCTGATATACTTGCTGGGAAATATTCCTCTCTGGAGATAGCCATGGTTTATTTTTCTCTGGTCTAACTGAGACTGCTTGCCGGAGTGCTTCACCAATTGTCACACCAGAGGCTGACAAATTTTCATCATAATTAGGGAACTGTGAAGTGTTGTCTAAGACTCTTTGTACTTGTACATTAGTATTTAGCTTATTACAATGTCCATCTACAGTGATGCTAGTTCCCAGCTCAAGCTGCATCTGTACAGAAGCTTATGGTGGTGCCAGTCTTGAAACATTTTCTGTCGGCCCCTTTAAAGTAACTAGGCTGCTTTGTATCTCCCCATCCACCACCTAATTGGAGGAGTCAGCTTCTGACACATTGTGCGGTCTAATAACCTCCTCTAAAGCTGCTGTGCTCTTTGTAGTTTCAGCAGGTACAATATTAGATACATTATTTGCAGGGGTTTCTCCCTGCTTACTCACTGAACCAGATTCAGAGGTGTCCATAGGACCTGTATCCAGATTTTCGCCATCTTCCACATTTGCTGCTGACATGCTCTCCTTGTACTGGTGTTCTTCATTCTCCAACAAAGCAAGCAGGTAAACTCATCTTGAATGAAAATCAGTCCCTTTACTCCTCAGGAGATGCTCATGAACAGCAGCGATATAGCCAGGAAGATTCTGGGACTTCATTTCCATCGAATATAATACTGAACTTACTGGCTCATTTGTTTGGTTCTGAAGAGCTGAAACAGATAGCTCAAAGGTGGGTCTTCCTCCATGAGCCGGGTGCAGAGGGAAGCTGACTCCTCCACCAGAGACACATCTCCAAAATGCCACACCCAGACCCATGGTCCAGATGTCCACAGTGCTCCCTTGCAGGAGTAGGGGAATTTCTCCGGTGTTCTGGCAAAATTTCCCCCATTCACTAAGAGATACGACCAACAGTTTAAAAATCGGGTTCAATTTCAGTTGGCATCCATCTGTATTCCCTTCCCCCAGGATGAGGCCGAAAATAGGCAAAAAATTGTCTAGTCCTCCTTCCCAATCAACAACTAAATTAATAAATAAAAAAGCTATAGAAACATAGAATTTGTTGGCAGATAAGGACCGCATGGCCAATCCAGTCAGCCTGTAAGCCCCACCATTATCGTCATCTACTGACCCTATTTGATTAGTGAATTCTCTGTCCCACCTCCAAGGTTCCCTTATTCCTGTCCCAGGCATGCTTAAATCCCTCCACTGTGCTTGCACCCACTACCTCATGTGACAGACTATTCCATGTGTTCACCACCCTCTCCATGAAGAATAATATCCTCACATTACATAGAAACATAGAATTTGACTGCAGATAAGGACCACTTTGTCCACTGCAGATAAGGACTGCTTGGCCCACTCAGTCTTCCCATTTCCCTACCTATTGGATAAGCAGCAGATCCTAGTTATCTAACAACTTACTTCCTCCTAGCCCCCCCAGAATTGCCTTATGTCAGTCCCATGCATTCTTGAATTCCCGCACTCTTTTTGACCCCACAATATCCTCAGTAAGGCAGTTCCATGCATCCACCACCCTCTCCATGACAAAATACTTCCTCACAATGCCCCTGAGCAGTCCCACTCTTAAGATGCCATACTTTTGACCATTCTTCCAACCTTACCAAGTCCTTTCTCATCCTTTTCACATCCCCTTTGTGTATCAAGCCTGTTGCAGATCTTTGTGTCATCTGCAAACATGCATGCTTTTCCTTCCAGTCTCTCCGCAATGTCACATTTACCCTTAATCTGCCCCCTACCAATTTCATATCATACCCCCTTTTTCTTGTACTCCCCCGTGTTGGAAAATGTCTTCGCCTTGCAACTTGTTTTGCCTTTAAGGTACTTAAATGTTTCTGTTATGCCCCCCCATGTACCTCCTTTCCTCCAATGAGTACATATTAAGGTCCTTCAAGCTCTCCTCATATGTTTTCTGGTGCAAGCCCTGTACCATCTTAGTCACCCTTCTCTGGATTGCTTCCACAATGTTAATGTCCCTACAAAGATGTGGCACACACAGTACTCCAGGTGAGGTCTTACTAGTGTCTTATACAATGGCCCACCTCACACCTTCTGCTAGTGATACCTCTGCCTATGCACCACAGCATGCCATTGGCCCTTCATGCAACCTTTGTACTCAGCTTGGACACCTTTAGGCCATCAGAAATTATGACCCCTAGGTCTCTTTTCCCCTTGATGATTCCTTCTAGCCCTTCTGCAATGTTGTTAATGAAGACATTAAATAGGACAGCCCCAAGGACTGATCCATGTGTTAGCCTGCTGGTCACCCCACTGTCCTCAGATTGGATCCCTTTTATCACCTCTGTCTGTGCCCTGTCCATTAGCCAGTTTCTAACCCAGTTTACCACCTTGTCCCCATGTCCAGACTACCCATCTTGTTTCCAGTCATCTGTGTTGGACAGTGTCAATGGCCTTGCTGAAATCAAGGTAGGCAACTGCCTTTCTAGGTGGTGGGGGCAAACATAGTCTAAAACTGGCAGACTACTTGGGACAAGTGGCCCTTATCTGGCATCAGTATGTGTTGGTTTTCTTATTAGGTCCTTTCAATAGTGCCCACATTATGTAATGCAGTTCCAATTATCCTTAGTGTCACTGTAAACACATTTTGGAGCAATGTTATGGCTGACATGAATATAGTGCCACACACATTCTTGGCAGATATGTTTAGTGCAGTTTTCTACAGTTACTGGCTGCATTTAGCTAAAAACATAAAATGTTATGTCCACAGCATTGTGAAGATGAAATCTGTTTTGTTTTAGGAGGAAATGTTTTAAATAAAGTTACAACATGGGGTGGAGATTTCCAGCATATAGGGCCTAAGTAATTTGGCAGATGAGGGGGGAGTAATCAGTGCTGAAAAAGAATTTAATATCAGCACTGGTATTCTCAGGCATAATTGAGCATGATAATGTCTCTCAGTGTCTGTCATTGTTCCAGATACCTAGGTGTGATTAACCACTCCTTAAGATCTTGCACCTAGAGGTACCAGGTTAGGGATCACACAATGGGCTCAATATGAGTCTTTATCACCCCATTAGTAAAGCCCTGTCATTTTCCAGGCTTTCAGCATGTGATGTTAAGTGCCCTTGTTTTGTAACAATACATTTCATTACATCTAGTTCTGGTCTAATTTCCACAGACTATGCTCTCATAATTTGCATCATGCCCCAGAATATAGTGACACAACAATGACAGTTCTTGGTGCATTAGCATTTAGTTTTCCAAATGAACTGGCTCCATTCAGCTGAGAAACTTAACATCTGACACCAGTTAAGGACCACAAGGGTCTACCTAGTCTGCCCATTTTCACTAGCCACTGTAACAGTGCATACCATGCATCATCTCTGGCTCGCCCCCCCCCCCATTTTCCTTACCACTAATTTTCCATTAAGCCTATCACTTGCCAGTTTGAATGCCATAACATTTTTGTACCAGCCTGGCTTCTCAATCAGTCCCATCCACTTCATGACATCCACCAGTGCTTAAACCAGGGCATGCAACACAGTGCACCCTGGATTGCCCCTTGAGCCCATTGGATAGCCTCCAAGTGACTCGACAATCAGTGCCACATGGTGATCTGGTGTTGCACCCTAGCAGACCACTGGCTCTGCCCACTTTATTGTCAAACTGGTTGTCCACTACGCTACAGCAGTCCTGCATGCCAGAGCCAAATTTCTCTTACTCTGTCTATGTTTTGGATTGGTTGATGCCTTCTTTTCCTTACCTGCCCAATCCCCAATCCCACCTGTCAGAGTTGGTGAGAACTCCCTGTCTGATCCCCTCTTACTGGCCAACAAATTCAGCACATTCTTCATGTCACATGTCTAGTCTATCCACTCCTCTCCCCCTCACCCTCTTCAGGCTCCATGCAAATTAATTTTACTCCCTCCACCTCATCATCTTTGCACCTGTGTCCCACTTGGATATATTCAAGACTCACAGCACCCTTCACCCCTTCCAAGGCATGAAAACCATGGCTGTTTGCAGATGATACCAAGATCTGTAACAGGGTGACTACTCCAGAAGGGGATGAGACTACATGGAGGGATCTGGGGAAGCTGGAACAATGGTCAGTGGTTTGGCAAATGAGGTTAAATGTAAAGAAGTGCAAAATAATGCACCTAGGAAAAGGTAATACTGTGGAGAGTTACACATGGGTAGGGGGGTGGGATTGACAATCACTATAGAAGAAAGGGACCTATGGGGTTATCATTTCTAACAGTGTTAAAGCAGAGCACAAAGGCTGCATAGAGAGCCAGTGGCATGCTGGGGTGTACAGGCAGAGATATCATTGGCAGCACACAGACACATTTTCCCCACACTTCATAACAAACAGCTCAAAGTTAAGAAAGCTAATACAAATAAAAGGGACATTTTTTCACAATACGCTCATTAAGGATTTGGAATACTCTGCCACAGGAGTTGGTCAACATCGGTAACTTTAACTCATTTAAAAAGAGTCTTGATATTTGGTTAAAAGAAAATCCACCTCTAATCTAATGGCATACGAGGTGGGGGACAATCTTGATGGGCATCAGCCTACTTTTGTCGTACCTAACCTAGCAAGCCTAATAAACCTAGAAGGCAGGAGATGGTGTTGCCATTGTGTAAAACAGTAGTGAGGCCTCACCTGGAGTGCTCTGTTCAGTTCTGGAGGCAACACCTATGCACAGTGATTGACAGTAGAGTCCAACCCCATTTATCCAAACTGCTTGGGGGACATAAAATATGTTCAGATAAATGGGAGGTCAGATTAGACAGAGTAAATGTGAATTGACAGAAAAACACAAAGAAACTCAGTTAAGCATCACTATGAAATCTTCATTGAAAAACATGTGTACTTAAAACATATATATAGCAAGTGCTGTGCAGTTACGATCAGTCAGATCTTATTTAAAAAAATCCATCATAGTATTTTGTTTTTGGCTGTCACATTGTTTTTTGGCAGCTCTCTGCTCCATGTTTCAAAGAAGCATGACTTGCACAGGGTCACAGTCCGGCTACAATTCTATGTAGAGAATGCATTTCTCAAGCATCTCTGCAGCCTCCCCATGTGATGGAACAGCAACAGGTGGTGAGGTGTCATTGTCTTCTTCCTCTGACTCAGCGGCATGCTCATTGGGTTTAATGACTATCACCACTATTGCTTCCTCTGACAGCAATTCGTGCCCCTGATCATCGGCATCACAGGTTACCCACTCTTCAATTTTTTTCACAGTGAGATGATCAGAGAGCGAGGATGCCAATGCTGTCAGCTTGTCCAAAATGTCATCTGGCACAGGTGCATTGTGTTTGCTGTAGGTAGTGGTTCCTGGTCAGGTGGGCAGGTTTTAATCCCAGATTTTATCCAGGACTCATGAATGCTCTCTGGACGAACATTGTCCTAAGCTTCAGAGGCCATGTAAATGACATCCTTCAAGTTTATTGCCTTTATTGTGCCACTCAATGGTGTGTCCTCATTTTCCTCTGAGAGGACAGTCTGCAGCAGTTTCTTCCTGTAGCCCCACTTGAAAATCTCCAATACACCTTGGTTACAGGGTTGGAGTTTCGAGGGGGTGTTTGCAGGAAGGAACATTACTCAGATTGTTCCATCTCTTGTTCGAACCTCAGGAATGTCAGGATGAGCAGGGGAACTGTTCAAAGGCAAAATTGCTTTTAGTGGAGGACCGCAAACTCACAGTTACTGATTCACTTGTGGCATAAACTGATCTGTAAACCAGTGGCGGAAAACGTTGGCACCCATCCAGGCATTTTGTTGGGACTCATATTGGACAGGCAGGGCGGTCTTATTCAGATGCTTGAAACATCTCGGTTCCCGAGATTTTCCAGTAAGAACCAGTTTCATTTTGTGCCCCACAGCATTGATACAACCAAGGATTGTGATTCAGTCCTTCTGTTTCTTAAAGCCAGGGGCATCGTGCTTGGAGCCATGTGTGAGTGTTCAATCTGGGAGGCATCTCCAAAACAGACCTGTCTTGTCTGCATTGAAATTTGCTCTGGCACAAGCCCCTAACTCATCTCAGTGTGCTGAAGCATTTGTATAAAGGTGCTGATGTCTTCATCTGCTGCTCTGAGCCGCTGGCCACACAGCTTCAGCTGTCTAATGCCGTGCCTCTGCTTGAATCTATTCAGCCACCCCTCACTAGCCACAAATTGGTCCTGGTTACCAAGCAGCTGGTGGAACTGCAGTGCTTTTTCTTTTAGCAAAGGGCCAGAAATTGTGGTTTCTTTCTCTCATTCTTGGCAGAACCAGAGATAAATTGCTGCATCTCGCAGGTCATTGTTGCAGGTCCTCATGTTTTTCCTCTCATCACAACCTGCTGCACTCTCCATTGTCATAGCAAACTCCTGAAGCTTCTCCTTTGCTGATTTAATATCACTGATGGTCGATTTACTGACTCCATACTCGTCAGCCAACACAACACCTCGTTCACCGTTCTCCAATCTGTCAATGATTCTCAACTTCTGTGCAAGTGTAAGCACAACTCTCTTATGTTTGGCAGCCATGACAGCCATACCTGAATAGTGTTAACAGACCCTATTTAAGCTAAATAATCATCTGCAGATTGTTAAGCTCACTAAGGTAACTTGTGCAATTTGGTTTGTAAAGCACATGTTAATTGACTGTCAACCGCTCAGCGTTAATCATGGATAGGTGCAAGGATTTAGTGATTACAGTGGGGGACAGCTAGTGAGTTCATTAGACAGGGAGAATCAGTTAAGAGGGGGTCAGATAAATGGGGTTGGATTGTATTTAGGAGGTCCAGAGAAGGGTGACCAAGATGATATAGGGGTTGCATCACAAAACAGGCACAACTGAAGAACTGCAGTATGTATTCTCTGGAGGTTTTATAATGGCATCACTACCTCCTTCCTTCTGCTGGTGATACCTCTGCCTATGCACCCCAGCATGCCACTGGCCCTCCCAGGTGCCTTAGTACTTTGCTTTGACATTTTCAGGTCATCTGAAATAATAATCTCTGGGTCCTGTTCCTCCTTTGTAACTGTCAGCAACTCCCCCCCATCCTGTAGCTTTCCCCAGGGGTTCAATGTCTCAGGTGCATAATTTTGCACTTCTTTGAATTAAACTTCAGTTGCAGTCTTCAGACCATTTTTCAAGCTTCTCTGGGTCCCTCCTCATTTTCTCCATCCTCTCTGGGGTATCCAGTCTAACAGATATTGGTGTCATCTGCAATCAGGCAGACCTTTCACTCCAGTTCCTCTGCAATGTCACTAATGAAGACATTAAAGAGGACTGGCCCCAGGACTGATCCCTGAGGCACCCCACTGGTCACCCCTCTACCCAGACTGCACCCCATTTACCACCACCCTCTGTCTCCTGTCTGTTAGCCAGTTTCTAATCCAGGTTACCACCCTGTTTCCCCATGCCCAGCTGACCCAGCTTATTTATCAGCCTCCTGTGTGAAATGGTGTCAAAGGCTTTGCTGAAATCAAGGTAGGCAATGTCCACTGCCGCACCCTGATTTAATTCCTTTGTCATCCATTTGAAGAAATCAGCCAGATTAGTATAGCATGACCTCCCCACTATGAATCAGTGTTGCTTTTGGTCATGGACAGCAATCCTTTCTTTAAGCATGTTTCCATGATCTTCCCCACTACTGAGGTGAGGCAGACTGGCCTATAGTTCCCTGCCACCTCTCAGCTGCCTGATTTGTGTAGAGAGACCACACGTCCCCTCCTCTGATCCTCTGGTGCCAACCCTGTATTTAATTACTCTGTGAACATGGCTGCCAGAGGTTCTGCTATGTCCCTTAGCAGTTCTCTTAATATCCTTTGGTGTATGCCATCTGGTCCCATCGCTTTGTCCACCTTCAGCTTAGTGAGCTCAATCAGGACTCTTTCCCCTGTGAATAGACACTTTTTTATGGAAAGTGTAGTGACAGGGTGGAATGCACTACCAGAGGAAGTGTTATCCTGTAAGAAAGTTGGCTGCCTCAAAAGGAGACGTTACAGGGTAAGGGGGAGGGTCACTAGAGGGGGGGAGAGGAGGAAGGGTCAGCTGCAGTATAAGGGATGCTAGCTGCATAATCGAGAAGACTTGATAGACCAAAAGAACTGTATCTCCTGGCATGTATATATGCTCATAAAATAAAGGCAGTGTACAGTTCTAAGTTTTACTCAGGTACAGTTAAATAAGGAGCCTTTTGAGGTACAAAATCTTTATGTGAAAAATGTCTTCCTCATGTTATGCCATAGTCTACCCTCCTTCAGCCTCATATCATGATCCCTGGTTCTTGAACATATTTTTATCTGAGATACTTGCTGGCCTCTGTCATACCCCATCCCACTCTCTTCCTGGGCATACATACTGAGGTACTATATTGTAAGACGATTTGTGCAGTCTCTTGAGTATGTCTTCTCAGAACTGTTTCCAGTGTGACTAGGCACTGCAGAGATGTGGCCTCAGTACTCCTGAGGTGCTCTCAGCAATGATAAGCACAGTGGTATCACCACTTCCATTGTGTTCTCAAAAACAGTAGCAGAAAAGGTCAGAGCCAAAAGGCTGGCCTTCAGGAAATATAAGGGAATGCAGCGGGATGAACATAGGGAGGCATGCCAAACTTCCCTAAGGGAAGCAGGGAAGGCAGTAAGGCGGGCAAAGGCCCAAACCAAGGAAACACTAGCACAGACGGTAAAAGAAGGTGACAAGACTTTCTATAGATACATTAGTAAAAGGAGAAAGTCCAGAGGGGGTATTGCTAAGAATAAAGGAGATAAGGGGGCATGTGAGGAGGAGGACCATGTAAAAGCATCTATCCTAAATAGATACTTCTGCTCAGTATTTACTGAAGAGAAGGTAGAGCAGGGCCCACAGCTCAGCACCATGGACACAGGGGGAGGGAGGTGAGCACTAGTCCCTTCACAAAAGAAAGGGTACTACAAGAGCTCGATAAGCTCAGGGTGGACAAGGCAATGGGACCTGATGGCATACATCTCAGGGTACTAAAGGAGCTAAGGGTGGAACTAGCAGAGCCATTATCAGAACTGTTTAGTGAGACTCTGAGCACAGGAGAGGTCCCAGAAGACTGGAGAAGGGCTTATGCGATCTCGCTCCACAAGAATGGTAGCAGGGAGGAGGCAGGGAACTACAGACCAGTCAGTCTTACCTCCATAGTGGGCAAAATTATGGAGGCACTCCTTAATGAAAGGATAGTACAACACCTGGAATCCATAGGAGCACAGGATCCAAGACAGCATGGGTTTACAAAAGGAAGGTCCTGTCAAACTAATCTCATAGAATTCTTTGACTGGGTAACCAGAGTGGTGGACCAAGGGGGAGCAGTTGATGTTGCCTACCTTGACTTCAGCAAAGCTTTCAATACTGTTCCACATAGAAGATTGATTAATAAGCTGGGTAGTCTCAGGGAGGGTCAGAAGTTGATCAAGTGGGTGGCAAACTGGATGACGGGCAGAAAACAGAGAGTTGTGGTAAGTAGTATACAGTCAGAAGAGATGCAAGTCACAAGTAGGGTACCTCAGGGATCAGTCCTAGGGCCAGTCTTCTTCAATATCTTCATCAGTGACATTGCAGATGGACTGGAGGGTAAGGTTTGTCTGTTTGCAGATGACACCAAGATCTGCAACAGAATAGATGATCCAGATGGGGTGGGCAGAATGAGAAGGGATCTGGATAAACTAGCAAAATGGTCGGAAGAGTGGCAACTGGGGTTTAATAAAAAGAAGTGCAAGATCATGCACATATGGAAGAGAAACCCTGAAGCCACCTATAGGCAGGGAGGGGAGTTGCTGGCAGTCACAAGGGAAGAAAGAGACTTGGGCATCACCATCTCTGATGACCTGAAATCATCCAGGCAGACCACTAAAACAGTAGGTAAGGATAGGGGGATGTTAGGGTATATTATTAGGGGTATTACAAGTTGGAAGAGGGTGGTAATAACCCCTCTTTACAAGACACTGGTTAGGCCCCATCTGGAGTACTACATGCAGTACTGGAGGCCACACCTTCACAAGGACATTAACCAAACTGAGGCAGTCCAGAGAAGGGCAACCACAATGGTGCAGGGACTGCATCAGAAAACATATGAGGACAGATTAACAGAGCTCAATATGTATACCCTAGAACAAAGCAGGGAGAGAGGGGATATGATTGAAACATTCAAACACCTTAAGGGCATTAACAAGGTGAAAGAGTCTAACATGTTTCAATATAAGAAAAATAGCAGGACAAGAGGACACAGCATGAGATTAGAAGGAGGCCGATTAAGGGGTAATGTGAGGAAGTTCTTTTTCACAGAAAGGGTGGTGGATGCATGGAATGGCCTACCTCAGGAAGTGGTGGATATGAATACAGTGCAGGGCTTCAAACAGGCATGGGACAGGCATAAGGGAGCTCTACAGATGAGTATGAATAGATAGGCCATTGACAGAGCAAAGGCTGATGGCACATTTATAAGGTAGAAAAAGAAATGAGCAGACTGGATGAGCCTTGTGGTCCTTATCTGCTGTCAACTTCTATGTTTCTATGTTTCCATGTTTCTGAGGATACTTCTCCCTATGCACCGTAGCATTCCACTGGCTGTCCCCAAGGCCTTTTCACAATGTTGGATCACCTTTAGGTCATCAGATATGATTAACACCTGGTCCATTTCAAGGATGGTGCTCGTCAGTACTTCACCACCATGTACTCTTCCCCTGGGTACATGTGCCCCAAATATTACCATGTACTGTAGTCACAAGAAAGCACAATTGATGGTTGGTTATAGGGTCCAGTTCAAGTCCACTCACAGCAGTGGATGTCTATGGGCACAGCAAGTCTAGTCTCAACATCCACATCATTATCATGCTGTGTTCACCTTCCTTCAGTTGTTTCTGTGTGACTAAGCATCTGGTTTAGAAGTTTGTCCAATGTCAGAACTGACCTGAACTACATTTGACAAGGTTGTAATCAAGTCATTTTCACACTTTTTGCTGTGACTCTGTATATATCGCGCTTTGACTAAGAACAACATTTTGGACTTATTATTTAGGTTTGAGGTTTGAACTTTGTCCACGCATGCCAAAAGCACCATTTCCAATGAAAATCTGCAAAAGTCATGCAGAGAAGTTGAAGTTGTACCGTAAGCATTTAAAAGAAGATCCTGAAAGATACAAGGCTTATCAGGAATATAATATCACATGTGCTAGGGAACCACGATGTAACATGACAGAAGAGCAGCAGAAGAGAGCATGAATGCTATGCTGTGAAAGACAGTGAAGATTAAGAGAAAGACAAAAGTTAAATGCATCAACTGTGAATGAAACACAGAAACCAACACTGAAAACAAAGCAACAAAAAGAAAAAATCCATGAATATTGGAGGATCAGAAAAAGGGAGCAATGCCAAAAGATGACACCACAACAGCATAGGAGAAGAGGGAGCGAGATTCAGCATGAAGGATGGAGAAAGCAGAACACAAGTGGCAAAAAGCAAGAGAAACCACAACAAATTCTAATATTTATTATTCAGAAACACCAATTAGCGCACCAGTCTGCAGTAGTTCTCATGCAGCTATCTGTAGAAGAAATGAATGCTTGAATCATGGACTGCCAGAAAGCCCATCTAAATTTGCCTCACCAATAAGTAAACAAATTAATAGGGCCTCACCACAGAAACAGGCCATCATGCAGCAGCTCGGCATTGAAAGCTCTGACCTGAAATGCAAACTTAACTTTTATGATGCCTTTGTGGAAGTGATAAGTTCAAAACTGAATTCTACAAAAGAGTCAAAAAAAAGAAAACTAAATGCAAAATGTGTTGGCACAATATTGAAAAAGTACCACCTGCTGAGATGTGGCTCTAAATTATTTAAAACAAATAGAGCTCCTCTTCAAATGTGTGTCCTGCAATCTGAGTGTCATAGGAAGAAAGGTTCAGATGCCATCCCACAAGAGGAAACCAAATGAGTTACACAATTCTGTGAAAGTGGAGAAATTGCACGTGCACTGTCAATAAAAAAACTGGTCAGTGGGGAAACTGCCAAACCTAAGCACTTGCTGGAATGCACATTAAAAAGTGCATATTCCCTTTATAATGCACAAAATACAAGAAAGATCACATTCAGTACATTTTGCAAACTGAAGCCCAAGAATGTAAGGACCACTAGACATGGAAAATGTATACACTGTCTATGTGAATATTACAAAAACATAGAGCTTAGGCTGAAAAGTCTAATCTTTCTTTAGATCAATCAGCATTGAAATATATGTTTCTGTTTCTGTTTCTGTTTATTCGCTTAATGGGTAAGCACACTGGAAACAAGTTCATTTTACAGGTGCGACCCACATATATTATATACATACAATACAAACATAATCAAACATACCTATACAATGCAACATAGCAGACATAAAATGTCTTTGTTACAAAGATTGATTCATAAAAAACATTTACAATCAAATTGGGATTCAAGAAACATCCTCAGTGCATCAGCAAACATTTTAGCAGAGCATAACTGTCTAATACCATAAGGAATTTCATTCCAAATAGATGGAGCAATATAAGCAAAAATATATGACAGCTATGATGCTGTAAATCTGAAACTATGTACAAGGGATGAAAATGGCAAACATAAGATGGTCTGTGTGAACAGGGCTTGTGCTTCATGTGGCATTCATCTAATTCAAAGACAGCTGAGTCCCTTATTGCAGACTGACACATCACTGACCAGTGTTTCATGGCAGAGTTGGGAAGCCATTAGAAGTGATTATAAAGGTAAAATCATTCAAAGAAAACCATTGTCAGCAAGGTATGCTCCTTGCATGAATTATTAGAAAAACTACAAATGGAATTAGAAGGCATGCCAAAGCATTTATTTATTGCCAGCTAGTAGCAACAACAGTGCTCTTTCATTACAAAAAATCCTCCACAAGATATTGTGATAATGGTCCTTAATTTTGGTGAAAATTGTGTATGTTGCTTCCAGAGGGAGGTGCAGTCTGCCCACTGGTTGCAGATACAGGTTACTATTCATCTATTTGTCTGCACATAAAAATGTCCATTCAACTGTGGAATGAACTGCAGAGATGCACTTGTGTTTCTGTCTGATGATCTAACTCATAATAGCCATGCTGTGCATCATTTTATTAGTCAGGCTATTCACTTCCTTCAGATGACAAGAAACTTGAACATCAAGAAAATTATTAGGCTTAGTGACAGGTGCGCAGCACAATACAAATCCAAAACTCCATTTGCTGATGTCAGCTGGTCCATTTCGGATTTTGGATTCCCAATTGAAAACCTTTACTTTAGGTCATGCCATGGAAAGGGGCCATCAGATGGAGAGACAGCAGTGGTTAAAAGAGCAGTGACACGTGCAGTGATGTGTGGTCAATCACTTGTCTGAGGTGCAGAAAATGTTTACAATTTCTGCAACAGCAACAGAACACTTCCTACTACAGGGGGAGGTTCCAAATCAATGTCAGCACTTACAAAGAAATTTTTTCTTGATGAGGAGAGAAGATATTGAGAGAGAGAGTGGCAAGATTGTTTAATCAAGAATCCACTACCAGGACACGTCTGGAATCGAGCAGTACTCTGCTCAGTGTGCCTTCCTGGTAAAACTTTTAAATAAATAAAGTACATGCCGTGCACCCCATTCAGCATGGTGTCATAGAGTATCCCGAACTGACTTGCTTGTGTTATGGGTGTGTTCAAAACAGTGGCGCTTGTGATAATATGGATCACATAAGTCCATGGAAATGGAGCATTTTAAGTATGGAAAACTCATCTGATACCATGGGAAATGACAATGAAAACTCTGAAGTAATGTTACAGTTAACAGATGAACACAGCAGTGATTCCACTGCGCATGGGAGTGAGCAGAAAACTTCAGAACCTTGTGGTTTTCAGAAAGACCGGGTTGTTGATGCCCATCTACGTAATCAGCCTGAAGAGCCACAAAAAGAAGCTCATTGTGATGACCAGACTATTGATGCCGAGCTGCATTATCAACCTGACCAGTCAGATAATGGTCAGCCAGAAGATGCTCTGCCGCACAACAGAGATAATGTTCTTCATGACACAGACACATCACATGACACCAGTGAGGAAGAGGATCCTAAGTATGGTGTCAACATGTGGGTTGACCTGGTGTTTGAGGATCGCCGGCATCCAGGTATCTGAAATGTAATAACTTCATAGTAGCAGTATGTTTCTCTCCACTTGACCAGGGCCACATTATTGCTCTGGGTGTCATGATTTTTTTTTTTTACAGGTATAATTGAAGATCAGAACAATGAAGACTACTACATACATTTCATGGTTCCTGCAGACCAGAAAGGAACATCCTTTTAAGTGGCCATTGGTGTGAGATTCAGGGTGGTATGAAAAATCATATGTAATTGTGAAATTGGACTTGCCTGAGAAATTTAGTTCCCAGACATTTCTATTTAACAAAACTGACATAGAAAGAGTCAACAAATTGTGCAATGATCTGTAGTCTGGTTTGATATTGCAATTATTGCTAGGTGGTGCGCCGTGGTCAGGGTAGGCCAGGGAATGGACCTGAAAAACATTGCACATTTGGGTGTTTATTGTCTTTTGCAGCTTTGGGGGTATTTAAGTGACCAAATGGGAGGACAAATGGAAAAAATGGAAACTTTTCTTCAGTACAGGTGATTGATCATTGATATTTACAGAAGCGGGTGCATGTTCCTGGGTGAGAACACAACTGCATTTGGAAATTTCAGTTTGACTTAATGAGTGTCCATGTCACATGCATGACATGTGATGTCACATGTGTTCATGTTTTTCAAAGTAATTCATTATGCCAAGCATTTTTTTTAAATCATTGTGGTTTAATAAAGTATCACGCCACATGCAACAGACAGTGTACTTCTGAGTTGTTTATTTGGTTAAGTCAAACAAAAGGGAAACACCTTCTCAACCTCAAATCCAATATGAACAGTTTTATTACGTTTCTTAAAATAATTTTTTCATTCAATATTTTTCAACTCAGTGCTCCTTAGATAGACTGTGTTACATTTCAGAACCAATGTTCCTTCATCAGACACTGGAGCCCTCTGTACAAAATATAGAAAATACATATTTATATTATAATGCATATACAGGCTCCCCAGTACACCAATAAATTAATGAATCTATTATCAATAACAATATAAATGCAAAAAAGTATCACGGGTGGAACTAATCTGTGAATTTAAATGATATGCCCAAATTTTTTAAATACCAAATACAGCAACACTTAGAAAAAATATGTCCCCTTCTATTTTCAAAGATGAAAAGTAAACTAAATAATTCCTACCTCTGAAAATCTAGAGGACTCATCAAGAAATGTTAACGTTGCAGAGTGCTAACCTCTGTGACCTGGCCCCTTTTCTTTATCACCTGGTAAGGTAAGGAGGAAGAAACTTATGTTTCTGGAGTGTCTGCTAATGGTGGCGGGTGAATAGGATGCTCATGGGGTAACTCAGATAATACGGAGCCCTAAATCTGTTTTGAATTTGGATTTCTTGATGAGTCCTCTAGATTTTCAGAGGTAGGAATTATTTGGTTTACTGTTTGTCTTTGAAAATAGAATGGGACATACCTTTTCTAAGTGTTACTGTATTTGTTTTTTTTTTTAAACAAAACTTTATTGATTTTAAATTTTACAAACCATAAACAGCCATACACACATAACCCGGTAACCAGGGTACACAGCCCCAAACTGACCATGCAAACTATATATATATAACTATATACATATGCAGAGGAATCGTCACCCCTCCCCATCCCATTAGTCGTTACTTCTTCCCTAGTCAAAATTAGGGCCTATAGGCTACCTATTTCCTTCCTCACTATGCTATATTTGCTCAAACTCCCTGTGGCCTCATAAACATTCCTTCTCATCGTTATCTGCTTAATAATAGCCCAGGTAAGGGTGAGTTCCCTCTGCATCCCCCGGGAGAGAGAGAGAGAGTCCCTAGTTCATCAGTAGGTCTGGCAGACCCTTAGCTGTATTATCTTCTAAGCCCCAACCATGTCACACTTCGTCCTCTAATAACCCTACTAAACTTATCTAAGGATTCAAATACCCTTCAATCAAATCACCCAACTTACTCCAGCTAATCGCTGCCCAGCAGACAGACCTGTGCTGAACCGTCTACTTCTTGCTGAGAATATATTGCCTCCAAAGCTGCCCACCTTTAGTATATACCCTTTTCTCCCTCTGCATATAAATGTCTCTTAATTCCAGCTAATGTCCCAATAAGGTCCTTACCCATTGATCATATCCATATAACTGACCATCCTTCCAATGCTGGACTACATAGGACTTAACTACTCCCGCCATCAGAGATAAGTGATACTTGGCAGTGGCTCCAGCTACTAGCGACAAGTCCCTAGGACACAGATCTCTGGTTTTATAAGCTCTGAGTAGTCCATCAATGGGTCCATTCGCTTCTATCTCGCCCCACACTGGTGATATTTTGCTGCAGCTCCACAATACGGTATCAAATCACCCTTCTGTACCACACCTAAAACACAGGTCTGTCTGCTTTAGGCCTCTCTTACATAGTTTCACAGGTGTAGTATATATTTGAAACAATAAAAAGTGAAGCTTTTATACTTAGGAATCACAATATACCTAGTATTGTTCCACACACTAGCCCAATCAATGGTTACCGGGGCTAACGCTCTATCCCAATAAGTCACTGCCGGGGGTGCCTTCGGCCCCCGAAGCTAAGAATGATTTTATAAACCTGTGATAGGGTCCTTGAGCTCAGATCAACCTCCTTCAGTTCTTCCCAGCTAAATGAACCTTCTATAAAACCCCCTGTCCTTCTTAGCTCTCCCTCCAACATACTTATGAGTTGTAGTTTGGGAAAATACGCCATTCCGTGGCATTGTGGTGGAGAACCACCTTAGAATCCTGGATTACATCCTCCACTTTCAAGCCTAGAATCCAATTGGCCCACTTCCCTTTGAGCACCATTCCCTATGAGCTAATTAGATTGCCCAGTAAGGGCTGCTTTCTAGCCTCTTTTGTTCTTTTTCTGGGCCCGGTTAAGTACCCACCACCAAGCTTCTGCTGCCTTCACTACTGGGTTTTCCCTGTCTCGACTGAAACACTTAGCTATGTCTGTATACAGTGGGGCCTCTAGGGAGAGGTCTGCCTCCTTCATCATTAGGGTCTCCAACTGCAGCCATTCCGGGATATAAGCCTCCCCCCTGTTCCCCTTTATTCCATCGAGTCATGAGACCCAACTGGCCCGCCACATAATACAAGTGGAGGTCTGGCAGCTTAATCCCTCCATACGAAGCGGGTAAGCACAGGACTTTATATTTTCTCCTGGGCGGTTTAAGATTCCATAAAAAGTCTGAAATTAGCTTTTTAACCTTGCTGAACCATTTTTTTGGGATAAAGTATGGGGCTAGATATACCGGGTATAGCAATCTTGGCAGTAAATTCATCTTGATCAGCCCGAGTCTTGCCATAAAATTTAATGGCTGCTTATTCCATCTTATTACGTCCCCCTTAATGCCTGATAATGTCTCTTCCATATTCACTTCCACCCCATCTCGGGGTTTCTCTCGTAATCCAGATGCCCAGATACTTAATCTTATCGGGCATCCATTGGATTTGGAGATGAGTAAAGTCTGCCTTATATACATAAGGGGTCAGTGGGAGGATTTGCGTTTTAGTCCGATTCAGTGCATAATTAGATACCCTGGCAAAATGCCCTATCAGCTCCCTTATCCTCTCCAAACCGTCCACTGGATCCCGTGAGGTGTAGGAGCACATCATCTGCAAAGACTGATAGTTTTAATTCCTGCCCCAGTATCTCCACCCCCCTAACATATCTATCGTTGTTAATTGTCCTCAGCAGGGGTTCCAGGTATATGTTGAATAATATTGGGGAGAGGGGGCACCCTTGCCGGGTCCCATTTTTTAGTTGTATTTCCTGAGACATATAACCATTGCACAAGACTCTGGCAGAGGGGCCAGCATACAAATTTTTTATTCCCCTAAGAAGGCCTTGAGGAAATTCCATCCTCTCCATTGTGGCAAACAAAAATGCATGGGAGACCCTAGCGAAAGCCTTTTCTGCGTCTAAAGATATCAAAGCTAGGGGTACTTGACAATCTGATGCATAATGCAAGATGTGGTGTAGCTTCCTCAGGGCATCATGTGCTCCCCTCCCCGGCATAAAGCCTACTTGCTCCTTACTAATCACCCCCACTGTGTTCCGCCATATTCTGTTAGCTAAAACTTTTGTAAGGATCTTAATATCCTGGTTCATTAATGCTATCGGCCTGTAACTAGACAATACGTTCTTGGGTTTGTTTGGTTTCGGAATTAATGTGATATATGCCTGGTAGAGGGGGGGATGAAAAACACCCTCTTGCATTACCTTGTTATAGAATTCTTGGAGAAGAGGCAGAAGAATATGGATATACGTTTGGTAGAACTTAGCTGTAAGGCCATCTGGCCCTGGCGTTCTGCCCGCCGGTAGAGTTTTAACAACCTCCAGGATTTCTGTTGCCCCAATAGGTGCCTCCAACTCTGCGACTTGTGCGGCTTCCAATACCGGCAAGGGTATTCCCTCTAGAAAAGCATTAATTTCCTGTTCACCCACATTATTTTCAAGCTGGTATAGGTCCTTGAAGTACATTGCAAAAGTATCTGCAATTTCTTGAGGATCTATTATATATTTTCCTCCCAGATTAATTGCTGTTACCGTTCTACTAGCCTCCCACTCCCTGACTCTGGCTGCCAACAAGCGGCCTGGAACATCACCCTTTAGGAGGTATTTAGCATTGATTTTAGCTAACCAAAAGTCTGCCTTACCATAGACAATATTTTCTAGTTCCCGTCTTAGACTTTTGAGTTCCTCGCCAATTTCCTCCGATGATCCCTCCAATGGAGCCAAAGAGCTAATAGCCCCTATAATAAATTCCTCTTTTGCCCTTCTGAGTCTGTTGTTTTGAGCTGTCAAGTCCTGGGCCCTACCCGCGAATAGTACTTTACAAGTTGGCCAAGCCAGCTTCTTGTTGGACAGTGTAGGTAACTGCTGATGTATGATTTCTATTAAAGCACTTTCTAAACTATCTTTAGCTGCAACATCTGACAGGAGAGCATCACTCAGCCTCCATCGGAAGGGCCTAGGGGGACCTGATGTCAATTCCCATTATAACACAATTGGGGAGTGATCAGAAAAGGCTCTACCCTCCACAGATACTCCCTTTACTCCCAAAAGCATCTCCCTATTAACTAAAAAGAACTCTATCCGAGAGTAAGTCCTGTGTACTGCTGAGTAAAAAGTCATCATACTATTTCCTGTGGCATGGGACTGTATCGGATCCACCAAAGCAGTGGCCTCTCGCAACTTATTCAGGGCCACCTGGGTTTTTGTTAGGGGTCTATTTGTAGCTGGAGACCTGTCCTCTATATTGTCTGTGGTTATATTCCAGTCTCCTGCTAGGATAACAGAGTGTCCCAGGTAACCAGCTATGTCCCTCTCTATAGAGGCAAAAAATTCTGGGTTAGAGGGGGTTGGTCCATATATAGAAGCCATCGAGATGGCCCTCCCATGTATGAGACCCGAGATATATATGCCTCTGCCATCCTCTCTTGCAGATATCTGTTCTATAGTAAAGGGATACATCTTTCTAATTAAGATCACCACCCCTCCCGAAGCCCTTTCCTTTCCTGTGCCAAAGATCTGCCCCTCCCAAAGTTGCCTCAAACTATTCAATTCTTCAGTCAGTAGATGCGTTTCCAGCAGGGCGATGATTTGGGCACCCATTTGATCCAATTGTCTCAGTATTACTATTCTTTTACGTCTACCCCTGAGTCCTTTAACATTCCATGATATTATTTTAACATTTGCCATAAACCTAGCCAAACATTTGCTCTGGGGTATTTAACCTCTAAAATTCAGTTTAGATCTGCCTGTTTTGCTCGCCACCAAGGGAACTCTCTCTCTTCCCTTATCCCTACCCCTCCCCCCTCCCCTGCCCCCGATCCCTAGATCGCCCTCCTCCTATACGTCGGATCATCAATGAGCTCCCTGTTCTACTGCTCCCCTGCTCTTCTACAGTTTGCCACAGCTTTAGAGAGGGCCCTACTCTTGCCTGGATGGGATTCCTCTTTGTCACCCTTGAGTAGTCCCATATAATACCCCAGACCCAATTTCAACTAGCCCTGCCTTCTGGTTCATTAAACCCAACAAAAATATTTTACATGTTGCAGCCTTGCACACCCCAAGTGTTGCTATTCCAGGTTCCCAATTTTCCAGGGTAACAATAACGGTTAACTCCCTCTCCCCTTCAACCCCCCCCATTGGCAGTTTCTCCTTATATCCAGCCCCTTGTCTCGAGAACCCTAGTTCCCCTCCCCCAAACTTTTCCCGAGTCCTTCAGTGGCCTTCTTCGCCATCAAGATGTACTCAAGTCCATTTCTGATCTGGTCTCGAGGCGTGAGGATAGTTGAACCCAGAGGGCCCAGCCAAAACGCCAGATGAAGGGGGGGGGTGCCAGTGAGCCTATCATAGAATGTTCCAACGGGAAGCCTGTAACCCTCTGTTCTTGCTTCAAATTCCCCAGAATATCATTTCTCCCAATGCTGCTATTGTTAAAGGAATATTATTTTATCCCTTCTTTTTACGTGCCAACCTTAAAATTCCTGTTTCACATCGTTTCTCACACAGCAATATTTCAAAAATAATGGCCCCCTCCCTCATCTTAATCAGGTTCCCAAGCCTTCCCATAATCTGTAAGTCTGCGTATAGAGCTGAAAACTAAAATTAAACAAATACACCACCCTGGACAAGTCCCCAAGAGTCCAAGTTAGTCCATATTGTAGCTTCCTTTAGTTTCTGATTCGCCTCAGCTCGGTGCTCTGAATAGCTCGGGGAGTTCCATACGAAGCCCTTCCAGTGCCTCCTTTGCAGTGAGAAAGCGCTTTTCCCCTGATTGAAGTCACACCACCAATGTGGCAGGGTACAGAAGATGAAACTTGATTCCAGCTAAGTATAACTTTTATTTAATTTCCAGATATTCTTTCTGCTTTCCTCTTACAGAGGGTGTTTGATCTTGAAATAACCACAAGGTGGCCATATTCCATTGCATTGGTTTCTTCTGTCTCGCTGCAGATAGAACGTGCATCTTTTCCTTATAATTAAGAAAACGCATGATAATTACCCTCGGTCTTGCTCCCGTTGGGGGAATTTCTCTTAACGCTCTATGTGCCCTTTCCAGATTATAGGCATCTCCATATGGTGTGGGGCCAAACAGTTTAAGCAACATTTCCTGAATGTAGGAAATGCACTCTAAACCTTCGGCTCTCTCTGGCAGCCCTACCAGAATTAGGTTGTTCCTCCTGCTTCTCGACTCTTGGTCTTCAATGCTCTCCTCCAACTTTTTAATTTGCCTTTTAACCACTACCAACTCTTGCTCCACTGTGGAGAGTTTCCTCTCTTGAGATGCAAGTCGGGCTTCAGCATTGTCCATCCTCTGGGCTAACAACTGTAGCGCTGGTTTCACTTCTGCAAAATCCATGACCAGCCCCTTTAAGAGCTGCTTAATTTCCAGGATGTCTCCTCCATTCGAGCTGGCTACCCCTTCTGTATTTGCCACTTGCTCCTGTTCTCCTGGGGTTCAGGATTGTGATTTAGGACGTTTAGAGGCTGGGGCCCTTCCAGCCAGAGACTCGCCGATCTCGGGATCCATTTTACTTTAAAATGGCGGTCTAACTTTACCACCGGCTGCTTACCACAGATCGTGAACAAAACACCAAATCGCGGGTTGCCACTCATCAGAACCACGTCCGGGCGCTTTGCTGAGCTGAGAGAGCTCTTTAAGGATTGTTAATTTTGCCTTGTGATGTTATATGGGGTTATTAATCAGTTGAAGGGCCTAGGAGCAGCGCGAGGGATGTCTTATCTGACCAAGCTCATCACGTGATCCAGCTGTATTTGGTATTTAAAGAGGTGTTTCATTTTGTCTATAGGGAATTATGCATCAAGTTGAATTCTGTGGATGAGTAACTCTTGAGGTATATTGAAATAGTAATTATAAGTTGGAATTTTTAGAAATTACTACCTGCTCCACATTTTCATTTTCGATTATATAATATAGATTGTTTATTTCACAGAAACTGAAGATACTCATTTGAAATAAAGGAGATTGTACCCCTGCCCCCATGGCAGACACTTTTTTGGTTATTAGTGAATTTGGGCATATCATTTAAATTTACAGGTCAGTTCCACCTGTGGTACTTTTTTGCATTTATATTGTTATTGATAATAGATTAATTAATTTCTTGTGTGTACTGGGAGCCTGAATATGCATTATAAATAGAATATAGATAGGTCTGTGTTACAGTAATTCCTATCAGAGGTTCTGGGGACACAAGAAACTCCAGAGAGAACCTCAGAGGTTTCTTGTGTCCCCAGAACCTCATGATGGAATTTCTGCCTTGGAAACACCAGAACCTATTTGTTATTTTTGTAATATATGGATGCGAGGAATTTTCTTAAGTTCTTATTTCAGTTGCCGCGGGTCTGCAGAGTTCGCCAGACTCAGAGTGTTTCTCACTTCTCATTTGCACACACCCCCAGCTCCCGATCCATTCCCGCTTCTTTCAGCGAAAAAACACCAAAAAAACACATGGTTCATAAAGTAGTCGAGTCCGGTAGTCCCAACGATAGTATTACGGGGACTGGAAGTATAGTATTATTGGGCCAGAAGTATAGTATTATGAGCACTGGAAGTATAGTATTATGGGACTAACTAATCTATTACAAGAATTTTTTTGTATGGTTTTTGGGGGTATTATTTTAAGAATCCATATATTACAATATAAATATGTATTTTCTATATTTTGTACAGAGAGCTCCAGTGTCTGATGAAGGAACATTGGTTCTGAAACATAACACAGTCTGTCTAAGGAGCACCGAGTAGAAAATATTGAATGAAAAAATTATTTTAAGAAGCGTAATAAAACAGTTCATATTGGATTTGAGGTTGAGAAAGTGTTTCCCTTTTGTTTGACTTTGCTATTTATCCATTTCTTCACCTTCTCCCTCACATTACATAAGGCTTTCCAAGATTCATCATACAAGGAATAAATCTTCTTTAGATTTATTTACAAAAAGGAACCTTGGAAGACTATATGGTGGACACATTGTTTATTTGGTTGCCATAGAATGGTACACAAACATAAGATTGCTAAATGGTAGTCAGATTTATGGACAGGATGAAGTTAAACAAAAACACACAAAATAATGATAAATGTAAAATGGCATGCAGCTGAAACATATGCTAAGTATTAGCTTTAAGGTACATAATGTGGGATATCCAGAAGGTTCACTACAAGAGCCTTTGTGGACCATTGTTGGACATGTCACATGCATGACACTGAATAGACAGTTTGGGTGCAGCATTAAATATATGAAAAACAGAAAAAAAGGCATTATCTTCTAAGTAACACATAATCAATCTCTAGGGTGAGTACTGCAAATGTATGCATTGCAAATGTAATTTGCTTAAACTTTTTTTTTCAGCTGAATGTCATACTACTGGCCCAGCCTTATCTGAGAATGACCCATCTCAAAATGGAATGTTTTGTGATCCAAATTTAGTTTCTGCTGTCAGAGTTCCTGCTCTATTACACTGAAATTTCAGCATTTCTTATTTTAAAAGTGTCAATTTGATCTCTATAAGTTTCATCACTTGTGGCTGATTTAGAAAGTAATTTATATATTCTATCTCTTAGGCCTAAATGTGTGTGGGGTACCTCATGGATCAGTCCTGGGGCCAGTCTTCTTTAATATCTTCATCAGTGACATTGCAGATGGACTGGAGGGTAAGGTTTGTCTGCTTGCAGATGACACCAAGATCTGCAACAGAGTAGATGATCCAGATGGGGTGGGCAGAATGAGAAGGGATCTGGATAAACTAGCAAAATGGTCGGAATAGTGGCAACTGGGGTTTAACACAAAGAAGTGCAAGATCATGCACATAGGGAAGAGAACCCCTGAAGCCACCTATAAGCTGGGAGGGGAGTTGCTGGCAGTCACAAGGGAAGAAAGAGACTTGCGCGTCATCATCACCGATGACCTGAAATCATTCAGGCAGACCTCTAAAGCAGTAGGTAAGGCTAGAAGGATGTTGGGGTGTATTAATAGGGGTATTGCAAGTCAGAAGAGGGAGGTAATAATCCCTCTTTACAAGACACTAGTTAGGCCCCATCTGGAGTACTACATGCAGTACTGGAGGCCACACCTTCACAAGGACATTAACCAAATTGAGGCAGTCCAGAGAAGGGCAACCAAAATGGTGCAGGGACTGCATCAAAAAACATATGAGGACAGATTAACTGAACTTATTATATATACCCTAGAGCAAAGAGAGGGAGAGAGGTGACATGATTGAAACATTCAAACACATTAAGGGCATTAACAAGGTGAATGAGTCTAACATGCTTCAATATAAGAAAGTTAGCAGGACAGGAGGACACAGCATGAGATTAGAGGGAGGCAGATTAAGGGGTAATGTGAGGAAGTTTTTTTTCACAGAAAGCGTGGTGGATGCATGGAATGGCCTACCTCAGGAAGTGGTGGATATGAATACAGTGCAGGGCTTCAAACAGGCATTGGATAGGCATAAGGGAGCAATACAGATGAGTATGAATGGATAGGCCATTGACAGAGCAAAGGCCTGTGGCACATTCATAAGGTAGAAAAAGAAATGGGCAGAGTGGATGGGCCTTGCGGTCCTTATCTGCTGTCAACTTCTATGTTTCTATGTGAATACTGCCAATAGTTAGCCTGAGCCTTCTGTTTCTCAGATTTCTGAGACAGTTCCTGAATATCTATATTTATATCCTCCCATGACTGTGAAGGACTAGCATAAAGCCAAAATACAGTACAAAGTGTCAGGAAACAAATAATTGATCTGCTGCTTTTTTATGTCTGGTAATTCAAGGAGAGATGTATTAAGTCTCCATCTTCCTTTCTCGCTCATAGAGAAGTGTGTTCCAAATGTCAGCTGACAACTTAAAAATAAGTGGTCTGAGAATTCCACTTGGCATAATTTAAAAGTATTAGGTTTTAAGGAGAGAGGTACAAATAAACAGTTCATCCAGGTTGACAGATTATTTCTAAAATACTTTTTACCACTTTTAGAATGCAGAGAATTAAACACATTAGTTTAATCTGCTACTTTAACAATATTTCGTAAAGCAGTGACATTACCATACACTTTCTTTGCCAAGCTCCCTTTATTAACATTATCCAACTGGGAATTAAAGTCTCCTCCTAATACTATATGTTTTGAGCAGCATAAATAAGGCCTTACTTTATCCAGCAGAGTTATACATGCAGTCTTAACCTGCCTGGCATAAATATTTATTAGATGAAAGACTGCAGTATAATACAAAAATGATGAGGTATACTGCAGGGAACAGTGTAATTCAGTGGCAATTAAACTCTTTTGTCATGCAGCATTTTGTGACATGTTATTTACTGCAAGTTGCTGTGTTGCACATGGATGGCTCCGCTGTATGTGATACCTAATAATAAAGATCTTCCTGGAAAAATATCCACCAATTCAGTCACCCGAAACCCAGTTCCTTGAAAAAGAATCTCCACCCCATTTGTTCTATCCTCTCCAAATGTCCAAAAGAAGGCCCCATACCCATTATTTTTTTTACTTGCGCTATACCAAATAAGGAGCATAACCTTGTTTCTTGCAAAAAGAAATTCAAACTTAGAGTGGTATAAATATGAAAAAATATCTTCTCTTCTTTTTGTATATTTAATGCTGCAGGATTCAATGAGGCTATGTGGATAGGGCTCAAGGAAAAGTGAAAGCGTAGTTAAGAAATAAAGCACCCCTTTATATTACCCCACCCCCTCTTTCACAGTTTTGTCTTCTTTGTCTAGGTTTCTTTGAGCTTGGTCCATCTTCTCCTTCTGTCTCAGAGGATGAGAAAGCATTTGAGGACCTGAAGTGGACTGAGTTAGTAGAGAAATCTGAGTCCAGGTGGGCCAAGAAAAAGCAGACATCCTGAATAGGTACGTCTGCTCAGTTGGTAGAGATATCTGAGTCAAGAAGGACCAGGAAAGAGCAGACATCCTGAACAGGTACTTCTGCTCAGTCTTCATGGGTGTGTGCAGCAGCCCACCAGGGGGCAGCAGGAACAAAGTGTGTGCATGTGTGTGTGTGGGGGGTTGAACACAAGTCCATTTTCAGAGGAAAGAGTCCTGAAGGGACTTGTAGGTCTGACATGTATGTGAGCATCTAGAGTAGACTGACTAAGTAGAGACACCTGAGTTTAGCTGGACCAAGAAAAAAAAAACACACAGACATCCTGAACAAGTACTTCAACTCAGTGGAGGGTGCTGGTTGACCACTAGGGAGCAGCAGGAAGAGAGGGTGGACACAAGTCCATTTTCAGAGGAAGGAAACCCAAATGGACTTGCAGCTCTGAAAAAGAAAGAAAAGGGTCCCGAAGAGACTTGCATCTCCGAAAGTGAGGATGTGGAGCAGACTGAGTTAGTAGAGGTAGTTTGTGCAGTTGAGGAGGGAGGCAGAACACCAGGGAGCAGCAGAAACAAAGGTGGGGGAGATGGACACAAGTCCATTTTCAGGGGAAAGATTCCTGAAAGGACTTGCAGCTCTGAAAGTGAACAAGGCTATGGATCAGACAGAATACACCCAAGGGTACCAAAGGAACTGAGGGAGGTGCTAGCTACATCACTGGCAGCTCTATTCAACAGTATTACTTGACTGTCTTGAGGAATCAGTGGGGACAGTTTTATGATTGTCTTGTTCGTGCAATGGGCACCTAAGAGTCAGAATGGATAAAGAGGCCTCTTCTTGAGGCCTAGGTCTTGAAAGCATAGCTTGCTTGTTGAGCTTTTTTAGGAGCCAGTATATTGTAGTGGTTAAGGACACTGAGCTGAAAACCTGGAGACCTGGGTTTGAATACCATCTGCCCCCTCTTGCATACTATGTTATGCTGAGCAAATCACTTAACTTTATTTACTCCTAGGTCACACCTGGAAACAAGCACTGGCTTAGTGTGACTTCCCTGGTTAAACAATCTCCCTTTCCCCTTTTCCAGGATATTCTCCTGATCAAAGCCACCAGACCTATTTATTTATGCCCTGGAACAAGTCTGGAATTTGTGCCCTTTTTCTTATTTGAAAATGTAATGGCTCATCATATTGCCATGCCTAGACTCTACACATAAGCCACACTGCACTTGATCACATGACTGGAAAGAAAGGAGAGGGAAGATATGATAGAGACTTTCAAGTACCTTAGGGGACTAAACAGGGTGCAGGTGGAAAGCATATTTCAGAGAAAACTCTGCACAACAACAAGGGGGCATGATATGAGGCTGAATGGTGGAAGGCTCAGGGGTAATGTTAGGAAGTACTTTCTCACTGAAAGGGTGGTGGAGCCATGGAACAGCCTTCCAGCAGAAGTGGTAGGGGCAAAACAAATACAGGGGTTCAAGAGTTCATGGGATAGACATAAGGGTACCCCAGAGATGTGCAAAGCAGGAGAGTTGCATATCAAATAGGATCTGGGGCTGCAGCAGTGAGTAGGGAAATGGGTAGACTAGGTTGGTTGTATGGTCCTTTATCTGCTGACAGATTCTATGTTTCTACTGCTCAAATGTGTTTTTGCTCCACATTTGTAGCAGGATTCAGGCTGTCCCACACAGAAACATACTCATCTATCCTTACAAAGAAAAGAAAAAACTGGTAGGAAGATGGAATAACCTCAGTGCTGGACTGTTTCTCTTCACCTCAAATCTCCAACCTCTCATTCAGATTTTCTCTTTGTTCATAATAGGTTCTGGTTGCCCCAGCACTTCCCATCTCTGCAATAACAAGAAATGGATGTCACTGAACTAACCCCTTTGCTGTGAAACAAAACAATCACATTTTTATCAAACATTTTGTTAAGGGAATGGCTAAAAGGGGGCTCATAATGGAGAGGTTTTCACTTGATGATATTTTAATCAAAATCTTTCCAAAATCTGGACTGTTCTGAAGCTAGTATTCTCCCCCAGTTACACATATTAAGGCATAAATCTCCGATGAGAAGAACTGCAAATATTCTTTCAGCAGTTTTCTGGCCACATAAACCCTGTCAGGGTGTTCCATGAGCTCCCACAGTACTTCAGTCTGATCACATTGTTTCTTGGGGCCAGCTCAGCACTTTGTTGCAATAAGTCCACAAAGCATGGCCTAGTGTGGGTCTTCTAGATCAAATGCCAGACAGTCTTGGTCAGAATTTGAGTTCTGAGCAGTACTTTCGTGCTGTTGTGTAACTGAAATATTTTCGGATCTTCGGTATGCCTCTCTTGGTGTACAAGATTCCCTTCTTGGTGGTTTGCCTGAGCTGTCTGGTCTGGTTGTGTCCCCCCCCCCCCTTCTTTTTCCACTGAAGATAAAGACTAGTCAAGCGGTGCTGAATTATTTACTACAATACTATCAATTTGGCTTTCAGATAATTCTGCAGTACTATCCAGATTCTCTTCCTCCACAGCAGGATCAATATCTGTCAGTATTTTGCTCTGTGTCAAGCATTGTCTCTGTAATAGAATCAGACTCTAGATTTTCATATGTACCTGCTGCCTTTGGAGTAGAAACTTCAGGTTGTGACTGTAGCTTTATAAGAAGGAATCATGTTTCCCTCGTGTCTCTCCTTTTCTGCATTCTCCTGTGCTCCTGACTCAAGTCTCTCAGCTGTAATCAGTTGTTTAGCTTCACTAGTAATTTTTACCTATATGTCTATAAGTACAGTTACTGTGTCTCTCATGGTTACAAGAGTGCATTCTCGAGTTCTTTGGCTGAAAGAACTGTGAAGTGAAGTGAAGCTAAGCTGTTCTGGCAGACAAAGAACTTGGGATGAAACTCTTATAACCATAAGAGATGCAGGAAATGTACTTATGTTATAAATCATGTTGAATACCTTTGTTTAAAACATAGAATTTGAATTTAAAAGCAATATGTTTTACTTTGCAGAATATTGAAGAATCTCCTTTGTGAGAAATAGACTTTGCCAGCTGAACTTAGAGCTTCAGAACTTTACTATGTGCATGAGACACCCTCTTATTGTTATGAGAGTACCTGGAATGTTTAGAAATAAATCATGCTGATTGGATAAGAATGATGTTATGATTTATAATTCTGAACAGTGATCCACACAGCAGCCCTCTCCTCTGTCTCTGGGTCTGCATGCAGGTACAAGTTAGTAACATGCTCATGCTGTGTGAGACGGCATCTGGAATGTTGATATTCTCCTCACTTGTGCTTCAGCCATACTTGGGTCTGTTAATCCTGTCTCTCCTGTTCCTGGTAAATCAGGTACATATTTCTTTCCCAGGGATTGCTTTGACTACTGATCATCGGGTCTCAATCTGTGTCATCAACCCAAACTCCTTGTTTATTTTTTTCTCCAGCCCACGTTCTTAAGGGTTATTTCTGGTGACAAAGGCACTTTTTCATGAAGTTTTTAAGTGAAACCTAGAACCTAGGTTCCGCCTCACGGTCTGTGGCCTACTTTGATCCTGCTTGTTCAGCTAAGCATAGAAACACAGAACTTGATGGCAGGTAAGGGCCACTTGGCCCAACCAGTTTGCCCTCTTTTACCTAATTACTGTACATTATTATCCAGGGATGCAGCTAAGAATTTTGGGGACTAGGACAAGTCACTTGAAACAGACCCCTGTCTCCCATACCAGATAATGCCAGGGGTAACGTCAACTTCTCAGATGGGCCCCAATTAAGCTTGGGGTCCAGGACAGATCCCCACTTGTCCCACCATTACTGCGGCCCTGTTATCATCACAGACTGTACTTGATCTACAGATCTTTCTCCCTTCCCCCTTCCTTCCCATTATAATTCCCTTGTGGCTATCCCATGCATTCTTGAACCCCGCCACTGTCATTTCCCCCACCATCTCTGCTGGAAGGTTGTTCAAGGAATCCATTACTCTTTCTGCGAAGAAATTCTTCCTAACATCTTTCCTGAATCTATCCCCCTCCAGCTTCATAGCATGTCTCCTTGTTCTTAAATGCTTTTTCTTCTGAAAAACACTTTCCTTCTGAACCTTATTTACTCCTGTGAGGTATTTAATGATCTTTATCATATTCCCACTCTCCCTTCTCTGTTCCAGGGTGTACATATTAAGGTTCTTTAGTCTCTCCTCATAGCACTTTTGATGTTGACCCTGCATCAATTTAGTTGCCCTCCTCTGGACTGTCTCCATGGTGTCTATGTTCTTCCGGGGATGTGGCCTCCAGAACTGGACACAGTACTCTAGGTGGGTTCTTACCAGAGATCTATATAGAGGTATCACCACCTCCCTCTTTCTGCTGGTGATACCCCTCCCTATGCACCCCAGCATCCCATTAGCTCTTCCAACTGCCCTGTCACACTGCCTGACCATGTTTAGGTAATCTGATTTGATTACCCCTGGGCTCTCTTTTCTACTTTGTGGTAGTTAATACCACTCCACCCATTTTGTACTGTGCCCTTGGGATTCTGTGCTGTAAGTGCATTATTTTGTACATTTTTTTTAACAATTTAGTATGCTTTATTAACATTTTCAAAGCAAACAGTACATACAGTACATCTCATGGTAGCATTAAACAAGTCAGACTGGCAACTCTACAAAACCCCTCCCCTCCTCCTCCTCCCCTCTCCCTCATACCCACCTCCACCCCTTCCCAGTCAACATTCCTTTACATTATTTAACTGTCAAAATCACCTCCCCCCAGATAATTCACACCCCTCCCCCTTGGATCAGCTGGATTAGGAAAAAACTACAGTGTATCTCCTGCTGCAGAACATATTATAATAATGTGCTTAAACCTATTTAGTCACATAGTTCCTTCATATATGGGAGTTGGACTGCTAATCTTTTAAATATCCTTATACCTCTCAGCTAAAAACAGTGAGAACTGCTCCCACCTTCTATTGAAGTTATTTAGAGTATGGAATTGTAACGCTATCACCTTTTCTGCATAAAAGCTGTATGCAATTCCTGCATCCATTCTCTAAAAGGGGTTAAAAGATCTTTGATCCAATACCTAATGATTAGAAGCAGTGTCACAGCAGAAGTAAGAGCCATATAATATTTGTGTGTCTGTAATGGTATGGCTGAGAGGTTGCCAAGTACACATGTTTCAATATTAAAGTTGTCTATCCCTTCAAATAAAGGGTTCAAAAATGTTATTGTTTGTTGCCAGAAGATTTGAATTTTGAGGCAAGTCCATATCAGGTGCATAAGAGAGCTGGGCTCTCGTCGACATTTCTGGCACATTACACTTTGTCTCTTGTCCATAAGATGTAGTTTAATTGGTGTGTAATACAAATTGTGGAGCACATTAAACCTGATCAGACGCAATCGGTCTTGCTTTACAAATCTATAATTACTTCTCCAGATTGATTCCCAAGTTGAAGTGTCATAGGGAAGGTCTGCGGCATGTTGTCAGTAAAATGCTATTGGAGAGTGGTTGTCCCCAGCCATATTGGACAACAGCTTATAAAACAGTGCTATGGATCTTGGCTGAGTGGCCAGTTTAAATAAATCCTTAAAAAAAACTGAAGCCTGTACAGACAAAAGGTGGATGTCCGAGAGCTGTATTGACACATTGTTTAATCTGCAGGTATTTGAAAAATGTACTTTTTTTTTGCATTGAAACCCAGCTGCCATAGCCTTGACCACTCTTCTTGTTTTCTTAGGTCTCTGTTCATCCTTTCCACTCCCCCTGGAGTGTCCACCCTATTGCAGATTTTGGTGTTGTTGGGCTGGAGGTCATCATTAGTGTGTGTGTGTGCATCTCATCAATCAGATTAATAAAGGACAACTGATGTTGTGATAGTTAGCCTTTTAGACTCCATGAACTCAGCATGATCATAAATGCTGAGGCAGGCAGGATTTGTATTCCTTTATTAGATTAAATAAACACAGTACACCTATGAGGTACTGTGGTAGGTACATTATTAGATCCTATGAGCTCAGAGAACACTGAGACAGATAGAACAAAATTATATGCATAATACCTTTCTATAATAGGTCTTAGATGGACACATGCATGCTGGTTCATTAAATAAATATATTCTCTTAGAACTTATTAGACATTAGTTTTAATGCATAACACATACTAATAGGCACACCTTAGCTTGCATCACTAAAGGGTTAAAATGGATAACTAAGAATTAGGAGAAAAATACTATTATAACCGTAAGGCTTTGGTGGAAAAGAATATGGCAGGAAGGAGTACTATACTCAGAGAACCATGATATAAAAAACCCGGATGTATGTTTACTTCATACTCAGGAAATAATGGTATGGGAACTCAGACTGGTCGCACTCCCTCATGATTGTTTCCTGAAATTTAGATGACAAGACTGTCAGCTAAATTATAACCACTTCCTTAAAGATGGGCTAACAAAACTATCTTGTTTGTACAGACTGCAGGTACCTCACCTTAAAGTTATTTTTATGTACCAAACAAGGAAGTTACTACATAAGCCATTTATGAGGTTATTTTAAACCAGTCAGACAAACATACACATTATTTGTGGAGTCAGCAGAAGCTTGTGGGGGGGAAATAATATATATATAAAGAGGCTAGTCCTTACCCATTTTGTTGTGCAGTTCATACTAGCAATGGCATATCAACCTTCCCTCTGCGTGATCCTGCTATCAATGGGCCCTAGGGATGACTGCAACGTGTCCCATGCAGTCACATGTAGAGGCAGTGTGCAAGTCCGATGACACAAATACATGCATGCTGCCCAAAAGAGGCATGCATGACAGGTGCTTAGTGTGCGCACAACCAGATGTGTGTAGTTATACACAAGCACCCCATGTGTGCAGTACACAGGGGCAGAGATGTGAAGTAGCATGCATAAGGAGGCTAGGCATGCATGCACAATGGCACATGCATCAGAATGCTGTGGAAGTGGTGTTTTATATGATAGACATGCCCAGGATTGCATAGAGTAGTGCAAAGCATCTGGAGGAAGCCAGTACAGGTGTGCAGGAGGCAGCAGACTGCCACCACGGGACTGATGTGCACGCTTACATGATGTGGTAGCACATAGACATGAGACAACAGTGGTTGCACATGGCCACATGCCACCACAAAGGCACTGCCATGCTGCAAGGTGGGTACACAGCACAGTGGGCAGAAGAAGCAGCTGCACATGGCATGGAGCAGTAACGAACACACACTACCGCATAACAGGGCGTGCAGGGGCAATGGCACACTCACCAGTGGAACATGCAGATGCCATGCTGCTGAAGCAGCATGGCTGCACCAGCAGGACACTGCCTGGTGCATGGCTGCACATGGGTGCATGCCCATGACAGCCAGTGCAAGCAACAGGCAAGGCTAAGCTGATGACAGACATCCCCCCGAGACAGTGACCAGACAGTGGTATGCAACACAACATTTATTGCCAGAGGCGTACAGCACAATACAGGCTGGAACATCAACAATCACCTGCCCCCCAACACATCTGCCCAGAGACACATGGCCCCCCAACCCCCTCAGGGCCACCCATACATCCTGCAACCCCTACTGCACACACCCCTGCACAACTGCCAGCACCCCCAACAGCGGACAGCCCAACAACAGACATCAAATGCAGCCCACCCCCTGTCCAGCAGCCCAGTGCTGCAGCAGTCCCCACACAACCCACATTGCCAGTCCAAGGCAGCACAGTTCAGCCCCACTAGAGGCCAAAAGGCATATATCTCCCATGCCCGATAGGCATTGTTCTCATAGCAGAGGTCCCCTCCTTTGCCCTTCAGGTTCAGGAACCAGGGTAGCCATTCACAGTACTGCATGCGCCTCACTGGGCAATTAGACACTATTGACCTTTTCCCAATCCTGCTGCACCTGGAGTGTCAGCTCCAGGTGGCCAGGCATGCCATGGTGGTCTTGTGGAACACAAGGGACAGTAGTAAGTACACCACATGCCAGCACATCTGCCAGAGACCCAGGACCCATGCCTGGCCACCCACATATCTATACTCACCTTCTCAAATGTCCTGATGGCCCACAGGTCACCGTGGCCCCAATTGTTGATGTAGTGTTGCTCAGACACATGGAAAAGGTGTCCAGGGAACTGCACCTTGCATGTCAGCATGATGCCAGCCATGATTCCATGCCACACAAATGAGCACTGCTCATGGCAAATGCATGTGTGCTGCACTCCCATAGGCCACATGGTGGCAGGGAAATGCCCCCTTTACAGGGCATGGACATGTGACAGGCAGTATATCATGGGCTTCAACTTCCATTGCACTGAAGCGCAGGAAGGTGCGATTGTGCACCAGGATGTGTCCTAGTGTACTGTTACACGTCCACCTAATAGCCAACCTCACCGAGAGACATGTTCCTCACTCAGCTGGATGCCACAGCATTGCAGGACACTCACTTCCTTGAGAGGTTCAGGCTACCATGGCTGGCCATTGCACAGCTGTGTGGTAGCATCCACAGCGACGTCAAACCATGCACACGGCAATCACACACCATGTCTGTAGAGACGAAGATGCTATGCGACCTATGATACTATGCCACCAGATCATTCCAAGGTGTGACAGGCAATGCTGTAGGTGTGGGGCAATTCTCAGTGTCCAGGGCTGTGACACAGGTGACAGATACTCTCCTCAAGCACCTTGGAGAGCACGTCACATTCCCATCAATGCCAGTGGACAGTGGACCTCAGGACAATGAAAGAGGCATTCTACAGCATGCATGGAATGCCTACTGTGTGCAGTGTCATCTACTGCACACACATTGCTATACTCACACCGTGGAGCCATGACGAGGCTTATCACAGCATTAATTGCCAGGTGGTTTGTGATGCCAGGGGCATGATTATGGATGTGTGTACCAAGTACCCAGGCTCTACCCATGATTTCTACATCCTGGATGGCTCCAGTATGGGTGTAATGCTATGTGCTGGATGACTGGATGGGTGGCTGCTTGATGAGTTGCAATGCCATAGCAAGCTATGGGACATGTGTCATGGTTACACTGTAATGCACTAACATTTACTTCCTCCTTCTGCAGGTGACAGTGGGTATACACTGTGGACTAATCTTATGACCCCCTTCCATGCCCCTGCCACACCTGGAGAGGTTGCCTACAACACAGCACACAAGCGGACCAGGGTCATCATAGAGAGGACTATTGGACAGTAGGAGATGCGGTTCCATTACCTGGACCACACTGGCAGAAAATTCATGTTGAGTCCCACAAAGGCATGCAAGGCATTCACGGTGTGCATGCTGCACAACATCGTGAGGAGGGAGAATGTCCTGATGCCTGATGTGTCCTCCGATGTGCCCACAGATGATGGGAATGATGTGGTGTCCATCCGCGTGCCAGGGATGGCAGGGTCCACTAAGCCTAGCAGGTGCTTGTGGAGGGCACGTTCAGGCATTGATGCTGCAGAGTGTGTGCACCCAGTGGTGAGTGACATGGCAGTTGCACCATGTCTTGGCATGCTTCTTTGCCACAGCAATGTGTAGTGGTGTGCCCAGCAATGCTGCCAAGCCCAGCTTGTTGGTGGCATCATGGGCCAGGGTGTGGGATGGCCTAGTGGTGGTGCACAATGATGACAGCTGCCTGAGTGCATCATGCCTCAGGGGGTGGGTGGGTGTGTTTGTGTGTGCGTGTGTGATGGGTGTGTGTGCACCACTGTGCAGTGCCTGTAATGGGCACTGTGGTGCATCTGGGTGTGTGGCATGTGACGTGCACTGGTGCTTGTGTCCGCATCAGGCATGGCCTGTCATGGTGCACTGTGCCCATGTGCTACCCTGTACTCTCAGCAGCTGGGTGTGCCTGGAGCCTTGTGAATACATGGCTGCCGAGTCTGCACTCTGGTTGCTTGCTGCAGGGTACACCTCTACCCCTGCATCTGACTGTGGGACTGTCCATCCCAGTGCCCTCACTATTGGTTCCATCTGATGGGGCCCCATGCACATTGTGGACTGCTGGCACTGTGGCAGGACAGTATGCCTGCACTGGCTGTGACTCCAGTGACCATGGGTCCACAGTGTCATGTGCACTGGACATGGTGTCAACTCGGCATAGCGAGGTCTGGTCATCCCCCTTCTCAGTGCGTGGTGTGCAGCCTGCTGGTGGCATGTACTGCATGCCCATGTTGGTTGCCACTGGTCATGCATGCGGTCCCATCCGCACCACAGTGGTGATGTTCCGTACTAGTTCCTGGATGCCCTCCAATGCCACCGCACACCGCAGGATGGCCATGTGTATCGACCATTGGACTGTGGTCTGCTCCTCCACCACCACCATCTGATCACACTGTGCCTCCAGCCTGTCATGTTCTGGTTGCTGCAATTGACGGTACTGCCCCTCCATGTATGTCTGTGTCCTGCTGGCCCTGGTAAGTGTCCAGGTGCGGTCTGAGGGGTCCTTGTTGCCATTGTCGGTGTGTGTTTCCATGGTGTCTGGCCACTGTGTTGGTCTGGGGGGGCAGCTACTGGTGCCCAGTTTTGTGGTGTTTGCAATGCCAGCTCCTGTGCAGCATACAGTGCCAGTTATTCCCCTATGGGGGGGCTGCGTGTCTGTCCCTGCAGCCGTGTCATTGCCTGTCCCAATGTCCTCTTTTCAGGGGACATTGTTGCTGTCCTCCCCAGTGGGCATCTTTGTTGGGGTCTCCATTTCTGCCACCTTACCTGTTGGGACCAAGTTACAGGTTAGGTGGGTGCTGGCCAGTCGCCCTCCACTGCAACTACCTGCCATGTGCATACCTACCTGTATGCTCCTCTCCTTGGTGCCTTACTGCAAGTGTTGCTGTTGTCACAGTGCAGGCATGCAGCACCATGATGTTTGCCACTCCACCTATGCTGGGACATGTGCCACCTATGGGTACAAGGCATGGCTGTTAGTTGGCACGTGTCTGGCTGTGGAGTCCCTGCCATATGTCTGTGCCATCCCTACTTGCTGTGCTGTCCACACCTTCCAACTCTCTGTTGTTGGTGACATCTGTGAGTGTCTCCAGCACCAGGCAATCCAGGGGTGTCAGCTGGCTGTCGGTGCAGGGTGATCCACCCCCCTTGCCTCTGCATGCCCTGCAGCCAGTGGCAAGTTTCCACTTGACGCTGGTCCGCAGGTCATGCCATTTGTGCTTTATGGCCACTATGGTCCATGCCTCTGTCCTAGCAGCATTGACAGCAGCCTGTATGTCTAGCTACAGTGAGGTCTTTACCATGGCCGGTGCGGCTGGGGCCTCCACACCATACAGGCAGCTGTAGTGCTGCTGTATGTCGGCCACCATTACAGCGACCTTCTCATTGGTGAAGTTGCTTGCCCTGGACCAGCACACCTCCCATCTGCATCCTTGTCCATGCCCATGTCCACCTCGTCATGCACCCCCTCAGTCTCCGATGCTTGCTGCACCTCTTGCTCCTCATCCTTTTCCTGGTTCACCATTACATTATGCGCATTCCTGTCATGCAGCATTCACAGGCAGGCATTCGTGTGGGGATGGTGCACTGCCTTATATGGTGGGATCATGGGGCGTTCCCACATACTGCTCCTCTGCCCACTGTGCCTGTGCAGTCCACTGTGTGGCATCCTCCACAATGTCTCCTGTTCATGCTGGTCTTTGTGCATGCAGCATGTCTCTATGCTGCTACCTGCCGCATAGCTGAGTGCCACGCCTATGCTGTTTTTTAGTGTATTTTCTGCACTTTCATGCATCGGGCCCATCAATGTGAGTATGAGGTAATTATACTTTGCATAGCAGTTAGCCAAATGAAACAGGATATAATTTTACAATGCATATTTGAACTGCATGTGTATTATGTGTTCTGATGGGTTAGTAATATGATGGTTCAGGGAATTGAATATATCATGTTATATGTCTGTGTCTTTCTGTTCTGAACCCCTGTGAAATAAATTGGGTTTTGCCATAATTGTCACAATAACTGTCTACAAGAACTTTTATTGCTGATATTATAACTGTAAGTAAACCCTCAGATATAAGTTATAACAAATCACAAATCCAACAATTGGCTGACTGAACTGGGTGGAATCAGACAGACACAGATTTAAACGCATCAGGCTGCTGTAGTTAAGGGTTGCCACCTCAACTGCAGCATACCAAAGTGAAGTTTTGTCCTTCAGACACCTTCAATAGGCTATATAATAGGAAATTCAGAAAAAACTGTTAGGGATTATGTTGAAGAATATATTAAAATGCATGTGGGGTGGGATTTTTTCCACACCAGATGTCATGTCATAAGGGAAACCATGGCATTATGTTAAAACTAAGCTAGAAACAGAAGTTTTGAGCAATAAAAAGATTCCTGGCCATAAGCAGAAAGGAATCATTGTACAAGAACTGGTCTGTGCTGTGCAGGCTTTGCAAGAATGAGTCTCTGTACTCAAACAAGAATGTAGATCTAAAAAGAAAGATATGCTTAACCTTAGAACAGAATTAGAAGAAAAAATACAACAGCTGCAGGAATGAAACCAAGATTTTAGCAGTACTAATATTGTTTTAGCCACATAAGTTACTGAATACTGTCAACAGATTCAGGAATTACAGCAGCAGCTAGAACAAGCTGAGGAACAAGTGGACACATTAAAGTATATTAGGCTAAAGGGGCAGTTAAAGGAATTCTCTACTGTAGGCACAGATATTCTGTCAATACCTCATCTTCAGCCCCTCCACTTTATCCTGCTGTCATGGGGGGGGGCCCAGGTCACTTTACTCCACTTTACCTACTATTGAGGGGGGGGAGCACCACTTGAACCTCTGAAAGCTACTTATCAGCCAGATGCTCAGGGTGCAACCCGATGGACTGTGGTATAACATAGGACAGCCCCTATGACCACTTCAATGTTAAATATGTATATTAAGGACTTTGGTCCCCCACCTTAAGGCACAGATATTAATAGTTGTACCAAATGGCTCTGCACACTCCTGAGCATTACTGAGGCAGATGGGTGCTCCCAACAAGAGACCCCGTGGGTCTGTGGGAGACTTATGGGGGAGGAAAAATGGTCTAGGTTGTGAGAAGCAGTGCACACCAATACCGCAGGACTGACAACCTAAGCCATTTATGATGAGTGCATCTGTACTCTTACAGGTATCCAGTCCCGCACTGGTATTTTAGGTAAATTGAAGGAGTATCAGAATGAAACCCCCAGGGAGTTTAATGCACAGGCATGTCAAGCTTATCATGCATTGCCTAATCACCCTAACAGAATAGACTTATCATACCGTCACATGTATTTGGAGGGTATGTTGCCCCGTACCAGAGAAATGGTGTGAATGGTAATAACTGCTGAGATGCTTATGGATGATATAGTCGCTAAAGCACAACATGCTTATTTTATGCAGGATAACATAGATGACAAAGGTAAACCTAAACCAGTCCATGAAAACAAAGCTTTTCAAATAGAAGGTGGTGAACAGGGTGAGCAAACCCCCCATTACCACTACAACAGGCAAGACAGACGTAGAGGTAGAGGTAGATATAGAGGTAACAGAAACAGATCTTTTAGAGGCAATAGGGGTTACCAGGGAGATAGGAGAGGTTAGCAAGACAGATGTAGTATCTACCAGGATGGCCAGGATTGGCAAGTAAGAGACCAGCAACCTGGGGACATGGATATAAGTTCAAATCCCACCACCAAGGAGCTACAAGCACAAATACAAAGGTTGCAGGAAGAAAACAATCAGTTGCATAATGCAGCTGTTGGACCCACACTCTAACACAGCCACTAGGAGCACTGAGCCCTCATCCCACCTTTAACAACTGTCTGCCCAATTACACTAGACAGGTGGGGATGCCCCCAGGTTATGGCTCATATTGAGGGTGTTCGAAATACAACAGTTACTTTAGGTATGGGGGCATGTATTTCAGTATTGGGAACGTGGTTCAAGGCAGAGCACTCTGCTCACACAATGAACATTCAAGGACTTTTTGATGCAATAATCACTGCACCACTGACACAACCTATTCACGTTGCAATTGGAACTTGGCAGGGTCCAATTACATTAGTACACTTAGACAGACCAGGTACTCTTGTGGGCAGTGACTGGATGATTCCAAATGGAATTATCCTGGACTTAGCTAACTTATAACTCTTGCATGCTAGGGCAAATACAGACAGTGTTGTACCAGTGATACCGATGGACCACACAGTGCATACTTTAAAGAGCATAGAGCATGTTTTATGGGAAAAGTTAAATTTACCTGCAAATGTACAGGCAGTGTGCAAGCAATTAGCTAATGTCTTCACTACACACACAAACATGACTGTGGATATATACAAACTGAAATTATGATTACAGGAAAAGAGCCAGCAGCCCAGAGACAATATCCCTTTCCTAGGGAAGCCATAGATCCAGTTGCAAAAGCTAGAGCTATTCTAGCAGAACAGGGCATAATTAGAAAATGCTCTTCAGTTACAAACTCTCCCATTTGGCCAGTGAGAAAAGGGGATAATACTTGGAGACTGACTATAGATTATAGGCAGTTAAACAAATGTATCCCACTTATGACTCCAGTTGTTGCATCATACCTGGAGATGATGACCAAAGTTGTGTCCCAATATAAGGATTTTCAGTAATAGACATTTCAAATGTTTTTTGGTCACTGTCATTACACTCCAAATGTCAGTACCTGTTTGTATTTACATGGTTGCCTCAAAGGTACCATAATTCACCTGCTATTTTTCATGCACACATGAAACAGGCTTTGTCAGAGTTGCCTTATCAGCAAAATTTTGTTCAATACATTGATGATATATTGTTGCACATAGCAGAGAGAGAAGAGCATTTACATTTGTTGTTGTTGCAAAAGCTGTTTCAAGTTGGTTTAAAAGTAAACCCAGCTAACATTCAGTTGTGTCAAGATTCGGTGAAGTTTTTGGGATTACTTTATGTTTGGAAGGGAAATCTCCTGACCAAGCAAAGGTTCAAGCTATTCTGTCATTGCCCCTCCCCACTAGTGAAGGACCTCTGCATTCTCTCCTAGGCATGACAGTTTTCGGCAGAGATTTCATCCCAGATTATGCAGAACTTGCAGCTCCATTGCACAGGTTGCTTAAGAAAATCACAGTTTGGTTGTGGACAGAAGAACACACTCATGCTGTGGCAATGTTAAAAAGTGTTTTGGCTAAAGCACCTGCACTAGCCACCCCAGATTACAGCAAGCCATTTCATTAACATACTGCTGTTTGAAGTGTTTCATTGTCTGCTGTACTTGCACAAGCCTGTTATGAGAAAGAAAGACCAATTGCTTACATTTCTAAAGTAATGACTGAAGTGGAAAACAGATTTTCCCTGTGTGAGAAATATTTATTGGCTGTGTTTTGGGCAGTTAAAGCACTCAGATATATTGTGGGAGGAAGTAAAATTGCTTTGTTTTCAGCACATACACCACTCAAATTCTTGTTGTCTTCTCACATCAAGGATGGGGTGGTGTCTAGTACTAGACTAGCCTGATGGACTCTGCTACTGAAGAACATGGGCATTGAGGTCCAGCAGGTAAAGGAGGATTTGCTGCTAGCTGATGGCTTGTTGTTGGATGGGATTCCTCATACATGCCTATATTCAGCCACGGTTCAGCACCCCCGTCCCCTTTCCTAGAAGGCTGTCTTACTAGCCCTAATGAGCAGGGCATGGTGCCCTCATCTCTTACTGTGTACGTGGATGGTTCATCCATGTATGTAGAGGGGAAACCCAGAACTGCTTTTACAGTATACAATCCCACTAATGCTATGCCTCCACTGGTCTACACTTGTAAAATTCAGTCAGCTCAATTTGCTGAGCTAGCAGCAGTCACTTGTGCTTTGCAAATTTCAACAGAGATGCCTTTAGGAATTGTGTGCACAGATTCCTATTGGGTCTGCTTAGCCCTCATTGCATACTTGCCAATATGGAAAACTCATGGCTTTGTTACATCAAATGGTAAACCTTTGCATTATGCTACTGTTTTAGCTGCACTATGGGAAACAGGTGTAACAATGAAATCTGAAAATGTGAACATTGAAATGATTAAAATCAAAGCACATAGGAAGGGAGGTCCCATTACAGAACATAATACAATGACAGATTCTCTTGCTAAGCAAACAGCCAAGGAAAGGGCCCCTCTGTGGGAACCTCCTGCCCTTCCCCCCAATTTTGAGAACATAGCAGAAGTTAAGCATGCAAAAGAAGAGCCTAATTTGATTTGGATGCAGAAATCTGACACTGCACTGCGTGCTTTACTAAACTGCATGGTAGATGGAGGCACTGTTCAGGACTTGTCCGGACATTTAGTCTGGCAAGGACCTGATGTACCCAACCCATTGTGATTGCTCTACATAGGGTCCAAAAAGAGCTGTTGCATATAGCACATGATACCAGAGATCATGGTGATGCTCCCTCTACCCTGCAACATTTACTTACTTTTGTTTGCTGGCCAGGTGTTAAAAATGATGTCACACACTACTGCTTAAATTGTATTCAATGTGCGTTTCACAATCCCACAGTGAAAGCAAAGTGAGGCTGGCTGGTCTTGCTTAATATTAAAGGTCCATGGGAACAAATTCAAATTGATTACATTGAGGGGCTGCCTAGAACCTATAGGGGCACACTTCTGTTTTGGTTATTATTGACCCATTTTCCAAATGGATTGAAGCCTCTCCAATGCATTGCATGACAGTTCAAGTTACTGCAAAAGTGTTAGTAGAACAAGTGTTTTCCAGGTGAGACATGCCAGTCTTAATTGATTCTGATCAGGGGCCACATTTTAAAGGAAAAGTGATGCAACAGGCGATGCAAGCAAAGGGCATTGATCAGAAGTTTCACGTCCCATATCACTCACAGTCCTCAGGGCAGGTTGAAAGAACCAATTGAACATTGAAAAACAGCCTGAGGAAAATGGTAAAAGACTCTGGTAAGAACTGGGATGAACTGTTACCTTTAATTTTGATGATGTTGACAGCAAAGCCAAACAAAATCACAGGTGTCTCACTATATGAAATCTTGACAGGCAGACAAATACAACTGCCTGGGGAAGCTTTATCTGTGCCAATACCATCACAGATGGAGCAGGGGGTGAAAACTGAAAACTTTGTGTAAACCTTGCTGCAAAAACTGAAGGAGGCATACAAGCAGCATGCAGGAATTATGGGTGAGCACAAGAAAAAGGTCAAAGCATACTATGATGACAAAGCCAGCAGTCAACAGCAGGAGGTAAGAGACAAAGTAATGACCAAAGTCCTTCCTAAGAAGGATCCATTTCCAGAAGCTGCATGGAAAGTTCCATACCCTGTAGTTGATAAGGTCAGTCCAACTGTGTACTTAATACAACTCTAGGATGGTAGCAAGCCAGTACACAAGTATTTTCATTTGATACAGTTGAAAACGTTTGGTAGCTAACAGATTTTGAGGGTTTTTTTAAACCTCTCGATTTTAGGATGTTTCCTGACCCCAAGTCATGCTGAGGAGACTAAAGGCTACTTCATAAAAGGTGGATTTGTAGACCTGCCACCTTTTCCAGCAACCTATGAAAAAGGGGGTGGGGGTGCACAGTACCGTACCAATATAAACACATTTGATTATTCCAAATGTTCAATGACATTGGGCCAATCACTCCACTTGCACCGTCTGGGTACTGAGACTGTACCTCGCACTGATGGAGAACTCAGGCTGTTTAAATGGAGTACTGAGGGGTTAAATCTGGTAACATGTCATGTTATGCATCCCACTACACATCCTAACTGGCATTATGATAAGCTGACACTGTTTGATTCTCAAGCTGTAAAAGACTCAATAGATAGCCTGGATATAATGGGTAAATGGTGGAGTTGGGCACAAAAATGTAATTATAGGAGACCACTTTAATTTGGACTGCTTCAAGGTATTAGTACACCCTCCATAGGGCTGTGGACAGAAGGGATGTACTATATTCATGTGTGTTAGTAGGCAATGGAATTAAATGGAAATATGAGTCTATGTATGGGTTTTATCCTGAGTATTTGGGTCCTGCACCACACATTATAATACATTTCTCTATATCTATACTAACCATTAGCAATACTGAAACACCATTGCCAAAACCAGGGGTTAATAAAAAGTACTTCTAGATATACTGTAAAATTTATGTCAGACAATGGATATGTGTTTCAAAGAATTAACAGTCCTGTATATAACAATGTTAACTGTCACTGTTTCTGTTTTGTTGAATTTATAAAGTATTGAGTGGCCAACAGATATTTGCCCTCAGCATGTAATCCAGTTATACAATGTTTTTGTTAATTATATGTAGATTAGTTTTAGAAACAGAAATATTCAAGTAGAGCCTCCACTTCTTCCACCAAAGCTGGGCAAAGGTCTTAAAAGAGGAAACAAAAGTGTAAGGGGAGACATTACTGGTACACTAGGCTCAGCTGAGGGGGTGTGGAACACTGTGGATCTAGAAATAGTACAACAGCATCAGATTAACTTTGAAAATATGCTCAAAGGGGGAATGTTAGACAAGGAAAGTACACATTAGACAAGGGCTTTTAGGAGAGCATTTTAAAACAATAGTTAACATGAAAGAAATATTGCATGATTTTCTGATACTGCAAAATTGGGCACAATTAGTAATGTGGGGGCTGATGATATGCACGAAACAAGGAATAATTAGGTTTGTGTGGCCTATGGTGCATCTGTCCTTAATAGATTGCAAGATACCTTTAGAGATATTGAGACCAGTAGACTTCCTGCTTTTATAAATACCACTATTATACAGAAGTTTTTACACAATGCTAATTACACTAATGCTACTGAGTGTCTGCTCAGAAAACTAACCAAAGTGTACTTTGCTGGACATGAATGTGTGTTTAATCATACTTCACCTGTGGTTCTTTTTGTATTGCAAATACCAATTATACCATGCAAAATGTCTCTTGAGTTTGACAAAGGTGGTTAATCTGGATACAGTACAAAGTCCATATCATTCACAGCTTGTGCTGCTCCTGCCTTTCTTATACAGGTATGTGAGGAGTGGGTTGAGCCAGACCTGTCTTGTTGTACTGAATTACAAGACATTTACTTTTGCAGGTATGACACTGGACTTGGGGCAAGACCCCCTTGTGGCATTTCTAATCAAGCTAAAAATTGTCACTTGCATACTGAGCTCTGGACAAATAATAAGCACATTTGTGTTGCTTATGCTGGAGATGGTCATTACTGTGTCATTGTAATTATGGATCTTATGACATATGGACTCAGAAATGACTGCACTGTTTGGTCTTCCAGCTTCTGTTTTTAGTCTGATTTCACTACTATTGTTAATGGCTATGTCATTCATCCTGTGCCTGTGTTTCCAAATGTGACCACTGTTCAGGCTGATTTGGCCTACCTGGAAGATATTCACAGTGCCATACCACTGAGGATGATCAAGATTCCTACACTAACACCAGATACACAAACTTTATTGGGCCGAAAGGCTGAAGAATTGCTTCCTTTACAAATGGAAAATTATGACATCACTAAGAACATTTATTCTTTACCCACTTTGGACTGGTGGCCTTTTATACAGACTTATGTTCAGCATCCTACTACACTGGTTATGTTCTGTCTATTTCTGTGTTTACAATTCATTTTGACTGTTTACAGTTGCTGTATGTACCAAAGGTTTAAGTCTATCTGGTCCCAAATCAATATACAAACTCAAATGTACTGTAAGATGCCCCTTGCATAGAGTGAGACACCTGCAGTAAAATCGCAGCTGTCTCAAAGTGCAACATGTTGGGCTGGAGGTCATCATTAGTGTGTGTGTGTGTGTGTGTGTGTGTGTGTGCATATCATCAATCAGATTAATAAAGCACAACTGATGTGATAGTTAGCCTTTTAGACTCCATGAACTTAGCATGATCATAAATGCTAAGGCAGGCAGGATTTGTATTCCTTTATTAGATTAAATAAACACAGTACACCGATGAGGTACTGTGATAGGTACATTATTAGATCCTATGAGCTCAGAGAACACTGAGACAGATAGAACAAATATAGAATAAAGTATGGGGTGGTGTGTTTAATGAGAATTTACACACACCCATGGGGTTGGATGCTACATAAACCCCAAGAGCAAAGCATGAGGGGTTTGTGCAAAGCATCTAACCCCAAAGAGCGTGCGTAAACTTCAAGTTTACACACATCATCTTCATATTTTATTTTATATAATTGTTGGTCTCCCCTTTGGCCACAGCAATTATATAAAATAGCAGCAGTTTCAGTGTGGCCACGCTCCGGTATAGTTTTTGTCTAGTTGGCAGGTTTAATTTTCATCAGTTTCACTTTTTTGTTTTTAAATATTTTGGTATCCCCTATCTCTGTAAGACCAGAAGTTCTTGATTTTTGTATATGTAATTCTACTTACTGCCGTGTTTGGTTGGCGGCTGGGCTGTGGGCCAGAAGGAAGTGGTGAGCCAAGAAGGGAGACGTTGCAGGACACATGCACAGAGAGAGGAGAACCACGCGCATTTGAAAGTTATAAACGCTCCTTTATAATGGCAAATTATGCCACGGTCTCTCTATGGCAAAAGGGGAGACCCATTAATTATAATTATATTCATAATACCTTTCTATAATAGGTCTTAGATGGACACATGCATGCTGGTTCATTAAATAAATATATTCTCTTAGAACTTATTAGACATTAGTTTTAATGCATAACACATACTAACAGGCACACCTTAGCTTACATCACTAAAGGGTTAAAATGAATAACTAAGAATTAGGAGAAAAATACTATTATTTATATAACCTTAAGGCCTTGGTGGTAAAGAATATTACAGGAAGGAGTGCTATACTCAGAGAACAATGGTATAGAAACCCAGATGTATGTTTACCTCATACTTAGGAAATAATGGTATGGGAACTCAGTCTGGTCGCACTCCCTCATGGTTGTTTCCTCAAATTTAGCTGACAAGACTGTCAGCTAAATTATGGCCACTTCCTTAAAGATGGGCTAACAAAACTATCTTGTTTGTAGAGACTGTAGGTACCTCATCTTAAAGTTATTTTTCTGTACCAAACAAGGACGATAATACATAAGCCATTTATGAGGTCATTTTAAATTATCTGTAGAGTCAGCAGAAGCCTGTGGGAGGAAAATAATATATATAAAGAGGCTAGTTCTTACCCATTTTGTTGCACAGTTCATGCTAGCAATGGCATACCAACCTTCCCGATGCATGATCCTGCTATCAATGTGAGTATGAGGTAATGGATGTTTACTCACCTGGTAAAGGTGATTGTGTTAGTTGTATCCATGACACTCTAGACATTACCTAATGGGTTTCCAACCCACCTAATAGGCTAGTGATGCACATGACCCAGATCAAATTTCTTAGCATACCTAGGTTCCAGGAGTCTCCTAGCCAGTTTGATTCTTCCATAGCTGAAATACAAATGCTTTAGGCTGAAAACCCCTCTTCCCATGACTCCCACCTTTATCTCACATAGCAATATATAAATATTATAACCACCGGAGAAAGACCAAAGAGTAGTGTAACCACCACCTTAGTTTATTCCCTACAGGTACAATTCTAATTCGGTAACCTACCTGGTACTGACTAATATCATTCATGTGTTCAGGACAAACTATAACTTTTTTTTACATTATGCCAAGTCTGTTAACTGTCGTGTGTCTGACGTGAAGGTCTCTGCCATGATTGCCCTGAAGGGTGAGTCATGGAGTGTCATGGATACAACTAACACAATCACCTTTACCAGGTGAGTAAATACCCATTGTGTTATGTTGTATCCATGACACTCCAGACATTACCTGATGGGTTACTTATAATAAGCAGTTCAGAACATCCATCAGGACAGGATAGGGAGATCTGGCAGAGAGCTTGTATGACACGCTAAAGACAACACTTTTCTGGCAAAGTCAGTCCTTTGATTGTATAGAGTCTCAAGTCTATAATGTTTTGCAAATGTGTGGACAGAGGTCCATGTCCTTGCTCTACATATGTCCTGCATGGACACACTGGCTCTTTCTGCCCAGGAGATGTCCACTGCCCTACTTGAGTGGGCTTTTATCCCTTCCGGAGGTGTAATGCCATTGGCTTTGTACACTTCCTGTACCGTCCTCTTTAACCAGCTAGCTATGGTGGTCTTTGAGGCAGCCATTCCTTGCTTGTGGCCCTGATCAATGATAAAGAGCCTTTCAGATCTGCAGATTGTCTGTGTCCATGTGATGTAATGTAATACCGTGCTCCCTACATCCAGGGGTTGGGGAGTTCCTGCCTTGCCCTGCTGCAACTGATTGTGGAATGTTGGTAGTTCTATGGTTTGTTCCATGTGGAACGTGGACTTAACATTTGGGTGAAAGGCCAGGACCATCTTCATAAAGACTCCTTGAGTAGTAAAAATGGTGTAGGGTTCTTTACACGACAGGGCTCCTAGTTCACTAATTCTGCAGGCAGAGCAGATTGCCACTAGGAAACAGGTCTTTAAGCCCAACCAGTAAAGTAGGGACTGGCACCCCAGCTCAAGGGGGCCTTCCCTAAATAATTAAGCACCATGGTCATATCCCATGGGGCTACTGGTGTTCGTATTTGGGGGCAAATATTCTGTGCTGCCTTGAGAAATCTGATGGCATCTGGATGAGCATCGGGCTGTGAAAGCCTAACCCTCCCCATGGCTACTCCTATGGCTGACAACTGCACCCGTAGGGAAGAAGTGGATAGCCCCTTGTCTAGTCTCTGCTGCAGGTATAGTAGGATCACAGATATGTCCGCCTGCATTGGGTCTAGGTGTGCAGACTTGCACCATCTGGTGAAAATGTTCCACTGCCTACTATAGGTAGCTGTGGTAGAAGGCTTCCTGGATTGTAGGATAGTAACAATAACCGAATCATGATATCCATCAGTCAAGAGTCTCTGCTTTTCAGGAGCCAAGCTGACAGCTTCAGGGTTTGGGGGGCTGGGTCAAGCAATGGTCCCTGGAACAGCATGTCCTTCCAATATGGGAGGTCCCACCTGTCCAATATCATGGATACCCGGGATGCAAACCACGCCCTTCGCAGCCAGTAAGGTGCTATCAGAATGATCTGTATTTGAGATATTCTGACTTTCATCAGCACTTGTAGGATCGGAGGAATTGGGGGGAAGATTTATGACCATTCCTGGTTCCATGTCTGCGAAAGGGTGTCTACTTGGGAAAAGTACGCCTTGACCTGGGTGTTCACCTGGGATGCCATCAGATCCATTGGGACTCAACCCCATTTCCTTTGTATCATATTGAACAGATCCGGGTGAAGCTGCCACTCCCCCAGATGTACCTGCTGTCTGCTGAGCCAGTCTGCTCTGACATTCAATTTCTCTGCTAGATGCACAGTGTGAAGGTGAGTGAGGTTGGCTTGGGCCCAGTTTAACACCCTGGCAGCCTCTCTGATCATGAGCTTGCTGCGCGTTCCACCTTGTTTCACTATATACACCACTGTGACCTGGTTGTCTGATTTTACCAAGACTGCTCAGCTAGTGATGCTGTCCCTGAATACTGTCAGAGTATGGAACACTGCCCTCATTTCCAGTACATTGCTGGATAGTCATGCTTCTGCCATCGTCCATTTGCCCTGCTCTGTGGAGTCACGCATGCACGCTCCCCAACTGAGTAAACTGGCATCTGTCTCCACTGTCACCTGGTATGACAGCTCCAGTGGGCAGCCCCTCTCGAGGTTTTGGTGGTGGGTCCACCACCCAAGGGAGTCTTTCACCCTCCTTGGCAGGTAGACAACCTTGTTGAGGTCGACCTCCAAGGGTGAACCTTGTTGGAGTATGCAATTCTGTAACGGGTGCATATTCCACCTTGCCCAAAGAACCAGATCTAGACACAATGCCATGCAGCCGAGGACCTGAGCTGCTTGGCCCATGGTTGACTCTGCTGTGGATCACAGTGTCTGAACTGTTGATATCACTGCATTGATGCATTTTTGTGAGGGTCTTGCCAACCCATCGGCTGTGTCTATTTCCGCTCCGAGATGTTCTATGCCCTGTGATGGACATAAGGAGCTCTTCTCCTGGTTGACCACCCAACTGTGTTGGGATAAGGCTGAGAGAACCAAGTCCGTATCCCTTTGTGATTTGACGTTGCTGCGTGCCTGTATCAGCCAGTCATCCAGATGGGGGATGATATCTACTGCCTGTTCCCACAGCCGGGCTGCTAGAACAATAGAAACCTTTGTAAATACCCTGGGTGCTGAGGTGAGTCTGAATGGCAGGGCCTGATACTGGTAGTGTTGGCCCAGTATGTGGAACTGGAGGAATCGTTGGTGGCTGGGTCTAATGGGGATGTGTGTGTATATACATTCTTCACATCCACAGATGTTAATCCCCACCCGTATGTTCCTCAGGGTTGACCGAAGGGTATCCATCTTGAACCGTGGGGTGGATATGAAGTGGTTCAGAAATTTCAGATCCAGAATTGGTCTGAGGTCTCTGTTCTTCATTAAGACCAGGAAGAAGATGGATTAGACTCCTGGGCTGGCCTCGGAGTCTGGTACCAGCCGAATTGTATTGTTTTGCAATAGGTCCCGGACAATCTCCTGGACCTTTTTGCGATTGGTGACAGTACCACTCTGTCCCTACAGGGTTTGCTTAAAAATTCGATAGAATAGCCCTGTGATATGATCTCCAGGACCCATCTGTCTGATGTTGTCTGTTGCTATTGTTGATGGAATAACATCAATCTCTGGCCTACAGGAGGATAGTGCAGGTGATGGATTGGCGATGGTGGTGTCTGGGGGAATACTCAGTACTGTTTTGCCTTTCCCCCTCTGCCTCTGCCTCCAAAGCACGAGTTGCTACTTCTGGGTGCTGAGAAGATGCCCTGTGAAGCACCACAGAAGCTGTTGTTATTATGGCCTCTACCCCAAAAGGAACTGTTTAAATAATTTTGCCTTCTGTTCTGTTGAAACCTGTTATTTTCCCCTAAATCTGCACTGGGCAGATGGCAAGTAAGTGATCCACTGTTTGTCTTTAGCAAGATCCTTACCCTCTTCTTTCTGCTTCAAGAACTCTTTAAGGCCCTCGCCAAACACATTGTCCCCTTTCAGAGACAGGTTTTGTAACAGGTTCTGTGACTCATTCTCCGTGTCCCAAAGTTTGAGCCACAGGGCTCGTCTTGCTCTGTTTGCCAGGGCGGCAGATCTGGCTTCTAGTTTTAGGGTGTCTACCGCCATGTCCCCCAAATACTTAGCTGTGTCGAGGGTACATTCTAATAGTTCTGCTTCCCTGGACTTGGGGTCTGCTTTTTCTAACAGCTCCTCTAACCAGTGGATCTGAGCCCTAGCGGAGTACACCGCTGTGACAGCAGCAATAGCTGTCATTCTTGAAAACTCGAAAAGTTTCTTTAACATCTCGTCAACTCTTTTGTCAGTGGGATCCTTAATAGAGATGGTGCCACAAGGTAGCACTGTCTTTTTGCTTAGTGCCACAATCTGTGGGTCTATACTTGGAGCTGTGCACCACAACTTGACCTTGTCCTCCTGCACTGGGTATGTTCAATCTAGATTTCTTTTCTCAGACATGTGACCCAGCTCAGCCACTTCCCACTCTTTTAGGAAGATATCATCAATTGTGGGACAGCTAGGGAAGGTCTACCCTGACTTCTGGTTCTGCTGTATCATAGGATCAAGTTTGGACTCCAGTTTGGGTGCCTCTATGTCAAAACCCATCATAGATTTTATGGCCCGCATGAGGCCTGGGATTAAATCAAAGGAACAAAGTTTTAAAGATAGTGAAGGTGTCTCAGGTACAACATCCATGTCCTTTTCACCCGACTCAACATCCTCACCATTGTCTGGTGTCCCACCATCATCCCCATCATCTGGTGAGGGAGTAGGGGGTTCCTGAATGTGATCCGGCTGGAGAGAGGTGTTTGGGCCCGGAGTTGGAAGTGGCATGGGTGCGGGTGTTGACCTCATCTTGATCAGTGACTCTAGATTTTCCATGACCTTGAGCATAAAATTTTATTGGCTGTACATCATAGCCACTGTTGCCTGCTGGGTTTGGATAAGCAGTTCTCCTGGGTTCATCCAGAAGGAAGTTCCAGGCCCTTGTTCATTGAAATTGGGATTGGAAATTTGACCCCCCACTGACCGTTCCTCCTCAATCAGGAAAGCTGGACATTGGGGACCTGGATTGTGGGGCATCAAGGTGGTACTGCATAAGATGCACTTCTTGGCCTTCACCATCTAGGAGATGAAAGAAGAGAAATGTTAGATATATAGTACCCGGTGTGGTAAAAACACCTGTGAACCAGAAAGAAGTACGAAGTATTGCAAGTATCTTGCTACCACATATACATCTGTAAGTAGCTATATATATATATATATGTATATGTCTATATATATATATATATATATACACAGCTAATATAACTAAGTACCTGGAATGCAGCATTGACCTCCACCATCCTAACCCCTGTCAAGGAGGCCCTAAATGGTTAGGGAGGGAAGTGGAGGGGGGCTGCATTGGTAATTCATTGCCCTGAGATCTTGAATGATCTCTAATGCTAGGCCCAATTCTAGATAGTCTACGCCTGGGAATGGCCAGCAGATGCCTGGTGCATGGTGCAGAGAGCCAGATAAAGGAGGAAGATCTAGGCTAATACATTCAATGCTGTTTAAAATGGAACCCGCTGGCTAGAGAGCCCTAAGTCAGAGAGGCATTGGTTACCTTAAGATGGTGGTCATGTTGCAACATTTGTCCAAAATGGCAGCCAAAGAATATTGGGATTGACCCACTAAGATGACTGCTGGGCCATGTGAGGAAGACCTTTCTAAATTGGTGCCCGGGCATTGTCCTGCAATCTTTTCCAAACAACATGGTGATATGGCCATGCGGTGGAGGATGAGAGGAGACCGAAGAAGGTAATGGGGCATATTAGTGCATCCTTCCGATATGGTGTGCAAGTTTTCAAAGGAGAGCAAGAGAAGCCAAGCAATGTTATTTGGGACCATTAGTAGCACTCTCAAGTCCTTGCAGTGGTCACTAGATTAGGGACCTCTGCTAGAATTTCCAGAGAATTGGGACCTGATTCTTTTTTTCTGTGCTGCCTTATCCACAAGGAGATAACTCCCAGGCTCAACTGCAACTTTTTTTATTTTGTTGGTAATCATTGTAAACCCCCGCCACAGTCACTGAGAGAGAGACTGCAAGCTGTGGAGGATTTTGTGCCCTGTGCTACCCGCAGATTCGGTGGTAGCGTAGGATGTCTCAGAGGGACCACGTGGGCTCTGCTTGAGAGGGGAAGCCACAGGAACAGGCTAGAGACACTGGCCAATTGTAGCGGCGCTTAGGAGCGGGTTCCCACTTGGAAGGGGGAACTACCAGCTACTGGGTGGTGCTAGTGTGCACAATCCAAACAGGATTTGCAGCCATGCCGAAATCGCTCACTATCTACTTGATGCATTCTAACTTATTGCTCTCAGCTAATACGTCTAATTCAACATGTTTCTCACTGAAAACAATATTCAAGCTTCTTACAGCTGTAATCTAGTTTCATATATAAATAAACCAATGTACACAGAGACAACATAGTTAAAGGCTGGATTTTCTGAGTCTTTTCTGCAAGCTCTCAGCATAAACACAGTTCAAGAAAACATAATACATTCAAACACAGGGAACATCCTATTCATTTTCTCTGCTCCTCTCAGCTGACCAAGTAAATTGAATCAACAGAAACTGCTGAGATGCATACTTTAAACTAGGCAAAAAAACTCTGAGTACTAAGCTGCCAACTTAGCGATCACTTAATTAACCAATCTTTTCTAGCTTTCTATGCAAACACAAATTGATTGCAATCAATGGCTGTAGGAATCACACCGTAACTGCAAAAAAATTCATTTTTGGCCTACCTTCAGTTAATTGATATACAGGGACTCCTGGAGTGCTTGTAGCCTCTTCAGATGCAAAGGTTGAACTTGAGAGGAGACTCCTGGGACCTAGGTATGCTGAGAAATTTGATCTGGGTCACATGTGCATCACCAGCCTATCAGATGAGTTGGGAACCCATGAGGTAATGTCTGGAGTGTCGTGGATACAACATAACACAATTATATTTTGTATAGCAGTTAGCCAAGGGTAACAGGACATAATTTTACAATGCATGTTTGAAATGCATGTGTATTCTGTGTTTTGATAGGTAAGTAATATGATGGTACAGGGAATTTAATATATCATGTTATATGTCTGTGTCTTTCTGTTCTGAACCCCTGTGAAATAAATTAGATTGTGTCATAATTGTCACAATAACTGTCTACAAGAACTTTTATTGCTAATTTTATAACTGTAAGTAAACCCTCTGATGTAAGTTATAACAAATCACAAATCCAACAGGTGTCATCCACAAAGAGGCAGACCTTTTCTTCCAGCAATGTCACTTATAAAGACATTAAAGAGAATTGGTCCCAGCACTGATCCCCAAGGCACACTGCTGGTCACCATCCCTTCCTTGGAGTCAACTCTATTTACCACCACCATCGGTTGCCTATCTCCTAACCAATTTCTTACCCAGTTTACCACCTTTGGATCCACTCCTAAGCTACCCAGCTTGCTTACTGGTATCCTATGTAAACGGTGTCAAAAGCCTCACTGAAAAGTAAGTAGGCCACATCCACCACTCCATCCTGATGTAAGCATCAAAGCTATCATTGGAGGTGTCAGTGTTTGAACAGCTGAAAACAGTTTTAGTCTCTGATATGGCAGCTCTTGTCTTGAAGCAGATAACTGTTGTTTTAGAGTAGCTTTATTTTTTGTATTCCTTTCCTCATTGTCAGCTATCATTTTCGGGAGATTCTTCCTATAAATTCAGCCTTGAGCTGTTTTTCTGCAGTTTCGATCTCTTCTAATACAATCACATGAACCAGTAAGTCAGTCTCCATCAAATTCTCTTCTCCATCTTGTGAAGTGGGCTAACACCACCCTCTGCCAAGAGAAAAGCAGTTTCCCTGGTACTATGGCCAACATTCTCCCTGTTAATAAAACAGGTCCATGCAACCTTCCCCCAATGCAAAGTTCTTGTTCTAAGCAATGTAGCAGAGCAGTGCTATATTTTGTTTTATCACAGCCAGAGATTGCATATGGCCAGTTTATCAGAACTTATCAGTCCTTTTCCTTGACTAAGTTGCTGACTAAAGACTCTGAGCTGGATTTTGAAAACTGATGACTGTGACACAGTTCCCAATGATTGGCTGCATCTGCATCATCCTAAATACACCAAAATGTTTGAATGCTATTTTCAAACATTTGGACTAATTTGTGACAATGTACCAGCTTTATGGCAAAAAAGCTACACATGTGTCATTTTGTGACATGTGCATCAGTTGTTGTGGATGAATTCCCACAATAACATCAAACAAACTCTAGCCAGAGCCAATAGGGCTGTGAAGGGCTACCAAATGAACAAAGTTACACATGTGCATAGAAATTATTCAACGCCCAGGTGTAACTTGGTAATTTTTTGGAGGTGTTGAACCAAATTTTCAACATGGTCTTTTTTGGACCCCTCCTCATGAAGAACACCACTGTCACTTTGTTCACTTGTCTCTAAAGGTGATTTCACAGTGCAAACGTGCTTGTCTGCACCACAGGTGTGAAAACACATTTTGGGCAGGTCATGGAAAATGACAGCTATACTGTTTTGAAGGAGGTGTGCAAAAATGTCAATGTTGAAAATGTGGAGTGAAAATATTAAAAATTGGCGAAGTTAGGAACGCGCATAGAAACTGCGTAATGCACACTTGTAACACAGTCATTTTTTGGAATTTTTTCACCAAATTTGCAACATGGGCTTTTTGGGACCCCACCGCATAAACAATGGGACTGTCATTTCATAAATCAATCCCAAAAGGTGACTCAGCACAGCGACTGCAAAATCACCTTTCGGGACCAAGTAACAAAATGACAGTGGTAGTTTTCATGAACTGGAAGTCCCAAGAACCCCATGTTAAAAATTTGGGGAAAAAATTCTAAAAAATGACTGCAATATCAGCATAAGTTGAAAACCCCATTGAATGGCACTATAGTAGGCTTACCTTGTATTCTTCAGTTTGCGGTTCGGCTTTGAAGAGTGCAGACGTGTCCCACAGAAAATGACAGCGCTGATCTCCATAGGAAAGTACAGGATAAGGGGATGTGTGCAGAGGTGGGTGCACAGTGGGAGGGTGGGAAAGGGAGAATGCAGCAATGATGAGGGACTGTTTTCTTGTTTACAGGGAGAAAAAAATACCAGAGTGACGACGATAGACAGTTTTCTGTATTACAGAAAAAAAAACATTTGGGCACACTGGGGTGGGCTCCCAGTGTGCCTCATGACTGAAAGTGTGTTACATAATGTCAACATGGGGATTGCACACTTCGATGTTGGCGGCAGTGGCAGAAAAAAATTAGGCACACTGGGGTGGGCTCCCAGTGTGCCACATGACTTTGGGGGGCACAGAATGCTGCAGAGCTTGTGGTGGTGATGCAACTGTGCATTCATGGCACTTGCACACACTCAGTTGCAGTGAATGGCATTTTGCCATACATGAAGCCACCAGCAGAACTGTGCATGTGCGTGAGTCGCACATGCGCAGTTCATGCAATGGAATGCGGAAGTAACAGCCAAAATAGTGTGGCTGTTACTCCATAGCAGTTGATCTTGGTGGAAGGTTTCAAGTTCCATTGGGCATTTGGAAGGATACTTGCAAATGTTCAATAGAAGGTTCTTTGATTGGCCGTTTTCAGAGCTATGATCCTGATAGAGCTGTAGGCTCCACCCACAGCCCTAAAAATGAGACCATATTTTATATGGTCTAATATTTTAAGTTGTGCAATTGCAGTAAAATAATGCCACAAGTCTGGAATGCTCCACTGAAAAGCCAACCTCCAAATCTGGGCATTATACCTGTCTATATTTGAGAGAACAAATGTTTTTTCAAATATGATATTTCCTTAGTGCGGAATACCTTACTTGGTAATGTGGGGGTTGTTATTTCTCTTCACTTTAAAACTGACAAATTCCAATCACATATGCTTAATTATTTACCAGGGCCCATGAAAACTATGTCCAATTTATTCATTTTACAATTTATTTACTCAGAAGAGCCCAACTGAGATGCAGTCTCCAATTATCAGTGAGATCCTGCTTTTACCCAGTATTACTGCTGGGAGGACTGAAGCACAGGGAAGTTAAATTACCTGTTCTAGGTCCAGTCTGGTAATGCAAAAAACCCAGAGAAGCTAGCAATAGCCCCTGGGAAAAAATTATTTTCTTTGTAAAGGGCAAGGTTCCCTGGAATGGGTTCATCCTGAGAGACGGGCCCCACCCTGGAGAGCATCACGGTTCCAATAGCATCAGGTGAGCTCTTGCTGGACCTTGAAAATCCAGGGGAGATGGTGTAAGTCTTATGCCGGGCTGTACCCATATCCGCAGCAAGTATCCAAGGTGAACAGCCTCTGTCATGTTGGAACAACATAGGTAAGGGAAGACAGCAAGCCAGATCCATAACTTTTGGATAAGGTTTGGCTCTAAGGGCTGGGTCAGTTGGGCTTGGATGTGAAGCAGGACTGGGTACACACAACAGCTGAATGAGGTGTCACCCCCAGGTGGTGGTGACTGTGGACATGATCTGGGCCCTTTCTGTGGATTGCTTCCTGGCTGTGGTGTGTGCCAGTCTTGACCAGCATTTCTGCATCATCTAGAGCTGGCAGCTAACTTAGAACTGGTGCAGACCAGGGGAGTCTGAATGTCTAATTAAAATAAAGCATCATGAAAACCCAGCTCATGGTGTGACTGTGAAATGTGTCAGACTTTCCTCAGTGTGGCCTGACCATGTCATGCTGCTGGTCTGGGAGTCTCACCATGGGTGCTCAGGGTCTGTTGTGATGTCAGTTACCTACCCACACTTGAAACACCAACTAAGGAGTCCAATAAGTGCACAAGTCTAAGGGGGGCATGGAACCCTGCAACGCAATTAAAGTGAGTTCCAGAGCATGCCAGCTGAGGTGGGATCCCCCTGCACTCTGCAGGGGATGCACCAGTGGCCCGTCTCACCCATCCGATCAGGGAGGTGGGCATGAGTATACCTGGTGGTACCTGAAAGATGGTGAACTATTTCTGAGCAGGGCAAAGCCAGAGGAATCTCTAGTGGAGGTCTGGCAGTCCTGACATGCAAATCAGTTATCTAACCTGCATATGGGGTGAAAGAATAATTCCACCATCTAGTAGCTGTTTCCTTCTGAAGTTTCCCTCAGGATAGCTGGTACTTGGTATGCAGTTTTATCTGGCAAAGTGAATGCTTACAGGTCTTGGGGCCAAAATGATCTCAACCTATTCTCAAACTTTAAATGAGTACGAAGTCTGACTCGCTGGCTTGGAACCGGGTGTGGAGTATGAGTGCCTAGTGGGCCACTTTTGGTAAGCAGAACTGGCACTATGGGATGAACTGAATGATGGGTTAAGGCACCTGATGCTGATGCTCATCAGACCCCAGAAAAGGTGCTGGTTGATATAGACAGCAGCCCAGTGGCCATGGAAGTCGGAATCCGCTAAGGAGTGTGTAACAACTCACCTGACGAATCAACTAGCCCTGAAAATGGATGGCACTGGAACATTGGGCCCATACACAGCCATTGCTGGCAATGGGAGTTGAGGGGGCTGTATCATGATGACTAGGAAGGCTGCTGTGGTGGAACTGAAGCCCAGGGCTAAGGCTCAGGTGGAGCCGCTGTGGATGCAAATTTTGGTGGTAGTAGCAAATATTCAAATGAGAGCTTCAAAGACTTGTTGTAGGTCGTGCAGTATGTATCTCTGTTGATATTTGAACCAGGATCTTTTGGCTCTCAAGCCTGTGCTCTAACCCCTACACTACACTGCCTTCCCAGGTTATGAAAGAGGGCCGCAGTTTCGTTTTTGGTGTAGTTAAATGTCATCAGGATTTGTGAGCTAGGACATTTATTCTCAAAATGCAAGCAGCTATGCCACTGCAAGGCTTTGCGGGGGTGCAGTCAGCAACAAATATGAACATCCAAAACCAATATTGAACTCCAGGGTATATCTGAAAAAATGCCAAGTACAGGTGTGAAACATTGAGGTCAGCACTACTCGCTTTTTTGCACTTACCTTTTGCACAGTTTGACCCTTATTGTGTGATTATATGAATAAAGTTTTTTAATGACATTTTGGGAATCTTCTCCTTTTTTAGGTTTCCAGCTACAGAAGGTGAGTCCTTTGGTTCTCTTAGTTCTGGATGAACATTTATTCCCATTAAAGATCACGAGCTGTATAGTGGTTGCATGTGTTTAAGTTTTACATTGTAGTCAGACTTTCAAATTTCTAATGTACCTGGCACATACCACAATGTTTTATAAGCCCCTCCCATCTGATGCAAGTCCCCCTCATTTCATTCAAGTCCCCATCACTGCTACCCCTAGGCATAAAGGGAATTTGCGTTTATGTCCCTGGTACCTAGTGGTACCCCTGCCCCATCTTTGTGCTGAGTATGGATGCTCTCTGGTGCTTAGTGGTCCCCTGACCCATGTGCCCAAGTGGCAGGCTGCTTAGCTTGCAATCTCCATTGAGAAAGAACACATGGGATATCAGCAGGCAGTAACTCCATGTGCATTTTATATCTTGCAAATGGGAAGAAAAACATAGTTTAACCTAAAATCCAGGGCCTTCACCCAAATGTGCTGCCTACACAAGGCCTGCATATTTATACAGCCTTCTGTTATTTTTCTGGCTCTTACCACGGTTAAAAAGGCATCATAAAAAGGCATTATACACTGTCAAGAAAGAATCCTTGGCTCTGATTGGTCCATCTGGGACTGGACCCGTGATGTTATCTTAGCATAACATCATGGATCTAGTACCAGCAAGTTAGAAACCTCATCACCAGAAAACGGTAGCACGAGAGAAACACATATCACTATCCCACATCAAAGCTGACTGAAAACCCTGTCAGAAGAGAGAAAAAAAAACTAGATGAGTCAACTACCAGAAATAAACTTCAGCCTATTCAAAATTACCAGTGCTCAGCAATGGTTTGGGACAGATTCAACAAATAAAGAAGAAACAGTACCTACAAGTCACAGGAAAAAACAGCAAAAAGAAGGCACCTAGAGATAGGCACAGAACAGAGGGACCACCTAGAATGTGACAGGAATGAGGCATCTACCAAGAGACAAATGAACTGGGAAACAGAAGTTTTCAATGACTGGGTGAGTGAGACAAAGACTGAAATAGATTTAAAAACTGCCAGTCCACAGCAACTAATCACCGTTCTCAGGCACATCTGTGCTTCGGTGTGAAATACCTCAGATGACCCATATGTCATATGTAGTTTCACTGGCCTGAGGGCTGGCATCAATTGCTACATCAATGAGCCACCCCTGAGCAGAAATATTAACATTTTAAACAATGCTGAATTCAATGCAGCGAACAATGTATTTTCAGCCTACATTAAAAACTTAAGATGGCAAGGCCATGATAAAACACAACACCACCTTGCCCTTTCAGAGACTGAACTTCAGCAATTACAAAACTCCGAGGACCTGAGTCCCAATACATCCAAGGATCTGCTATGCCATGTCTGGCTAGAAATACAAATCCACTTTGCCAAACACGGCAGTGATGACCAAAGACAACTGACACTGCAGTCATTTCAATTTTAAAAAGCTGAAAATGGATTACAATGTGTAACCCTCAACTTTAATGAAAAAACAAAAAAGCATGGCAAAGCCAATGAAAAAGACAAATATCTTTACTGGGGCAGCATGTTTGAAATTGCAGGGCTCCCACATTGCCCTGTAGCAGCCTTCAGAAAATATCTTTCTAAATTGCAACTGAACTGTCCCAATCTCTATATGCACCCATGCAGAAAGCCTGCAAACCATGGCTGCAAGAAGTATGATACACTCTTGAACTGGTTGGGATCAATTACATCACCACCATGCTGCTGCTAATCTGCAAAGCTGCTGCTTTAGAAAAAACTGATACTAACCACAGCTTGCATGCAATGGCAATCCAGCTTCTCAGCAATGCAGGACTTGAAAATAGACAAATCATTGCAGTCATGGGTCACAAGCAAGAAGCATCACTTCGGAGTTACTTGGCACCAACAATTTCAGAACGGAGCACATGGAGATCATTACCACTGGGAGCAAAGGAGTCCACCGATGTCGAGACTTGAACCTCACTTCCTCCAACAGACATAATAGAACCAGATCTGACATGTGTCCCCGGGAACATCCGACGACCCTGAATATATGCAACTTGAACCCTGCAGCCTAGCAACACTCAACAATGCTGAGAAAACCATGGAAAAAAAAGCAGACAGCTGCTCTGAAAACCAAAATGAAACACAACAAATCACCTCAGGAGCAATTCAAACAAACAGCAAGTATAACACACAAATGATAATTCAGGGAACCTCTGTGCGTTTTTAACATTTACAAAAGCTAAGCTAGTTGAAATCTCTTATTTATCAAAGCTAATGTATTTAAGTCACTAATTTGCAACAGCTAAAGTAGTTTTAAATGTTAAAAAATGTTCAAAATTGTTCATTATTTAAATATTATTTATTAACTAGTTTTAACAAAAAGTTACATTGTAAGGCTGCTGTAATATAAAGTTATACAGTTGAACTGTTTTAAAACACTAATTAAAGTTTTCATGCAATTTTTAATACAGTTCTATGAACTATTTTCTGTGGTGGAATGATATTTGCTGATTTTAATGTTTAAAACAAGTTTGAAACAGAAAAAACTGTCTGTCTCATTACTTTTGTAGTGTGAGCCATTGTTTAATAGGAATAATGCACTCCAGGGTGTGTGTTGTGCTGGGCTAACATCACTTCTTGGATATTGGATGCATGAGGCCGCACCCGAGGTGTGATGTCATCCCAGCATGACATACACCCTGTCATGCATTATTCCATTATTGTTAATTGTATGTGGGGGTGCTGGATTTTGATTTAAGTGTATGCATGAACACAACCAGCAGCCTGTCTAAGAAGTATTATTACTATCAAAATGCTTTACAACTTACGTATAAGCCTGGGTTAACATTGCTACCTTTAATGTGTTTAATTAAAAAACAAAGATTCCACATCTTAAGCTGTTGCTAATTTCACAGTATTTTGTACATGACTCCGTGAGTCATTTGGTTGCAACCCACCCTTCCAAACTAATTCCTGGCACTTGCAAACATCTTTCTGGGGGCCCAGAAATCCTTTGTGCCCAATGTTTAACATACCTGGTGGGGGATCACAAAACATCTTGAATATTGGACCCCTAGTTACACAAGAGCAAATGAGGCCATGCTATAGCCAATCTTCATTGATTGATTTATTAAAATTGTTGTCCACCAAGAAAACTCGCATTAGGTGCAATGCCTGGTTTACATGGAGGTCCTGTGGTGCAAGAGAAAAACAATGCCATCATGCCCAGACTCCAAAGTTACACATGTAAGACATAATTTGAAGCATACACCGAATATAGTCAAAAACCATCCCAAAATGCTTAAAATAGAAATGTCTAAAATATATAAAGGTTGTTATGCTAATGATTATAATTAGAATTACAACTGACATAATGCCACTTTGCAACAGCTCATTTAAAAACAATTACATCACGAACTGATTATAAGTCTTTCTTAGGTAAAGAGTAAGCTATGCCCCGAAATGAATCTTTTAGCATACTGTAAATAAGAGGTGGGATTCTGTGAGCTGCAACCCACATCTGTATTGTTTGTTTATTATTTTATTTATTACCAAATTGATCAGCATTTACAACTACCGGTATCTGTTTTTGATCATCCTTCATTTTACTATACCCTTGTTCTGAGATTTATTTCAGGCTGCTACTGTAGCAAGATAAGATCAGCAAATTCTAAATGGACTATGGTGAGATGCTTATAATTATTATGAAACACACAAGGGGCCATGACTAGAATTCCTTTCATAGCAACTGCAAATAGGTATGAAATTTGGTATTGCCTCTGTGCTTATCACTCAAATGGAGATTATTCTTATATCAAGAGAAAACAGAAGAGAAATACTGTAGTATGCTTGAAATGACCTTTAGATGCAAATATCAAGGAAAGACAGAGCGATCTCTGACTCAGTACACCAAATATTTGCTATGGATAAATAACCTGTCACTACAAATACATTTTCAGAAGTCAACCGTATTGATCCAGTTCTTTGCAATGCATTTGATTTTACCTTGGGTAAATGTCTAGAACATGCTACCTAATAGGAATGTAGGTCATACTATCACCATATAGTTATCTTGTCAACTGCATATGGATGTGTATTGAGGGTGATGAGTCATCCAGCCTGTTGAGCTGTATGGAAAGTTAAGACTTGCTTAGAAAATGAAACTTGCAGCTAGCAGTTACATTGGTCAGGGATGTGTAGGCTGGATACTAGTGCTACATTTTTTGAAAAATTGGCTACTCATAAATAAACTTTATCACTGCCCAAGTAGCTGCAAGCTAGCTGAATTTGTTAATTACCATCTGATTTGCTGGTGCACTATTCGCCAAGCAGGAACATTATTGGGATGTGTCAAAAATGTCTTCAGCTGAATGATACATTAGTGATTATAAAGCACATATAAGTGCTATAGCTTATTTTGTAACAGCAAATAATGTGCTTTTGAAAGTTTTTTTGGTGGCATGGTGTTTAGATTTTTAGTGTGTGTGTGTGGGGGGGTGTAGAAGACTGAGTGCAGAAGACTGCAAGTCACTCAGGTTGTGAAAAAATTCCTGAAAAACATTTCTTTTTTTTATATTCTTTCTATTTTTGCACCCTAATGTGGCGCACCGGCGGGGGCATCCAGTCACTGCCCCCCCAACCCCAGAGGACCGCAGGCTCACTTGATATGAGGGGGTCCGGTATGGCCATTCCAACCCAATGGAGGGTCTTCCCTTACCTCTCCATCATGGGCTGGCCTTGACCCCCATGACACAATTCCATGAACGGGCCTCCTAGACCAGTGGGGGCACAGCCATCAAGCTGCACAGTCACGCCCAGCCGTTTTTCCTCCAATTAGTGCCCCTGGAGCCGAAAGTGCAATGATGCCCACCATGTGCACAAGGTGTCTTGCTGTGGTCCACCCCTTGCTGGCGTTATGACTTGTACTGCCCCCGATCATCACCAGGGGCCACTCAAGCATGGTACAACCCTGCAGATCCACCCCAGAGGGAGGAGAGCAGCCCTATGGTGCTCGATCCACCCTCTCCCCTGCCAACCCCAGGCAGCCAGATTCTGTTCCTGAACCCGGATTGCCAGTGTAGCACGAGGTGTGGTGTCCAGCGCCTCAACCCTCAGTGTCACCGGCTGGCATTTGAAAAACATTTCTGCATATACATTGTTAGACATTTATTCAACTAAGGGATAGGTTAGAGATTCAAAAATAAATCACAGAAGGTAGAGTTTTTATAAACACAGGTGATGTCATCCCTTACATGCCAGGCACGACTTGGTTCACTTGTATTAGCTGGATGAGGTCTATTGGCCTCTGGGTAGTGGACCCTGTTTCACAGGCTATTACACACTCCTTGGCTAGTGGACATTAGGCAGAGAACCACAAAGGAATTAGAGTTAACACTTGAGTTTAATTGATCTTTAATTCAGTCTGAACACACACATGGCTGTTGTAGCAGATTGCATAATCCCAGCTCACTGCAGTCTTCTCGCACACCTCCTAAACATTTACTTCCTGTGCTCCCCACTTATATGTTTAGAGTTCCCCCTATTGGTTCACTATTGCAACTACATGCTTGATTAAGGTTCCACTAACATATATTACTTCCTCTTTTTTTTTTATGCATACCTCTATCGGCTATTTTAGCTATCACATTCATTAAATGATGCTTAATTCTATCTATCTTTCTGTCTGTCTGTCTATCTGTCTGTCTGTCTATCTGTCTATCTATCTATCTATCTATCTATCTATCTATCTATCTATCTATCTATCTAGCATTTTCAATGTTTAAAAATACAACATTGAATAATACTTCTGTGTCTCAAAACATATACTGTTGGTTTCAAAACATACTTTAAAATGTTGTAAATGCCAAACTGTTTTGAGTCCATAAAGTAAGTGCAGTTTGGTATCACACTACCTGTCTATTAACACATCATCTTGTGGATAGCCAGACCGACATATTTCTCTGTGGCTATATCAATTTTCCGTTGTCAGCTGAATTGGTAGGTCCCACCTCCAAAGTCCTCCATGGTTCTGTGTCATTGGGATCTGCCCCACCATATACAACAGCAGTTGATTTATCTTTGCTTAAGCCATCTTCCTTTCTCTGGATCTCAGCATGGATCTCCCTCGGTATCTTACTAGTCACAAGCATAGGAAAAGAAATGGAATCTGTTACCTTTTCAACCCAAGCACAGGCATCCCCTACCTGCAAATGTGCCTCACCAGTATCTTCGACAGAGTCCTGTCTCCTTTCATCCTACTCTGATTTTCTTTGATGTGTTCTGTTCCATCTCGGGACATGACCATTTGTTAACTGAATCTCATAGGATCACAGTTCTGCATAACTCAGTACTGTTCCTCATACCAGAACTTCTTTAGTTCATCTGTTGGCTGTACACTAACTCAGTTCCCTGGACTTAGTTCTGACAAATCTCTTCCTGTTTGGTTATATTAGTACTGCTGTCTACATTGTTGTTCCTTCTATTTTCTCTCACTTCATTCTGTACCTGTGATTGTGGCAAGCTTCCTCTGGTTGGCAGCAATGTTTTTGATCCCTGGTTCATTAGTCTCTGTACTGGATGACTACTTAGTCCCTGTACTGGCATATTTCTGGGATCTAACACAGACAAATATGGGTCAGCCCCACATTTTTAACTTTTCTCAGCAGTCCTTTAGCAGTTTTTACAGTGGACTCTGCCTTGCCATCCCTCGGTGGGTACCCTGGGGATGATGTAATATGCTCAAAGTCCCATTTTCTGCTGAAAGTTTTTAAATTCCTCTAATGAATACTATTTGTTTATTTCATTTTTGTTGACCGGGTAAGTGCGCTAGACAAATTCTTGCCTATTTTCAGGCACAAACCAGGGGAAGGGGGATTCAGATCAATGCCAACTGACCTTGAACCAGATTAAGCTGTTGGTGGTCTTTTTAGTGAATGGGGGGAAATTTGACCAGGGCATCGGGGAACTTCCCCTACTTGGTCAGCAGGGGGAACCTTTGTCCCCCGGACCAAGATGGCCAACACTCAAGCTAAGGGAGGAGGAGGTGGAGGTCAAGGTGCTGCCCTGCCTACAGACGATGGACTTTCTATGGAGCACTTACTTAATACTGATCTGGAGGCACAACAGAATATCACAGAAGACTTGGAATATGCAGAAACTGATCACAAGGAGACTGGTAAACTTAAATCCTGCTTAAACTCAAGTGATATTGGAGAACCACAGGTCAGCCTAGTAAAAGCTGACATTCCTGAAGATCAACTAAGGCAAATGTTTTTGCAGCATAAACAGTTTGTAATGCAATTAATTTAAGAGGATGCAAGCTCTCAGAACGATATTCCAGAAGTCGAATTTTCTATGAACATTGAAATGCAAGAATCAGCCATAATAGAGTCTGGAGAGGCTACTGCCCCTCAAGCCTTGCCTCAAAGATTACAACTGCATCTTAGACCTACTTCTAGATTATCTAAAAAGATGGATAATACCCGGTCACCAGATGCTGCCCTGTAAACTGCAGGCTGGCGGCAAATCCTCTGAAGGACAACCCCGGACTTCACCTGGCCCTGTTCCAGCAGCCAAAATCATTGCAACAGGAGCTGAGGAAGTTACGGTGCACTCTAGCACAGTATCAAAAGGTACTACACCATTGGGAGAATTACTAAAGGGTGTTTCAGCACAACCACTCACAGCAGCAGACATTGACAAGCTCCCAGGACCTTCAAACCAATCATTGGGCCCCAATGAGATGTGCACAAACCAAAGTAAGAACTTTTCTACTCCAACTTCTGGACAGGACAAAACAGATTCCTCATTTAGAATGAGTGATCTATTTAAAACTGTGGGAGAGTTGGCTCAGAGATGCAATGCAGTGTGCCTACAGTATTTAGACGAAACATCCATGGCTTCTTCCCGCAGAATGGTTTTGCAAAACATGCTAAGAGACACTATGGGGATTAGCCCTTCAGAACTATTTGCCTTTATCCACATAAAAGGTGAGGCTATATATGATGTTAGTTTCAAGAACGTAGGTTCTTTAGAAAAAATTCTGGGCTCAATATGAGGTAGTTAAACATACTCCACTGTGGGCCTCATTTATGTCGATACCTCTTACTAAGCCTTTAGTAAAAGTTCTTACTGTGTTGTTTAGAAGTAAGGGGGTTAATATAAACAATATACAGTACTGGCTTAGGCAGCGATGTGAACTTTTAGACTCCCCTTGCCCTATCTTAGATGAGGACTATGTTTGGACATGGGTGAAAAATAAAGGTACAACTCAGGCAGATAGAGCAGGGTATTACACATATCCCTGGCAGTTTTCACATTGGGTTGGACAGAGGTATATGCTTCTACCTTGAACAACCATGTACATGTCACAAGTGGTGGTTCCAGAACTCACTTGAGCTACACATGTGACCAACCTAGGTGCACTCTGTGCCTCATGCATGGGCATGTTAGTCTATGGTGCCCTAGCTCCAGTTTCTGTAACCTCTGTGAGGATCAAGAGCACACCTACCCTCAGTGTCCATGGGCAGAACATAACAGATTAGATAGAGTCCCGCAGGATAACACAAACCTAGTGGTAGAATCTTAAGCTCAGGCTTTGAGATGACAAGAGGAACTCTGTCTTGTGACACAGAGCCAGACCCCAGGTGAGTTGATGGAAGTCAGTGTCCCGCAAGTATCTCCTCCCCCTGAAACTTCTACCTCACATTACACAAGGGCTAGTAAATCAGTAAAGCAGGAAACAACAGCTACCCAGATAGCTTCACATGTTGAATCTTCTAGGCCTTTGATGAATACCCTGCCAGATCCCATGGCTCCCACCACCCAAGCAGAGGAATCTTTTACCCCAGTTCCAGCATCCAAGCGGGGAAAAGGAAAAGACAAGTCAGAAACCCGTACCCCTACAAAAACAATTGTCACCCTCAATAAATTTCAAATGTTAGCAAAAAGGAGGCAATTGGGTGACATCGAAGGTGAAGAGGAAGACTCTGATTCTTCTAGAGCCTCCTCTTCCTGAATGGATTACTCCTCAAAGTCAGGAAAGGATAATTCACAGACAGAGAGAAAGCAGAGGACACAGTTTCTCCACAGGTAAATTTACTGAAGTAATGACGAAAACATAATATTTACTGGAAAGGCACCTTTTTCCTGTGTTTTTTTTCTTTTCTCTCTTTCCCCTCCACTGTCCTACCACCCCTTGAATCTATGTATAACTTCTCACAATTACGGTGCTGCACTCTGAATGTGTGCAGTATAAAATCATTCTGTAAAAACATCTCAACAGTAGCCTTTTAGCATACTTTAAAACAGGATTTCTATTTCCTACAAGACACTAGACTCAAAACTAGGTTTGAGTTGTTTCAAATTAAAAATAGGTGGACAGTAGGACCTTCATATTGGTCTCATGGAGAGGACACTTGTGATGGGGTTGGGGTCTTATTTACAGGATTTCATTTCAATAGCTCCAAAGTATTGGATATAGTACCAGGGAGAGCTATTTTACTTGATGGAAAATATGGGGTAGTGCACTTTCAAATGATTAACATATACTGTATGCCCCACAAAGCATAGCAGCTAGGTCTGCTTTATTTCTTAAAATTCAGGCATACCTATTTACCATTTGATAGGTTAATTTTGGGGTAGACTTTAATTGTGGTCTTTCTCCTGTAGACAGGAACAGTAATGCACACAAGACTTACAGTGACACAGCTACATTGCTAAGAGTTTTACACTGTGCTCAACTGGTAGATGGATACAGAGCTGTTCATTCTTCAGGGGCCAAAACCTATTACAGGAGTACACTGGCCACCCATATAGCTTATGTGTTCATCTCAAAAAATATTAAGGTTTCTCAAGATGCAGTGACTCCCTGTGAGACATCTGACCACTTTGTGGAGTCTTTAATATGCTCCCCAGCTGGTGGTCCTTTTCCAATAGCCCCCAGCTCTAGATGGAAATTAAATAGTTCTTTACTTTTAGACACAGACATTCATAAGGGATGTTTGAACCTATTACAGGCAAGGGTTTCTGTATTAGAAGCCTATCACTCTCCTATAGCATGGTGGGAAGACACAACAGCTGACCTACAGAGACACTTTTTAAAGGTATCAAGATACAGATCCCTGTCAAGCTATTTTAATTACACAAAACTACGTAAACAGCTTCTTGACAATAGCTAGGGCTAATGAATCACAAACTGATCTTTCTCTGCAGATTAAGGAATTCAAAAATAACATGGAGAAACACCAGTATGAGAGTACAATGTCTTTGAAGCTGGAAGCTCAGTATGGCACTCAGGCCACTAAGGCTTCCATAGATCCTTACAAAAACTGTTCAGACAGAATTTCCTCAGCATTTATTGAACAACTTATAGACCCGTCAACTGGCACAGTACATACATCACTTCTATCCCTAAAACAGATAGTACAAAATAATGAGGAAGAGATGTTTGGTGCATCATCAGGAGTTCCTGACTCCAGTCCCCGTCTCCTGGATTTAGAAATACCAGAGGTTCCAGAGGAACACCTTCGAGCCCTTGTGACCCCACTCTCTGTGGAGGAAACAACAGGTGCAATCAATAAGCAAAAAAAATGTACTTCCCCTGGTGTAGATGGGCTGAAAGCAGAGCTATATCAATCTTTTATAGACATCTTTGCCCCTACTTTAACTATGATATTTAACAGCATTTTACACACTCACTCTATTCCAAAAAACTTTTCAGATGCTATAATGCTCCTAATTTTTAAAAAAGGCGAGAAGGCCGAGATCAAGAAGTGGAGACCCCTTAGTCTCCTTAATGTGGACTATAAAATCTTTTCTGTTATACTCTTGAATCAATTATTACCGATTGTGGCCCAGGTTATCTCGAAGGAACAGACATGTGCCATACCTGGTAGATCTAAGTCACATACACTATCACACATCAGAAATATAATGCATTCTTGTTCTGAAAACAACATGGTCCTTTTTCTGACATTAGACCAGGAAAAGGCCTTCAATCGAGTGGAACACCCTTTTCTATTCCAGGTACTTTCATGGTATCATATTCCTCAGCAATTCGTTGCATGGATTGAACTCTTATATAAAACTGTATGGATCACGCCCCATATTAATAATTCCCTAGGTAAGGTTTTTATAGGTACTGTAAAAAGGGAGTGAGACAAGGTTGCCCCCTTAGTCTGATACTATATGCCTTTCAGATTAACCCTTTAATAAGAAAGCTTGCTTCTCATCTCTCCATCTCTACATTACTACTCCCCTGTGGACAATATGCCCCACCCATTCAGGCATATGCAGATGACTTATGCTTCTGCACTACTCCCCAGCGTAACCCTTTAGAATTTATTACTCTCCTGGCAGACTTTGAGAAATTCTCTGGTTCTAAACTAAACTATCATAAAAGTAAGGCAAAGTTTATCCCTATCCCCGCTACCCCCCAAGCCATAGGACAGATTGCTAATATTCCAATAATTCAAGACCCAATAAAAATTTTAGGGATATTTTTGGTACTGTAGATGACCCTTTATTTAACTGGAACCTGGCAAAAGATAAAGCTCTTAAACTTATTACCTATTGGAAAGGTAAAACAATAGCAAAAAGAAAACATGTGATGCTATTAAAAACCTTAGTGTTACCTCTATTTTTGCACACTGCCACTATTTTTCCTTTACCCTTTGCTTTAAAGGCTAAGGTAAATAACATTTTCTTTCAAGGTTTTTGGGGTTGCCGACTGAACCCTATAAAAAGAGTCTATTTATACCATGACTACATCATGGGTGGAGTGAGAATGATAAATCCGGTAGTGTTTTTTCATTGTTTGATAATTAAATTTCTCTTTCCATCACTACTGCATAGTCCCCCCCCCCCAGTGGACTAGTATATTAACAGAATTAGTTTCTCCTTTATGTGAGATATGGAAAGGCCCTGCCTCTGAAATACCTAGGAACTTTAGGTCTTATGGAATACCCACATTTGTGTTTCCCATTTTCCTCAAAATTAAACAGTGGAAGCTGTCTACTCAGGCATTTCAGACTATGTCCCGAAAACAGTTATATGGTAGCATTATACGGTCCTTTTTCTCAGATATTCCTAAAATGATAGATACACATGGAAGGGAACTAGATATTAACTTAGTATTTCTGCAACTTACAGAAACTAGACTACCACTAAAATTATTGGATGTTACATGGCAATCCTGTCATGGGAGACTAGGGCTGAGAGGTAATCTCTGGCATAAGTCACTAGAAGACAGAATGTGTTTTAGGAACACATGTACTAATGAACTGGAGACAATGCGACATTTTTTCATAGATTGTCCCTTCAGCATAGATTATTGGACACAGTGGTTGCATAAATGGAAAGATAAGCACATTCCTAATATCACATATGAAATCTTAGTGTATGGAATTTTTCCTTTAGCATTTTCTAAATATCATGCTAGTACTTTACCACTTATATTTGCCCTATGTCGATACTTTTTATGGCAAGCCAGATGTGCCCAAATGTTACAACAGAAAATATATACTGGGACTCAAGTAGTAAACCTGATTCTGACAGATTTAAGGTCTATCTATAATCATAAACAAAAAACATTGTCCAAAACTGAACATAAGAAACATTGGACTAAATGTGCATGGATATTTGATGAATGAAATAAATGGCACACACATAAAAGCTAGGAGACATTATGATATAGACATAGGGAAATAGGTTTGGTATCTCTGTCCTAGCATAATAAAGCCCTTAGAATCACAGAGCTGATAGTAAGAGGTGGCTATACTAAGCTAGTTGTTATGCAGTGTATGATATAGCATAGCATCCTTATATGTGCATTATTTGTGGGAAAATCTTTCCTCACTTTATACAGGGGAAGGGGAGGTGTTCTCTCTAATGCAATATGATATATTCTAGGGTCTTTAATTTTTTATGATGATTGCAATACCCATTAATTTTGGATAGGATTTATACAAATAATTTGTGAGATTCATCACAGTTTTGTATTATTTGGATTTTCCTTTATTTTTTTGGTTTATGTCACTTAAAACACTTGTAAAGTATTGTCCTTGATGTAATTACAATAAAAAATCACCCTACTTTTTTCAAGAAGTGCCATGGGATCTTTAACATCCACCTGAACTACCACCAGAACAGGCAGATGGGACCTCGGTTTAACATGTCATCCAAAAGATCGTACCTCAGGAACACAGCACCCCTCTCATGCTGCACTACAGTGTCAGTATTGTGATTTAACACAAGTGCCTGGTATGGGGATAGAACCCACAGCCTTCTGATCTCCCAGCCTCAGAGGTGAGTGTACTATCTGCTGAGCCACTGACAGTGAACTATATCTAATACAGTGTCCAATATCAGAGCATACAGTATCTGGGATGCCATACCTGGCAAAATGTACTTTAACTTGCATATGACTGTCTGTGATTTGGTATCAGGTACATAATCAATTTCCTAGACGTTAGAGAAGTAATCCACAATTATTAAATACTCCCTTCCATCAAAACTGAATAAATCTGTTCCAACTTTTGCCCAAGGCCTCCCAGGGACTTCATGTGACCACAAAGTCTCTTTCTCTTGACATTCTTCTGTGGACCTGCAAATGTCATATATCTGCATGACTTTCTGAAACTGCTGACTCAACCCAAGCCAGTACACATGTTTCCATATTTTCTTTAGGTATCCTTCAATACCCAAGTACGATGAGTGTTCTCTGTGCACAAGGGCATAATTATAGGGGGGTGGGGGGCACAAGTCCCCACCAACATTTTAGGTGAGCACATTTGTCACCCCCAGCATTCAGCCCCTATGCTGTTGCTGACTGCTGGTGGGCTAGGAGGGACATGGAAGCCTGCTGTTCTGTGGGTGGGGGTCAGATTTCACTGGTGGGTTGGGTCAGGTCCTGGGAGCAAGAGTCTCTCGAGAGTGCAGCGAGCTACAGCAGCCAGATAGTTAGACGGGGTTGGGTGGGACCAGCGCTGCACAAGTGGCCTCAGTGGCCTGGACAGAACCAGGAGGAGAAGAGTGAATTGTAGCAGGGAGGGAGAAAGTGATGGACCACACCACCCCTGGAAGTAGCATAAGCACGCACCACCGCCAATAGCAAGGAGTCAGGAGGAGTATGCGGGAGACTGTCTGCTGGCATCAAGAGAAGAAAACTGTGGTGTTACCGTCGATGTGTTTGCCTGCTTGGTGCTGCTTCACTTCCCCTCTCCTCCTGACTGTGACTGTCATGTCCTGCAACCCTTGCTGCCGTGTCCACCCACTGATGATGCCTGTGGAGGAGCTGCTGCTTTGCTTTCCAGCCTGGGAGTTGGGGAAGAGCATGGGGGTTTACGGCCTGGGATCAAATGGTTCAGGGCTGTGGGCACCAGTGAGTGACTGTGGGGGTCAGATGATTGGATTGGTCAGGGCATCAGTCAGTCTGAGCCTGCAGTGGAAGTTTGGAAGGCAGAGCAGAGAACAGAGAAATATGGACTGCTGGAGGCTGCTGCAAGCAATGATGAAGCAACAACTAACTGGGAGGTAGGGCTGACTGGTGGTGCTGCAGTGCAGTGGGTGGGTGTGACTAATGATTTGGGGGGGCAGCAAGCCAACAACAACATCATCATGTCGCAGGGGCATTGCTCACAATGCTGTATGCACAAATAACAAAACAAGACACTGGCAAACAAGCAGAGGAGATGGTGGAAAGGAATTCCAGTTTGCACAGGGTGGTTCTAAGGTGGCAGGGCCACACACTATTGGCCATTTGATTTGGTGCCAGTCAGGGTCAGGGATCATCCAGGAGAAGAAGCCTGCTGCAATCTGTGAGGCATTCTCTTTACTATTGTGTCTGGAGTGGGCCAGTGGCTCTTCTAGTAGTCTGTGACCAACACAGTCAGCAATCAGTGAAACAGCACAAAACTGCTCAACTTGAGCTAACATAGCTCTAGTAGTCTGCAAGAAGGCAACAGTAGGTGGTGTTTCTGTTTAATTATGTTTACTAGTGGTCTGCTCTGCTGTGCTGCATTGGTTGTGTCTATATTGTCTACAGTCAGTGTCTTATTTAAAATGCTGTGCTGTCTAGTGTCTCTCCTGTGTGCCACCTGAGCCTGACTGTTGCCTGCTTTGGTAGGGGCTGGGATCTGCTGGCTGGGGGAGGGGGGTTATATGGTTAGCCTTGCATACAACTCCAGTGTTTTCTTCTGTGTTACTAAAGTAAAAGTAATAAAAAAAAAATCAAACCCGTACCCTGCAGGTGGGTTTGGGTGGAATGGTTCAAGGAGTCATTTGGAAAAGATGGGGAGGGAGAAAGAGCTGTAGATCAAGTTGGGCCTACTGACCATGGTGATAATGTAGGTAGGAAAATGGGCAGACTGGGTGAGTCAAGTGAAGTGGTCCTAATCTGCCATCAAATTTTCTGTTTTTTTAAAACAAATTAACAGTTGTGCAAAATAGAAAATAAGCATTTGTCACTGCTGAAAGTTTGCCTGTTGCATTGCTGTTGTGCTGGTGGGTCCTGCTAGCTTATGCACATTTTAGTACAGTCTAAGCCACATAAAGCAGGTATGTATAATGTGGACAATCAGCTATGATGGACATTTTCCATAACCAAAACCATGCACTGTTTTCTTAAGAATGTTCGCTTTTAATGCGGACCTTGCATGCTGGCAAACATGGACAGCTCAGAGTTAATTTTGATGCCTCAGCACCTCATTTGACACACCTATCGTAATGCACTCACAGCACTTGTTAATCCACTAACTTCCTGATAACTGCCTGTACTTAAGTGTTCAGCCAGATCTCGGTTTCCACTTTCCACTCTGCTTCAGCTTAGTTCAGTATGTTTGTCTTGCTACAATGTCAAGCACCCTGGCATTCCATTGTCTCACAAAACTGAGTTTTAAAGAGAGATTGATGCTCTTCCTAGAAGGAGCATAAGGGACCTTGTAACTTGTCTCTCTATTCCCAAGTCCATGGTCTCCGACCTTAGTCATAGCAAGGAGAGGCTCTGGTCCGAGTGGCACTCGAACCAGAACCACAAAGAAAGAGAAAGAGGGAGGGGAAGGACTCGGAGGTGGAGGACACACTTTTGATGTGGTTCACATCAGTGAGGGAGCGTGAGGCAAAGGTAAGTGGCCCCTTGTTAGCTACCAAGGCCAAACAGCTTGCGGCCACTATGGGTAAAGAGGATTTCAACACCACAGATGGCTGGTTGCAGCACTGGAAGGTGCACCACAACATTTGTTTCAAGGGCGGACACAGAGAGAAACAGAGCACTGATGGTTCAGGTGCCACAGACTGGGTAAGGGACTTTCTGCCTGAAATCTTGTCGGACTGGAATCTGTTGGCCTGTATTGAGAGGAGCCTGCTCACACATTGAATGCTGCATGGCAGACAACTCTTGATGGCTTTTAAAAAATAAAGAATGAACGTGTTCATATTTTACCAACCCCCTTCCTCCGAAGTGAAAACACACAAAGCAAATCACAATGGATAAAATAAAGAAACTTGATTTTTCCCACCACCTCCTTCCTTCACAAAAAAAGAATAACGTGAAAGCTTTTACCCACCACATCCCTTCCTCCAAAGTTAAAATACAGTACAGTATTGTACACAAAGCACAACGGTAGAAATATAGAACCATGCTTTTACCCACCACCTCTCTCCCTCATTAACAGAAAAATGAATAAAAGTAAAGTAAGTAAAGTAAGTCTTAATTTATATAGTGCCTTTTCACAACTAAAGTGCTTCATATTTAAAATACGATATACAGACTTAAAATTTACACTAAAATAATAAATATAACAATGAATTTAAAATTTGTCTGTGAAGGCTAAATTAAAATATGTCTTCAATTCAGTTTAAATCTGTCGACAGTCAGGCATTCTCGTAACTGATGAGGTAGAGAGTTCCACAGGGTAGGTGCCGCAAAAGAAAAAACACAGTACCAGATGTTTTTAAATGAACCCTGGGAATCCCCAGCAATCCCTTATCAGTGGATCGGAAAGGACAGAGGGGGCAGTAGAGAGTCAGGAGATCTTTAAGGTACCTGGGTCCCTGTTCATGTAGGGCTTTAAAGGTTAGCAAGCCAACCTTAAAGGTGATCCACCACTGAACAGGCAGTCAGTAGTCCATGCAGCACAAGCATAATATGACTGGCCCTCGATGTACCGGTCAGAAGCCTGGCCATAGCATTCTGCACTACCTGCAGATGGCAGATATTAACCCCAGGAAGCCCTAGGTAGAGGGAATTGCAATAGTCAAGGTGGGTGGTGACAAATGCATGGACAAATATTGACAGTGCATCCGGGGAACCAGATGTTGCACCCAGGCGATATTCCTCAGATGGTAAAATGAGGATTTAACCATGGCCAACACTTGAGATTTCAGGGTTAGGTCATCATCAAAATAATGTCCAGGTTACGCACCCAGTCTGTGGTGGTGAACTGAACACCATCAAGCCATAAGTCTGACTCCTGTCCAGCACTCATACCTGCCCATGGATGACCTGGGTCCACAACCAACACTTTGGCCTTGTCCGGATTCAGTCTCAGCCAGCTGGTGCTCATTCAGTCGTTCTTGGTGAGACAGTTGTTTAGCACAGTGACTGCATCAACTTGTCTGGGTAGAAAGGACATATACAGTTCAGAGTCATCTGCGTAGAAGTGAAAACTCAAACTGTATCACCTGATTATATCTCCCAATGGCAGCATATACACTGCAAATAACATGAGTGCCAGTATGGAGCCCTGTGGCACCCCGCAGGATGGGGGGAAGGCATCAGAGGAATACATTCCAGTGACCACCCTCTGAGACCTGTCCACAAGAAAAGATTGAAACCATTAGAGGACTGTACCCAACAGCCTAGAAAGAAGCCGCAAGCACTCCAAAAGCACACCATGGTCCACAGTGCTAAATGCTGCCGAGAGATCAAGAAGGACCCAGATGGCACAAGCCTTTTGATCTCTCACAATTAGGAGGTCAGTCAATACTCAGACAAGTGCAGTCTCCATGCTGTGTCTCTTCCTAAATCGAGACTGGAGAGCTTCATAGACATTGTAGGTCACAAGGTGATCATCCAATTGCAACGCAACCACCTTCTCAATAGCCTTTCCCACAAACGGCAGGTTAGAGACAGACTGGTAGTTAGCTGGACAGTCTGGATCCAAGGAAGTTTTTAGAGTGGTCATATGACTGCCTCCTTGTGGGGATCAGGAAATAACCTCTCCAAGGAATTCCAGACAATTTCCGTTAGGATCAGGCAGATAACATCTACACAACCCATTAGTAGGGTGTAGTCCGGATGCAAACTACAACTGGTTAAGACAGAATTCTGGATGATCTTCACAATGTCTGTGAATTCCATCCAGCTAAAGTCTGTCCAGAGAGACCAAGTGCTCACCACTTTCTGCTGACCTCCACAATCCCTTATAGGGAGAGCCGGGCCGATGCCGGCCCTGATGATGGCAACCATTTACATGAAAAATTGAGCAAACTCCTCACATTTAAGCTGAGAAAAAACTTCCTTGGGCTGGAGACAGATTGGGTTGCAGAATCTGTCAACCATCTGGAAGAGCCGAGCGGGTTGATTCTGTGCAGCAGAAATCTCCCTGTACAGGAATTCTGCCTTCTTATGGGTGATTTCTGATTGATAGCCCTTGTAATTTTCCATCAGTCTAAGCCTGTCAGCATCCAGGCCGGACCTCCACCAAGCTCTTTCCATCCTTCGGCCAACTTGCCTCAACTCCTTCAAGGAACCGTCAAACCAAGGGGTCCTTGGGCAAAGAGTGAGTGGTCAAATGAGCAATCATGTCCGGGGCATCTCCCATTACCTTATTATAGGCTAGTACAAGATCCCCTGGACTCATGCATTCACCTGACAATCACAATAGATCCAGCACCGCCAAAAGACCATCAGGAGTATCACCCCTTAAAGGGCGGTACTGAACCATCTCTGTAGGGGCTGGCCCATTGGGGGAGCCCCAAAACTGAACCTTATGATGTGATGGTCAGAACAACTGACTGGTTTCACCACCAGATCCAAGATCTCCATCTCCAGGAGGAACACCAGATCCAATGAGTGACCCCTATATGGGTAGCGGAGGTAACCACCTGTATAAAGCCCAGCATCATCATTAGCCAGAGGAGATTTTGACCAAACTGCAAGAGTTCATCATTGACCCAGGCATTGAAGTTCCCCAGAACTATCCAAACAGTAAAGTGAATGGTTATATCTACAACACAAGCAAGCAAAACACAAATACAGTAATGAAAAAAGATTACAGACAGCACCACCATGTATCTACTGTCTTACAAATGCAAACACAGTACAGTAATATGTTGCAGTGCTGCCTGCCGGCAACAGTGGACATCAGCAAGTGAGAACATAATTAACAAGCACTGATGGGTCCATCTAAAATGGCTTTGACTGTATATATTTAACCAAAATAGACCAGTGAGATGTAATCTGTGATATGTCATTTGCAATGGGGTTCTGATTTCTACTGCATTTTTCAGGATAGTAGAGGTGATATGCAATATCTCGTTTTTAGTGTGGTCCTGCTTGTACAATGTATTTATGTATTCCCTTTCAAAGGTATGTTGATAGAAATAATGGTATTCTTCCATAATTATTTTCTTCTGGGTACAGCACTCATGATCCATGGCTGGTCGAGAGCGAAGTTGTCCCCACTAAAACCCTTGCACCAAAATTACTCCTCTGTCTGTACATTATTTCAGTTCTCAGAGCTTCTGCAGTCACTGTTCTTTTTCCCCAGAAAATAATTCCATGTTACATGCTCAGTTCGGTTCATCTCACATTTGAAAATACGGTCTGGTTTCCCATAACACTTATCCCTTCTTATATGGCCACCTATGCAGAATCACCTCTTTAAGTGTTTGCAGGTTTTATCTTACTTTGTACCCCTTTGACTAGATCTCACCTTTCATCTGAGACTGGCAGGTACTCTATCATGTTAACAGCCTCTAGTTCCATTTCTACTGAGCCTTCCCTGCTGTGCAGCAGTAGATAAGCTCTGTTTAGTGTGTCATCCAGCAATAGTTCTATGCCTGGATAATACCCATTGCAAATCTCATACTTCTGCAATTGCAGTAGCATTCTCTGCAGTCTTTTTGGTACTTGTGACAAGGGCTTGACCATAATATTATCCAGCAGTTTATGGTCGGATTGCTCATCCACGCTATTGCCATAAGTATACTGGTGGAAGTTCTTCATGCTACTGTAAAAGTTCTTCTTCTAGTCGTGCACATCTTCTCTCTGTTGGAGTTAATGCTCTGCTTGCAAAAGCAACAGACTGAGCTGCATCAGTGCTGCTCCCAGTCCTGACTTCGATATATCACATTGCAAAATCAGATTTTTTCCTGGGCTACACCTGAAGGTGCACAGTCTGCAAGAAGATCTAAAAGCATTAGAGGACTGGTCAACAACAAATGGAATGCCCTTCAGTACTGAAAAGAGCACTGTGATGCACACTGGGAAACAGAATAATAAGCATTTGTCAATGCTGAATGTTTGCTTGCTGGCATTAGCAGTGGAAGTGCAGGAGTTAGGCAGATGCAGTATAGGAATGGCATTGAAGTATTGAACTGATGCCAACTCCACCCTCACTCTGCATAGATGGACAGGCATTGGGGTGTGCCTTTGGGTCATCACCCATATGGTCACAACATTTCACCTCACCCTACCCTTCAGACACTGACAAGTGTCGAGGTGCGCCTTTGGGGTGTTTGGCTTTACATTCACCTCATTCCATAAGGAAATGCTGAAATGGGTGCGTATAGGAGAATGGGGTGAACTCTAGGGGCAAAGGATCCAAGGTGCACCTCAATGTCTGTCACTAGCTGCAGGGTGGGGTGGGAGGAAATAGCATGAGCATTACTGTCAACAATCCCAAGTCACACCCCTGACACCTGTCAGTCTCTACAGGGTAGGACATTATGGACTAAAACTCTAACGCCCTAGGAGTTTCTTGGTATTTTTACTCCAAGTTTTCCGCATGGTTTTTTTGTGACCCCACCACATGAACAGTGACACTATTAGTTCATTACATGACAGGTGATTTTGCAGAGTGACTGTGCCATTTGGCGCCACAGGTGCAAAAACACATTTTGAACAGGATGTGAAAAGTGACATGTGTACTGTTCATATGGAGGTGTAAAAAATGGCATTGTTGAAAATCTGGAGTGAAAATATACAGAAACTGGCAAAGTCACAAGTGTGCATAGAAACTGTGTAACGTACACCCGTAATGTAAGTAGTTTGGGGATTTTTTATAGCAGATTTTCAACATAGGCATTTTTGGACCTCTGCACATGAACAGTGTCACTGTGATTTTCGTAATTTATCCCAAACACTAAATTCCACAGCAACCGCGTTATTCTGCGCCGTAAGTGTGTAAACACATTTTGGCCAGGGTGTAAAAAATGACAGCTGTACTGTCCATAAGGAGGTGTGGAAAAATGTCAGTGTTGAAAATCTGGACTGAAAATATTACAAATTAGTAAACTTACGAGGGTGCTTGGAAATTGCCCAATGCACGCTCGTAACACAGTCATTTAATGGACTTTTGTCATCAAATTTTCAACATAGCCATTTTAACACCTCTGCTCATAACCAGTGTCACTGTGATTTTCTTAATGTGTCCCAAACATTGATTTTGCACATCAACCACGCTAATGTGCGCTACATGTGCAAAAACACATTTTGGCCAAGATATGAAAAACAATAGCTGCACTGTTCATAAGAAGGTGTGGTAAAATGACAATGTTGAAAATATGGTGGGAAAACATAAAAAATTCTCAAAGTTACAAGTGTGCGTAGCAATTACGCAATGCATACTCATAGAACAGTCATTTTTGGGAATTTTTGCACCAAATTTTCAACATAGGGTTTTGGGGTGCCTACCTCATGAACTGTGACACTGTTATTTCATTACTTGGTCCTGAAAGGTAGTTCCACGCAATGACTGTGAAATCATCTTTCAGGACCGAGTAACAAAATGACATTGACTGAGTTTATGACGTGGGTCCCCAAGAACCCCATGTTGAAAATTTGCTAAAAAATTTCCACAAAATGGCCCAGACACGCACCAAAGTTGACAAAAAAAAAACATTTATTGCATTATACAGCTTACTGGCATTTCTTCAGTTCGCAGTCAGCTTTGAAGAGTGCAGACGTGTTCCCGCCCATCAAGATCATTGCACCGGCCTGGAGGCAGGCTGGGGGGGGTGTGGGGCGAGGGGTGCACAGAGGGTGCGTGAGTGCGGGTTGGGGAGGGATGAGGCAGTCAACGAGGGACTGTTTTTTTAAAGGTGTTTTTATGTTTGTTTAGACTATGCGGGACTTTTGACACATTGTGGTGGGCTCCAGCATGGCAGCTGGAATTTTTGGGGGCAGTGGAGTTGACGGGGATTGGGCACCCATTAGTCATATATGGACTTCTGCCATGTGGGGTGGGCCCCAGCATGGCACGTGGAACTCTGGTTTGGGGGAACCAGTGGAGCCTGACGAGGATTGGGCACCCTAGTTGGCTGTACAGACTTTTGCAATGCTGGGGTGGGTTCCCAGCATGGCACCTGGAAGTCTGTTTGGGGGCAGTGAAGCTGATGGGGATTGGGCACCCCCATTGGCCATACGGTGTGGGGGCTCATGAGCATGCTGGGTGGGCTCTAGCATGCTGTTTGGGTGTTGTGGGGGAGAGTAGACAAAAACAGAGCTGTCTATGACAGCTGTACAGATGTAGTGCAGAGTGTAGTCACTTTGCATACTGCCGATGGCAGTATGTAAATTGCCTACCGACGGCAGTATGCAAATTGCCTACACATTACCACTGCTGATTGCAGCAGTTTTCTGCTTTCAACTGTATGCCACTACATCTGAATGGCTGTCATAGACAGCTCTGACATTCATTGGTGTGGTGCAGCCGTGCCTGCAAAAGGGATCAGGGCATTGGAAGTGGGGGAAGCACACCTATGAAAAGTCATATGGTGGCACTATGTTTCTTGCACATGCATGTAAGCAAACATAAAAATGGTGACTACTATATTAGTAAAGTACTATTACAAAAGGTTAAAAAGGAGAAAGATTTGGAATACTAGGTTACAATAATTTTAATTTTAGGCCCACTATACAACTTTGATACAAAGATTGAATTACATGATTAAGAATGTCAAGAGGTTTTATAAAAAATAGAAAACTGTATCATGCCACTCAACAAATCTTATATTAGATGGCACCTGTATTTCGGTTCCCACTGTGGAGCCAACAACTATAGGGGCGGAATAGATAAGATTGAGAGGGTACAGTGAGAGTAACTAAAATGATTAGGCCACTACGCAATCACATGTATAATGATAGGCTAAAACATTTAGGACTGCATTGCCTGGGAGCAGAGGAGAGTTGGGAAGATCTGATGCAATTGTGTAAAATTGTGCAAGACAAGGAATTAAAGGAGGAAATAGGAGTAAAGTTCCAGGTTAAACCAGATTATCTTAGGGCCCATACAATGCAAATCAAATTAGATACAGCAAAAAATAATGGAAGATATAATTTCTTTCTTCAACACACAGGTAAAGTATGGAACAGCTGTGATGTAGTTAACAGTGTGAGTATAGAAATTTTTAAGAATAAACTTAACAACATACTTCTAAATGAGGGATTTGGACCCGCTAATGCGGTGAACAGAATGTATAGGCAATAGTGCCTTCTCCCATTCAAATCCCAGTATGATAACTCAGTATGATAGTATTTTAACACTGGCACTTTTTCTATCAACTCTTCTATTTACTTAAAAGCATTCATATGCATACCCATCCATGCCCATAGGGTGTCCTTGCGTCAACTATCTCAATATTTTACACTTTACTGACAAATGCTGACAGACCTTGTTAGGTAGTTCACCATGCCAATAAACCTCTCTACTCCCTTCACATCTTCAGGCCTTTTCAAAGTCCACCCTCAGGCCCTCTGATGTAAGCAAGTGCCCTATTTCCAGCAGTGCTGCAAACAGTCACTGCCCCCTTCTCTGTCAGCAAAAACACATTACAGAAATAAAACCCCAAAGGAAACTCACATTCCTTCTGTTTTAAAAATTAATTTGTCTGTTTTTACTATCCAGTGTTATCTTTTCCCCACCTGCCAACACCCACCTTCTGCTCCCTCCTTGTCCATTTTACTCCAGTAACCCCATGCCATCAGCAGTCCTTGCATGCTGCCTTTGAGAAAATAGGCAGCTCCACACAGGACAGGAGATGCTATACATACACAGCTCGTGATTTTGTTGGTATACTTCACATTTGTTGTTTATACCAGTTACCTTAACTCATTTCCACCTGGGCAGCAATTTTCTATCAGGTTAAGCAATGGATGGTTGAGACTTCATATGGAGCTATTACAGGTAATGAGTCAATCAATAGCATGTCTCACTGCGTAGTTGGTGTCTATCCTTTGCATGCAGTCAGTCACTCATTCACTTGCTCCACTTAACAATGTAAAAATAAAAAGCATTTAAAACACTTGCGGCCTCTGTGTCAATAGAAAGCTGCATGCCAGGTGTGTGGTTTGTAGCCTAGCAACCACCCCCCATTCATAGTAACTCCATAAACTATATGTCATTGTGACTGAGAATACGAGTGGCCATAGTATACAGCTGGGCACAGGCTCTGTCTCTTTAGAAGAAACTTCTAGGGTAGTTTTACTGACTTTTTAATAGGAAATTTTACATTTTTAACTAAAGTGTGTTGTTGCTGGACTGGCACTTCCAGTTCCCATGGCAATATAAAACTGCTTGCTCATGGTGAGCAGAAATTTTGAGTATAGTTGATCCCAGGGGAGCAACTGCTGGATGGTCTGATTGGTGAAGGGGCACAAAGTATTTTTTTTTTAACTTAATAAACTTTATTCAATTTTGAAAAATTAACAGTACAGGGTAAAACAAAGCACAAAAGAAGGTTACAACAATGACAAACATTGTGACAGGGTGGTACTCCATCATAATACAATCAAATGCCAATCTGAACTGATATGCCTACAACCTGGAGCAAAGATATAGAAAAACAGTAGGTGTTTCTACAAAGATTATGACATAAAGAGAAAATCAAAAATGATACCAACCTAAAGTCTTGTTCAATGAAAGGAAAAAAAAAAACTCCAGCCCCTGCAAAGAGGACCCCTTAAATGACCATTCATTGAATGAAGTAGGAAGTGACATATCTAAACTAAGGCATGTTTAATAAAACATCCAACCTCTTCCATATTTTCTTATAGGAGGGAAGATTATGTTGCAAACTAACCACTGACTTCTCCATCATCAGAAAAGTCAATATCTGGGGGGAGGCGTGGCCTGACACTGAACAAGATGGAGGCTTAATTTCAGAGCTCCTCACTGACAAGCTGAATCTAGTATCATCCTCTGTTATATAAAGCCATAAATACCATCCAACTCAAGAAAACAAAGTAAGGAGGATACTGCTGCTATCAAGAATACTTTATCAAGATATGTCTACAATCCCTTACAATTTTGGAGATCTTGGTGAGACCCTGCAAGGCCCCATAATGGCCCACTCTGACAAGCAACCAGATCCACTGGAGAAAAATAGAAGGAATGTTTAATAAGTTATCCATGGATATGAAAGATTTAAAATCTGCTACACATTAATACACAAATGATGAAAAGCATTGATTCAAGGATGGCTTTCACTGAGAATAAAGTTCGTCTTAATGAAAAATCTATACAGGACCTACAAACAACTATTAGGTCTCAAGACCGAGTGATCAAAGAACTGCAATTAAAAATTGAAGATCTAGAAAATAGAACCCAAAGAAACAATCTACATATATTTGGTTTTCCTGAAGGCGTGGAGGCTAAAAAAACTACCGCTTTCCTACAACAAGAGCTACCGCATATACTGCACCTCCAAACCGGCAAAGAATTAATTATAGAATGTAGCCACTGAACATTAGGCCCAAAGCCCTCTGCAGATCAAAAACCGAGACCTATAATTGTAAAATTCCTTAATTACACCAGCGTAGAGCTAATTCTGCAGAAAGCACGTGAAATTGGTCAACTTAAATGGCAAGATCACAACATTTATATATACCGGAATTTTTCAAGAGAACTGTCTCTAAAACGGAGGGCATACACTGCTGCCAGACGGTTAATGCATCAGATGGGAATCCACTTTAATCTAAGGTACCCAGCAATCATGCGATTATACATAGGGAATTCAGTAAAAGATTTTTACAACCCTGAGTCTTTTACGTTATTCCTGAACAATTACTCATCATCCGAAAAAAGTGAAGTAAAGAACCAACAAGCCCCGTCTACAGTTAATGCTTCCGAGAATGCTGGCCTGGATTTAATAAACAATACAGACACTCACAATGTAATGGATCATTCTCTGGTTTCATCTGAGAATCCGTTGAAGGTGCAGTCTAACTCTGTGCAAAAAAAATCCCAACATTCAATTAGCCATACCAACTATGAGTAATTGCAGCTATGAATCTTTAAACAAAAATAACCCTAAGTCTAAGTCTGAGACACTAATCTTTACGAACGTCACAGTACAGAATAAATATGCTGTTCTACAAGATTTACCTTCCTTTTGTGATGGCACAGAGACAGAGTCCGGTACCTTGATAAGGGAAGAGGCAGACTGTGAACAAACAGAATCTTCACGGGTAGGCTGCGAAGAGAAATCCCCAGCTAAAATTACTGAACTGCCAAAGAAAAAATGCCAAGGCAAGAGTAAATATAAAGGTGACACTTCTCCTACTAAACACTGGAGATGAGCATCACGATGTATGCTTAATACATTAACTTTTATTTGAATGCGGTTATAAGTATAATAACTGAGATCCCGATTTATTGTAGTGGATCAAAGTGGGCCAGTGGCTCTTCTAGTAGTCTGTGACCAACACAGTCAGCAATCAGTGAAACAGCACAAAACTGCTCAACTTGAGCTAACATAGCTCTAGTAGTCTGCAAGAAGGCAACAGTAGGTGGTGTTTCTGTTTAATTATGTTTACTAGTGGTCTGCTCTGCTGTGCTGCATTGGTTGTGTCTATATTGTCTACAGTCAGTGTCTTATTTAAAATGCTGTGCTGTCTAGTGTCTCTCCTGTGTGCCACCTGAGCCTGACTGTTGCCTGCTTTGGTAGGGGCTGGGATCTGCTGGCTGGGGAAGGGGGGTTATATGGTTAGCCTTGCATACAACTCCAGTGTTTTCTTCTGTGTTACTAAAGTAAAAGTAATAAAAAAAAAATCAAACCCGTACCCTGCAGGTGGGTTTGGGTGGAATGGTTCAAGGGAGTCATTGTGGAAAAGATGGGGGAGGGAGAAAGAGCTGTAGATCAAGTTGGGCCTACTGACCATGGTGATAATGTAGGTAGGGAAAAATGGGCAGACTGGGTGAGTCAAGTGAAGTGGTCCTAATCTGCCATCAAATTTTCTGTTTCTTTTTTAAAACAAATTAACAGTTGTGCAAAATAGAAAATAAGCATTTGTCACTGCTGAAAGTTTGCCTGTTGCATTGCTGTTGTGCTGGTGGGTCCTGCTAGCTTATGCACATTTTTAGTACAGTCTAAGCCACATAAAGCAGGTATGTATAATGTGGACAATCAGCTATGATGGACATTTTCCATAACCAAAACCATGCACTGTTTTCTTAAGAATGTTCGCCTTTTAATGCGGACCTTGCATGCTGGCAAACATGGACAGCTCAGAGTTAATTTTGATGCCTCAGCACCTCATTTGACACACCTATCGTAATGCACTCACAGCACTTGTTAATCCACTAACTTCCTGATAACTGCCTGTACTTAAGTGTTCAGCCAGATCTCGGTTTCCACTTTCCACTCTGCTTCAGCTTAGTTCTGTGTGCGGTTTGCTCCTACAATGTCAAAGCACCCTGGCATTCCATTGTCTCACAAAACTGAGCTTTTTAAAGAGATTGATGCTCTTCCTAGAAGGAGCATAAGGGACCTTGTAACTTGTCTCTCTATTCCCAAGTCCATGGTCTCCGACCTTAGTCATAGCAAGGAGAAGCTCTGGTCCGAGTGGCACTCGAACCAGAACCACAAAGAAAGAGAAAGAGGGAGGGGAAGGACTCGGAGGTGGAGGACACACTTTTGATGTGGTTCACATCAGTGAGGGAGCGTGAGGCAAAGGTAAGTGGCCCCTTGTTAGCTACCAAGGCCAAACAGCTTGCGGCCACTATGGGTAAAGAGGATTTCAACACCACAGATGGCTGGTTGCAGCACTGGAAGGTGCACCACAACATTTGTTTCAAGGGCGGACACAGAGAGAAACAGAGCACTGATGGTTCAGGTGCCACAGACTGGGTAAGGGACTTTCTGCCTGAAATCTTGTCGGGACTGGAATCTGTTGGCCTGTATTGAGAGGAGCTTCCGTTCCTACACATTGAATGCTGCATGGCAGACAACTCTTGATGGCTTTTTAAAAAATAAAGAATGAACGTGCTCATATTTTACCAACCCCCCCTTCCTCCGAAGTGAAAACACACAAAGCAAATCACAATGGATAAAATAAAGAAACTTGATTTTTCCCACCACCTCCTTCCTTCACAAAAAAAGAATAACGTGAAAGCTTTTACCCACCACATCCCTTCCTCCAAAGTTAAAATACAGTACAGTATTGTACACAAAGCACAACGGTAGAAATATAGAACCATGCTTTTACCCACCACCTCTCTCCCTCATTAACAGAAAAATGAATAAAAGTAAAGTAAGTAAAGTAAGTCTTAATTTATATAGTGCCTTTTCACAACTAAAGTGCTTCATATTTAAAATACGATATACAGACTTAAAATTTACACTAAAATAATAAATATAACAATGAATTTAAAATTTGTCTGTGAAGGCTAAATTAAAATATGTCTTCAATTCAGTTTAAATCTGTCGACAGTCAGGCATTCTCGTAACTGATGAGGTAGAGAGTTCCACAGGGTAGGTGCCGCAAAAGAAAAAACACAGTACCAGATGTTTTTAAATGAACCCTGGGAATCCCCAGCAATCCCTTATCAGTGGATCGGAAAGGACAGAGGGGGCAGTAGAGAGTCAGGAGATCTTTAAGGTACCTGGGTCCCTGTTCATGTAGGGCTTTAAAGGTTAGCAAGCCAACCTTAAAGGTGATCCACCACTGAACAGGCAGTCAGTGTAGTCCATGCAGCACAAGCATAATATGACTGGCCCTCGATGTACCGGTCAGAAGCCTGGCCATAGCATTCTGCACTACCTGCAGATGGCAGATATTAACCCCAGGAAGCCCTAGGTAGAGGGAATTGCAATAGTCAAGGTGGGTGGTGACAAATGCATGGACAAATATTGACAGTGCATCCGGGGGAACCAGATGTTGCACCCAGGCGATATTCCTCAGATGGTAAAATGAGGATTTAACCATGGCCAACACTTGAGATTTCAGGGTTAGGTCATCATCAAAAATAATGTCCAGGTTACGCACCCAGTCTGTGGTGGTGAACTGAACACCATCAAGCCATAAGTCTGACTCCTGTCCAGCACTCATACCTGCCCATGGATGACCTGGGTCCACAACCAACACTTTGGCCTTGTCCGGATTCAGTCTCAGCCAGCTGGTGCTCATTCAGTCGTTCTTGGTGAGACAGTTGTTTAGCACAGTGACTGCATCAACTTGTCTGGGTAGAAAGGACATATACAGTTCAGAGTCATCTGCGTAGAAGTGAAAACTCAAACTGTATCACCTGATTATATCTCCCAATGGCAGCATATACACTGCAAATAACATGAGTGCCAGTATGGAGCCCTGTGGCACCCCGCAGGATGGGGGGAAGGCATCAGAGGAATACATTCCAGTGACCACCCTCTGAGACCTGTCCACAAGAAAAGATTGAAACCATTAGAGGACTGTACCCAACAGCCTAGAAAGAAGCCGCAAGCACTCCAAAAGCACACCATGGTCCACAGTGCTAAATGCTGCCGAGAGATCAAGAAGGACCCAGATGGCACAAGCCTTTTGATCTCTCACAATTAGGAGGTCAGTCAATACTCAGACAAGTGCAGTCTCCATGCTGTGTCTCTTCCTAAATCGAGACTGGAGAGCTTCATAGACATTGTAGGTCACAAGGTGATCATCCAATTGCAACGCAACCACCTTCTCAATAGCCTTTCCCACAAACGGCAGGTTAGAGACAGACTGGTAGTTAGCTGGACAGTCTGGATCCAAGGAAGTTTTTTTAGGAGTGGTCATATGACTGCCTCCTTGTGGGGATCAGGAAATAACCCCCTCTCCAAGGAATTCCAGACAATTTCCGTTAGGATCAGGCAGATAACATCTACACAACCCATTAGTAGGGTGTAGGGCCCGGATGCAAACTACAACTGGTTGGGCACAGAATTCTGGATGATCTTCACAATGTCTGTGAATTCCATCCAGCTAAAGTCTGTCCAGAGAGACCAAGTGCTCACCACTTTCTGCTGACCTCCACAATCCCTTATAGGGAGAGCCGGGCCGATGCCGGCCCTGATGATGGCAACCATTTACATGAAAAATTGAGCAAACTCCTCACATTTAAGCTGAGAAAAAACTTCCCTGGGCTGGAGACAGATTGGTTGCAGAATCTGTCAACCATCTGGAAGAGCCGAGCGGGTTGATTCTGTGCAGCAGAAATCTCCTGTACAGGAATTCTGCCTTCTTATGGGTGATTTCTGATTGATAGCCCTTGTAATTTTCCATCAGTCTAAGCCTGTCAGCATCCAGGCCGGACCTCCACCAAGCTCTTTCCATCCTTCGGCCAACTTGCCTCAACTCCTTCAAGGAACCGTCAAACCAAGGGGTCCTTGGGCAAAGAGTGAGTGGTCAAATGAGCAATCATGTCCGGGGCATCTCCCATTACCTTATTATAGGCTAGTACAAGATCCCCTGGACTCATGCATTCACCTGACAATCACAATAGATCCAGCACCGCCAAAAGACCATCAGGAGTATCACCCCTTAAAGGGCGGTACTGAACCATCTCTGTAGGGGCTGGCCCATTGGGGGAGCCCCAAAACTGAACCTTATGATGTGATGGTCAGAACAACTGACTGGTTTCACCACCAGATCCAAGATCTCCATCTCCAGGAGGAACACCAGATCCAATGAGTGACCCCCTATATGGGTAGCGGAGGTAACCACCTGTATAAAGCCCAGCATCATCATTAGCCAGAGGAGATTTTGACCAAACTGCAAGAGTTCATCATTGACCCAGGCATTGAAGTTCCCCAGAACTATCCAAACAGTAAAGTGAATGGTTATATCTACAACACAAGCAAGCAAAACACAAATACAGTAATGAAAAAAGATTACAGACAGCACCACCATGTATCTACTGTCTTACAAATGCAAACACAGTACAGTAATATGTTGAGGTGTTGCCTGCCGCAACAGTGGACATCAGCAAGTGAGAACATAATTAACAAGCACTGATGGGTCCATCTAAAATGGCTTTGACTGTATATATTTAACCAAAATAGACCAGTGAGATGTAATCTGTGATATGTCATTTGCAATGGGGTTCTGATTTCTACTGCATTTTTCAGGATAGTAGAGGTGATATGCAATATCTCGTTTTTAGTGTGGTCCTGCTTGTACAATGTATTTATGTATTCCCTTTCAAAGGTATGTTGATAGAAATAATGGTATTCTTCCATAATTATTTTCTTCTGGGTAATACAGCACTCATGATCCATGGCTGGTCGAGAGCGAAGTTGTCCCCACTAAAACCCTTGCACCAAAATTACTCCTCTGTCTGTACATTATTTCAGTTCTCAGAGCTTCTGCAGTCACTGTTCTTTTTCCCCAGAAAATAATTCCATGTTACATGCTCAGTTCGGTTCATCTCACATTTGAAAATACGGTCTGGTTTCCCATGACACTTATCCCTTCTTATATGGCCACCTATGCAGAATCACCTCTTTAAGTGTTTGCAGGTTTTATCTTACTTTGTACCCCTTTGACTAGATCTCACCTTTCATCTGAGACTGGCAGGTACTCTATCATGTTAACAGCCTCTAGTTCCATTTCTACTGAGCCTTCCCTGCTGTGCAGCAGTAGATAAGCTCTGTTTAGTGTGTCATCCAGCAATAGTTCTATGCCTGGATAATACCCATTGCAAATCTCATACTTCTGCAATTGCAGTAGCATTCTCTGCAGTCTTTTGGTACTTGTGACAAGGGCTTGACCATAATATTATCCAGCAGTTTATGGTCGGATTGCTCATCCACGCTTATTGCCATAAGTATACTGGTGGAAGTTCTTCATGCTACTGTAAAAGTTCTTCTTCTAGTCGTGCACATCTCTCTCTGTTGGAGTTAATGCTCTGCTTGCAAAAGCAACAGACTGAGCTGCATCAGTGCTGCTCCCAGTCCTGACTTCGATATATCACATTGCAAAATCAGATTTTTTCCTGGGCTACACCTGAAGGTGCACAGTCTGCAAGAAGATCTAAAAGCATTAGAGGACTGGTCAACAACAAATGGAATGCCCTTCAGTACTGAAAAGAGCACTGTGATGCACACTGGGAAACAGAATAATAAGCATTTGTCAATGCTGAATGTTTGCTTGCTGGCATTAGCAGTGGAAGTGCAGGAGTTAGGCAGATGCAGTATAGGAATGGCATTGAAGTATTGAACTGATGCCAACTCCACCCTCACTCTGCATAGATGGACAGGCATTGGGGTGTGCCTTTGGGTCATCACCCATAATGGTCACAACATTTCACCTCACCCTACCCTTCAGACACTGACAAGTGTCGAGGTGCGCCTTGGGGTGTTTGGGCTTTACATTCACCTCATTCCATAAGGAAATACGCTGAAATGGGTGCAGTATAGGAGAATGGGGTGAACTCTAGGGGCAAAGGATCCAAGGTGCACCTCAATGTCTGTCACTAGCTGCAGGGTGGGGGTGGGAGTGAAATAGCATGAGCATTACTGTCAACAATCCCAAGTCACACCCCTGACACCTGTCAGTCTCTACAGGGTAGGACATTATGGACTAAAACTCTAACGCCCTAGGAGTTTCTTGGTATTTTTACTCCAAGTTTTCCGCATGGTTTTTTTGTGACCCCACCACATGAACAGTGACACTATTAGTTCATTACATGACAGGTGATTTTGCAGAGTGACTGTGCCATTTGGCGCCACAGGTGCAAAAACACATTTTGAACAGGATGTGAAAAGTGACATGTGTACTGTTCATATGGAGGTGTAAAAAATGGCATTGTTGAAAATCTGGAGTGAAAATATACAGAAACTGGCAAAGTCACAAGTGTGCATAGAAACTGTGTAACGTACACCCGTAATGTAAGTAGTTTGGGGATTTTTTATAGCAGATTTTCAACATAGGCATTTTGGACCTCTGCACATGAACAGTGTCACTGTGATTTTCAGATTTATCCCAAACACTAAATTCCACAGCAACCGCTGCTATTCTTACACAAGTGTGTAAACACATTTTGGCCAGGGTGTAAAAATGACAGCTGTACTGTCCATAAGGAGTGTGGAAAAATGTCAGTGTTGAAAATCTGGACTGAAAATATTACAAATTAGTAAACTTACGAGGGTGCTTGGAAATTGCCCAATGCACGCCGAACACAGTCATTTAATGGACTTTTGTCAATTATTCAACATAGCCATTTTAACACCTCTGCTCATAACCAGTGTCACTGTGATTTTCTTAATGTGTCCCAAACATTGATTTTGCACATCAACCACGCTAATGTGCGCTACATGTGCAAAAACACATTTTGGCCAAGATATGAAAAACAATAGCTGCACTGTTCATAAGAAGGTGTGGTAAAATGACAATGTTGAAAATATGGTGGGAAAACATAAAAAATTCTCAAAGTTACAAGTGTGCGTAGCAATTACGCAATGCATACTCATAGAACAGTCATTTTTGGGAATTTTTGCACCAAATTTTCAACATAGGGTTTTGGGGTGCCTACCTCATGAACTGTGACACTGTTATTTCATTACTTGGTCCTGAAAGGTAGTTCCACGCAATGACTGTGAAATCATCTTTCAGGACCGAGTAACAAAATGACATTGACTGAGTTTATGACGTGGGTCCCCAAGAACCCCATGTTGAAAATTTGGTAAAAAATTTCCACAAAATGGCCCAGACACGCACCAAAGTTGACAAAAAAAAAACATTTATTGCATTATACAGCTTACTGGCATTTCTTCAGTTCGCAGTCAGCTTTGAAGAGTGCAGACGTGTTCCCGGCCCATCGAAGATCATTGCACCGGCCTCTGGAGGTAAGTATGGGGTTGGGGGGGTGTGGCGATGTGGGTGCACAGAGGGTGAGTGCGGGTTGGGGGAGGGGATGAGGCAGTCAACGAGGGACTGTTTTTTTTTTAAAGGTGTTTTTATGTTTGTTTAGACTATGCGGGACTTTTGACACATTGTGGTGGGCTCCCAGCATGGCAGCTGGAATTTTTTTGGGGGGCCAGTGGAGTTGACGGGGGATTGGGCACCCCCATTGGCCATATGGACTTCTGCCATGTGGGGGTGGGCTCCCAGCATGGCACGTGGAACTCTGGTTTGGGGGGGAACCAGTGGAGCCGACGAGGATTGGGCACCTCAGTTGGCTGTACAGACTTTTGCAATGCTGGGGTGGGTTCCCAGCATGGCACCTGGAAGTCTGTTTGGGGGGCAGTGAAGCTGATGGGGGATTGGGCACCCCCATTGGCCATACGGTGTGGGGGGGAGCTCATGAGCATGCTGGGGTGGGCTCCTAGCATGCTGTTTGGGTGTTGTGGGGGAGAGTAGACAAAAACAGAGCTGTCTATGACAGCTGTACAGATGTAGTGCAGAGTGTAGGCACTTTGCATACTGCCGATGGCAGTATGTAAATTGCCTACCGACGGCAGTATGCAAATTGCCTACACATTACCACTGCTGATTGCAGCAGTTTTCTGCTTTCAACTGTATGCCACTACATCTGAATGGCTGTCATAGACAGCTCTGACATTCATTGGTGTGGTGCAGCCGTGCCTGCAAAAGGGATCAGGGCATTGGAAGTGGGGGAAGCACACCTATGAAAAGTCATATGGTGGCACTATGTTTCTTGCACATGCATGTAAGCAAACATAAAAATGGTGACTACTATATTAGTAAAGTACTATTACAAAAGGTTAAAAAGGAGAAAGATTTGGAATACTAGGTTACAATAATTTTAATTTTAGGGCCCACTATACAACTTTGATACAAAGATTGAATTACATGATTAAGAATGTCAAGAGGTTTTATAAAAAAAAATAGAAAACTGTATCATGCCACTCAACAAATCTTATATTAGATGGCACCTGTATTTCGGTTCCCCACTGTGGAGCCAACACCATAGGGGCGGAATAGATAAGATTGAGAGGGTACAGTGGAGAGTAACTAAAATGATTAGGCCACTACGCAATCACATGTATAATGATAGGCTAAAACATTTAGGACTGCATTGCCTGGGAGCAGAGGAGAGTTGGGGAAGATCTGATGCAATTGTGTAAAATTGTGCAAGACAAGGAATTAAAGGAGGAAATAGGAGTAAAGTTCCAGGTTAAACCAGATTATCTTAGGGCCCATACAATGCAAATCAAATTAGATACAGCAAAAAATAATGGAAGATATAATTTCTTTCTTCAACACACAGGTAAAGTATGGAACAGCTGTGATGTAGTTAACAGTGTGAGTATAGAAATTTTTAAGAATAAACTTAACAACATACTTCTAAATGAGGGTACTTGGACCCGCTAATGCGGGTGAACAGAATGTATAGGCAATAGTGCCTTCTCCCATTCAAATCCCAGTATGATAACTCAGTATGATAGTATTTTAACACTGGCACTTTTTCTATCAACTCTTCTATTTACTTAAAAGCATTCATATGCATACCCATCCATGCCCATAGGGTGTCCTTGTGCGTCAACTATCTCAATATTTTACACTTTACTGACAAATGCTGACAGACCTTTGTTAGGTAGTTCACCATGCCAATAAACCTCTCTACTCCCTTCACATCTTCAGGCCTTTTCAAAGTCCACCCTCAGGCCCTCTGATGTAAGCAAGTGCCCTATTTCCAGCAGTGCTGCAAACAGTCACTGCCCCCTTCTCTGTCAGCAAAAACACATTACAGAAATAAAACCCCAAAGGAAACTCACATTCCTTCTGTTTTAAAAATTAATTTGTCTGTTTTACTATCCAGTGTTATCTTTTCCCACCTGCCAACACCCACCTTCTTCTGCTCCCTCTTGTCCATTTTACTCCAGTAACCCCATGCCATCAGCAGTCCTTGCATGCTGCCTTTGAGAAAATAGGCAGCTCCACACAGGACAGGAGATGCTATACATACACAGCTCGTGATTTTGTTGGTATACTTCACATTTGTTGTTTATACCAGTTACCTTAACTCATTTCCACCTGGGCAGCAATTTTCTATCAGGTTAAGCAATGGATGGTTGAGACTTCATATGGAGCTATTACAGGTAATGAGTCAATCAATAGCATGTCTCACTGCGTAGTTGGTGTCTATCCTTTTGCGCAGTCAGTCACTCATTCACTTGCTCCACTTAACAATGTAAAAATTAAAAAAGCATTTAAAACACTTGCGGCCTCTGTGTCAATAGAAAGCTGCATGCCAGGTGTGTGGTTTGTAGCCTAGCAACCACCCCCCATTCATAGTAACTCCATAAACTATATGTCATTGTGACTGAGAATACGAGTGGCCATAGTATACAGCTGGGCACAGGCTCTGTCTCTTTAGAAGAAACTTCTAGGGTAGTTTTACTGACTTTTTAATAGGAAATTTTACATTTTTAACTAAAGTGTGTTGTTGCTGGACTGGCACTTCCAGTTCCCATGGCAATATAAAACTGCTTGCTCATGGTGAGCAGAAATTTTGAGTATAGTTGATCCCAGGGGCAACTGCTGGATAGTCTGATTGGTGAAGGGGCACAAAGTATTTTTTTAACTTAATAAACTTTATTCAATTTTGAAAAATTAACAGTACAGGGTAAAACAAAGCACAAAAGAAGGTTACAACAATGACATTGTGACAGGGTGGTACTCCATCATAATACAATCAAATGCCAATCTGAACTGATATGCCTACAACCTGGAGCAAAGATATAGAAAAACAGTAGGTGTTTCTACAAAGATTATGACATAAAGAGAAAATCAAAATGATACCAACCTAAAGTCTTGTTCAATGAAAGGAAAAAAACTCCAGCCCCTGCAAAGAGGACCCCTTAAATGACCATTCATTGAATGAAGTAGGAAGTGACATATCTAAACTAAGGCATGTTTAATAAAACATCCAACCTCTTCCATATTTTCTTATAGGAGGGAAGATTATGTTGCAAACTAACCACTGACTTCTCCATCATCAGAAAAGTCAATATCTGGGGGGAGGCGTGGCCTGACACTGAACAAGATGGAGGCTTAATTTCAGAGCTCCTCACTGACAAGCTGAATCTAGTATCATCCTCTGTTATATAAAGCCATAAATACCATCCAACTCAAGAAAACAAAGTAAGGAGGGATACTGCTGCTATCAAGAATACTTTTATCAAGATATGTCTACAATCCCTTACAATTTTGGAGATCTTGGTGAGACCCTGCAAGGCCCCATAATGGCCCACTCTGACAAGCAACCAGATCCACTGGAGAAAATAGAAGGAATGTTTAATAAGTTATCCATGGATATGAAAGATTTAAAATCTGCTACACATTATAATACACAAATGATGAAAAGCATTGATTCAAGGATGGCTTTCACTGAGAATAAAGTTCGTCTTAATGAAAAATCTATACAGGACCTACAAACAACTATTAGGTCTCAAGACCGAGTGATCAAAGAACTGCAATTAAAAATTGAAGATCTAGAAAATAGAACCCAAAGAAACAATCTACATATATTTGGTTTTCCTGAAGGCGTGGAGGCTAAAAAAACTACCGCTTCCTACAAACAAGAGCTACCGATATACTGCACCTCCAAACCGGCAAAGAATTAATTATAGAATGTAGCCACTGAACATTAGCCCAAAGCCCTCTGCAGATCAAAACCGAGACCTATAATTGTAAAATTCCTTAATTACACCAGCGTAGAGCTAATTCTGCAGAAAGCACGTGAAATTGGTCAACTTAAATGGCAAGATCACAACATTTATATATACCGAATTTTTCAAGAGAACTGTCTCTAAAACGGAGGGCATACACTGCTGCCAGACGGTTAATGCATCAGATGGGAATCCACTTTAATCTAAGGTACCCAGCAATCATGCGATTATACATAGGAATTCAGTAAAGATTTTTACAACCCTGAGTCTTTCGTTATTCTGAACAATTACTCATCATCCGAAAAAAGTGAAGTAAAGAACCAACAAGCCCCGTCTACAGTTAATGCTTCCGAGAATGCTGGCCTGGATTTAATAAACAATACAGACACTCACAATGTAATGGATCATTCTCTGGTTTCATCTGAGAATCCGTTGAAGGTGCAGTCTAACTCTGTGCAAAAAAAATCCCAACATTCAATTAGCCATACCAACTATGAGTAATTGCAGCTATGAATCTTTAAACAAAAATAACCCTAAGTCTAAGTCTGAGACACTAATCTTTACGAACGTCACAGTACAGAATAAATATGCTGTTCTACAAGATTTACCTTCCTTTTGTGATGGCACAGAGACAGAGTCCGGTACCTTGATAAGGGAAGAGGCAGACTGTGAACAAACAGAATCTTCACGGGTAGGCTGCGAAGAGAAATCCCCAGCTAAAATTACTGAACTGCCAAAGAAAAAATGCCAAGGCAAGAGTAAATATAAAGGTGACACTTCTCCTACTAAACACTGGAGATGAGCATCACGATGTATGCTTAATACATTAACTTTTATTTGAATGCGGTTATAAGTATAATAACTGAGATCCCGATTTATTGTAGTGGATCAAATTCTTCACTTTGAAGGATTAAATAGTAGGTGGAGTTACAAGATCAATCGGAAGCTTTAAAATGCAAAGAGGTCGCAAGTGGCTATGTCGGGACTCGAAAGTTGGCACTACTATAGGCTCGATTTGACGGCTTATCACAGCTATGAAAAGAAGCTTTGAATAGAGCCTGGCAGTTAATCTCAATCAGTAACAGCACTGCAATCACTGGGGGTAATGTTAGGAGGAGTGTACTGACATTTTCTCTATCCGGATCGCGGAGGATTAGTTTGACCAAATAGAAACTCACTGTGAACACCACAATTGTGTCAGGGATCTTTTTTTTTCCTTTTTTGTTTATAATATTGTACTTCACAGTTCAATTAGTTTATTTTGTCCTAATTTTATAGGATGTACCCATAAGGTGGAGCGCATTCATTTATTTGGAAACCAATTAGGTTATAAGAAGTCTGTTACAAAGCTGCAATACTTAGTAGTAATTAATATAAAAGATAATTATATAATGTTATCCAGCAATGTACCCAGTTACAGTTAATGGATTCACAGAAATTTTTGCCAACCTTGAATTTTTTTTTTCTTTCCTTCATTTTTACAAGCATATTGGGTAATTTTCCTTGCTAGAGAGAGAGGAAAGACAATATATTATAAAGGTGCAACAACAGTTATCATATACTGGACAGATTAAACTTCAGAATCTATTGATTATGAGATGGGAATACAATATGTCTTATTTGTATATATTGTCTAACCTCTAGAAGTTAAATTTTTTTTTTCTTTACTTCTCTCCTTACCAGAGGTGATGCTAGATACTGTTAGGTTAGTGGAAATTAATATTTCTAACTTTAGCGGAGTTTAACATTTACTACCCTACTTAAAGGGTTACTATAAATAATATCATTTAGACATAGCTTGACCAACATTGGTTGTGTCACTGTATTAAGGAAGATTGGACAATTCCCTTTTTCTCTCTTACTTTTAACTGGGATCTGCCTTCTTCCTGATTGATAAGCTACGTCCTTGATTGCAGGGAGGTGGTCTTGGTCTTTTTTTTTTTTCTTTCTTTACTCAGACCGACCTTATCCACTCTGTATATCCTAGATGTTAATTTTACTTTATTATTACGTGTTGTTGATGTTTAAGATTGTTAGAATTACAAAGGTTAGAAAGAGCTGCATAGAAAAACTTCAGATAGAAAGGATATATCCTGCCAGTTTATTAACATTAAAAACACCTGCCAATGCCATGATAATATATAAAATTCATTATAATTTGATCTGTATGTCATTGCCGTATATTAATCTGCATTACTGTCCCTTGACATTATATTTACTATACAGTAGGCTATTAACTTAATATAAAATGGCCAATTTAGCATTATATGTACATGGAATGTCAAGGGACTTAATGCACCAAATAAACCAAACAAGTTTTGAACCATCTTAAGAAACACAAAGTACAAATTGCGTTGTTGCAAGAAACTAAATTGTTAGATGCAGACAATGACAGATTAAAAAGTGACTGGGTTGGTCAGGTGTTTGCAGCGTCGGCCAATACTAAAAAAAGAGGTGTTGCTATACTGATACATAAAAAACTGAGATGGACACCCTCTAACATCCAGAAAGATATGGATGGCAGATGGCTTATTATAACATTTAGTACTCCATCAGGGCCATTAACTGTAGTCAATATCTATGCACCAAATTCAGACGACCCTCAATTTTTCCAGAGCTTGACCCAAATATTAATTACTTTAAACATGAACAATTCCCCAGTATTATTTGGAGGGGATTTTAATTTTGCTTTAGATGCATACATGGATAGGAGCAATGGCTCATTAGATTGCCACCCTAAAAGTTTAATTATTATTGCTCAATTAATGCGGGATTTGGGCCTATCCGATATATGGAGAACTCTTCACCCCAGAGATAGAGAATATACATTTTATTCCTCATGTCACCAGACTTACAGCAGAATAGATTATTGGTTAACCTCTCCTACAATAACTGCAAATACAATTGACACCAATATTCTACCATTAATTATATCGGATCATGCTCCAGTTAAGCTTTTATTTACCTGGGGCTCCCCCCTTACAAAATCCTTTGCGTGGAGACTAGATCCCTGACTACTTAAGGATCCTGAATTTTTACCCTGGATTAAAGCACAAATAGAAGAATGTGTACATATTAATGACCCCAAAGATACTTCCATGGGTATTACATGGGAAGCACTTTAAGCCACATTACGGGGTAAAATAATTAGCTATGCGGCCCATAGACGGAAGCTTAGAGAACAACAAATTAATAATCTTGAAAAGCTGTTGGAAACAAAGCAAAGCTTATATTCTAGTACCTCTCATCCTGACCCTTCCTCGAACTTGCATTATGAAATTTTGCAATTAAGAATGCAAATCAATGAGCTAATATCCAGGAAAACAGAAATTGCTTTACTTAGAATAAAACAAAAATTCTGGGAAGGTGATGAAAAAGGGAGTAAAATTCTTGCCTACAGACTTAGAATGCAACAGACGGAACGTTACATAGCTGCTTTAAAATATAATACAGGGAAGATTCAAACTAATGAGTCTGCTATCAATCAGATAATGACATCTTTTTATAAAAAAACTTTATTCTCTATCTCATTCACCATCAACTTCAGACATTACTTCCTTCTTGGATAAAATAGCACTCCCTTGTCTCTCGAAGGGGACAATACACTCTCTAGACATACTGTTTACTGCAGAAGAGATAAAAAAGGCTGTTCATTCTCTTAAATCTGGGCGCTCTCCGGGTGGAGACGGCTTTCCTGTCGAGTTCTATAAGCTTTGTGAGGAACAACTATGTCCTCTATTATGTAAAGTATTTCATGAATCTTCTCTGTTAGGTTATTTACCATATACTGTGACAGATGCAATAATTACAATTCTTCCAAAAAAAGATAAAGATACTACCATTTCAGCTAACTACCGTCCAATATCTTTACTTAGTACAGATGGCAAGATCTTTGCTAAGATCTTGGCAAACCGTATAGAACCATATATCCCAAAGTTAATTCATAAATCTCAAGTGGGCTTTGTTAAGGGAAGGATGGGATCTGATAATTTACGTTCTCTAATAAATCTTATTTACAGAACCAAGACTCTCAGTTCTCCTGCAGCAGCAATTGCTATAGATTTTGAAAAGCTTTTGATTCACTGGTTGGAATTTTCTTTTGGTATTGTCCCATTTTGGTTTTAGTAACCAATTTTGTTCTTGGATAAAACTTCTTTATACTAATCCTCATGCTAAGGTACTTACTAACTCTACATTGTCTCAGTCATTTAGGCTAGAAAGGGGTACCAGACAAGGATGCCCTCTCTCACCATCTCTTTTTATCTTAGCTCTGGAAACTCTTGCTACTTTTCTCAGACAGAACAATGACATCAAGGGTATTAATATCAGTGATACGCAATATACAACACTGTCATATGCTGATGATATGCTAATTTTACTTGAGAATCTAAAAATATCTGGAGAACTACTTAAAAAGATCTTTAATCTGTTTTCTAGACTTTCTGGACTTACAATTAATTATCAAAAATCTGAAATATTACCATTGAACAAACACTGTACATCTACCATGAATATACTTCTGGGCTTTCGTTGGGCCCCACGTTACATTACCTACTTAGGGATTAAAGTATCAACCAATTTTGATAAGATATAGGAAAACAATTTACGTCTATTACTCGCTAATATTAAAGCAGACTTAGATGGAAAAATCTGAAATTATCTTTCCTTGGCAAGATAGCTGTAATTAAGATGAATATCACACCTAAAATTCTATATCTGTTTGCCTGCATCCCACTTAAGATATCTCCTTCCCTACTGGAAAATATTGACAAAGTTATAGGAAACTTTCTATGGGAAGGTTGTATTCCAAGGTTTAACCGTACCAAATTACGATTGCACTGGTCTCAGGGTGGTTTTGGATTACCATGGTATATGGCTTATATGTGGGCTTTTAGAGCTTCACTAACTATAAAGTGGTTTATCAAACCCAATTATAATGTACCATTATGGTACGACATGGAAGCTTCTTTGTCTCCAGGATATACACCTAACAGTAACATTTATTTCTCATTATCCCCTAAATTAAAAAAGCATCCCATAATTAATGCATCCATTTATTATTGGTTTAAAATGTATAAATGGCTTAAATCTGACCCTTCTCCTCTACCATTTACACCTATCTGGGGCAATCCAAAATTCCTATTAGAAAATAAACCAATATATTGTAAATCATGGATGTATAAAACATTCTATTTCTGTGTGATATTTTAACGGATAACGGTAACACACTTAATTCTTTCAATAATATCCAAATAAAATGGAATATCCCTAAGGAAGAATTTTGGAAATATCTGCAAATCCGTAAGGCCATATTCTCCAACTTTCAGCAATTTAACAAATCAAAATTATCATTTTCATATATGAATACATGGATCAATACCTGCCACGGCTTGATCAGTAAAATATACACGCAGATTAGAGACATATTACCAAATCAATCGCTTTTAGCTAGAGACAAATGGAACCAAATATTAAATGTAAATATTATGGACCCTCAGTGGAACAGTTGTTGGAAAAATTGTCATGACACCTTTAAGGACATGCGTAGTAGGTTGATTCAATCTAAAATTTTACATTTATGGTATAAAACACTGTCTCATTTATATAATATAGGTTTAGCTCCCAATAATAAGTGTTGGCGATGTGACTCGCCAAATGGAGATCTCTTACATATGCTATGGTCTTGTAAACCTATAGCTAATCCATGGCAAACTGTTCATGATTTAGTTAACCAAATTGTCAGACATGATATCATCTTTGAACCCAAATTTTGTCTTTTAGGAATCATAAACAACAATATAAATCTAACAAAATACCAACATAGATGGTTGCAGATCTTATTTATGCAAATTAAGAGATTAATTTTAATCCAATGGAAAACCCAATGTATACCTACTCTCCAAGATATTTTAAATAATTTGACCCATATCGCATCTCTGGAAAGAATTTCATATTTGATAACAGACCGACCAAATGAGTTCTATTTGTGTTGGCAGGACTATTTAAATTTTCTTCAAACGCATAAGGATTAAATACTGTATATCATGTATGTTAGATATACCTCTAACTTAGATGTAGAGGTATAATCAACTTTCTATGCAGCTCTTAGATTTAGTATAGATTATAAATCGCACCAAGAGAAATCTCTTTCATTTCCTTTTTCTTGTTTATTATTAGATTTACATTATAGTACATACAGAGAACATATACTGAATATGTGTTCATATTAATCCCCTATTAGGGCACCAAGTATGTGAATTAGTATACTGGTACGTTGATAACTCATTATGATTTACAAATTACCATTTTTAGTACCTGGTATACAATGTGAAACATCATCCATATTCGATTTTGCAAAATGTACTATATGTAATGGATAAATTTTAACAATAAATAAATTAACTGCAAAAAAAAGAAAAGTCAATATCTCAGCATGCCATTCTCTGTAGCTAGGAGGCTGAGTCTATAACAAATGTCTCAGGATCACTAGTTTGGCTACTGCAGAGATTAATGCCATATGATGTCTCCAGACACCTATCAACTGCGGAATTCCAATCACCAAGAGACACAGTTGCAGGGTAAAACAGTCCTGTAAACCTAAAAGTGGATCTAAATGGGATTTGATATGATTCCAAAATTCCAAAATTGGGGGACAGTCCCACAGTAAGTGTCTTAGAGTGCCCTCCTGAGATTTGCATTTCAAACAAAATGGATCCTCCCGCTTCCCAAAATTAAACAGGCGTTGCGGTGTATAGTCAGGGCCCCTAGTGTTCTGAGGCAGAATTTTCTGATTTCTGCGGCATGATTTATTCATTTCTCTGGAAAAATGCAGTCCTGTCATTGGCTAAATATGATGTGATGTCATCAATGACATCATTTGCTAACATAGAGGAGGGGCTTCAGGATAAACGAGGTGGGAAAGAAAGCCTGACACTATGGAAAAACAGTATATTTATATGAAAATTTACCAAAAACAATGAATTCTGCAGCACTATATATATTTTGCGGCATGATGCAAATTCTGCGGCAAATCCCGCAACTGCAGAACCGCAGAATTCCAGGGGCCTTGTGTATAGTAAGCATTTTTGAAGATTTTATACTGAATTAAACACAGCTTATCCACTTTAATGTATTTATGCATGAATTTCCAAGAGGGTGAGGATCCTGAATTCAGCACGGACTTGGGGAACTCCTTTGCCCAGTAACCACAGGTCACCACATTCTTGGTTTCAATCCAGTCCCTAAGGAAGTTATATAAAGCAAAAATTGCATGTGGCTGTGAGGCTATGTCAACCAGTTTACAGTAGACTGAACCATATGAAAAGAACCAGGGACAGGGCCTAGAAAATCGTGGATTGAGTGTTTAAGTTGAAAAAAGGCAAATGCCTTACTGGCCAAATGAGGTATAGAAAATATAGTTCCCAAGTCCTCAGGTCATTATCCTGTCCCCTTAAAGTACATCAGATATCATATGAATGCCAACATTTCTCATGAAAGTTAAAGGTATAGGTTTGCCAGCAATTTTCATATTGGGGTTCAAGTGTAGTAGTTGCTGGGGGTCTTGTTGCGGGATGTACCCACAAAAGCGACATAGTTGAGTATTAATACACACTGACTACCCTATAGGAGTATCTTGAAGCCCCCAAGGGAGCTTTGATCATGACAAAAAGGGGAGAACTGGAGCAGAAAAGCCATGGTGGGAACAAAAATAGCCCTCAATCTCCTTCCATTGTGTTTTAACTAGATCTGTAACTTCACCCATAGCCAGGAGCCTCCATAACAAAACTGTACTGGATTGCAAGGTCAACTAGTACCAGTAAAAGTTTGGTAGTTGAAGCCCATCATGGCATTTTGACAAAGAAAGTTTATTATAAGCTATATGGGATTTTTTACCATTCCACAAAAAACTCTGAGATGATCCTATGGAACTGAGTAAACCAGGTCTGGGGTAAAGGTAAACCTAACATGTTTAAGGTGTACAAAATCCTTGGCAACACATTCATGTAGGTAACCCAAATTTTGCACCAGAAAGATAATAATAATAATAATAATAATAATAATAATAACTTTATTTTTAAAGCGCCTTTCAGAAATATCAAGGCGCTTTACATCAAAACACAATATACAGTGTCAATTTTAAACATATAAAATAAATTAATTAAAACATCACTCAGGTAAAACAAACCATACGATCATCCATACAATCCACAAATATTTACAAATAATTACCATTAATCATCCAGATAGGCCAGATCCCATAAATAGGTTTTCAAATCTTTCTTAAATACCTCCACGGAGGTGCACTCACTTAACCGGCGTGGTAGAGAATTCCAGAGAGTGGGAGCAGCATATGAAAATGCTCTACTACCAGAGGATTTTAAATTCACTCTTGGAATCTCTAACAACCCCTCGTAGGCTGAGCGGAGCGATCGGCCGGGGCAGTAAGGCACCAGAAGTTCTTTCAGATGGGTCGGACCCTGATCATGAAGGGCTTTAAAAGTCAATAAAATGACTTTAAAGGTGATACGCCATCAGGATGGCAGCCAGTGCAGTTTGGGCAGCACTGGGGTAATATGACTGGATCTCCTTGTCCCAGTCAAAACCCAGGCTGCAGCATTCTGCACCAGCTGAAGGCGATGGATTTCAACCCCAGAAAACCCAAAGTAAAGGGCGTTGTAGTAGTCCAAGCATGAGGACACAAAAGCGTGGACCAACGTTGGTGGGGAGTCAGATGGAACAAGGTGACGCACCCTGGCAATATTCCTAAGATGGTAAAAGGAGGTCCTGACAACGGCCGACACCTGAGATTTAAGGATCAGCCTATCATCTAGGACAATCCCAAGATTGCGCACCTGTTCAGAGATCGAAAGTGACACACCCCCAAGAAAAATTCCAGAGGACGTGCCATCATGCGACCTCTCTATCTGACCACCTGGGTCCACCACTAGCACCTCTGTCTTCTCTGAGTTCAACTTTAACCAACTAGAATCCATCCACCCTTGGATTTCTTCCAGACAGTTATTAAACACCGAGAGTGCTCCATCCTGGTCAGGTGCAAAAGACAGGTATAGCTGGGTATCATCTGCATAGCAATGAAACCTCAGCCCATAATGTCTTATAATGTCTTGGAGGGGCAGCATGTACACTGCGAATAACATGGGTGACAGCACTGAACCCTGAGGCACCCCACACAACATAAGAGTTGAGCCGGAGGAATGAACCCCCGACTTTGTGATCTCCCAATGAGGAATGAAGTGAACCATTTTAAAACAGTCCCCAACATTCCACAAATTGACCTCAGGCATGCTAACAACACCAAGTGATCCACAGTGTCAAAAGCTGATGAGAGGTCAAGAAGAACTAGAATGGAACATCTCTTCTGATCTCTCTCCCTCAGAAGATCATTTAGCACCCAAACCAGCGCAGTCTCGGTGCTGTGTCTTTTACGAAAACCGGATTGGAAGGATTCATAGACATTATGGATGGTTAAATGGTCTTCCAATCGGGCTGCCACTACCTTCTCAATAACCTTCCCAATAAAGGGAAGGTTAGACATAGGTCTGTAGTTTGAAAAACAGTCTGGGTCCAGAGTAGCTTTTTTCAAGAGGGGTGTCACCACCGCCTCTTTCAGGGAGTTAGGAAGCTCACCAGACTCTAAGGAGCACAAGACTATTTGCACCATAACTGGACCAATGGTCTCAAGACAACCCAAGATTAGGGGAGTTGGTCCAGGGTCCAAACTACAGCTCATGGGCCACACACTATGGATGATCCTCATAATATCCACGACTTCCTGTCGGCAAAAGGAACTCCAAGAGAACTGAGGTACTGTGAGCTCGCACTGTTCCACAGCCTCACCTTAGAGATTGCCGGACGCAAGCCCACCCTGATGTCAGCCACCTTAGTTGCAAAGAACCGAGCGAGCTCCTCGCACTCTACTTGCGAAAAGGCTTTTCAGACTGCAGACAGGCTGGGTTGCACATTCTGTCTACAGTCCGAAACAGCTGAGCCAGTCGATTCTGTGCAACTGCAATCTCCCTGGACAGGAATTCTGCCTTCTTATGGGTGATTGCAGATTGATAGAATAATGATCCATCAATTTAAGGTGGTCGGCATCAAGGCGGATTTGTGCCAACAATGCTCTAACCTTCGCCCCTGTCTCCACAACTCCCTCAGTGTCCCATCAAACCAAGGGGACCTGGGGTGAAGGGATAGGGGGCACTCACGAACAAGAGCAATAAGATCCAGGGCCCCCGTAATGGCCATATTATAGGCTGCCACCAGTGCCTCTGGGTTACTGCTAGTCAACAGGGGGGAAGAGAGGTCAAGGACCTCTACAAGACCCTGGGAAGTAATATTCCATAGTGGGCAGTACCTGACCATCTCCACAGGGGAAGGCCTTCTCAGGGGGGTGTAAAAATTGAACCTCACAGTGTGGTGGTCAGACCAGGTGATTGGTTCCACTCCCATGTCGGATGAATCAATCTCTAAGAGGAAGACTAAATCCAAAGAGTGCCCAGATTTATGTGTAGCAGTGGAAACTACCTGTGTAAGGCCCAGAGAAGACATAAATTGGAGGAAGTAATTACCAAATTGTGAGAGTTCATCATCGACCCAGGCTTTAAAGTCACCCAGAACCATCAATCTGGGTGACTCAAATGACATATCGATGAGCAAGTCTTCTACTTCCTGTAAGAAGCTTTTCCCATCTCTGGGTGGACAGTAGATGAGAACGATTCGAACACCAACACCTGCTACAACTGTACACTCAAAGGATTCTGTCTTACCTACTACCACATTCGTGAGGCCCAGTTTGGTCTTAAAACAGACTGCAACTCCCCCCACCCCTGCGGTCCAATCTCAGGCGGTGTATCACCGAGTACCCGGCTGGAATCATGGCCTCCAATGTGGGGCCAGAATTTTCATCCAGCCAGGTCTCGGTGATGCAAGCCAGGTCAGCCGAACTAATAAGATTGGCTAAAATAGCGGTCTTATTCTTAACAGACCTTGCATTCCATAACACTGCCCGAGTTGTACAAACCTCGGAAGCTGTCCAGCCTATCTCTCCACCCAATTCAGTAATGCCCTTGGGTATGGGCACCAGAAACGGGGAACCCCGGTCTGGATTCCATTTTGCCCCAGGGTGCCTTTTGGACTTAGTAACCCCGATACGGTGACCCTGCTCTTTCATCCTCTCCTGTTCGCCCACCCCCACCCTCCTCACTCTCCCACAAACAATCCCCAGTGCTCTACAGCGCTGGTACATCTCAAACTGTAGGGGAGGAGTATAAAAAGGGCGGAGGGCGTGAAGAGAGGAGGATGAATAGTGCACCACTGTGAAGCCTGCTGGCCAGCACATGATTTAGCTCAAACTAAACAGTATACAACAAATATCTAGCTAAACTAGTCTAAAAACTCTAAATACCTATAACAAAATTTCTAACAATTAAAATCCTAAAATCCTCCAAAGCAATAGTAACTTAAACAATAAACCCAACCCAACAAAATCTACAAAACCACCCTCCTCCCCCAACTAGAAAGAATTCAAACCCAGAAAACAGAATATAATAAAATAAATAAAACATCCTCTCACAGGATAAATACATATACAAATATAAACTCCCCACCCTCACAGCCGAGGAAGGGAGAATTTTGGGCACTCCCACTACCCAAAATACACACAATAAACAAAGATAAAAATAAAAATAGACAAAAACAATACAATAAAACAAAATAAAAATTAAATATAGGTGTCTTGGTCCTCTCACCAACTAGGAGACCGAAAAAATAAAAAGTTTGGGGAAGAAGTCAATCAATGGTAGGAGAAGTCCTGGTGAATCCAGCAACAGCTTCAAAAAACAAATTAAATCCAAGAATCAAAGAATCGTGAACCAGCAGGCTATTGAACAATAATACATTTCTGTTCACAGTAAAAACTCCTGGTATCAATAGTTAGTTTACAAGTGGAGATAAAGTTCCCTTGCTTCAGATATAGCCAGCACCAAAACAGCCCAGGGCAGATCACAGTATATACAACTGTTCATCCCCACTTGGAATGCAGGGAAAAGCCCAACCTCTGCCAGGCAGTTCCAGCAACTCCTGGAGGCCCCGAGGACAGCAACCCTCCAGTAGGCACACCCAACCCTCCCAGGGACAAATGGCCGTACCCCCGCAACCCACCTCAGGCCAGCTGGACTGGCTAGACCTCTCTTCCTTCTCCAAAGCAGGGCTCAAACAAAGATCAAATCCAAGCAGGTGGTCACTCAAATATCTGAAAGTTCACTATTTAAAACCAAACTCCCATATATGCACAGGAGTCTTCAATACAGCAGCAGCCAGATCAGTAAATCCGCTGTCAGCACCCACAAAGGCCCCGTAAATCGTACCTTGGAGACTCAAACAAATCCAGCGAGCAGGAAACAGGAGGCAGCAAAACAGCTACACTCCAAACAAACCCCCAACTGTCGTCCCCAAAAAGCTGAAGCAGGTAGCACCAATTTCCATTTCCAGGTACTCATGATGTTCACAATGTTCACAATGTTCACCCAACATCGGCAGATTTCAAAACTTTCCAGGGGATCTTTACAAAATCATGACATGTCCTCCAGATCACCGGATCCAGAACTATAGACCCTAATCTCCCAGTCACAACGGCGGCAAGCTTCAAAAAGTCCTCCAAACTGCCGGATCCATGAGCCGGCGTCTCCCGGCTCCCGACTCCAACTCCTGACTCCCGGAAGGACTCCAAATGTAGATAAAAGTAAAATATATTAAAAACAAATGAACAAAGCAAACAAACAAAATAACGATGCAATAAACAAACACTAAAAAGCACGAAGCACTACAGATCTATACACATGGCTAGCCCAGCATGGCTGCCATCTTGGAACTTGGAACATTCCATCCCACAATCTCCCCAAATGAGAAAAGTCGCCAACGTTGAAGGTATGTCTTGATGGTACTCATTAGGGGAAGCAAATAGAGAGTATTCATTTTCTTAACCCCCTGAGCTAAGTGGACCCCCAAATATTTTAAACCAGTTGAAGATCAACACGAATGCAGGTCTAACTGGATATCTTGCTTATAGGTTACTGAATTAAGTGGAAAAATAACTGTTTTAGACAAATTCAGTTTGTAAGTGGACAGCTGGCTGAATTCAGACAGGGTATGTATTGCAACGGGTAATAAAACTGAAGGGTTCATAAGATGAAGTAAAATGTAGTCTGCATAAGTTGATAATTTATATGTAATGGAGCCTATGGGGATTCCAGTAACGGCAGGTATTGTATAAAGTGTCTTGTAAGGGGTTTTAAGTAAAGGTTGAACAAAAAAGGGGATAAGGGACAACCTTGTAACATTCATCTTTGAAGAACAAAGGGATCAGATAAGACCCCATTGCAGAAAATGTGGGCAGTAGGAGATTTATATAATAAATGCAACCAATTCATAAGACTAATAGGAAAACCAAATGCAGACGGTGTCTTAAATAAAAATAACCAAGAAACCTTATCAAAAGCTTTTTTGGCATCCACGGAGACCAACACCGAAGGGGTGTTGGACCCCCTGGAGGCCGAAAGCAAATGAAGCACCTTCCTCATATGATCTGAAACCAAGCATCTCTGCATAAATCCCATTTGCTCCTTGCCAATTAAGGGTTGCCAAGCTCGAGTCAGCCTAGCCACCAATATTTGGGACAGACTTTTATATCCACATTTAATAAAGAGTTAGGATGATAGCTGCATACCTCCTCAAGATTTATATCTGGTTTTGGAAGCAAGGCGATAAAGGCTTCCAGGAAGTCTGCAGGGAGGACATCATTTTGATAACAATAATTATAGAAATTTGCTAAATGGAGGGTAAGCTCAGCCTTAAGGACTGCATAAAAGTTTGGGGAAACACCCTCGAGGCCTGGGGCTTTATCTAAAGCAAGAGAAGAAACTGCCCTTTCTATCTCCACTCTTGTTAGGACCTGTTGACCTGTTTGGAGAGGAATCGAGTCATGGGACAGATGAGGGAGGGCAGCTGAGGTTAAGTATTCTTGTATATGAACTAATAAATCTGGGTCAGTATCCTCTTACCTATACAAGTTTGCATAAAATCATTTGAATTCCTGAACAATTTCTCGTGGACTAGTTATAACATGATCATCCGATCCAGAACAAATATTCTTAATCAAATGTACCATCTTAATTTTTTTCAGCCTCATAGCTAATAATTTTCTGCTCTTCACCCCAAATGCCTCATATCTTAACCGGGAATTGAAAAGAGCATGTTCAGCCTGTTCTTTATTAAGTTCCGCATAGGCCACATGCATCTGATTTAGTGGGGCCCAATCTTCATCAGAAGAATTTGCAGAGCTATTTTTCTCTACATTATGAATAGTATAAAGCAGATCCTGAGCTTCCTTCTCTCTTTTTTGATCTGGGTGGAGGCCAACCTAATGAGTTCCCCCTAGATCACACATTTATAAGTGCTCCAACAGGTCACCAAGGAAACTACTGAGGAAACATTAACTGAAAAAAAGTTAGTGGTCACCTTCTTAAGTTTAACATCATTCATCTTTCAAAAGGTGATTGTTAATTTTCCATCATCTATCCCTATCAATAATTGGAGTCAACCCTACCAACTGAGTGATAGGCACATGATCTGAAATTAATTGGCTGTGAATCTCAAGGTGTCCAACACCCTGAACAAAGACAGGACTGACCAGAGCATAATCGATACAAGAGTGAATATTGTGAACTTGGGGGTGGAGGTGTACTCTTTGTCTAATGGGTGCAGTGTACACCATACATCCACCAATCCACAAGTCTCCATCAACTCCCTCAAAGCTCTTTGCGTTGGGGTAAGACCCCTTCTAACGGAACCTGACCTATCCAGAGTGTCATCCACTACAAGACTCGAATATCCCATCAAGATTTTGGGAAGTGAATTATAAGAAGAGATAATACACATAAGGGTTACAAAAAAGATGGGGTATCTGCATTCAAGCCATAAATGCTACTCAGCAAAACTTCTGAAGAACCTACCATTGCATGGAACAAAATATAACAGCCTTCTGTATCCTGATGTTCTTTCATAATTTGCAAAGGAAAATGTTTGTAAACTAAGATTAGTACCCCAGACATACAAGAACTGCTTCCCATCCCAAAAGATGAACCCACCCAAAGCCAGTGAAAAAAATAAGCATTAGAAGCCAGAAAATCCATTTCTTGAAGGAAAGCCAAGTCAGGCTTAAAGGTAGCTAAATGTTTAAGTATTCAGGAGTGTTTCATGGAGGAATTATCCCTTTTAATCTTCCAAGAGATGCAACTTAGTTGAGATACTGCCATGATGAAAAATATACCAGTAAATACATCCCATGATCAAACATGATCAAACATTAGATTAGGGACCAAGGAATAAAAATCAGGATCCAGTTATGGCAACATCTGCATATCAAAAAATATTATACTTGACCATGAAAAGAGAGCCCACCCTATAAATAAACAAACCCTGTGCTGAACAAAAGAAAAAGTAACATACCACTTCAGTCAATAACAAGAATATAAACCCCCAAACATCAAGAAAGAAAACTCCTAGGAATAAGGTATAAACAAATCTCTGCCCATGTATACTCCATCCGCATAAGGGAGGAGAGGGTCGGGGACACACCCCACAGAAAGCAAAACTTTGCCCATACTATTATTGGCCATAAAGGCTCAGAGAATCTGCTATAGACCCCAGCCAAACACACTGGCTGAGAAAATGAAAAAATTAATTTGAAACTGTATTAATCAGTTTCTGAGCTAGGAACCAGGTGTATGGTTTGTTGCCTAGTGCCCACCACCCCGTTCCTAGTAACTCCATAAGTTATGTGTCATTCTGACTGGGGATATGAGCGGCCATAGTATATGGCCAGGCAGAGGCTCTGTCTCTTTAGAAGAGACTTCTAGGGTGGTTTCACTGAATTTTAATAGTAAATTGTAAAGTTTATTTATTTTCTTTGTCATTACCCGGCTCATAATGTCATACTCTAAATAGCATACGGCATTATCGCCGAACCCTGGACCAATGCTGTGACGTGTTGGACCCCGCAGAGTTATAATCCCTTAGTGAGGGGGTCCGGAGGGCTGGCACGCGACTAAGTCACACGGCAGTCTGCCATGTGACATTTTGACCCCGTGACTTCTTTTATTAGGTTCAGACTGAAAAATATAAGCAAATTCATCAACTGAGTTTTGAATTCAGTCAACGTAAAGTTTTTTTTTCCATCATCATTACCTCCCTGCCTATGGGTCCAAGATTCCACCTAAACGATTTTACTTCCATAACATAATTTGGGATATTCTTTCCTGTCAACATATTCCATTCTTGATTTGCTGAAGAAAGGGGCCCCACATTCATTAAAATGACAGTTCATCATCATATTTTACATAATGTAATCTTTCTATCCTCATAATATCCACTAAAAGATTTAACCATGTTTCATAGGTGGTGGATGATGAATCCTTCATTTTAAAAGAATACTTTTTTTGGCAAGCTCATGGCTATTGTTAAGAAGACTTTTTGATATTAATCTAGTTGCATATTATGTCCATTTTGTGCAAATAATGTAAGCAATGGTAAGAAATGAAACTGAATCTTAAAAAATGTCTCTAATGTATTGAGAATTTTTGTCCAAAAATTGGTTAAGTATAGACAATCATGTATAAGATGTATCAGCATGCCCAATGTGTATGCACATCTAGGGAAAGCTGCAGCTAGAGAATTATTTATTTTATGTTATTTAGACAGGTTAAAATATGCTTTGTGCAACATATTAAATTGGATTTGCTGCGATTTACAGAATATGACTCTTACTGTAGGTGTAGCCAAGATTTCTTCCCACAAGTTATCTGAAATCTCCACCCCTAGGTCTTTTGCCCATTTCTTTTTCAACATCATAATTTCTTTTGGTGTTTGGTTATTTGAACAGCCATATACTAGGGCTATCAATTTTATATTCTCTGTTTGCTGAGTGGATGCGTCCAATAAGGGTATATTTTTTCGTATTAGTCTTCCTTTGTTTTTAATAGATAATTCTCAATTTGTGATAAGCTAAATAAATGATTGTGTAGAATTTTATATTGTTCCTGCAATTGAAAGAAGGTTTTGTTGATTTATAAATAATTGTCCAAATTCATATAGTCTGAGGTTTTGCCATTTTTTAAAGACTGGGTCATTTAATGATGGGACAAATTATGATTATTATATATTGGGGTATAAGTTGTGACTGAAATTGTATATTTTATTAATTTATTAAATTTGTGATAGCAATATATTGTTGCACAAGATGTCATATTACATTTTAATAAATTATTCTTATTTGTGTAATAACCTGAAAATAACAGATTTTTTAAATGAGTGTATTCATAGTAGGTGGAAGACTAGGTTTGCTGGCAAAGGCACCTAGTTTCACTTGATCTCTTTCCTTCCAGGTTTGCTTGTAAGGACAAAGCAAGGAAGATTATCAGAGCAAAGGAAAAAGATTCAGGCTTCTTTTGGCTAGGCAGATTTACTGTGTGTTGCTATTTTCTTTTGCACTCACAGGGTTGTTAGGTTTTTTGCTAACATTTTACTGCTTTATTGCTGTTGCAGGGTATACTTTCTGCTGCATTATTACAGGGTGTGCCTACAGGTGTGTTACTGTTTTGTGCTTACAGATTACTGCTGTAATCTCTGATTCAGATTGTGTTTTGCAAGGTATATCTTCTGTTACTGCTTTATTTTTCTCTGTAGCAAAGTGTTTTTGCAGGGTATATCTTCTGTCAAATTATTACAGGTGGTGTATTACAGGTTTTACAGTTTTAACTATCATTAGGCTAAGCTTTCAGGTCTACTGCATTTGTTGTTGGTTGATTGTTTTTGCTCCTACCTCCTTGTTTCTTTCATCCATGGTTCTTCTTTTTTGGCAGGGGAAGGGCCCAGCCACCCATCCCCATCCCCAACCACCCCATACTACACTCCTTTTATAGGGTAATACAGTCGTGAGATTTCCTGTAGCAAAGCAGGAAAGAGAGGATCAGAGGGGTATCCACACGGTGACCTCACATGGGCACAAGTAATTTAACTTGTTATAACAAGTTATGCAAAAACAAACAAACAAAACAAAAAAAAAAACTTTTGCTTTCATTTTCCTCCTTCTAATTACTCGGACCAGGTTATAAACACAGCAACTCATCTGAAATGGATATTATTAACTGCAGGTACTGCGGGACACTTTTCAAAAGGGCCGTTATACAGGATTTAGGACACTGTCCTACATGCTGGACCATTGGAGATCTAAGGGCTCAGCTCCAGGCAGCATGGGGCGAGATTGCGTGCCTCAAATCACATATTCAGGAGGAAATATATTAAAAGAACCACCTGCCATTTCCCTAACATTCAACTGAAGCACCTTGACTGCAGAGGGTAGTTGGTCTTGGAGGTTGGCAGGTGGTTAGAAGGGGCAAATCAGGTGCCCCATCACTCAATGCTCTCCAACGTATCACCTCTACAAACCATATAAAAACTACAAACAGGTATCTGCCTCTATCTCCGAAATCAAACAAAGGGGCAGAGGACACTGCAGAGCAGGACACTGCAGCACAGGAGCTAGCACAACAAAACTCTCCCAAAACAGGGACCAAAACAAAAAAAGCAAAAAGAAAATCCAAAACACTTCTGATCATAGAAGACTCCATGATTAGAGGAGTTGATACCTACCTCCAACCAAAGGGTAATGGTCAGATGTCTCTCAGGTACATCAGCATGGAGAGACATTGACCACATTGCTAAACTCATGTAGGAAGCAGGAGAAAATAATGATGTCCTGGTACACATAGGGACTAACAATCTCACCAGCCAGTCAGTTGTGGAGACCAAGGAACTCCTGACCAGGCTGGGAGACAAACTGTCATTCATTTCATCTGGCATCTCCTTCTCTGAGATCCTGCCAGTCTGGGAGAGGGGGTCAGATGGATGGAAGGTCAGAGAAGGGGAGGTAGGGGAGCTAAACATGTGGCTCAAGGGCTGGTGCCAGGAAAAAGGACACAGAATTGTAGGTAATTGGCAACAGTTTTGGGAGTGAAAGTTCTTTAAATTCAATGTACTGCATCTGACTATGGAGGCAGTCAGTGTATTGGAGCAGAAGTTTGATGTCTTTGCAGAATATTTAAACTAGCAAATGGGGAGAGGGGTGCAGCACCCAATACTCGAATGGGAAGAACACCCCTTCCCTCTCAGCTAGTGATCAAACAGGAGTTCAGCATGTTTGTAGTTCATTTGCATCACCAGATAAGGAAAAAAGTCCAGCTCCCCATACAACATGCAGGGGAATCACTGGACCTCGTCCAACAACTAACACACTGAAATCTGGCCAATGGAAAATCATGTACACAAATGCCTGCAGTCTGGGAAACAAGATCCTAGACCTGCAGGCAACAATTACGGAGGCTGAACTAGACATAGTAGCCATTAAAGAGACATGGTTCACCAGTAACCACACTTGGGAGACTTCAGTACTGGGTAATGTGCTGTTCAGAAGAGTCCGAAGTGTAAAGGGGGAGGAGTGACCCTTTATGTCAATGAAAATATCAAAGCTACAGAAATGCAGAATACACATAAGGAGCCAGAAGAACTGTGGGTCACCCTGGAAACAGGAAATGGGACAGCCATATGAACTGAGGTTGTCTACAGGCCTCCAGATGAGGGGGGGAGGACATAGACTCATTACTGTTTGAAGATATACAAAACATGATAGCTAAAGGGGAGGTTCTGATAATGGGAGACTTCAACATGCCAGGTACAGATTGATCAATACCAGCTGGAACATCTATCAGAACTAGACACATAGTGTATTCTCTGCAGGGGGAGGGCCTCAAACAACTGGTACAACAACCCACAAGAGACAGAGCTATCCTAGATCTAGTACTGACTAACAGGGAAAGGATCACAGATCTCCAGGTAGAAGGTCACCTGGGGGCCAGTGACCATCACACGGTATGGTTCAATTTGGCCACTAGAACTAAATCATCCTATTCCAAGGCAAAAATATGGGACTTCAGAGGAGCTGAATTTGATGAGATGGCCAACAGAGTTAAGCTAGCCCTGGCAAGAAGAAATCAGGTGTGGGGGTACAGGCAAAGTTGGCAAGCATTAAGGATGCAATACTTGAAGCAACACCCCATTGTGTTAGAGAGAAAAGCAAGAGCAAAAGAAGGAGGAAACCACTTTGGTTCTCAAAAACAGTAGCAGAAAAGGTCAGAGCCAAATGGCTGACCTTCAGGTAATATAAAGGAATGCAGTGGGATGAAGATAGGGAGGCATACCAAACTTCCCTAAGGGAAGCAGGGAAGCAGTAAAGCAGGCAAAGGCCCTAACCGAGGAAACACTAGCATGAACAGTAAAAGAAGGGGACAAGACTTTCCATAGATACATTAGTGAAAGGAGAAAGTCCAGAGGGGGTATTGCTAAGATCAAACGGGATAAGGGGGAGTGTGTGGAGGAGGACCAAGGAAAAGCATCTATCCTAAATAGATACTTCTGCTTAGTATTTACTTAGTAGAAGGTAGGGCAGGGTCCACAGCTCAGCACCATGGACACAGGGGAGAGGGAGGTGTGCACTAGTCCCTTCACAAAAGAAGTGGTCCTACAAGAGCTCAATAAACTCAGGGAGGACAAGGTAATGGGATCTGATGGCATACATCTCAGGGTACTAAAGGAGCTATGGGTGGAACTAGCAGAGTCATTATCAGAACTGTTTTCTGAGTCTCTGAGCACAGGAGAGGTCCCAGAAGACTGGAGAAGAGCTCATGTGATCCCGCTCGACAAGAGTGGTAGCAGGAAGGAGGCAGGGAACTAAAGACCAGTCAGTCTTACCTCAGTAGTGGGCAAGATTATGGAGGCACTCCTTAAGGAAAGGATAGTGCAACACCTTGAATCCACAGGATTCAAGACAGTGTGGGTTTACAACAGGAAGGTCCTGTCAAACTAATCTCATAGATTTCTTTGACTGGATAACCAGAGTGGTGGACCATGGTGGGGTGCAGTTGATGTCGCCTACCTTGATTTCAACAAAGCTTTCGATACTGTTCCACATAGAAGACTGATTAACAAGCTGGGTAGGATTAGGGTTGGTCAGAAGTTGGTCAACTGGGTGGCAGACTGGCGGGCGGGCAGAAAACAGAGAGTGGTGGTAAATGGTATACAGTCCGAAGAGATGCATGTCACAAGTGGAGTACCTCAGGGATCAGTCCTTGGGCCAGTACTCTTCAATATCTTCATCAGTGACATTGCAGATGGACTGGAGGGTAAGGTTTGTCTGCTTGCAGATGACACCAAGATCTGCAACAGAGTAGATGATCCAGATGGGGTGGGCAGAATAAGAAGAGATCTGGATAAACTGGCAAAATGGTCAGAAGAGTGGCAACTGGGGTTTAACACAAAGAAGTGCAAGATCATGCACATAGGGAACAGAAACCCTGAAGCCACCTGTAGGTTGAGAGGGGAGTTGCTGACAATCACAAGGGAAGAAAGAGACTTGGGCATCATCATCACCGATGACCTGAAATCATCCAAGCAAACCACTAAAGCAGTAGGTAAGGCTAGAGGGATGTTAGGGTGTATTAGTAGGGGTATCACAAGTCATAAGAGGGAGGTCAAATCCTCTTTACAAGACACTAGTTAGCCCCATCTGAGTACTGAGTGCAGTACTGGAGGCCGCACCTGCACAAGGACATTAACAAAATGGAGGCAGTCCAGAGAAGGGCAACCAAAATGGTGCAGGGACTGCATCAGAAAACATATGGGGACAGATTAACAGAGCTCAATATATATACCCTAGAGCAAAGGAGGGAGAGAGGTGATATGATCAAAACATTCAAACATCTTAAGGGCTTTAACAAGGTAAAAGAGTCTAACATGTTTCAATATAAGAAAAATTGCAGGACAAGAGGACACAGCATGAGATTTGAAGGAGGCTGATTAAGGGGTAATGTGAGGAAGTTCTTTATCACAGAAAGGGTGGTGGATGCATGTAATGGCCTACCTCAGGAAGTGATGGATATGAATACAGTGCAGGCTTCAAACAGGCATGGGATAGGCATAAGGGAGCAATACAGATGAGTATGACTAGATAGGCCATTAACAGAGTACAGGCCTATGGCACATTTATAAGGTAGAAAAATGGGCAGACTGCATGTGCCTCGTGGTCCTTATCTGCTGTCAACTTCTATTTTTCTATGTTTCTATGCATGTCTTGTTCCATCTCCACTGATTTTAATGGGCAGTCTGATTCCATTAACCATTACCATACCACAGCCAGTTGGGTGGCAAGATAATATTTATAAAAATCTGGCAGTGCCAGACTCCCCCTTTCTTTTGCCAAAATTAGTTTATCATAAGCAATTATGTGCGTTTTATTTTTCCAGATAAAGTTAATTACCATTTTTAAGATTATTAAACCATGATTTTTGAAGTATAATAGGTAATGCTTAAAATAGGTACAACAATTTAGGCAAACTCTTCATTTTTATTACATTGATTCTCTTTATCAATGTCAAAGGAAGATGTTGTCAATTGTTTAAATCTGACTTTATTTCTCCTAATAAGTTGTCAAAATTAGCCTGAAATAAGTAATCTGGATGGTTTGTTAATGAGATTCCTAAATACTGGATTTTATTTACTTGTTGGCAAGGACAATTCTCTGATAGTTGAAGAGCTTGTTCTGGATTTATTTGTAGGATCAGAGATTCCACCAAGTATATCTTACAGCCTGAAGCTTTTCCATATTGTATTGACAAATTAATAATTTCTTTTATAGAATTTGATGACTCCAAAATATACAACAGTGCATCATCTGCATAAAGGCTGATTTTTTGAGTTTTATTATTAATCTAATTTATTATTAATCATAATTCCCACTGTGATATCATTATTCCATAGCTGTATAGCCAGAGGTTCCATAACTATTGCTAAAATTAATGGTGAGAGGAGGCATCCCTGCCTTGTGCCCCTGGACAACACAAAAGTTTCAGATATGATGTTACTAATTTTGATTTTTGTATTGGGTTCTTGATAGATTATTTTTATCCATTTTATAAACTGCATACCAAAATTCATTTTTTTGAAAAGTCTGTACTATGAATTTCTATTCAATCCCATCAAATGCCTTTTCTGCATCTATCATTAATAGGATAGCTGCTTTAGAGTTATGGTTTGAGATCATGTTAATTGTCATGTTAAATTTTCATTAATTTTTCAACCTTTAATGAAACCTTTCTGGTCCTTATCTACCAAGGCAGGAAGTGCATTTCCTGTGAGTCCAGTATCAAAACATACTTTGCTGTTGATTCCCTTCTTGCTGCTGCTTCCATAAAATCTGCAATAACTAAATCTTCTCCCATACTTAAATTCCCTTGTTCTTTTGCTACTATGAGTAAGTTTTCCACAGATTTTGAAACTGCTTTACCTGTAGAAACTACTTTATTTTCATTTGTTTCCTGTTGTTTTGCTCCCACCTTGTTAGGTGGCATGTTGATGTAAGGCAAATTGGGACCTTCAATTAGGATAAAAACAAACATAAAAAAACAAGAATTAGTGTGCTTGTCTGAGTTGGGGAAGGGAACTGTTATCATCTTTGCAGTTAGCTAGGTGAGTAGGAAAGCTGTAAATTGGGGTCTATGGCTTAGGCAGAAGTAAACCAGCTATCTGCATTTAAACTTCGCTAGTTAGCTTTTGGCAGAGAGGAATCTTGCTAACAGAGCAAGGCTAAGAGGCTGCTGACTAAGGATCATGGACCTTACTAGTAAAGAAGAGGGTCTGCATGGTAAATTAGGACCTTCAATTAGGGTAAAAACAAACAAAAAACAAAACAAGAGTTTGTGTGCTTGTCTGAGTTGGGGAAGGGAACTGTTATCATCTTTGCAGTTAGCTAGGTGAGTAGGAGAGATGCAAATTACAGTCACAGCCAAAGACATGAACAGATATTTTCTGAAATTTCTGTGATATTTCTAGAAAAATCTCCTGATTTCTCCATGTACACAGTAGGGGCAGCAGAGAGAAACTCTTTAGAAATTTCACAAAATATCTGGAAATATTTGGCCATGTCTGTGGCTACTACTGTAGGGTGGGTGGCTTAGGCAGAAGTAAACCAGGTGTCTACATTTAAATGTTCCTAGTTAGCTTTTGGCATAGAGGAATCTTGCTATCAGAGCAAGGCTAAGAAAGCAGCTAAGGAGCTAGAATCGTGCTACTAAAGAAGAGGGTCTGCAAGGGAAATTGAGACCTTAAATTTGGGTACTTGATGGTATTGCCCTCCCATCCTCCCCTTCACCCTCCCAGCCTTGGCCAGTTCCACTTTTATAGGCACTGGAGTTGACTGACAACAGGAACTTCCTGTTTAGTAGCAGGAAGTGAGGGATCACCAAGACACATAAGACTTGCCATCTTTGAAGGAAAAGAGTAGCTCCCCCCCCAGCAGCTGGAGGTTTGATTCTGAGCAAAGAAGAAGGAGACTACCAAGGAATTCAGGAACTTCCTGTACCAGAACAAAATATATACAGTATATATTTTTTGTGAGTTTTCTCTCTGAGCTTTTCTTCCCTTTCTTTTTTCAGGGGATGATTTCTGCTGCTACATACAGGAAGATCTACATTACAGGAAAAATGGATGCATTTAGTTGCCAGAGGTGTTGGACACTTGTGTTCTGGGGACTACTATGGAGGATTGTGCATTGTCCTATGTGCAGGAACCTGAATGAGCTCCAAGATCAGCTGGAGGAGTGAGAAGAGAAAATTGCCAGACTGCCACATCAGCTTTATTGGAGTACACCCCATCCCCTTTCCCAGTGGCCTGCTGGCCCAGGGGGATGGAAAGTGATGGGACAAGAAGGGAGCAGACAGACAAGGAATCCAAAATGACCAGCAGAAACTTCAACCTCAAAATGCTTCACAGGCTTGGAGAGGATGCAGGAAACAGGGTCCGAGGAAGCAGAATCGGAAGCAAACACTATGGAGAAAACAAGGCAGAACAGAGGAAAGGCTACAGAGGGACACAAAGGGAAGCAGAAGAGTAAGAACCAAAAACAAACACTCATTCTGAGGATCTCTATGATTAGAGGAGTCGAGTCCCACTTGGATGGATCTGCGGTAAAATGTCCAATGCCTCTCTGGTGCCTTGGCCAAGAGAGAGACCCCAAACATTGAGAGGATAATAGACCAGGCAGATGAAGGAATAAACATCCTTATCCATATTGGCACAAATTACTTAGTGAATCAGACAGTGGAGGAAGTTAAGATAAACTTCAGAAAGTTGGGGGAGCGACTGGAAGTACGAACAGCCTTGCTAACCTTCTTGGAGATCCTTTGAGTATGGGGAAAAGGTGTCGACATGAACAGGATCAGGGAAGAGGAAACTGAGGATTTCAACAGTTGGTTACAGGAAAGGTGCATGGAAAAAGGTTACCATGTAATAGGCAACTGGGGGAGCTTGTGGGATAGAGGACCTTTCAGGCCAGATGGACTTCACTTAAACAGGTAAGAAATGACTGCATTAGGACAGAAATTCGATGTTCACCTCGGGTGTTTAAACTAGGCAAAGGAGAGTATGGCACTAGGAAACCTACCAGTGATAGTTTAAAACTTGGTCACCACTCCCCCACAATCAAGACATACTGAAACACACCACAGGTACAACCAGAATAAGTAGACAAAGGTGCTGAAGAACCAAAAAAGAGTTCAAGATAATGGGACACACAGGAATTTACCAGGTGGAAGAAGCAACAATTCAGCCATAGGCTCATCGACAGGGTGTACATTAATGCCAGAAGCCTAGGTAACAAGATGAGTGACCTTCAGGCATGGATGGTGGAGTCCTGTATGGATCTTGTGGCAGTCACACAGACCTGGGCATCTGACAGCAATGACTGGGATCTCACACCCCCTGGGTATGTGCTCTTTAGGAAAAACAGGAGGGGTGTTGGGGGGGTGCACTATATGTTAAGGAGGGGATGGAGGCCACATCCTGTAAAATGAGCATTAGAGAAGGAGCGGAATCCCTGTGGGTTCAGCTTAGTTCATCCTCAGGAAAGACAATCCAGGTTGGGGTAGTATATAGACTTCTGAACCAAGCAGAGGACAAGGAAAGGAGCGTTTGGAGGAAATCAAAGAAATGTCACTAAAAGGAGAACTAGTGGTAGTGGGGGACCTTAACATGCCGGATGTGGACTGGGGCATCCTGGTGGCTAGATCAAGGAGTCAATCAGTGGTAGAAGCCTTATATGATTGCTTTCTCAGACAGTTAGTCACCAATCCTACTAGGCAGAACAACCTCTTGGATGTGGTCCTCACTAACTCAGAAAAAATTGAGGCAGTCAGAGTCAGGGAGCTGCTGGTGAACAGTGACCACAACTTGGTGTGGTTTAAAATAGCCCTGAAGGATGTCAAATCCCAGTCAAAGGCAGAAGTCCTAAATTTCAAAGGGGCACATTTCAATAAAATAACGGAACAAGTAAGAGAAAAACTAATTAAGATTCACCAACATTCTGTAGTAGAAGACAGTTGGAGAATGATTAAACAAACCATCACAGAGGCCACAAAGGAATGTACAAGGACAGTGACCAAAAGAAACAGACACAAACATCCCATCTGGTTCACGAGTCAAGTTAGGATAGCCGTTAGTGACAAGAGTGAAGCATTCTGCAACTTCAAAATTAAGCCTGGTAATAACCTATGGGAGGAATTCATACTAAAGTATAAGGAGGCTAAGTCAGCAGTGCGACAAGCAAAGGCAGCTGTGCAACTTCAGACAGTTAAAGGTGTCAGGGACGGGAACAAACAATTTTTTAGATATTTGTAAGAAAAGAGAAAAAGGGTGGAGGGTAGCTAAAATCAGGGATGGGGATAGGATAGTGGAAGAGGACAGGCAGAAGTCCATCATTCTGAACAAATGCTTCTGTTCAGTGTTCACCAAAGAACACAGTGGCCCAATGCCTGACTGTGGCATTGCAGTACACAGCAGGGGAGTGCCAAAAATGGAACACCAAGTATTACCACAGACAGGGTCAGAGAGGTGCTTGAGCATTTAAAGATTGACAAATCTTCTGGTCCAGATGAAATACATTTGATGATAATTAAGGAGTTAGCGAGTGAGTTAGCAGACCCCTTAGTATACCTGTTTAACCATTCTTTCCAGACGGGAGTCATACCTAATGACTGGAAAAGAGCTGACATGGTGCCTCTGCATATGGGTGTTAGCAGGGAAGAGGCCGATAACTACAGGCTGGTCAGCCTCACATCAGTGCTAGGAAGGCAAATGGAGGCCCTGATTAAACAAGACCTAGTAGACTACTTGGATAATCATGGCTTACAGGACAACAAACAACACATTTTTTCATTACAGGCAGGTTGTGCCAGACAAACCTGATTACTTTCTTTGATTGGATATCTAGGGAAGTGGATAGTGGCTTGCCATTGGATCTCTTCTAATTTGAATTCAGCAAAGCCTTTTATTCAGTACCACACAAACGCTTGCTGAAGAAGCTACTGGATCTGGGCATAGCAAGTTGCAGCGTTAAGTGGGTTGGAAACTGATTGAATGGAAGGAGGTAAATGGTGTTGGTCAATGGGGAGATGTCAGAGGAGGGAGAAGTGATGAGTGGGGTTTCACAGGGCTTGGTCTTAGGCCCAATCCTGTTTAATGTGTTCATCAGTGACATAGGAGTAGGTATCCAGAGCAAGATTGCACTGTTACATAGAAACATAGGGAGAAGAGTGGACAGTGAAGAAGCAGTGGGAATTGTACAAAATGATTTGAAAAGGTAAGAACAATGGTCTAGTATCTGGCAACTGAAATTTAACACCAAGAAATGTAAAGTGATGCATATTGGCAGGAATAGCCCTAGAACAACCTGTTGGCTAAATGGGGTCAAACTCAGTGACTCAGGAGGAAAGGGATCTAGGAGTTATTATTAGTGACACACATAAACAAACCAGTCAGTGCAATGCAATATATAACAGGGCCAACAAAATGCTGGGGTGCATAGGGAGACAATTTGGCAGTAGCTGCAGGGAGGTGATACTTCCACTGTACAGATCTATTGTATGACCCCATTTGGAATAATGCATACAGTTTTGTAGGCCATATTGTACCTTAAGAAGGATAGGGACAGTATAGAGACCATTCAGAGAAGGGCAACCAAAATAATACAGGGGCTTCAGGGGCTGCCGTATATGGGGTGTCTGGAGGTGTTAAACATGTACTCACTTGAATCTAGGAGAGAAAGGGGGGATATGATAGAAACCTTTAAGTACATGAGGGGTTTTAATTTTGTACCTTACATTAAACTATTCACCAAGGCTCCCAACTCAAACATGAGGGGGCATTGATGCAAACTGAAGGGAGGGAGTTTCAGGAGGGATCTTAGGAAGCACTATTTCTCAGAAAGGATTGTGGAGCCATGGGACAAACTACCTGCAGAGGTGGTAGGAGCTTGGACCATATCAGCATTGAAAAGGGGTTGGGATAAGGAGTATGCTAGAATCAAATCTGCAAGGGAATCTACCAGCTAGGACCCAGGATCACCTGGATCTCAGGATCTCAAGGGCAAACTTGATAGATCTTTGGTGTTCTTCTGCCATCACCTTTCTGTGTTTCTATAGTGGCTTGTCTTTTTCTCAACAAGGTACATTCTATGAGTTTACACACTGTTGAGCCTGGGTTTCACAGTAAAATATATATTTGTGGAAGATAGCCTAACCACTCAATATTAAACAGCATTTGGTCATCCAGCTGCAGAGTTCTGATTACACTATCCCAAAGTTGTAGTGTGTTAGGTCTGGGGATCCAAAAGTAATCATTTAAGATTACATTTTGTCTTGAGGATTCATTGTGCTGAACTGGTTACAATTAAAAAAAAAAAAACATTTTGGTCCCTTATCATCTTCAGGATAAGTTATTAAATAGAATGCACACTGGCAGATTGTTACCAGTGTTATAAGCAGCCTAAGAAAGATAGTAGCCAAACTAAAGGGGGTAGAGTTGTATTCAAACACATTAAGCATAATTGTTTCTTCATTTCACAAACACATATTGACACCAAAATGATTGAACTACAGTAACTAATGGTGCAGCTTCACTTGTTTTCCAGGGCATGACGGCATGTGTTAATTGCTGAATGTTTGCTCTGAAATCAATTGTGGTTGAGAAAGAAAATTATGTGTGTGAGAAGTGTATCACTAATGGTTTCCTACAACTGGAAGTCAATAAGTTAAAAAAGGAATTGGATAAAGCTTTAGATATTAGAGGTGTGGAGGAATTAAACCACTATTTGGAAAAGGAAAAACAGCTGTTTCTAGATATTGCAATGGGTAGTGCGGATGAAAAAGAATGAGGGATATGAACAGTCCAACACATAGTGATACTTCTGTTTCGCAATGTGAAAAAAGGGGGAATGATGGAAAAGGTTAAGCAGTCTGAAAATACAGACAATCATGACTGGTCTTTAGTTATGGGATAAAACATATCTTAGTAAGGGAAAAGGGTTGAAAGTCACATCCACAAAACAATTTTTGGGACAGGATGAACCTGATCTAGATACAGATGGAGACTCACTTGAAATAATGACTAGTTAACCTCAAAATACTGTAAAGGATCAAGAATGTCAAAAAGTACTTATAGGGGACTCCATTATCAGATACATGGATTTTACTGTTTGTGAAAATGATAAAATGAATACTATGATATCATGCTTTCCAGGTGCTAAAATTAAGGACTTAGCTATTAGCATTAATAATATGCTTGCTAATTCAGGACAGAATCCAACTGTGGCAGTTCATAATGGCACAAATGATGTGGGAAGAGCCAATGCGAGTGAAATAAAATGGAAATTTGAACTGCTGGGGGAGAAATTAAAAGTTAAAGGAGGGAGTGTTATAATATCCAAGATTCTGTCAGTTCCTAGAACTACAAATCATAGACAAAATTTAATAGGACAGATTAATAAGTGATTACTGGAGTGGTGTAGGTGTAATAATTTCATATTTCTAAGAAACTGGAACACTTTTAAGGGAAGAAATTACTTGTTTGCAAAGGATGGACTTCACTTGAATAAAAAAGGTGTGTGGCTGTTGAGGTTGACATTTTCAAGGGCACTGTACAATTTAAACTAGATAGTTGGGGGGGGCAAACAAGAAGGGCACTAAGTCTGGCAAATATGAGGTTATGGTTGTAGGAATGTTAAAGAGGAATAAGAAGCCCAATACAAGAAGTTTAGAAACTCTAAAAGGTATCCTTATCAATGCAAGAAGCCTTATCAATAAGAAAGATGAACTAGAGACAACTATAGCTTTGGAAGATTTGGATATTATTTGTATAACCGACACATGGTGGGAACCAGACATAACATTGGTTACTGAGATCCAGGGTTATAACTTATTCAAACTGGACAGATTACACAGAAGAGGAGGTGGTATAGCTATGTATCTCAGAGAATACTTAAAAGCTATTGCTATATCTGATAAAATTAAATCTGTAGGGAGTTCTGTTGAGTCCATCTGGGTACAATTTATTAATTCCAAAAGTAATAACATTATAATAAGAACCTGCTATAGACCACCAAATGATAGTAAAATAGCTAATAGTGAGATTTTGGATGAGATACAAACAGCCTGAGAATTGGGTGATGTCATCTTGTTGGGTGATTTTTAACTTACCAGATATTGAATGGAACCAACTAGAGGGTAAATGTAACTACTCGAAAGAATTTATTGATACTATTAAGCATTGCTCACTTAGGCAAATTGTTAACCATCCTACTTGATATTACATTAGTGTCCGTTGACATTTTGAGTTCAGCATGTGAGGTAAAAGGCCCTTAAACTAACAGTGATTACTCCATGGTAACATTTAACATACTAATGGCCAGCAACAAATCAAGGGGCTGCACTGAGATATATTTATATTCTAGAACAAATCTACACTATTCACTCTGAATGAATTACAAGGGTTTCTTGTATTATTGTGTTAATGTGTAATGTTGTGTGTCCAATACTATGTATTGTATGTATACTATTTATTCTATATTGTTGTCCATATGAATAAATGTTTATATATTGTAACTAGCTTTGGTACTAAGGTCCTCATTGAAAATGAACTTGTCTCAGATGAGTTTCCAATTCATTCTAAATGAATAAAAGTTTTTTCTACTACATATTCATAAGGATTTAGGTAGGTTAAACTGGAATCAAATTTTGGGCCCATTGGAAGTGGAAAAAGCTTGACTGACACTAAAATCAGTTATTCATGAAGTATGCCGTGAAACATATTACCAAAAACCAAAATGGTTGTCAAAGAACATCAAAACATTCCTAGAGAAGAATCAAAAGGACTTTAAGGAATTCAAGGCATCCGGCACTGTAAATGACTGGCAAAAGTTTAAATCATTACAAAAATTATGCAAAAAACATCATTAGAAAAAAAAAGTATAGTGGAGAAAAGACTGGCAAGTACTGCAAACAAATTTAACAGTAAAGTATTTTACAGATACATTAATGCCCCTTAAAAAAGGCTCAACATCTGTCAGATCCTTGAAAATTTCAGATAAAGTTATTACTTCCCCTCAGGAAATGGCAGAGAAGTTTAATACATATTTTACCTTGGTTTTCACTAATAAAGTTATGATGCATACTGTGTAAAATAATAATAATGTTGAACAAGGTATAAGTGCTAGGGTGATCGCCAATGAAAGAATAAGAGAGAAGATAAAGGGTATTAGGGACAGCAGTGCCCCGGGTCCAGATAATATAATGAGCAACATTACAAAGATACTAGGTGATCATATCATTGATCCACTAAGGTTAATTTATAGTAAATCTATAGAAGAGGATAAATTGCCAGATGACTGGAGAGTGGCTAATGTCATCCCCATCCACAAAAAAGGTTACAAGATGTGAACAGTCAACTACAGGCCAATCAGCCTTACCTCAGTTCCAGGTAAAATAATGAAATCCATAATGAAGGATTAGCTATTAGATAGCTGGAGTAAAATACATAGTGCTGTATTCTCAAAGGTTGCCACAAGGCTTACACAAGCCCTGCACCAAACTGCGCAGTTGCCCCAAACACTTTGGTGCACAGTGCACCCGATTCCAGTAGGTTGTGTTCTTTTGTGACACTACACCCTTTTTATGGTGGCCTTTGCCAATTACTTGGTGCAAATCTCGTAAAAAGGTCAGAGAAGTTAGACCATTAAAAGCTGGTTTAACTCGCCGCTTGTGGTGCACAGAGGGATAGGGGATTGAGAATCCTCATGGCAGCACAGGGACTGCCACAAGCCCCATGCACTATGTGATTGGTGCAACAGGGGCTTGTGGCAATCTATTTCCTTTGAGAATAGAACCCATGGTGTTGATGAACAACAGCATGGATTTAGAAAGCCAAGATCTTGTTTAACCAACCCGGCTGCCTTTTTTGAGAACATTAGTTGTGAACTTGACAATAACAACCCAGTAGATGTTATTTATTTGAATTTTTAGAAGGCCTTTGGCCTAGATCCACATAGAGTTATACTCAAAAAACTGCATAACTCAGTATTACATAATGAACCTTTTACATGGGTTGAAGCCTGGTTAAATGATAGGTCACAAAGGGTGCTGATAAATGGTTTCACATCATCTAGTAGAAGGGTGACAACATAGAAACATAGACTTTGATGGCAGATAAGGACCACTTGGCCCATCTAGTCTGCCCAAGTGGTGTTCCTGATGGTTCTTTGTTGTGCCCTGCTCTTTTTAACATCTTTATAACTGATTTGCACAATGAACTTACTAACTGGTGTCTTAAATATGCCAATGTCACAAAAAATGGGTGAAGTGTGTACCATGGATCAACAAAGAGTAGCAATTCAACAAGATTTGAACAGAATTAATGAATGGGCAAATACTTGGGGCATGTCTTTCAACAAGGAGAAATGCGACTTCCGGTGACGTCATCGGTGACATGCAGCCTAAACAGAGAGCTCCTTATCCAGAGATCCAGAAACTTATTTCCACACCACTGGAATTAAATCAATATTGACAAATATTCATAAAATGAGTCATGGAAACACACTCAGGAGGAGATCCTGTTCTAAAAATGCAAAGGAGAAGCAGGATCGCCCAGGATTGAGTCCTACAAGCTTGGCTGCGAGTGGGAGAGACTCTCCCCCCTGAACATGGCGGGAGCCGATACTGAAACTGAAATTGATACCTTATCTAGATCAAGGTTTGAAACACTTTTAACCGAGATAGAGCAATTTAGATCGGAAACGAAACTTCAGTTTAGCAAATTACATTCGGACCTGAGCAAGCTGGAAACCAGGGTCGTTGGAGCAGAAGAAAGGGTATCGACAGCTGAGGACGATCTACAGCAGATTTCTAGTGCAATTGAATATTTAATGCAACAAAATGAGAATATTTCAGCCAAATGCCTTGATCTAGAAGCACGCTCTCGGAGAGAAAATATCAGGATTCACGGCCTCCCAGAGTCAGCTGAAGTCGGGGAAATGAGTGAATTCATTGAGGACCTGCTATGTCATGTTCTGGACTTGCCACAACCTTTTAATTTCAAGATTGAACGAGCTCATCGAGCTTTAGTCCCAAAGCCAACCTCACCTACAGCTAAGCCTCACTCAGTAATTGTGAAATTTTCAAATTACCGGGATAAAGAAAAAATCTTAAGAACAGCATGGAAACAAGGCCGAGTGGAGTATAATGGAGCCAGACTTTTATTCGACCAGGACTATCCCCAGTTAATTCAGCAACAACGGCAGGCATATGCTCCGCTTCTAAGGAAACTGAAAGAAATCAAAGTGAAGTTCCAGATGCCTTACCCTCCAGACTCTGAGGATGTTGGAAACCAGAATTCAGTTTACCACTCAGCAGAAGAAGCACTACAGGCCCTCAAGATCGAGGCCATGAAATCGTGCTGACCACCAGATGTAGGGATCCGCCTCAGGTGCTGCAGAATCCTTGGCGCATGAGCAACTCCCGTAATGGCAACCGCGAAGGAAGGAAGGTAGCAGACAAAACCCTCAAGGACATTAAAAGAATGTTGTTCCACCTAACACAAGCTCGAGGCCCTGAGGACTCCCAACAGAATACTGACTCAAATACATGAAGAAGCATCCTTCTCGGTGAGGTCTTTCCTATTATACTCTGTGGGCCTCCCTCTCGATCTCTCTCACCCCCTCACCATAGAGGTGCTATGCTGGACTAACATCTGCCTGATCTACTGACTTTTCTTATTATTTTGGACAATATTTTGAAATCAAATGTAATCTGAATCAGGGAAACCACGGGCATGAAGTTGTCTCAGGGGAGCGGGGGCAGGAGGGGATCTTGGTGGGCCTCCCCCGCAGGGAGAGGGAAAAATGAAGGATGAGGACATGATTGGGTGACTAACACTCCAGAGGAGAAATTAAAGGGGGGAGGGGGGGTAATTGATAATGGAGGTTCTGGGCATGTAGCAGTCCTACACTTGGTGACTTGTGATACCAGAATTGTGTGAGCGAGGTAGTCAGCAGAGCGGGTGAGTAAGAGATTTGGGCTTTTTGAATGAAAAGGGAAGCAACTCATTAAATGCAAACTGACAGGATAGATCGTGCTAGAAGCCCAAAGACCATGTTGACATGGGGGGGCTAACCAGTAGAGGGCAGATGGAGTAAGTAAATACAAATCAAGAAAACACTTTAACATCTGAGTGATTCCACCTGAGTAGGAATCGTGGAGGATACTTCTGGACGCGCGTCCTCCGTTTAAGGCGTACACTCACAGACACGTGGGTGGGAGCCTTCAGAGGTGGCGAACCACTACAAAGAGGCTTGAGTCATAGCGTATATCTAATGGAGGGGGACTGGGTTGGCATCTACTTGGAGGAACATAGGGAATCAGGTCAAGATAATGGAAGAGACGGTCATGGTGGGGGGGGCGGGGGGATTCCATATGCTGTATTTACGATGCATTGAGAGTTCTGCACAGTTGGAAAGGGGTCAGTTGCTTAAATTGAGAAGTCAACATCTTGTCAGTGAACAGAGGGGGGAGATACACTTTCCTCCAAACCCCTACCGCGACTAGGTTGGTATGTATTTATTGGAGTGGGGGATTATTCCATGGCCCTGCTGATAGGATGTCGCCATAGCAAACAGAAGTGAGATATCAATTCAGATTACAGCCCACTTAGTTGGGAATGATGGGGTTCCCCACAACACTCATCTTGGTGAGAGGGTCGTGAAGGGAATGGACTGGAGATCTCTGGGATTTTGCAGCTATTTGTCTTTCCCTCTTCTGCCCTCATTCTTTCCCTCCCTCCAATGGGGGGTGGGGGGGTGTACGTGGTTTTAAAACTCCATTACTGGAGTCAACCAAACGGATAGGATTACCCCCATGCCCAGAGACACATGAGATGCCTCCCGGTGTCCCATAGAAGGTTTTGGGAGATACCCTAGGGGGACAGACTAGGAGCCCCGAGCCACACAACAAGCTGAAAAAAACACCAGATAATGGGGATCTCCATTCCAAACTAGTTAAGAGTGATTGTGGATCGAAGGGTAGGAAGTAAAAGGACAGATGGGTAAGCCCAAGGCTAAGCAAAGATGGTATGGCAGGGCAAAACCACCCACATTATTTTTTTTGAAAGGATTGTTGCTGATGACGATACGCCACAACAACTGGCAAGGACTCAATTATTTTAGAGTCCAGGAGGAACGGGCCACACTTAAGGCTCCTTTCTCTCCCAATCGAGTGTGTTTTACTCGATATCCTAGGGAACAGAACACTCTGCTCCCCTACCTTGGGAGTCGTGTTGTAAATAGAGTTTTTCAGGAGGTACAGGTTGCTCAGTTAAGGGTACCTCCTAGGTTAATGTGTGTGTTTATGTGTTATGTCTATGTGAAAGTTAGGTTATATGTTTTGGTACAATACGGACAGTTACATTGGCAAATTGCTTATATTCATCAAGCAGAGTCCCAGGGCTTGTTGCATCTAACAGAGCACTTAAGAGATGTGATAGAGGTGAGAAGGAGTGGAATAGTACAGAGGAGGATAAAGGAAATGGTGGAATTGAGAGGTTTTTTCCCCTCGCATCTGAAGGGCAGTATATCTATACATATTAATGGGGGAGAGTAAAAAGATTAAAATGAGTTCACATAACGTCAATGGGTGAAATAATCCAGTAAAGCGACACAAAGTTATGGCGACTTTAAAGAGAGAAAACCCCTCTTTTATTTTGTTGCAAGAAACGCACCTTAATAGATCCGAACATCTAAACTGGCAGTTCGGCTACAACATGATTGTTGCAGCTTCCTTTAGAAAGGGGAAGAGAAGGGAGACGGCGGTGTTGGTCGCTAAGGGGACACCATTCCAGAAAACTAATAGTTATTCAGACCCGGAAGGCCAGCTGGCCATTCAAGTGGGCAATTTGGATGGCACGCCTATCACACTGGCTTCTCTATATGCCCCACCAGGCTCCACAAAGGAGATTATTAGTCCCCTACTGCGTAAAATTTCTGAATATCATGTAGGAGTGCTGGTGGTGGGTGGAGATTTGAACCAGATTTGGGACCCAAAAAGACATCTCTAGAAAGCAGGCCTTTAGGCAGACTCCGGTGGGCAAGTTAATCAGGAGGTACTTGAGGGGTGCATTTTGGTTAGACGCTTGGAGACACCAGAATGCAAATAAAAGGGAATACACCCACTATTCTTACCCACATGGTTCTCATGCTAGGATCGACTACATTTTAGTCTCAGGCGAGCACCAGGATCAGATCCTAGAGTGGAAGCACAAATCATCTGTCCTATCGGACCATGCCCAGGTGGCTATGGTCCTGAACTGGGAAGTCAAAAGAGGTCAGTCCCATTGGAAATTTAATAATAATCTTCTGAATTTAAAAGATTTTACGGATATGGCCAGGAGTAGAATATCACAAATTCAGAAGGACAATGAGTCTACTGAGATTCCCGACATTGTATTGTGGGACACTATCAAGACGGTGTACAGGGGGGATTGTATTAAATATGCCACACACTTTAAAAGACAACAAAACAAAAAAATAGAACAACTTCAGGGGCAACTACACAACTTGTTAGATCAGGCAGCAGCAGGAAAGGCCTCGGTACAACCAGAAATACTGAAGATTAGGCAACAGATAAAGGGGATCATTGACATTAGAACAGAGCAGGCATTGCAACGCCTAAGACAGAGATATTTCGAATCGGGCCCTAGGGCCTCCCGTCTTCTGGCACACAGACTCAGACGACAAACTGCAGAAAACATGATTATGCAAATTAGGGACCCCAAATCGGGAAATCTCATAAAGTCCTCAGAGAAAATTCTTTCAGGCTTCAGAGATTTTTACACAAATCTATACAGCTCAGATCATTCCCGGGAAGTGAACCGATCAAAGTCTATCTAGAGAAACTAAAGCTCCCAGAATTGACCCAGGAACATAGAGATTCTCTGGACTCCCCCATATCTCCAACAGAACTAGAGGCCGCAAATTAAGAGACTAAAAACAAAAAAATCACCTGGCCCAGACGGATACACCCCTGAATTCTTTAAATTCTTTAGAAAAGAAATAAGTAACCCACTAATGAGGGCCTGCAGATTGGCACAAATGGGGGAAGACCTGCCAGATACTTGGAATTAAGCAGTCATCTTGAGTATCCCCAAGCCTGGGAAAGACGCCACTCATTGTGGATCTTATCGCCCTATATCAGTATTAAATATTGATTATAAACTTTATGCCTCAATACTTGCAAAGCGATTGGAGGGGATCCTACCCAAATTAATTAATTATGATCAAACAGGGTTTATCCCAGGCAGACAAACACAAGACAATATTAAAAGAACTTTATACGTAATGCACATGCCGCTCGGTCGGGGGCCTCCTGCATGATTTTGAGTTTGAATGAGGAGAAGGCCTTCGACCGGGTGGCATGGAAATTCTTGAAGTTGACCCTGAACAGATTTGGGTTCTCAGAAGCCTTTGATAGAAGATCTATACTAAACCAAGGTCATACATAAAAATAAATGGCAGTGTCTCCCACCCAATACCTTTACAGCGAGGCACCAGGCAGGGTTGCCCCCTCTCCCCCCTTCTTTTTGCCCTGTATCTTGAACCGTTAGCCCAAGCGTTGAGGCAGGAGGAGGGGATTCAGGAATTGGAACTGGGAGGGGAGATGCATAAACTAGCCCTGTATGCGGACGATCTTTTGGTCTATCTTAGGGATCCGGAACAATCCCTAGAAAAGCTGTGGGATGCCTTATCAGAATTCAGCCTCTTGGCTGGATACAAGTTAAACTTATCTAAGACAGAGGTTTTAAAAAAGCACTATGAACCATCTGATTGAATCAAACAGAGGTTTCCCTTTAAATGGAACCTGACCAATATTAAATATCTGGGAGTACAGCTAGGATTTCAGTTCGACAATTTATTTTCACTTAACTTTTCTCCAATTTTAGTAAATATCTGGACAGAATTGGAGCACTGGTTATCCCATGCCCTTGACCCAGAGAGTAGAGGCCATAAAAATGATAATTCTCCCCAAACTCTTGTACCTGGTACAAACAATCCCTGTCAGGGTACCGGATTCATATTTTAACTTATTAAACAGGGTGGTCTCTCGGTTTCTTTGGGGCCCTCACAAGCCCAGGATCCGGCTCTCAGTTTTCCAAATTCCGAATAAAGCTTTAGGTCTCTCATTACCTAACTTTAAGTTTTATTATCAGGCATCACATCTGAGAACGGCCTTGTACTGGATGGACAATCTGTACATTTCTAAATGGAAAAATATAGAACATATAGAAGGAACTCTATCCAACCTAAATAACCTACTGCTCAGACAAGGGAAAAAACCTCACATGGGTCAGCAGGAAAATCCCTTCACAGCATTTACACTTGAGATGTGGCATAACATCTTAAATGACAAAAGGGCTAAGAATTGGAAATTTCTACTTTTACCTGTTCCATATTTGGACTTCTTTTCTCCAGGGACTTGGGATAATGGGTTCAAGAGATGGGAGGCAAGAGGCCTGCATTTAATCTGGCATTTCATAGAAGAGGGAGGGATTGTCCCTTTTGAGGTTCTAGTACACAGATATGACATTCCCTGGCAAGATAGATTCAGATACTTTCAAGTTAGGAACCTAGCAAAGAAGCTTATGTCGGAGTTTGGCTGGAAGTCGATATCTCCCCCCCCCCAGATCACCCTCACTTTTAAAAAAGCAATAGAGAGAGCACCTACCAGGACACATATTATTTCCAGTCTTTACTGGAATCTATTAGCTTGGAAAGGGGACACTACATATTCCATAAAGAGAGCTTGGAAAAAGGACCTGGGGAGTCAAATCCCGGAGGAAGTTTGGACTAGGACTCACTCTACAATACATTGGGGTCTATCAGCTGTCAGCTGGCAGGATTTTTCCTGGAAAATCTTTTCCAGGTATTTTCGCTCGCCAAAGAATTTAGGGCAGCCTTTAGCTGACAATAAGGCAGATTGTTGGAGGAAGTGTGGACAGACGCAGGCAACATATTTCCATATGCTGTGGAGCTGCCCGGTACTGTCCACCTTCCTGTTGGATTTGCAACAAGCCCTGAGAATAATAATTGCGCCAGACATAACAGTATCACCCACTTGTTTCTTGTTCTTAGAAATCCCAAAGGGGTTTGGGGATCTGCTTACGACCAGGTTTCTGAAAATAGCAATTTTAGCTGCTCAGAAGGCTGTAACCAAGAACTGGAAGTCTCACCTCCCTATCACCTTAAGCAAATGGCAGGAAATTATGATAAACATATACAGAATGGAGGCATTGATGGCTTCCTTGAATAAAAAACTGCCTCAATTCGAAATCCTATGGAGACATTGGGTCCTGTACATGGCAGGAGACAGACCTGATTTTATTCCTTAGTAAATGAAATTCCCTTCCCTTTTTTTTTTTTTTGGGGACTGTTTCTGTTATTGAGTAGCTGTTGCCCTCATTGATACCCAGAAGGGGATGGTGAATGAAAACTCTAGTTCACTATGGATCTCTTGACCATAAGAATAAAAAATGGATATAAGAAGTTATACACAGATTAAATGATCTTCATTAAGTAAATAGTCACATTACTGATGAGGTATCCACCACACCTATTGACATCCTTGTTTAGACAAGGGACCATAAGAAATTGTCTATGAAATTGCCTTTGTAACCATTTATATCAGAAGAATGAATGTACTTTGAGTGTATTCTGGTTATGAAATTTATAAATAAAGAAAGTTTAAAAAAAAAACAAGGAGAAATGCACGGTTATACATTTCAGAAAGAATAACCCTAAACATTCTTATGTATTCAAGGGTTCAGCACATCAGGCAACAGAGATACAAGAGGATCTCGGTCATGGACAATAAATTTAGTTTTGATATGCAGTGTAACAGTGTAACTGCAAAAGCAACCAAAACTTGGTGGAACATCAGAAGATGTATTAAGACTAGAAACAGTGAGGTAGTCATGCCACTGTATAGGGCTTATGTGCACTCTGTTCTTGACTATGGTTCCCAACCTTGGGCACAAACGAAAGAAAAGTTCTGGGTAGGTACTCTTCTCAAGTTTCTTCATCAAATGTTTAAACTTGGGTACTGCACAATGCAAATGTTCTATCTCAATAGATGTAATAAACAGCCACACCAAAATCCATAATCAATAATCTTTATTCATAAAGGAATTTAAAGTGAGATCCCCATGTCAAAAGCCCAACATTTTGCCCATGTGGGCTTCATCTGTGATGAAGATCTCAATTCTCCAGATTTTGTATTCATACTGTGTAAACCACAGATTATTTAATGGTTCCTATACCTAAAAACATCAAGATTAGGTTTCCAACAATAAAGACTTGGATTTCATTTATTAGTTCCTTTCCCTGTTTCTTTACTTTAACATCAAGTATAGCATTCTTTGTAGTTTTGTAGTCTTTACTGAGGAGGAGGAGGGTAATGGGTCTGAAGGAAGTACAAGGGGTGAGAATGGTGCAGAAATGGACACAAGTCCCTTTACACGAGAAAGGGTCCTGAAGGAACTGGAAGTAATAAGAGTTGATAAAGCAATGGGGCCAGATGGGGTGCACCCCAGGGTCCTTAAAGAACTAAGAGAGGTGGTGGCTGAACCTCTGGCTATCCTGTTTAGCTGATCACTGGAAACAGGGGAGGTACCCAAAGACTGGAGGACAGCAGATGTAGTCCTCTTATACAAAAGTGGGAACAAAGAGGAAGCGGGGAACTACAGACCAGTCAGCCTCACCTCGGTAGTGGGGAAGATCATAGAAGCACTACTGAAGGAGGGACTGGTGGAACATCTGGTTTTCAATAGACTACTGGACCCAAAGCAGCATGGCTTCACCAAGGGGAGGTCATGTCAGAAACAACCTCATTGAATTTTTTGACTGGGTGACTAAGGAGGTGGATCAGGGGAGGGCAGTGGACATGGCCTATCTGGACTTCAGCAAGGCCTTTGACACTGTGCCACATAGAAGACTATTACACAAACTGGGGAATATGGGTGTGGGCAGGACAGTAGTGTGGTGGGTAGGTAACTGGCTGGGTGGCAGGTCACAGAGGGTGGTGGTAAATGGCTGTCACTCCACAGGGGAAGAATGACCGTGGGTTACCACAGGGATCAGTGCTGGGACCGTCCTATTCAACATCTTCATCAGTGACATTGTGCAGGACCTAGAAGGCAGAATTTCACTGTTCGCTGATGACACAAAGCTCTGTAACAGAGTAGACACACCAGAGGGTGTAGACAGAATGAGAAGGGACCCGCAGAAACTTGAAGAATGGTCAGGGGTTTGGCAGTTGAAAGTCAATGCAAAGAAGTGCAAGATAATGCATATGGGGCACAAAAACCCTGGCACAATATATCAGTTGGGGGTGAGGATATAGCATGCACCAAGCAGGAAAGGGATCTTGGGGTTATCATCTCTGATGACCTCAAGGTAGGGAAACAGTGTGACAAGGCAGCAGGTAAAGCAAATAGGATGCTGGGATGCATAGGCAGGGGCATCACCAGCAGGAAAAGGGAGGTCATAATTCCACTATACAAGACACTAGTGAGGCCCCACCTGGAGTACAGTGTACAGTTCTGGAGACCTTACCTATGTAAGGACATAGACAGGGTAGAGAATGTTCAGAGGAGGGCAACAAAGATGGTACATGGATTGCATCATAAATCCTATGAGGACAGGTTGAAGGAACTGAATATGTACTCCCTGGAGGAGAGGAGGGAGAGAGGGGATATGATAGAGACATAAAAGTATCTTACAGGGAGAAACAGGGTGCAGGAATACACTATTTTTAAGCGAAAAAGATGTTCCAGGACTAGAGGGCATGGGATGAAGTTGGAGGGAGGACGATTCAGAGGAAACGTGAGGAAGAATTTCTTCACAGAACGTGTGGTGGACAAGTGGAACACCCTGCCAGAGGAAATGGTGGGTGATGAAACAATCACGGGATTTAAGAATGCATGGGATAGACATAAAGGAATTCTAGAGGTCAGGGGTAAGGGGCAACAGACTTCTAGGAAAACATAAACTGAACTTACAAGCTCAAATGGGCAGACTGGGTGGGCCATAGGCCCTTATCTGCCGACACTGTCTATGTATCTATGTAGACAAACCATTTGAGGCCAAACCAGGGAGAGGTAATAGTGGAGTATAGTCTTAGGATAAGAAGCAGTGAGGAGTCCATAGAGGTAGGAGCAAGGGCAGGGAAAGCAAAAGAGCAGGTGATAGCACCTTTGGGGGCCATCCATGGAGAGGAGTTCATATGGAAAGGAGAAAGGGAAGTGAAGGAAATGGGAGGAGCACCGGGGGGGGCAAACAAAGAGTGAATTATCCAAAAAAGAAAGCAGCAGCAAAGGTAAACAAGATACTGGGATGCATATCTAGGGGGATCAGTAGTAGGAAAGAGGAGGTTATTCTGCCCTTGTACAGGTCACTAGTAAGACCACATCTAGAGTATGGAGTTCAGTACTGGTGCCCACACCTCAAAAAGGACATTAACCTGCTGGAGAAGGTTCAAAGGAGGGCTACATAGATGACAGCAGATCAGCAGGGTAAGGCATACGAGGAGAGATTGAGGGCACTGAACATGTACTCCCTGGAAGACGAGAGAGAGAGAGAGGACATGATTGGGACCTTCAAGTACTTGAAAGGAATAATTAAGGTTGATAAGGAGAGTCTCTTTAAGCTAAGTGGCAACCATAACATGAGGGGGAACAGTCTTAAGCTGGAGGGTGGGCAATTTAGAAGGGAGGTCAGGAAGCACTTCTTCACAGAGAGGGTGGTGGATACTTGGAATGTGCTGCCTGAAGAGGTCGCCTTGTTGAGGACAGTGGGCAGCTTTAAGAGAGGCTGAGATAGGCATAGGGGGAAGGTAAGGATCATGGGTAGAGAGGATGGGAGGAGTGGTGAGAGAGGCAGGGACATTAGCTCAAGTTGTGGACCCTGCAATATGAACAGACTTGATAGACCAAATGGCCTTCTTCTGCTGGCTTTTTCATTTGTAAAAAGAGCAAGTGGTGAGGAAGAAAATTCCCTCGGGGGGGACACAGAGCACAGAGGAGTCAGGAAAATAGAATATATCAGAAGCAAGTAAGGAAAGCATCAGTGAAGAGGTGAAGGGGGGTAGTTCATGCTCCAAAAGAAATGCAGGCAGTAGAAGTGTAATCACAGAGCACAAAGAAGGGGAAGAACTAATGAAGAGGTTGGATAGGAGAAGAGGGACTGAGGGAAAGTCCATGGGAGGAGGAGGAGAGGAAGTGGAAATGGGAGAGAGCAAAAATCCAAATAGGGGCAAGGATAAGGAGGACAATGAAAATAGGGTGGCCAAGGGGAGGCATGAACTAAGGTGTAAGCTGGAATACCAAAAGAACATGCAGGAAGAAGGGAGTACAAAGGTGGCACTCATAAGAGATTCGATTATAAAGGGAATCCAATGGGGGAGGAAGGGAACAAGGAACAGTGCAGTATGGGTTCAGTGCATGCCAGGAATGACAGCACTAAAGGTGAGCACAATATACCATCTTGGGGCAAGCATCAGAATGGGAGGACTCACTTGGTGTTTCACCTTGGCACCAATGATCTAGAAGGGAACAGTCTGAAAGAGGTACTCGCAAGGTTCAAGAAGCTTGCTAGGTTCTGCAGTGGCATGGTTTTCCCTTTCATTTCCTTCCCAGAGGTGTTGCCTGTACCAAGAGCAAGCACACCTAGGAGGGAAAAGATTGCGGAATTCAATCAGTGGCTGAATGGATGGTGTAGGCAGATGGGGTTTGGATTAATAGGTGACTGGGGAATCAATGTGGGAGGAAGAGGGACTATATGCCCCGATAGGCTGCACCTGAGCTTAGAAGAGACAGCTGTACTAAATGGCAAACTGGATGACTTTATAGTAAGGAAGTTAAATTTAAACTGATTTGGAGGGGGGGTTAAAGAAAAGGCCACTCATACAGGTAAAAGTGTTGGGAGGCTATCAGCCTCTCCCCCAGGACAAAGAGGAAAAGCAGGCAACATGCAACAACAGGAAGGGGTTGGAAGGGTAGGACAGGGAAGAGGAGACTACATGGTGGAGGGGATTAATAGCAAACACCAGGAGCTTGGGGAAAAAACTAGGGGAATTGGAGCCACTATGGTGGAAGAGGGTCTCGACATAGTCGCAGTAAATGAGACTTGGTGGAATGAGCATCATGCCTGGGAGACAATCATACCTGGTTACCAACTGTTTAGGAATGACAGGGCTGGGAAGAGGGAAGGGGGGGTAATATTTTACATCAAAGAAGAAATGGGGACCACAGAGGGGCTGGAAGAGGAAGGGGAGACTGAGATAATGTGGGTCTCTTTAGACAAAAAGAATGGGAAATCATTGAGGTTGGGGGTGGTTTACAGACCTACTACACAGGGGAAGAGGGGGATAAACAACGTATACAGTCAGTGACAGAAATGGCACAAAAAGGGGAGATTCGGCTTGTAGGGGACCTAAACCTCCCTGACATCAACTGGGAGATCCCAGCAGTGGTATCAGCTAGGAGCAGGGGGATCTTAGAGGCAATACAAGGGATATTCCCACAACAACTGGTGAGGGAGCCCACTAGGGGAGAAAATCTGTTGGACTTAGTCCTCACAAATGGGGACAGTGTGGACAAGGTAGGGATAGGGGAAGAATTAGGCACAAGTGACCACAGGGCTGTGAGGTTCAGGGTGAAATTGGGGAGGGAAGTAAACAGGATAAGAACCAGGGTAATGGACTTCAAGAAAGCAGACTTTAACAGAATGAAGAGGATATTTGGGGAAGAATGTCAGGGATGGGGAATATAAAGGATGTGGAGGAATTATGGGCAGCTATTAAGGGAGGGGTGCTGAAAGCCACTGAAATTTGCATCAAGTAGGTTAGGAAGAACAGAAGAAGGAGGAGACCTCTGTGATTTACAAGGGAGGTAGCAGGAGCAGTCATGGAGAGGAAAAGGGCATTCGGGAGGTATAAGATGACACAAAAGGAGGATGATAGGGAGGTATATAGAGGAAAGAGGAGGGAGGCAGGACAGAAGATAAGGAGGGTTAAAGAGGTCATTGAGGAGAAAATAGCACAGCAGGCCAAGAGTGGAGATAAAACCTTTTTTTAGGTACAGTATGTGGGAGAAAGAAGGAAGGCACGGCAGGGAATAGTGAGATTGAGGGGGGAGGGAGGAATAAAACTGGAGGGGTTACTTTGAAAAAGCGGAGATATTAAACAGCTACTTCTGTTCGATCTTCATGAAAGAGGGTGAGGGTCGAGGACCAGAGCTGGAGGGGAAGGAAGGGGAATGCAGGGGAATGGATTTCAGAATGTTCATAATCGGCAGGTTAAGGGAGGAATTAGACAGGTTGAAGGTGGATAAAGCGATGGGGTTGGATGGCTTGCATCCAAGGGTACTCCATGAGCTGAGGGAGGAGATGGCAGTACCTTTGACAAGACTGTTTAACTTGTCCATGGATACAGGGTGGGTGCCTGGGGACTGGAAGAGGGCGGAGGTAGTTGCACTACACAAGGGGGGGAGGCAAGGAGGCGGCCAAAAACTACCGCCCTGTCAGTCTCACCTCGGTGGTGAGAAAGGTAATGGAGACATTAATAAAAGAAAGGGTGGTAGACTACCTGGTGGTCAGTGGTATGCAGGATGAAAGGCAGCATAGCTTCAGGAATGGGAAGTCATGTCAGACCAACCTGATAGAATTTTTTGATTGGGTGACGCAGGTAGTGGACAAGGGAGGGGCGATGGATGTGGCCTATAGGACTTCAGTAAGGCTTTTGACACCATCCCACACAGAAGGCTAGTAAATAAGCTGAGAGCTTAGGGGTGGGCCAGAAGGTAACAAGGTGGGTGGAAAACTGGTTGATGGGAAGGAGCCAAACAGTGGTCGTAAATGGGGTACATTCCAGGGTAAAGGGGGTAACAAGTGGGGTGCCTCAGGGGTCAGTACTGGGACCCCTACTTTTTAACATTTATATCAGTGATCTAGCAGAAGGACTAGAGGGTAGGGTGTGCCTATTCACAAACCATCAAAGGTTTGCAATAGGGTGGAAACCCAGGGTGGAGGGGAGGCCATGAGGCAAGACCTGGAAAAGCTGGAGAGGTGGTCAGAAATCTGGCAACTAAAATTCAATGTGAAAATGTGTGCGGTGATGTACCTGGGGTGGAAAAACATTCAAGCAGCTTATACCCTTGGGGGAGGAAATCAAGGAAACAGACCAGGAGAGGGATCTGGGGATTATAATATCGAGCAATCTTAAGGTGGGGAACCAGTGCAGCAAGGTGGTGGGAAAGGCAAGTGGTATGTTGGCCTGCATTAGAAGGGGCATAACTAGCAGAAGGAGGGAGGTGCTAATGCCGCAGTACAAAACAATGGTGAGGCCATACCTGGAGTACGAGGTACAGTTCTGGAGACCGCACCTATGTAGGGACATTGAGGGGATGGAGAGGGTTCAGAGAAAAGCAACCAAGATGGTGCATGGGATGCGAGAAAAAACATGAACAGAGGTGGAGGGAGCTGAATCTATACTCACTAGAGACTAGAAGGTAGAGGAGGACATGACTGAAACTTTTAAGTATTTGAGGGGGATCAATAAGGTGAAGAAGGGAAGCTTGTTCAAAAGGAAGGAGGGAGCTAGAACAAGGGGTCATAGCCTCAGATTTGAAGGAGGGAAATACAGAGGCAATGTGAAGGGGAAGTTCTTCACAGAGAGGGTGGTGGTGGCCTGGAACAGGCTACCAGAGGAAGTGGTGGGATCTGAAACAGTGGGGGGATTCAAGAGGGATTGGGACAGACATATGGGGCTGGGAGGAGGAGGGAAGTTCTGAGCAAGTAAAAGAAGGAGGGGGGAAAGGGGTGTATGTTAGGGCAGACTAGATGGGCTGGTGTGGTCCTTTACTGCCGTCAAATTCCTGTGAATCTGTGAGTTTCACTATTGTCCCATTACAGTGCTCTTCGATAGTTAACCTGGCAGGATGTCAGTTCAGAATGACATGCTGCCAGGAGAACTATCAAAGAGCCCTGTAACGGGACAGTAATGAAACTACAAAGAATGCTATACTGAATACAAAAGCTGGAGAATTGAGGTCCTTATCCCTGATGAAGCCCATACGAGAGAAACATTGGGTTTTTGACATGGGGATCTCGCTTTACTGTACATTCCTTTATTTTATTTTATTGAGATCTCGGATTTATGAATAAAGATTATTGAATATGGATTTTGGTGCAGCTGTCTATTACATCTATTGAGATAGTCCCAACTTTGTGCACCATATGAAAGGAAATACATCACCAATACTGAGCGATTACAAAGGCATGTTATGAAATCTATTAATGGGATGGGTAACTATTAGAACCGTTTAGATAAAACAAAATTGATTACATTGGAATCTCGATGGGTTAGAGCGGATTAACTATTCCTGCTTCATATATTGAGTGATAAATAATTAATGGTTTCATTGAACATGGACTTTAAACAGCACCTTAAAGAAACGAGGGGACATCTGCTTCGTGTAAAAGGAGGTAGAGTGAAAACCGAGAGAAGGAAGTACTTTTTCACACAAAGGGTGATAGGCATGTGGAACAGCCTTCTGCTGGATGTTGTGGCTAGCAAGAACAAAATCTAGATTGAAAATTGTTGGATGCCTATATGGCCTCAAATCCAAATGTCAAGTACTACCACTGACATAGTGTGTGTGTGTGTGTGGGGGGGGGCAGTTCACATGGGCTTCTAGCCTTTTTCTGCTCCAATAACTTTTAGTACAACTCACCAGCACACTAAACAGCACTATATATGGAACTATAATAAGTCAGTGTGCTTGCTTGTATGTGGGGTGGGGAGAGGGTAACCATGAGAACCACAGCTTTCAACTTAACTGTTAAGAAAGGTGCCAGAAGGATAAAAGTCCTCAGCTCTCCCCCAAAAACAAACAAACAAACAAAAAAAAAAACACTAATTTAGGTAGAGAAACAATTTTACTACCAAATTCGTAACAGTTTTGACTGTTTTAATACTTCAACATGTAAATTTACATTCTCTTATACATGTAAAATACAGTGCCCCATTTTATAAGCACAATAAGACACTCCAGGAACGTGCAGTAGACACTTCTAATGCACGCACATTGGCTGATAGCACTTGGCCTGCTGCCTTGTGCCTTTCTGCTCTCCTGTCCTTGTGTTAAAACTCCAAAACACACCCTGTTGTGCTGCATTGCTTAATTAACACACTTTGTGGGCTTGATGAAGGGTTCACGGATTACAGACAATCACTAGTAATGGAGAATGCAGAGAAAACAATTTAAAGAAAAGTATAATCCTGGACCAGACAGTCCATATGTACGTCTGCAGCCTTAATTACTATGTGGCCCTCTTACACAGGTCTTGCACAGCTCTGGGTTTCTGGTACAACTACAGGCCCTGAACCGCGTAATTCGTTATATGCAAAATACTGCAGAGCCTGAGCAATGATGTTTTAGTCAAGGTTTCATTAATTCAGACACTGAAGGCCAAGACATAGAAACATAGAAACATCAACTTTGATGGCAGATAAGGACCGCTTGGCCTACCTAATCTGCTCATTTCCCTACCTACAGGATAACCTGCAGATCCTAGTTAACCAACAGCCTATTTCTTCCTACCCCTGCAAAAATTGCCTTATATCTGTCCCATGCATTCTTGAATTCTCTCACAGTTATAGAACCCACAACCTCCTCAGGAAGGCTGTTCCATGTGTCCACCACCCTCTCTGTGAAAAAATACTTCCTCACATTGCCCCTGAGCCATCCACCCATTTTCAAGTTGTGTCCCCTTGTTCTTGCACATCTCTTTTTCTGAAAGATGCTACCCTCTTGGACTTTGTTGATTCCATTGAGGTACTTAAAAGTTTCCATCATGTCCCCCCTCTCCTTTCTTTCCTCAAGGGTATACATATTGAGCTCCTTTAATCTCTCCTCATATGGCTTCTCTTGCAGACCCTGCACCATTTTAGTTGACCTCCTCTGGACTGCCTCTATCCTGTCTATGTCCTTGCAGAGATGGGGTTTCCAGAACTGAAGGCAGTACTTCAGATGGGGTCTCACCAACTGTCTGTACAGAAGGATAACAACTTCCTGTTTTCTGCTGGTGATGCCTCTCCCTATACATCCCAGTATCCCCCCAGCCCTCCCTACTGCCTTCTTACATTGCTTGCTAACCTTAAGGTGATCTGATATGATTACCCCCAGGTCCCTTTCCATTTTTGTTGTTGTTACTACCTCCTCCCCCATTGTGTAATCTTCCCCTGGGTTTTCGTTTTCCAGGTGCATTATTTTGCACTTCTTTGGATTGAATCCAAGCTGCCATACGTCTGACCATTTCTCCAACCTTGCCAAGTCCCTTCTCATCCTTTCCACGCCCCCTTGTGTATCAACCCTTTTGCAGATCTTTGTGTCATCTGCAAAGAGGCATACTTTTTCTTCCTGTCCCTCTGCAATGTCACTTATAAAGACATTAAAAAGGACTGGACCCAGTACTGAACCCTGTGGTACCCCACTAGTAACCCTTCTTTCTTCAGAGTGGACTCCATTTACAATTACCTTCTGTGTCCTGTTGTCCAGCCAATGTTTTCCAGGCTACCACCCTGGGACTCACTCCCAGACTGGTTAATTTGACTATTAATCTTTTGTGTGGGACTGTGTCAAATGCCTTGCTAAAGTGTAGGTAGGCCATGTCCACAGTCCCTCCCTGGTCTACTACTTTGGTCACTCAGTCAAAGAAATCAATTAGATTTGTCTGACATGACCTTCCCGCTGTGAACCAATGCTGCCTTGGGTCCTGTTCCCCACTGGCCTCTAGGTAATCAACAATTCTTTCTTTCAGAAGTGATTCCATCACTTTCCTTACCACAGAGGTCAAACTGACAGGTCTGTAGTTTCCTGCCTCTGTCTTGGTCCCACTTGTGTGAAGGGGAATCACATCCGCCTTCCTCCAGTCCTCAGGTACCACACCATCCTCCCATGATTTGATAAAAAGGGTAGTCAATGGTTTCACTAGTTCTCCCCTTAATTCTTTTAGAATTCTGGGGTGAATTCCATCACACCCCATTGCTTTGTCCACTGTCAGTTTTAGGAGTTCTTTCAGAACCCTTTCTTCTGTGAAAGAACTGGGACTGACCCCCTATCAAGAGTACTTCTGTTAACTGGATTAGGCACTCCCCCCCTTCTTTTGTGAATACTGAGCAGAAATATTCGTTCAGTATCCCTGATTTTTCACTGTCCCTGTCTGCCCACCCACTGTCCATTCTATTCTGCCTCACTATCCCTTCCTTTGTCTTTCTATGCTCCCTGATGTACCTATAAAAGGTTTTATCTCCCTTCTTAACCAGGTTGGCTATCTTTTCCTCAGTTTGGGCCTTTGTTATTCTGACTTCCCTCCCTGCTTCCTTATGCCTTAACTGGTACAGTTGTCTGTCCTGCTCCTTCTGTGTTTCCTTATACTTCCCGAATGCTATCTTTTTCTCCCTGACCTTTCCCACCACCTCTTTTGAGAACCATAGTGGCTTTTTCTTTCATTTTGATTTGTTTATTTGCTTCACACAAAGGCTTGTTGCCTCTGTGATGGCAGTTTTGATGTTTCCCCATTGTTGCTCCACCCGTCTTGCTAGCCTGTTTGCTAGTGCTTTTCTAAGGCACTCTCCCATCTTGCCAAAGTCAGCCCTCCTGAAGTCCAGTACCCTCACTTTTGTATGGCTTGACTCTGTAGCTGAGCTTATCATGAGCCACACTGTTTGGTGGTCACTTGTTCCCAGATGACTACCCACTTCTAGATCTGAGATCCTCTCACTGTCCCCATTTGAGAGTACGAGGTCTAAGATTGCTCCCTCGTGAGTGGGCTCCAAAACTAGCTGTCTGAGGCATGCCACCTGTAGGGCATCAAGAATGGCCCTGCTCTTGGATGTGACTGTAGCAAATGTGCTCCAGTTAACATCTGGCATATTCAGGTCTCCCATCAACAGTATCTCCCCTTTCTCTGCCATTCTAAGAATGCCTTCTATCATATCCTTGTCCATTCCCTTCTCCTGTCATGGGGGTCTGTATACAATACAGGCTGGAACACTGCCTTCATTGGATAAGATGCTGCAAACCTCAAGGTGTGAACTGGCAAGTGGAATGCACTGTAAAATAGTAACAGTCTGTGAACACAGTTATCATTACTTATTTGGGAGTTTATGTTGGAGTGAGTTGTGCAACTGCCTCATAGCCATGAAGATTCTTCATCCTATGAAGGAACATTAGCCTTCCCAACAAAGTCTTTGAAGTAGAGTCTCCCAAATACAGCTCATAGCCCAGACATTCAATATACAGTATCAGTGTCAGTGGCTCAGTAGGTTGCACACTTGCCTCTGAGGTTGGTAGATCGAAAGGTTGTGGATTCTAGCCCCACATCAGGTGCTTGGGGTAAATCCCAGTACTGACACTGTAGTGCATCATGAGGAGATGCTGCACTCCTGAGGTGCTATCTTTCAGTTGAAACATTAAACTGAGGTCCTGTTATTGTGGATGTTGAAGATCCCCCGGTACTTTTTGAAAAGAGCAGGGGAATTTTTATTACAACATCATAACATATAATAACAAGCGATGTTGATTCACATCAAATAATACAGAAATAAAAGAAAAATCAAAGAAGTATTTCAGTCATACTGTTCAAACAGAAACAAAATACACAAACTGTTTAGAAAAGAAACTAAAAACAAAATAACATATTAATTCATTCTTATTACACTATGCTTGACTTGCTATATTCAGCATGCTTAGCCCCAAGGCTATTCCTCTGAATATAGCTTGCTACTGGTTACTCTTTTTTTCTGAGTTCCAATACTGACTGTCTAACCATATAAAAAGTTGTTCTGGTGAAACTTCCAACTGTCTTAAGGTAAGTTTATTCTAGCTTATCCATATATGGTATTTAATACATAATAATGCTTAAATGTATTGTTTTACAATGGAATTTCTGTGATTGTCTAGTCAATAGGCCTACAGATAGAATATCTGGAGTGAGAGAATATGTCAGGAAACCCCTCCAGTTCTTTGTCACTGTGTCCCAAAAGGATTTTACAAAGGTACACTAAAAAGAAAAGGTGCTCCATTGTTTTCAACATGGTCACACAAGATATTCTAGGGCCAAACCAGACCTTGCATAGAACTGTTGTGCCATTGTGCCATTGTGATTGTTAATTCCTCTGAAGAGTTCTGGAATAAATCCTACATTTTGCATTCAGCAGCTTGGACTTGGTGTTATTCTAATACCGTCACTGGAGGGATAGATTTTCCTCCTGGCTCTGGAGTGTGTGGTGATTTTTGGTTTTATATTTGTCTGTGATTAGGGCACACAGCCCTCACCCTCACCCCAGCTTTGCAGCATGGTGCTTTTCTTGTTTTGCTCTAGTTAACCAATGGCCTACTTCCTCCTACCTCCTACTATAATTGCCTCATGTCTGTCCCATGAATTCTTGCATTCCCCCACTGTTTTTGACCCCATGAAGGAAGGAAGCAGGGAGGGAAGTCAGAATAGCAAAGGCCCAAACTGAGGAAAAGATAGCCAACTCAGTTAAGAAGGGGGATAAAACCTTTCATAGGTACATCAGCGAGGGTAGAAAGACAAAGGGAGGGATAGTGAGGTTGAATAGAATGAACAGTGGGTGGGCAGAGGGGGACAGTGAAAAAGCAGGGATACTGAACAGAATATTTCTGCTCAGTATTCACAAAGAGGAGGAAGTGCCTAATCAATTAACAGAAGCACTCTTGATAGGGGGGTTGATCCCATTCCTTTCACAGAAGAAAGGGTTCTGCAAGAACTCCTAAAACTGAAGGTGGACAAAGCAATGGGTCCTGATGGAATTTGCCCCAGAATTCTAAAAGAATTAAGGGAGGAACTAATGAAACCACTGGCTATTCTTTTTAATAAATAGTTGGAGGATGGTGTGGTACCCAAGGACTGGAGGAAGGCAGATGTGATTCCCCTTCACAAAAGTGGGACCAAGACAGAGGCAGGAAACTACAGACCTGTCAGTGTGACCTCTGTGGTAGGGAAAGTGATGTAGTCACTCTGAAGGAAAGAATAGTTGAGTACCTAGAGGCCAGTGGGGCACAGGACCCAAGGCAGCATGGGTTCACAGTGGAAGGTCTGTCAGATGAATCTAATAGATTTCTTTGATTGGGTGACCAAAGTGGTAGACCAGGAGGGCTGTGGACATGGCCTACCTACACTTTAGCAAGGCATTTGACACAGTCCCACACAAAGATTAATAGTCAAATTAACCAGCCTGGGAGTGGGTCCCAGGGTGGTAGCCTGGGTAAAATATTGCTGCACAACAGGACACAGAAGGTAATTGTAAATGGAGTCCACTCTGAAGAAAGAGGGGTTACTAGTGGGGTACCGAGGGTTCAGTATTGGGTCCAGTCCTTTTTAATGTCTTCATAAGTGACATTGCAGAGGGACTGGAAGGAAAAGTATGCCTTTTTGCAGACGACACAAAGATCTGCAACAGAGTTGATACACAAGGAGGCATGGAAAGGATGAGAAGGGACTTGGCAAGGTTGGAGGAATGGTCAGAAGTAATGGTCAAAATAATGCACCTGGGAAACAAGAACCCAGGGGAAAAATACACAATGGGGAGGAGGTAGTAACAACAACAAAAATGGAAAGGGACCTGGGGGTAATCATATCAGATGACCTTAAGGTTAGCAAGCAATGTGAGAAGGCAGTAGGGAGGGTCTGGGGTATACTGGGATGCATAGGGAGAGGCATCAGCAGCAGAAAACAAGAAGTTGTTATCCCTCTGTACAGACAGTTGGTGAGACCCCATCTGAGTACTGCATCCAGTTCTGGAGACCCCATCTCCATAAGGACATAGACAGGATAGAGGCAGTCCAGAGAGGGCAACTAAAATGGTGCAGGGTCTGCAAGAGAAGCTGTTTGAGGAGAGACTAAAGGAGCTCAATATGCTACCCTTGAGGAAAGAAGGAGAGGGGGACATGATAGAAACTTTAAGTACCTCAGTGGAATCAACAAAGTCCAAGAGGGTAGCATCTTTCAGAAAAGGTATGTGCAAGAACAAGGGACACAATTTAAAGATAGAAGGGGCAGTCTAGGGCAATGTGAGAAGTATTATTTCACAGAGAGGGTAGTGGATGCATGGAACAGCTTTTCTGAGGAGGTTGTGGGGTCTAAAACTGTGGGAGAATTCAAGAATGCATGGGACAGACATAAGGCAATTATTGTGGGGGGTAGGAAGAAATAGGCTGATGGTTAACTAGGATCTGCAGCCTATCCTCTAGGTAGGGAAATGGGCAGACTAGATGGGCCAAGCGGTCCTTATCTGCCCTCAAAGTCTATGACCTCCTCTGAAAGGTGGTTCCATGTGTCCACCACCTTCTCCATGAAAAAACACTTCCTCACGTTGCCCCTGAGCTGTCCCCCCTCTATCTTCAAATTGTGCCCCCTTGTTCTTGCACATCTCTTTTTCTGAAAGATGCTCCCCTACTTTGTTGATTCCCTTGAGGTACTTGAAAGTTTCTTTCATGTTTCCCCTCTTCCTCCTTTCCTCAAGGGTATACATATTAAGCTCTTTTAGTCTCTTTTCATATGGCTTCTGTTGCAGACCCTGCACCATTTTAGTTGCCCTCCTCTGGACTGCCTCCATCCTATCTCCTTGCAGAGATGGGGTCTCCAGAACTGCACGAGGTACATCAGATGGGGTCTCACCAACTGTCTATACAGAGGGTCCATATTCTTAGAAGAATTTTTTTGGGGGGTGTTTAACATAACTATTTTTTTTAAATCTTCAGATGAAAAGCATCAAGACAGATCAACCCATCATGAAGCAGATGTCACTCCAGAAAGTACAGTTGTGTTGTAAGAGGAATCCACATCCCCTACCACCGAGCAATCTTCATCCAGCAGTGGGAATGGCAGAAAGAGAAACCCAAGGCCAGAGCCTTTGCTCAATCTCCATAAAAAGAAAACAGTTACAGGCATGCAAGAAATCATGGAGTCGGTATTAAAGCCCACCCATGGGATACTCCTTGAACAACAAAAAATAATGATTGAACTGGAGAGGGAGCATGAGATGGTAGAACAAGAAATGGAGGCCAGGTTACACTGTGAGGAATCTGAGCAGAACAATTTTTTTTTTTTAATCTACTAAGACTGTTTGCTACCCTGTGCTACCCACACCAATGCCCTCATAGTCAATACACCTCTAATACTGCACCCATTTATCACCAGCAATTCACTTTTCCAGAAGGCATGGCCTCAGCATCACAGAGAGTACCCACTGCAGTGGCCCTGTTATAGCAAGTACTTTGCAGCATGTGCCACTTCCCTCACATAATCTTGATGTGCCCAGAACTAGTGTAGTACCCAGCACTAGTCAGCAGCACTTTTCACCATCAACTCTGCAGGATACTGTTGTCAGTGGTCCTCCCCATCCAAATGCTATGCAAAGTGCCAGTAGTAATAGTTATGCTGGACAGCATGCAAGTGGATCTTTCACTCAAGATCTTTTCAATGAAGACTTCACATGGACTTCCTGTAATTAGATTCTGACCAGGAAAGTGCTATGTTGAACTGGGGTAAACATGCATGTAGTAATGCTGTGATTGTACAGCTGTCTGATGCCTTTCTATTTATGGGGGTCTTTGTAAAACATGTTATCCCTGTTGTTGTTTCAATTGTAATATTCATTTTCAAAAGCACAAAGCAATCATTACTAGTTGCTTATTAAGTATTTTTTAAAATGAGCCAAAATGGAAAAGTTAACAAAGGTTGTAATGTTATTGATGAATCAAAGTCGTATAGCAAAGGATTTTAGTTAAACCACTTGTGTTGCACAAGTTGATGAAATTTTTCCAAAACTGTTCATTACTGTACAATTCAAAACCTTTTTACTAAAAAAAAAAAACATTTTTAATGTTTTACTGTTTAAACCTTTTAAAAAGTTAGACACAACATTGTACTACTGATCCATATTGGATTACTCACACTTTAAAAAATGACTACATTAAAATCGATGTTTTATAATACTGTCAAACAGCAACTTTGTTGATACGATTTGTTGCTTTTTAATAGTTGTTAAATTTGTTTGTTAATACTGAAACTGTTTTGTTCATGTACCTGTAGCACTGATTTCTAAATAACTTGCATTTTTGAATAATCTGTTCTCCAGGAACAAAGTGTTGATCTAAGTGTAACAGTGAAAAACTATTAACTTTGTATTGCTTGACAGTGATTTGCCATGAAATGCTTTTCCTTTGGCATTTGCTTTCAAAATAAACATCTGAAAACAGTACTTTCAACTGTCCTTATTATTGTGTCAGATCAGTCATGCTATCTGTAATCATTGTCCCTGAAAATATTGAACAAAAGCATCTCTTAGAGATGCTGCCTGTTGATTCATGGAAGATAGGTCCTCAGCAAAATCACTGTTATTGTCTGGCTGCTAAAACATTATGTCTTCTGGGTCACTCATCCAGGTGGACAGAAATTCTTCAGACTTCATTTCATAAACACTATGAAGTACCTGAGCTGCATGCTCTGATGTCATGTGGTATGTTGTCAATGGCGAATTCATTTCTCTTCAGCAGACACTTCCATCTCCCCTTCAGACACCCAAAGGTGCATTCAACTACCATCCTTGCTCTGCTCAGCCTGTGAATGAAATGCCATTTTTGGGGATCACCATAATCTGGATATGGTTTCATCAACCATTGTAAAACGTGGATAGGCTGGTTCTCCTAGTATCACGGGGACACTTATACCTCTGATGTAGGAAGGGGAAATTGTTTAACCAGGAGAAGTGCACTAAGCCAAAGCCTGTTTCCATGTGTGACCTGGGATCAAAAGGAATTTAAGTGATTTGCTCTGGGTCACACAATATGTAAGTGGGGGGCTGCAGGATTCAAACCCAGGTCTTCAGCTCAGAGCTTAAACCACTGTGCTATACTGCCTCACAGATGACAGATGTCATAGTTAAGGCCTGGGAACAGTTTATGACTTTGGCCTAATCTATTTAAAGCACTATTGTTTAGTACATGTGCACTTTCCCAAGCCACACAATGTTTAAATCGATTAAATGATACTTATGATTGACAAGTGCTTGCATGACCACAGAACTGTATGATGTACAATTAAAGTACTCAGTAGCATTGCCAGGTGGGACTATGATGGGGAAGTGTGTGCCATCTACTGTGCCACTGCAGTTTGGAAACTCTCAATCTTTTTGAAACCCAGCGGTAATTCTGAGAATGATTTGTATTCTTATCTCCTGTGACAATAACACAAGCAGTGCCCTACACACTTCAATGAAAATTTCACCAAATATAGTGTTCCACTCCAAACAGGTAAGCTAGGGACTGATATTCTATGTTTTTCTGGTAAGACACCACAATGTGATGGCCACTCTGTTTGAGTTTCAGCTTTCATAGAGATATTTATTAGATATATTTATGTATGTTGATATTTTATTGTTTTTATATTGATTTGTATTATTGTATTGATAGTATGTTTTTATTGCTCAGTGCCCAGATCCTCCAGGATTGGGCATCAGAAAAATAAAATTTGCCTTTCCTTTGCCACATGTTTATCAAAGTACACTATCATTCTGAGTTCTATATCCATTTGCCTACTGTATGGTGACAATTCAGTGCAGAGAAAATAAACTGTCTCTTTTCCCATTTTAAAATTTGCCGGCCACTGCTCATTGCTCCAGCTTCCAAGAACGTTAGTTCACAAAGTACTTGTACGTTGCACAGCCCATAAGGTTCTCTAAACTGTGCCTGTCACATAGGCACACACCATTATATCCTGTAGCACAGTGATAGCTTCAAGAAGCTGCATTTTCAGTTGCCACATCTTTTGGGCTCTCCTCTCTTGAGTGACTCTCTGTTTCCTTATTTTAATGTCAAGAATGTTTCTATTTTGGGTGTATCTGGCAGCCTGTACTGGCAGCATCACATCTGCAGTGGGCACAGCCATGTTGAAACAACAGTTGCATGGCAATGCCCAAATGCATCCTGGGTTACAGATCACAATATTAACACATCTCACACTGTATTGTGGGAGAACTGGCATGATGCAATGGGGCATAGTTGCAAAACTGTGTTTACATGACACAGAATGATCCATAAGTGCAAACATGCTAGTAAATTAAGTTCAAGGGCAGTTTCAACAGTGTGGGTGGAGAAGCACGATAAGTACTATAGCGTTTTTAAAAACATTACAGCCAAACGTGCTCAGGGTAGACAGGGCCTTACTGAAATTTTTTTTGGGGGAGGATAAGATTGAGTATTATTAAAAAATAAGTGGTAGAGTGATAAACAGGGAGGGCTACAACACTTTTTCTGGGGTAGGACTTCAACAAATACAAGTTAATGGTTAACGGTTAATGGTTGATGGGTCCTCAACCCTCGACCCCAAGGTGATCGCAAACATTTTTAACATGGCTTTTTCAGACGTTAGTGCTGTCCTACCCCATGACTTTTTTGAAAACAGGGCCTGCTCCTCACATACCTCAGCCCCACAGTCTAACCATCCCCTCTTCTACTTCAGGGAGATAAGGCTAAATGAAGCTCACCACTATATTACTGCAGCTATCTCTAAATCTAGATCTAGTAGTGACACTCTGGACCTTAAGCTTCTGTTGCTCACCCTCGATGAGGTAATTCATCCATTAACAAAAATCCTAAACCTCTCTCTCAGTTGTGAAAAATTCCCAGACTTATGGAAAACAGCCACCGTGACACCTGTCCATAAACGTGGGGATAAGACGAATCACTCAAATTATTTCCCTATCACCATACTGCCCCCACTCTCTAAGGCACTTGAGCGCATCATGGCTGATCAACTTACCAACCACTTGGATAAATACAATATACCTTGTCCACAACAACACGGTTTCCAGAAAGATCACTGCACCACCATAGCCCTTCTTGAGTTCACTGGAGCTTTGCACAATTTCCTTCACAACGGCCTTCTTACAGTGGCCATTTTCATCGATCTCTCCAAGGCCTTCGATACAGTACACCATGGACTACTAATTGACCAACTACTGAATGCCGGGCAACCACATGACTCTTTTCTCTGGTTTAAAAGCTACTCAGAAAACTGGCAGCAGAGAGTAAAAATTGCTGATGCTCTTTCTGATGCCCTGCCTGTTCACTCGGGTGTCCCACAGGGATCCATACTGGGCCCATTCCTTTTTAGCCTTTTCTTAAATTCCCTCCCTTACCACTGCTCTGAGCAGATCATACTATATGCCGATGATGCTGTTGTATTCTCCACTCACAAAGATCCTGCAACTCTTCAACACAACCTTCAACTTGGTTTCAGTTCTGTAGAGACATGGTTTCTTAATCATAAACTGGTCCTCAATGACAAGAAAACCAAATCTATGCTCTTCTGCAGCTCTCATAACCCACATAAGCTACACCACTTGGCTATCTCCACCACCCAGGGGAACACTGTAGATCAGGTGGGGTCCTTCAAATACTTAGGGATACAGCTTGACCCTAATCTCTCCTATGGATCTCACATGGATAATGTTGCTAGAGCTGTTAATACACGGCTTGGTTTCCTCTACAAACACAGACAACACCTCATGCCAGAAGCTTTAAAGGTTGCAGTCCTGAGCTCTGTGATCTCTGTAATAGACTATGGTCTCATCATTTATGGCTTGGCCACAACCACAACCCTTAGACGCCTCTCAACTGCCTTAAATAAGACATGTCGGCTCATCACTGGTGCTCACCGTCTCACCCACATGTGACCTGTACACCCAGACTGACTGGCTCCAACTATCAAACCACATAAAGTTTCTCACCTGCTCCATGGTGAAAAAATCTACCTTGGCCTTGCACCTACTGTGGTCTCAACTCTGTTACAACACCAAACCAATAAATCGTGCCATCAGAGATCCACGCTACAGCTACTGAAAGTCCCCCACTGTCACACTTCACAGGGACAATGCTCTTTTGCTTATCGAGCACCACTCTGGTTCAATGGCATCAGTTCCACCATCTCCTCTGCCCCGACAATTGGTATGATTAAAACTAGGCTCCAGGACTACCTCACTACCAACGGCTCCTGTGACTGCCCAACTTAACTTTGTTTCTCCACTTTTCTGCCTGCTCTAGTGGTCCCCCTCTCCTCACTGGATTCTACCCTCACATCTTTGTATACCCAATGCTGCACTTTTCACCCTCTCCCCACCCTACCTATATTCCTTCTTCCCCCTCCCCTCTTCTCTCTGCCTATGACTCTGGCACTTCTTATCTCTTGTCTGTTTTCTCTGACAAATGCTGCTGGCTGCCTTGCTTACAATGTTACCCTTGAATTGTACTAACCTGTAATCTGTTTGCAATGTCCACATTGTTGTAATGTCTGTCTTGATGTTCCCCATAATTTGTATTTCTCTGATGTGGAATCTTTGTAAAAGAGCCTTGGCTCAAAGGTATCTGTAATCCTAGACTTGATAAATAAATAAATAAAGTGTATAGTACTGTGTTTTAACAGGGAAGATTGCAACACTTTTTGGGGGTATGTCATTATTTAAAATAAGTACATAATACAGGCACAACACTTTCTTTGGGACATGCCATTATTTAAAACAAGTGTATAGCATGTGCGGGGTGAGTGCACGTACACACACATGGAGACACATGCTGAGACAAGCATGTCAGTGCATGTCAGCAGGGAGCTGCAGGGACAGCAGGACAGTAAGGTAACATAATATAGTTGCGAGTTGAGCTTTGCCAATGTTTGAAGGAGCAATGGATTAGTCACAAATAAAGTTAAAAGCTGGCACATTAGGTAACAAATGCACTAGCTGTAACAAATTTACATTAGAATCCTGTAATGACATAATAAACTACAAATGTCAACAGTGTGTGGTGGTGAAGGATTTAAAATCTAAAATATTTGGACTTGAATTACAAATTAAAAGCTTAAAACAGTTTGTAGATAATAACATAGAGGTGGATAAGGAAATGCCACAAAAAGAAAGGTCACATGAACAATCTTATAAGTGAATGAGAGAAGTGGAAGAGGCAGATGAGTAGTGTTATGTGAGGGGGAACACATAATACAAGAAGAAAAGGAAGGAGAGGAAGAAAGTGAAATTACAATGGAACTAAACAACAGATTTTCTCCATTAATGCACTTAATGGACAGTGTAGAAAAGCAAGCTAGTGACATATGGAATATAGTAAGTAAGCAAGACCAAGTTGATGGAAATGAACAGGATGATAAAGATATTGGTTCAGATGGAAACATGAAAGAGGGACAGAAACAAATCGATAAAGGGAAAAATAGTGCAATAAAGGAGAAAGCGAATGACTTGTTAACTATGGAAAAAGAGACAGAGAATTCATCAAACAAGGAGTTAGTCAGTCTCCCCAACCCCGATTCTATTAAGAAACATGGAAAAAGAACAGGATGGAAAAACACAGGGTATAGCAAATAATGAGGATTTGATTCAAATTACTGAAGTAAAGCAGGCTGAAGTGAGAGAGGAGAAACACATTTACAAACATACTTTTGTTTTGGGAGATTCTATGGTGAAATACACAGACCAGTATCCTACAAAAGAGCATAAGGAAACCATTGCAAACTGCAGTTTTTTTGGAGCTAAAATAGGAGACATTGGACAAATGTTACACAATATTTTAAAACCAGCTGGAGAGAAACCAGTGGTCATTTTGCATGCAGGTACTAACAACACAAAACAATAAACCATAGAAAAGTAATGGAAGAATACAAATAATTTTAAAAGAGGGCAGATGAAAGACAGGCTGAGGTGATTTTTTCAGAGATCCTACCAGTCTCAAAAGCAGATCATAAGTGGACAAATAAAATAAGGACCATTAATAACAGATTAAGAGAATGGTGCTTAAATGAAAATATAGAATGTATAAGAATTTGGGAAAGGTTTGATGGACATTATGAACTATTTGCTTATGATGAGCTTCATTTAAATAAAAAGAACAGTGCATACTTAGGAAACATTGTTAGTGATATTAGAAGAATCAACGTTTTAAACTAAATATAATGGGGCAACAGGATTTAATACAAGAAAATAGTACACAAAGAAATAAGAAAATAGGTAATCATAATATTAGAAATAAACTTGCACTAAAGAACTAAAAGTGTTGTCATTAAATGCAAGAAGTCTTGTGATCAAAATAGATGAATTCAGGCTGCTAATGATAATGGAAAACATTGATTTATGCACAGTCACTGAAACATGGGGTCAAGAGAATGACTGGTGTTTACATATTCCTAGATATAGAATGTTTATTAAAAACAGAGATGGAAGAAGGGGAGGAGGCATAGTGTTATATGTTAGAGATACATATGAAGCTTATGAAGTTAAACCAAGAAATGCAGACCTAGTAAAGAATGAACAACTATGGGTAGATATTATACAATATCATAATAAAAAATTAGATTGGGTTGTGTTATAGGGCTCCAGGATTTGGATTAGAAGAAAATAAATAATTTATAGGGCAATTAAACACATGGATTTTACTGGTAGAGTAATTATCTTAGGATATTTCAACTTCCTCTTCATTAACTGGGAACTCTTAACAGGGAGAACTGAAATAGAAAAGGATTTTATAGATGTGATCATTTCTAATGAGTTAGAGCAGTCTGTTCACCAAAGCACTAGGGTTCGTACATATTAGATCTAGTACTCAGCAATATGAAAGATGATTTGCAGGACTGTAGCGTTAGGGAATCCCTTGGACATAGTGATCACAACATGATTGAATTTAAAATCATTGCTAAATTAATATCCCATAAAGGGGTAACAAAAATTAGAAGTTGGAATAGGAGTGATTATGATGCTATACGTAATGAAATAGCTGCATGGAATTGGAAGGAGGAATTACAAGGTTGAGGAGTTAATGAAATATGGGAAAAAATAAAGGCATGATATAATATTGCACAAAGAAATACATACCAAAAAAATATATATAACAACTTAGGGAAGTTGCCATCATGGCTTAATAGAAAGGTCAAAAAACATATCAAAAGGAAAAAAAAGGCTTTTTATAAGTATGAAAAGAATCAAACCAAAAAAAAAAAAAAAACTAGCAGCATTACAAAGATAGAGCTAAACAATGTAAGAGCAGTATACAAAGGGACAAAATCCAGGAGGAAGAATGAATAGTGAAAATAACATCTGATAAAAAGAAAACATTTTTTTAATTATATAAATGATCAAAGAAATAGAACTAAAGGGATTGAACTATTATGTGTCAATGGCAACTTCATAATGGATGAATCAGCCATGTCCAACACATTTAATGAATACTTTTTAAGTGTGTTTCAAGAAGAGAAGGCTATACCAAATCTAATACTTAACATCTATAGTAATAACAGGTTTAATAAAATAACCTTTGATAAACCAGGAATAACTAACAGATTAAAAAAAATGAAAACAAATAAATCTCCAGGACCAGATGAAATATGTCTGCGGGTTCTTGCTGAATTAGCACTGGAACTCTGGTCCATTATGTCAGTTACATAGTGGATCTCTTAAAAGTGGAAAGGTACCTAGGTACTGGTATAGAGCATATATTACTCCAATTTTTAAAAAGAGTGATTGTTCAAAGCCCCAAAACTACAGACCGATTAGTTTGACCAGTATTGTCTGTAAAATAATAGAAGAATAAATCAAGGAATATCTTGAAACAACAATTAAGGAAAAAGGCTGTTTTTACTGCTGGCAGATCATGTCAAACAAACTTGTTATACTTTTTTGATCAAGTAAGCTCTGCCCAAGAAAAAGGACTTGCAGTTGATGTCATCTATCTTGATTTCCCCAAGGCATTTGATTTAGTAGCACATGTAGAAATAATTAAGAGACTTCTAAACTTGGATATACAAATACCTGTTATAAGATGGGTAGATTCTTCACTAAAGGATAGACAACAGAAGGTGAATATAATGGGGTTTTCATCTGATTGGGGGAAAGTCACCAGTGGAATCCCTCAAGGGTCAGTGTTGGGGCCCATTTTGTTTAAAATCTTTATGTCATCTCTGCAAACATCAAAGAATACTTGGATAGCCAAATCTGTGGATGACACCAAAACTGGAGCAATTGTACAAAATAGTGATGACATTTAAAATCTTCAACTCAAGACTGACCATCTAAGTACATGGGCCAATGAATGCAAAATGATGTTTAATATATAAAAATGTGTAGTGATACAATTTGACAAAAATAATTTACAAGCAGTTTACAAAATAAATGGACAAGTGCTAAATAAAGTCACATGTAAAAAAGATCTTGGAATTTATGTAACCAATGATTAAACATTTAAATTCCATATGATAGAGGTAGCAAAAAAAGCAAACAGGATGTTAAACTGCATTTTACGTTATACCAAAAGTAGAGAAAAAAATGTACTACCGCCGTTATACACTTCCCTGGTTAGACCAGTATTGGAGTATTGGGTACAATTTTGGAATCCAAGTCATAAAAGGGATAAATGACTACTGGAGAAAATACAGAGAAAAGCAACAACAACAACAAAAAAAATCTGGGTGGGCTAACATATAGCGAAAGAACAGAGAATCTATCATTATTTAGTCTAGAATACAGACGACACCAAGGAGACCTCTGTTTAGTCTATTCAGCCTTTAGAAATCAAGATTTGTGGGAATGCACTTGTCTACAGAGGAAACAGCCTGGAATTAATACCAGGGCCCATAGGTATCAGCCTCTGGGAGAATTCTATAAAACCAATAAGCATGGATACTGATTTAATCAGAGGGTTGTAAATGAATGGAATAAATTACCAGAGTATATTATAGAAAGTGATACTATTAACACATTCAAAAATAATTTGGACCAATATTACAATAAATAAACTCCATCCAAGTGTTTGGATGGCAAGACTATATTGACAAACAACTACTGTCTTGAACCAATACTTATGATGCTTATAGTACTGTGTTTAACAGGGAGGGCTGCAACACTCTTTATGGGGTAGGACAAATTAAAATAATTGTATAGTGCTGTGTTTAACAGGGAAGGTTGAAGTACTCTAACTGAGGTAGGGCATTATTATTAATAATAGTGCGTTTGAGTATTTAATAGGGAGGCCTTGAAGTGTAGATAGGGAGAGAATGTAGTTTAATAGGAGAAGAGGGTTCATTGATTTCAAAGATTGTGGAGTGATTTTTCCCTGTGCTGTGTTACAGAGGTTAAGTTGCTATCCAATTTATAAATGATTTGAGGGGCTTCAACTACAGTTATGGACTATATGTGAGGAAATACTAGAGCTGTACAGGCAGTTTAGTTGGGATTCTGAAAAGTCACCCTGAACACTCCGTCCTCAGAGGCTTATTTGTCAGGAGGGATTGGAGGGTAGTGGGAAGGGGTGTACGAGGGGAGTAGAAAAGGGACTAGATGGTAAAAAGACAGAGTCAAAGGGAAAGGAGGTTAGTGGGAAGTGGGAATTGGAGTAAGATGGAAGTAGAAAATAATACAGAAGGTACAAGACAGAGTCCAACAATAGTAACAGCAAACAGTTTTGCACCACTACATGAGCTGCAGTCACCAGACTTGGGGAGGGGGCAAAAATCAGGAACTGTTATTGATTTATTAGTTAGGGAAATTCAATTACAGGATCAGGGTGTTAGAAATGTATCAGACAGACACAAGGGAAATAATGAAAAACCTAAAAGTGTCATCAAAGTATGGGATTCAGTAGTAATGGGTGGGGAATGTGGTGATCAGGGATAGGTCATCATTAAGGGAAGTTAGGTGTTTAACTGGTGCATTGCCCCCAATTAATGAGGCCAGGATAAAGAAATTGCTTGACATTATTAGGGAGATAACACATGTCAGTTCTGATGGAATTAACAACTTGGCAAATTACAGTCTGGATGATACAAAGTCCAATTTTAGAAAGTTGGGAAAAGTACTAATGGGGAAAGCAGCCACATTGGCTTTCTCTATGGTGTTGGCTGTATGAGACAAAGAATTAGGAAGAGTGAGACAGGATGAAATAGAGACATATAATTCCTGATCGAGAGATTGATGTGTGGAGGAGGGTTATGGATTTGTGAGTGACTGAGGTGAATTCTAGGATAGAAGACTTTAAGAGAGATGGTCTTCATCTCACTAGAGAGGGTGTTAGTGCACTGGGGATGAAACTTGATGTCAACATAGACAGTCTTTTAAACTGGTGAGGGGTTGGGAGATAGTTGAAGTTGGAGGCATCCTTGTAGGTGTTAGACACAGGGTGATTACAGTACAGGCTACCTCAATTACAGAAAAGGGGTCAGGTAGAGTTCTTAATAGTGGAAGTGTGGGATTGGCTAACAAGTGAGTATTTAATGGGGGCAATACTAGGTTGGCTAGAGATGTAGTAAAAAAACAAGTAGAGGAGTGCAGATAGGAATAGAGGAACAATGATGAAGGTTTGGAAGTTGGTTTATGTTAACAGAAGGAGTTTAAATAACAAGATTAGTGAGCAACAAGCATTAATGGCGGAGTCAAAGTTAGATTTCATTGCCATCATGGAGACATGATCTGGAGGTAACAATGACTGGGATTTAGTCATCCCAGGGTATTACTTACTTAGGAGAGATGGTGCATTGGGAGAGTTGGAGGGCTAGCAGAATACATTAGGGATGGAATAGAGATTATGGAAAATACATCTATTAAAATGGGGGGAGGGTAGTGGAATCTATATGGGTGTAGCTAATAACATTTTTGGGGAAGTGAGTTAGATTATGTGTGGACTGCAGACCACTGGGGCAAGATAAGGAATGGGACAGGGACTGATAGAAGAAATCCAAAAAGCAGTGGCAAAGGGGGATATGGTGTTAGTTGGGAACCTATATCTACCAACTACTGACTGGGATATTTGGGCATTTTAGAGCAACAGGAGTCAGGAACTGCTGGATACTGTACAGGAATGTCTACTGGTGCAGACGGTCAAAGATCCTACAAGGTATGACACTATTCTGGATTAAGTTTGGAGATAATGGAGTAAGTGATGGTCAAGCAGACTCTTGGGTTCAGAGATCGTAATATTGTATGGGTGGATCTAACAGGAAGGAATATTGGTCCTCCCTCTAAAATATTAGTCATTGACTTCAAGATGGTGGATTTGGGGAAAATTAGGGCATTAGTTAGTGAAAAGCTGACAGATATGAACCAGATAGGGGAGGCAAAGGAACAATGGAGCAGGTTCAAAGGTATAATCCTTGAAGCAACAGAGGCATGTACAAAAAAGTCACAAAAAGGAACAAACAGTAAAACCCACTATAGTTCTCAAAGTGGGTGAGGGAAGCAGTCAAAGAGGCTAGGGTGGAGGTTAGAAAAGCAAAGACATATACTGAACTGAGGATTGCTGAGAGAGTAAAGGGTGGGAAAAAGGATTTTTTACATATATTACAGATAAAAAGTAAACAAGGGGAATAGTTAGGCTAGTTGAGGGAGGGAGGGTGGGTGGTGGATGATGAGCAGAAGGTGTGTGTTCTTAATTATCTCTGCTTCATATTTAAAGTACAGAATAATGAAAGGCTGATATGGGGGGAGGGGCAAGAGATGGGTGGAGTGTATATTTCAGTAGGCAAGGTAAGCAAGCTCTGGCCAGAGCTGATAGGACTGAAGCTGAGGAATTTTTGGTAGAAATATTGAAAATGACCAAAATTGTGAGCTTGTGTTAGCAAAAAAATGTAATTTAGGCTCATAACTTTGTTGTTTTTTAATAGTTTTATACCAGATTTTCAACATACTGTAGCCTTCTTTTGACCTTGTCTCATGAACAAGGACAGAGAAAATTTTCATCTCCTGTCCAAAAGGTGATTTCGTGCAGGGACCGCAAAATCACCTTTCGGGGTGCAACAAAATATTTTGGCCAGGATTTGAAAAATGACAGCTGTCACATTCATGAGGTGCTGTAAAGATATGACTGTGTTGTAAATTTGGGGTAAAAATATTGAAAGTTACCAAAGTTAAGAGGCTGCATTCACAAAATACAACATAGGCTCATATGTTGTTGTTTTTAAATCTTTTTACAGCACATTTTCAACATAGCCTTCTTATGACCACATCTCATGAACAAGTGAACATTTTCAGTTCCTGCCCAAAAGGTGATTTCATGCAGGGACCTCAAAATCACATTTTTGGGACAGATTTACCTAATGACAGTGCAAGTGTTCAGGAGGTGGTGTCCCAAAAAAGGCATGTTGAAAATTTGGACCAAAAATATGCAAAAGTACCCAAGTTATCACACTAAGTTCAAAACAACATTGAAATACATTGAACCACATACCTTTTTTTTCAGTTCGTGGTCTGAGTTTGAAGAGTGCAGACATGTCTGTGGTCCAGAGACGATTACAGCATTGAACCCCTGATGGGTAAGTAGGCTTGGGGGGGGGGTGCTGGCTGTTGAGTGCTAAGCTGAAAGGTTGGGTGGAGGCAATTATGACCACAAAAGACATTAATAAATGGTTTTCTTTTTACAGGGTTTAAAAAAAACATAAAAAAAGGAATGAGGATTCCCCATCATGACACTGGGGGATTGGGCCGCAGTGTTACTGTTATGTTTCTGGGGAGTGCTGAGAGGGAGGTTCAGGTGGGTGGGAGGGAAAAGATATAAATAGATAAAAAAGAAGAATGACCGTAGTGCACGTGCACTGGGCAGCCTCATGCGATTCCCTGCCAGACACTGGGGGATTGGACACAGCCAATGTCACTGCTATGTTTCTGGGGGATGTTGGGTGGTGGATGCTGAGAGGGAGAGTCGGGTGATGGGGATATCTTTAATGGAAACAAAAACAAAAAATTCGGTGGCCACGGCAGAGCAAGGCACACTCCGCCGTGACCAAGGTGGTAGCACAGTGCTGCGCAGTGTCAATACAGTTTGGTGGCCATCTTGGACATGGTGGAGTGTGCCTGTTCCACTGTGACCATTGACACAGTAAAAGTGGTGCCGTGCTACTTCCACTGCAGACAATGAGCAGAGTGCTTCACAGACGCGGAGGCAACTGTTATGTAACTCCAACATGTTGTACTGTCCAAAGGAATGTTCTTAGTCCTTTTCTCCTAGCAAGAGATCTGCAGGGCTACATCCACTGCAGCCCTAAAAGAGGACTAGAGGCTCTCACAGTAGAAAGGGCACCGGTTCTGGATGGTCTTCTTCCTAAAGTGCTTAGGAAATTGGCCGCAGTACTGGCAGTACTTTTAATGAGTATATTTAATAACTCATTACAATTAGGAGTAGTGATAATGGATTGGAGCTCTGCTGATGTAGTGCCACTTTATAAAGGGGCAACAGAGAGGAATGAGCAACTATAAGTCCGTCAGCCTTATCTCCATAGTAGGTAAACTTATGAAGACTATATTGAAGGAAAGGTTGGTGGCCTATCTCAAAGAATATGCACTCCAGGATGAAAAATAGCATGGCTTTGTGCCAAGGAGTTCATGTCAGAGTAACCTGATAATGTTCTTCGATTGAGTTGCCAAAGCAATTGGCAAGAGGCAGGCAGTACAGCTGCTTTACTTCAACTTTTGTAAAGCCTTTGATTCAATACCTTACAGTAGGCTGCTGAAGAAGATGAAGGATTTGGAAGTTGATTGTGGTTTAAAGTGGGTTGAAAAATAGAAGAAAGGAAACAGAGAATAGATGTAACTGGAGCTAAATCTGGGGATAAAGAGGTCACAAGTGGAGTACCCCAGGGATCAGTCCTGGGATCTATCCTGTTTAAAATATGTACAGTATATTAGTGACATTGGAGTGGGTGTACAAGGAAAATTATATCTATTCTTAGATGACACAAAACTGCATGGAAGGCTAGATCATGAGTAGGGGTTGAAGGAGTTCCAGACAGACCTACAATACTGGAGAAATGGCCTAAGGTATGGCAGTGAGGCTTAACGCCAAGAAATGTAAAGTTATGCAGTAAGGTAGACACAATCCTCACACTGAATACTGCATAAGAGGAGTTAAACTGGCTAGTACTTCTGAAGAGAGAGATTTTGGTGGTCATCATTAGTGTTTCCCAGACAAACAAGTCATGTGTAACAAATCATACAGCAAGACTTCAAGGATGCTGGGTTGTATAGTTAGGGGTTGTGATAGCAGGAGGAGTGAGTTAGTTCTATCACACCATAGATCCCTTGTGAGACCACATCTGGGGTATTGTACACATTTCTGGAACCCTTATCTTAGGAAGGATATCTATAGACTAGAATCAGTGCAGTGTTGGGTCACCAAAATGATACAGGGGTACAGTGTAAATCCTATGAGGAACAGTTGTAAGCCCTAACTATGTATTTACTAAAGACCAGATGAAAAAGGAGAGACTTGATTGAAACATATAAGTTTCTTAGGGGCATGAATAAGGTAAACAAATGGGGTATATTTGTAAGAAATAAGCATTCAGTTTCTAGAGGTCATGACTGGAGACTGGTGGGCAGAAAACTGAAGAAATATTTGAGGAAGTTCTACTTTATGGAAAGAGTAGTGGATCCTTGGGACAGTCAACCAACCAACTTGATAGTGGCAGCAACCATTAACAGGTTTAAGCATGGTTGGGATAGGCAAATATATGAATATGCCAAAAGATGGGTAAAGGGGGGATTCTGTGATAATTTACAGGAAGTGAAGACCCTCCTCCCACCAACTAGGACATTAGATCAGTGAGATGAGGTAATTTTTAATATGGACAGACTAACCGGACCTTTGGTCTTCTTCTGCCATTTGATTCTATGTCTCTGTATCTATGGAAGTTCTTCCAGTAGCAGTGTGCAGCCAAATGTCAGAATGCTTAAAGGACTCACTGTTGGGGCCAGCTGTCTTGGGCCCAGTCTACCCCAGCAACACTGTGGTAGGGCTAATACTCATGATGCTGACAACCCATGTTCAAGAATGAACCTCTGTCATTGGAGGCTAACCAGGGGCGAAGGTTACACCACCCAGGGGACCCTATCCTTCTTCAGGGAGGAACTGAGTGTATCCCCAGCACAGCAGAGCCATCTGGGAAACAAGTGGTGGAGCTGCAGTTTTGTACACCTTCAGGGAGGGGTGATGCTGCCTGATGTGGCATGGCAGCACATGCTGCATGAGCATTCATGCTTGTGCACCCTAACCACTGGCTTATCTAGGGAGGGGTGGGAAAAGAGGAAAAAATTGCCTTTTACCAGAAGACAATGGATACTGGTATGTACAAGCCATGCCCTGCTGTTGCACAGTCACCTGATGATGAATCTCTTTCACGGATAAATTCCCCCACCCCACCTGTGGGTAAAGCAAGGCTCTGTTATTGGCAATATTAGGTAGGCAGGTGCAGGGCTCCAGGAGTACCTTGGGAGATCCTGTGGACTCAGGTGTTGGGGCCAAATGGGGTAAAGTACAAATAAATAAAGATTGAATGAATGATTTACCAGTAATCCCTACAAAAGTAAAGGGGATATACAAGTAAAAAGGGTTTACCTTTTTTGTTTTAGGAAACCCTGTTGGGTAGGGATTGAGGGCAGGGAGTTTAGGGTGGTGAAGGGAAATCTGGTGCATTTTTGTGATTTACACTATACTGTGGTAGTGCTGAATCTAGATGCCAAGAATAATTATCCATGTGGTTTAATCACCTTTTTTTGTTTTAGCCATTTTAGTCATGTTGTTCACTGCTATCTCATATGTTTTGCTGTATGCAGGACATTCCTAACAAGCATTTGTCAATGCCGAATGTTGCTTGCTTGTATGTGCTGTGTAGGTACTTGGAAGTCAGTGGAGTGCAAATATTGAAAATTTGCAAACTTACGAGCGTGCATAGGAACTGCGCAATGCAGGCTCAAAAAACAGTCATTTTTAGGAATTTTGTCACCAAATTTTCAACATAGCCATTTTAAGACCTCTGCTCATGAACAGTGTCACTGTGATTTTCTTAATGTGTCCCACACATTGATTTTGCACACTGACTGCGCCATTGTGCACTAGATGGGCGGAAACATGTTTTGGGCAAGATGTGAAAAATGACAGCTATACTGCTCATTAAGAGGTGTGGTAAAATGGCAATGTTGGAAATCTGGGGTGAAAATATTGAAAATTTACGAACTTATGAGCATGCGTAGGAAGTGCACAACGCAGGCTCATAAAACAGTCATTTTTAGGAATTTTTCCACCAGATTTTCAACATAGTCATTTTAAGACCTCTGCTCATGAACAGTGTCACTGTGATTTTCTTAATGTGTCCCATACATTGATTTTGCACACCGACTGCGCCATTGTGCACTAGATGGGCGGAAACACGTTTTGGGCAAGATGTGAAAAATGACAGCTGTACTGCTCATTAGGAGGTGTGGTAAAATGGCAATGTTGGAAATCTGGAGTGAAAATATTGAAAATTTACGAACTTACGAGTGTGCGTAGGAAGTGCACAATGCAGGCTCATAAAACAGTCATTTTTAGGAATTTTGTCACCAGATTTTCAACATAGCCATTTTAAGACCTCTGCTCATGAATAGTGTCACTGTGATTTTCTTAATGTGTCCCATACATTGATTTCACACACCGACTGCACCATTGTGCGCTACATGGGCGGAAACACGTTCTGGGTGAGATGTGAAAAATGACAGCTGTACTGCTCATAAGGAGGTGTGGTAAAAAGACAATGTTGAAAATCTGGAGTGAAAATATTGGAAATTCACAAACTTACGAGCGTGCATAGGAACTGCTCAATGCAGGCTCAGAAAACAGTCATTTTTAGGCATTTTTCCACCAGATTTTCAACATAGTCATTTTAAGACCTCTGCTCATGAACAGTGTCATTGTGATTTTCTTAATGTGTCCCATACAGTGATTTCACACACCGACTGAGCCATTGTGCGCTACATGGGCGGAAACACATTTTGGGTGAGATGTGAAAAATGACAGCTGTACTGCTCATAAGGAGGTGTGGTAAAATGGCAAGGTTGAAAATCTGGAGGAAAATATTGAAAATTGTGGAACTTATGAGCATAGGAACTGCATAATGCACGCTCATAAAATAGTAATTTTTAGAAATTTTTCCACCAAATTTTTCACACAGGCTTTTTGAGAGCCCACCTTATGAATACTGGCAGTGTCATTTCATTAATCGGTGCAGAAAGGTGATTTCACGCAGTGACTGCAAAACCACCCTTTGAGCCTGAGTAATGCCATGGCAGTGCAAGAATTCATGAGGAGGGGTCCCAAAAACCCCATGTTGAAAATTTGGTGCAAAAATTCCAAAAAATGCCTGAGATATACAACAAAGTTGAAAAAACCCTATCTATCCCATTTTACAGCTTACCGGCATTTCCTCAGTTCGCGGTCGGCTTTGAAGAGTGCAGACATGTTCCCAGTCCACCGAAGATCATCGCCCTGGACTCGGAGGTAAGTATGGGTGATGGGGGGTGGGGAGGCAGGGTGCGAGGGGTGGGTGCGGTTGTGGAGGGGCAGGAGACCGCAAGGGACCGTTTTTTTCTTTACAGGTTTTTTTGGTTTTAAAAGATGATGCGGGACATTTACCATGCTGGGGTGGGCTCCCAACATGGCAGCTGGAAAAACTGTTTGGGGTGCTGGAGCCGACGGGGAATTGGGCACCCCCATCAGGCATAACAAGCTTTGCCACCATGGGGTGGGCTCCCAGCATGGCACCATGTACTCGGGGGAGGACAGTGGAGCTGACGGGGGATTGGGCACCCCCATTGGCTACACGATGAGTTGCCACACTGGGGTGGGCACCCAGCATGGCATGTGCAACTCTGGGGGGGAGCGCAGCACAGCCGACGGGGCTGGCACCCCTGCTCTGCCATACAGTGTGGGGGAGCGAAGCACAGCAGTGTGTGTGTGTGTAGGAGCGCATTGAGCAGGCGATATCTTATCGCTGCTCACCGAAGCGTAGCTCCCCCTTTCAACTGTACTCCACTGCATTTTGGAGCTGTCATAGACAGCTCCAGCAGGCATTGGAGAACTGGGTCCACGCCTGCAAACACACTGACTGAATTGGAAGAGGGCTGCCACATCTCTGAAGACTCGGATTATGGCACTATGTTTCTTGCACATGCGTGCAAGCAACATAAAAATAGGCCCTTAGCTTAGATTACTCATCCGATTAACAAAAATTAATTGAATCAATCAATCAATATAAAAAGCTAAGCATGGCGATAAAGTGACTTGTTTAAGGTTACACAGTGAGTAAGTGGAAGTGAATGCTGTGGGAAGGACATCAAGTATGGGTGGGACAACAAGAGAAAATCAATTGTTACAGATTAAAAGTAAGTGGGTTGATGTGATAAAATGAAAAATGGAGAAGTGTAACCCGATGATGGCACTAGACTTCTGAAAGGCCAAATTCAGAAAAATGGAAGAAGATCATAGAGCAAACCTGGTTAAGTACTGGCAGATAAAAGGAGTAGAAAACAAGTAGGGGTTTATAAAAGGCAGGGTAATGGAATTATCAGAGAGATACCTGAAACAGATAGGGAAGAACAAGAGAACAAAAAGATCAGCATGGTTCGCAAGGTTCAAAGGTGAGGGAGGCAGAGACAGCAGAGGGAAGTGTTCTGGGAGTATAAGAAAAATCAGAGAATAGCAGGGAAGGTTATCTGAAGCTGGCCAAGGAGACAAGCAAGATGGTGAGAATGGCAAAGGCACCTACAGAACTCAAGAGAGTGGAAAGGCTGAAGACTAACAAGGAGTTCTTCACCTACAGTATATAAGGGAGTAAAAGGAAGTATAAAACTGAATTCAAAGTCTAAAATATGGAGACTCATGGGATGAAGTGGATGACCAGACAGCAGAAATCCTGTATGAATACTTTAGCTCAGTCTGTATGGTGGAAAAAACAGGCCCTCTCTCAGACTGTGGTATGCAGGCTAAGGAGGAGCTGACATGGACAAAGGAAACTATCACAGAGGAAAAAGTGCTGAAGGCGCTACTGGGGTTGAAAGTGAATAAGTTACTAGATGGACTGCACCTCCAGAGGTGTTACAGGAACTGGCTCCAGCACTGGAAGAGCTAGTGGTGGACCTGTTTAACTGGTCCATAGATATGGAACATGTCCCAGATGACTACAGGGTAGCATTCGTTATCCCTCTCCACAAGAGCAAAGATGGGGAACCTGAGTGACTACAGGCCAGTAATCCTGACATCCATTCTGGGTAAACTGCTGGAGTCCATAGTCAATGGCTGGGGGAATTCATGAAGGCACAAGGGCTCCAGGAGACCCAAACAGGTCAGTATAGGGCTATGAACAAAGTGAGGATTTCACATGAACTGGGCAGTGGAAGGGCTCTAGATGTCTTGTACTTCGACAAAAGTATGGCTTTTGACTTGGTACCTCAGAGCTGATTGGTTAAGAAACTGAGGGACTTAAGGGTGTGTGACACATTCACTAGGTGGGTTTTTAACTAGCTCAGGGACAGGACTCATAGGCTGGTCATTGGTGATGGTAGGTGTCAGGGGTGAAAAAGGTGATGAGTAGGGTGCCACAGTGGTTGGTCCTGAGCCCAGTGCTCTTTAATGTGTTCATATCATTTAAGGTATACAGGGTAGGATATCACTGTTTGCAGATGACAGCAAAATATGCAGCAGGATGGACAGTGAAGAAGGACATTAGGAGCTGAAGGACAACTTTGCCAAGCTGGAAAGTTGATCTGAGGTCTGGCTGCTAAGATTCAATGTTAAAAAGTATAAGATCATGCACTTGGGAAGAAAAAACCCTAGGACTGAAAACTGGATGGTGTGACACTGCTTGGTACACTTGAGGACGATTTTAAAAGCAGTAAGATTGGTGTAAGTGGCTTGTGTGAAAAAAGTTTGATGCAAGAGGTGACCTGAGTTGCAACTTGCACCAAACGCAATTTTACAACACAGCCTGCATCAGATCTTGACACTGCTGTGCCAAAGCCACCATGGTGGGGGTGCAACATTCCCTATTTTTGGATTTTTACAATCCCTGCCATGGACCCAGCAAGGGGCACCACTTAGACCAGCCAGGAGGTGGTCTAAGTGGCTTGCACCAGTGTGATGGGCTATTATAGGGGGCAGTAGATGCAAACTAGGGGCATGGGAGATGGCAGTGGGGGTGTCAGGGGACAGCTGTGCATCAGTCATAGTGATGTTGCATCTGGCAGGGTGCATGTCCAGTGTGCAGCAATATGTACACTAAACAACTTCCCTGGTGGTCAAGTGGCCCCCAGATCCCTGATCTCCCCCAAGTAAAATGATATAATGTCCCTGGTAGTCTAGAGGACCCCTGATCTCCCCCATTAACAATGTGATGACTGTCCCTGGTGGTCTAGATGCCCACCACCCCATCAGGTAGTGTTCTACCACCCAGCTCCCCCATCCTAAATTGGAGTCGGCAACCAGCACAGCCCTCCTCTCAGCACCGTCGTTGTCCACCAACTGAGTTCTCAATGAGCTCGCACTGTATGCAATGGTGCCTATGTTGACTACCACACTAGGCAGACTATTCCACTTATCCACCACTCTCTCTGTGAAGAACTTCTTCACATCCTTTTTGAATTTGCCCCTCTCCCAATCAATTTAGGGTTATGGCTTGTTGTGATCAAATTCTTGTTCACTTGGAAAAGTCCTAAATTGTTGACTCAATTGTATCCTTGCAAAACATTGAAAGTTGCTATCATATCCCCCTCTCTATTCTTGCCTCCAGAGTGTTGGTAGTAAAGCTCTACAATTTTTCCTCATATGATGTTTTCTGTTGTCCCTGGATCATTTGCCTGGCCCTCTGCTGGATGGTATCCAGTCTTTCCCCGTCCCTTTTTATGTGCAGACTCTGGACCTGAACACACTACTAGAGGTGATGTCCCACTAGAGGCCTGTTCCTTTGCTAGCCTGTAGAGCAGAAAGCAGCTAACTAAAAGAAGCTACCACTTTCTTACTAATCTAACACTTTTATCTCAGCAGGAATTGGTGTCTGTTGAGATTAATCAGACAGATACTTTATTAGAAGTAGAAGGGGTTTTATTTAGGGTTAAAAAAAGAAAAGAAAGTCAGTGTGTGTTCTGTGCTGGGAAGGGTACTGTATCAACTTACTTTGCTAAATCAGTAAGAGGAGAGATAGCTTAATTGGGGGTGTGGCTTAGACCATATAAAAGCAGGTGACTCCAATTACAACTTTCTGTTGCTAGCCTTTTTTCTTACTAATTGCCGTCCATCCCACCCCTCCACCCACTCACCCTAACCCAGTTCTACATTTATAGCCACTGGATTTGACTGACAACAGGAACTTCCTGTTTGGCAGTAGGAAGGGGAGGATCATAGAGAAACATTAATTTTTTCAACCCTAAAGGAAAAAAGTAGCTCGTTGTCCCCCCCAGCTGCTGGTGGTTTGACACTGAGCAAGGAAGAAGGAGGCTACTGACGAATATAGGAAGTTGCTGTCCCAGAACAGGAAGGGTGAGAGTTGTAAGGAGAGGAGAGAGTAAGCATACAGAGAAACAGGAAAGGGGACACAAAATAACACATGATGGGAGTGGTGCAGTGCAATGGCTGTGGGGTGGCAGTGTTCTGGGAGACATTCTGGAGGCTGCAATGCTGCCCTATTTGCAGGCACCTCTCTGGTCTGAGGGAGGAGGTTGCCTGTCTCCAGGCTGACCTGGCTAGGATTCGTGAAACCTCCTCCCCCACCCAGGGACCACCAGGGCCAATGCCACTACCTCAGAGGTTGCCAAGAAAGAGGAGAGGCTGGAGCAGGGTGGACTCAGGGAGGGAGGGAGAGGGTGGTGGGACAGAGTTGCATCCCTCTAGCTGTACCTCTCCACAATTCATACACTCTTCTGGTGGATAGTGGTTGCTCTATGGAGGCACCTGCAGTGGAGACCAAGGAGGATGCTGGGAACCTCCACAAAGGAGATCCACAGGAGGGTGGCATGGGACCCCAGGGAAGGAAACAACTCCTGGTGGGGGACTCAATCATTAGGGGGGTAGAAGTGGGAGAGGAAGGGGAGAGCGAGTTAAAGTGCCTGCCTGGCACCACGGCTTGGAGGGACAGGAAGCGAATCCTCAGGATCGTGGGAGCAGCTGCACGAGGGAGGGAGCTGGATGTCATTGTCTACCTAGGGACAAATGATCTGGCTAGGAATGGGATCAGAGCAGTGCAAGAGGAGTTTGTGGAGTTGGGGAGGGGACTAAGACAAGTAGCACATACGGTAACCTTCTCGAAGGTGCTGCCTGTCTATGGCAAGGGTGATGCTAGGGTACTCCTCACCAGGGAATTCAATGAATGGTTGAAAAACTGGTATGGAGCTCAGGGTTTTGGCTTCATTGGGGAGCCACCTGGAGGGATGCAGACCTATACTGGTGCAATGGTCTACATCTGTCCAGGAGGGAGCCAGGATCCTAGGTGAGAGGTTTAAATGCTTCTTTGGCAAGCATTTAAACTAGCCAATAGGGGAGGCACTGAAAAGGAGCAGGGAAATCCCAGCATCCCCCCACAAAACATAATAATTAGTGAGGTAAACATCAAGGCAGAGAAGTCATTAGGGAGCAAGACAGAGGTAAATGTAAAAAAAAGGCAAAGGCAGTAAGGACAGGGATGGGGATAAAAGGGGTAAGGCCATCAAAAAGTGGAGGGTGATGAGTACCAATGCCCATAGTCTGTGTAACAAGCTCCCTGAACTAGTGGCCTTGATGGAAGAGGGTTACCTAGATATTGTGACAGTCACAGAAACATGGTACACAGAGAACTATGACTGGGATGTCAACATACCAGAATACACAATCTACAGGAGTGACATGGAGGGTAAAAGAGGAGGAGGAGTAGTTCTCTATGTAAAGGAAGGGATCAAAGCAACAGAACTAAAGAGTAAACAGGGAGCAGATAAGGCAGTCTGGGTCACCCTGGAGACAGAAAATGGCACCACAATCCGCATGGGGGTTGTATATAGACCCCCATCTCAGGGGGAGGGAATGGACAAGGAAATGATAGAAGGCATCCTTAGAATGGCAGAAAAAGGGGAGATATTGTTGATGGGGGACCTGAATATGCCAGATGTTAACTGGAGCACCTTTGCTGCAGGCACATCCAAGAGCAGGGTCATTCTTGATGCCCTACAAGGGATGCCTCAGACAGCTAGTATTGGAACTCACTTGGGAGGAGCTATCTTAGACCTGGTACTCTCAAATGGGGATGGAGAAAGAATCTCAAATTTAGAAGTGGGTAGCCATCTGGGAACAAGCGACCGCCAAACAGTGTGGTTCACGATAAACACAGCCATACAATCAAGCCATACAAAAGCAAGAGTATTGGACTTAGGAGGGCTGACTTTGTGAAATGAGAGAGTGCCTCAGAAAAGCACTAGCAAACAGGCAAGAAGGAGGGGTGGAGGAAAAATGGGGAGTAATCAAAACAGCCATCACAGAGGCAATAAGCCTTTGTGTAAAGCAAATCAACAAAACACAACAAAGGAAAAAAACGCTATGGTTCTAAAAAGAGGTGGCAGGGAAGGTTAAGAAGAAAAGGATAGCATTCAGGAAATATAAGGAAACACAGAAGGAGCAGGACAGAGAACTTTATCAGTTAAAGCAGAAAGAGGCAGGGAAGACAGTCAGAATAGCAAAGTCCCAAACTGAGGAAAGGATAGCCAACTCTGTTAAGAAGGGGGATAAGACCTTTTATAGGTACATTAGGGAGTGAAGAAAGACCAAAGAAGGGATAATGTGGCTTAATAAATGGGAGGGAAAGTGGGCAGAGGGTGACAGTGAAAAAGCAGGGATACTGAATGAATATTTCTGCTCAGTATTCACAAAGGAAGAGGAGGGGGAGGTACTTAAACCAAACAAGAGAAACACTCTGAAGACAGGGGTCGATACCAGTCCATTTACAGAAGAAAAGATTCTGAAAGAATTAATAAAATTGAAGGTGGACAAAGCAATGGCGCCTGATGGTATTCACCCAAGAATTCTAAAAGAACTAAGGGTAGAACTAGTGACATCACTGACTACTCTTTTTATCAAATCATGGGAGGATGCAGTGGTACCTGAGGACTGGAGGAGGGTGGATGTGATTCCTCTTCACAAAAGTGGGAGCAGGACAGAGGCAGGAAACTACAAACCAGTTAGTCTGACCTCAGTGGTAGGGAAAATGATGGAATCACTTCTGAAGGAAAGAATTGTTGAGTACCTAGAGGCCAATGGGGCACAGGACCCAAGGCAGCATGGATTCATGAAGGGAAAGTCATGTCAGATGAATCTAATAGATTTCTTTGACTGGGTGACCAAAGTAGCAGACCAGGGAGGGGCTATGGACATGGCCTACCTAGATTTTAGCAAAGCATTCAATATAGTCCCACACAAAAGAATAATACACAAGTTAGCCAGCCTTGGAGTGGGTCCCAGGTTGGTAGCCTGGATAAAGAATTGGCTAGACAACAGGATGCAAAGGGTAGTAGTAAACGGAGTCCACAGTGAAAAAGGAGGGTTACTAGCGGGCTACCGCAGGGTTCAGTACTGGGACCGGTCCTTTTTAATGTCTTTATAAGTGACATTGCAGAGGAACTGGAAGGAAAAGTATGTCTCTTTGCAGATGACACAAAGATCTCAAACAGGGTTGATACACATGATGGAGTGGAAAGGATGAGAAGGGACTTGGCAAGGTTGGAGGAATGGTCAAATGTATGGCAGCTCAGATTCAAAGTAAAGAAGTGCAAGGTAATGCACCCGGAAAACAATAACCCAGGAGAAGAGTACACAATGGGGGGGTGAGATAATGACAACAGTTAAATTGGAAAGGGACCTGGGGGTAACTATATCAGATGACCTAAAGGTGGGCAAGCAATGTGAGAAGGCAGTAAGGAAGGCTGGGAGGATACTGGGATGTGTAGGGAGAGGCATCAATAGTAGAAAACAGGAAGTTGTTATCCGTCTGTACAGACAGTTGGTGAGACCCCATCTGGAGTACTGTGTGCAGTTCTGGAGACCCCATCTCTGCAAAGACAGACAGAGGGGAGGCTGTCCAGGGGAGGCAACCAAAATGGTGCAGGGTCTGCACCAGAAGACTTATGAAGAAAGCTTAATATGTATACTCTTGAGGAAAGAAGGGAGAGAGGGGACATGATAGAAACTTTCAAGTACCTCAAGTGAATCAACAAAGTCCAAGAGGGTAGCATCTTTCAGAAAAAGAGATGTGCAAGAACAAGGGGGCACAATTTGAAGATAGAGGGGGGATGTCTCAGAGGTAATGTGAGGAAGTATTTTTTTATGGAGAGGGTTGTGTATGCATGGAACAGCCTCCCTGAGGAGGTTGTGGAGTCAAGAACAGTGGGGGAATTCAAGAGTGCATGGGACAGACATAAGGTAGTCCTAGTGGGGGTAGGAGGAAGTAAGCTGTTGGTTAACTAGGATCTACAGTTTATCTGTTAGGTAGGAAAATGGGCAGACTAGGTGGGCCAAGCAGTCCTTCTCTGCCATCAAATGTTATGTTTCTATATTCTATGTATAAAATGGCAAAATCACCTCTTGACTGCAGCTGGTGAGGCTCCACAATATATACCCCAGCATTATGTTGGCTTTCCCATATGCCTTTTTGCATTGGGAGGAGGCCTTCATATTGTCACTGATGATTAACTTCAAGTCCCCAAGTCCCTTTCTTCCTTTGATTGTTCCACTTCCACACAATTGACTCATTATTATGTCTTTAGATTCCTGTTAACAATAGGTATGCAATGCTTGCACTTCTTGGCATTAACATTCAATTGCTAGACTATTTTTCCAACCTCTTTACATCTTCTTTCATATTCCTTACACCTTCAACACTATCCACCCCACTGCAGTTTTGGTGTCTGCAAAATGGTACACCTTGCAATTTAACTAGGGCTGTGTAGAATGTGGAATTCTTCAAGCAGAATTTAGGCTGAATGGCAGTTCCTCTTCTGAAATGCTTTTCAGAATTTTTCAGTAAATTCCACAGAAATCTGAAAGTGTTTTAATTTAAACTGTGGATCACTTTTCCGCAGTTTGCAGAAAATGAATTCATGGTTCACGTAAACTGTGGAACACGAATCCATGATTCATGAAAATTGTGAATTACTGTACTAATCTACCTTTTAAATAAAAGCTGCAAGCCACTTTGTAATATCAGAATTTCCAAAATTCCATTGAATTCTGTCGGGAATGGAACTTGAAAGTTCTGTACAGATTTACTTGTAACCATTCACCTATGTCACTCATGTACATGTTGAAGAAGGCATGTTGCAGTACAGACCTCTGTGGTACACCACTTCAAACCTCCTTTAGCCAAGAAAACTTATCACTTAAGACCATCCACTCCAACCAGTTCCTTAGCCAAGTACTTAGTTTATCCTAGATCCAGATCTCTCACCTTCCTTACCAACATCTTGTGGAGAACAGAATTGAAGGCCTTAATGTAATCCAGTTAAAAGATATCTACAGTCTGGTTCTACCCACTCTTGGTGTCAATGAATTGAAGAAACCAATCAGTCTTGTTTGACAAAATCTGCCCCTTACAATCCCTCTCTCTGGCAGTCCAGGTTTTCGTGGACAAACATGGTCATCATTGGACATCCACGGTTATCACTGCTCTGTTGCTGATCTTTGTGCATAATAAATTCCTCCATGGTTTGTTCATGATTCATTGATAAGACTGTCTATGGATCATGAACAATAACTGATGTCTGGAAAACCATACAATCAAGATGAAGTAAACAAGGGAATTAAATCAATATCAATTTGGTAAATGAAATAAAAAGATGCTGATATCATAAACTTTCAAATTATTGTACTTCAGGATTTAGCTATGATTGCCTATGGTCTAACTATAATTTCCAGCATCCATTCTTTATTATGGCTTTCATGACTTTTTTTTAATTATGATATTATTTCAATTTATTCTCTTTTATTCTGTTTAAGATTATGTCTTGCAAGGTATCCTGGTTAAAATATAAACATTATCTCTATCACATTGGTAGTTCCATCATTCAAACTACTAATAGCAGTAAACATGTGGGTTAGAAGTGGACAGGCAGCACTCCTGAAGCTATGTGCTCTTGTGTGTCTGTGGAGGAGACCCAAGAAGCAGGGTTACACTGCTTGTTTTATTTTGCAACAGATATGATATAGTTGCTTATGCATGTAACCACTCCAGTAAATCTTATTGCTCTTGAGTACTGGGTGTGTTGGTTGTCCCATTCTCTTTTGTTTCCCAGGAAAGAAATCCTGAAGTGATCTCTAGAAGGGGCGATTTAGGCACTTGACGCTGACATTGGTGCCAGTGCCATACTGGTACCAGCATGTGGGGAAAACTAGAGAGCCACCGGTATGACAGATGAAAAGGGACTTTTATGAAAAATCCCAAAACCACCCCAGATAAAGAGGAATGTATTCCACCCTATAGTGGCTAACTTACATTATTATAAATGCTATAGATATTTGGAGATATTTTTAGCATTCTAGCATTTTTGAAGGCATTAAACTTCTTTCCTCGATACGCACTATTTTTATCTTAATCGTCTCATATTTTCCATAGGGTATTTTGAACTGTCATCTTTACAAATCAATTTTTTTTATTAAACTGATTGCTTTACATTTTGAAAGCCCCTATTTTTTGTGGGATCTGGTGACCATTACCTTATAGTGCACAGCTGTGGAGCTTGGCGTTCAGATTTGCATCAGTCACCATTCCTGCTGCTATTGCTGGTTGTACGCTCAACATTTTGAGATATTGTTGAGGTCACTTGGGGGATAATTTCACGTAACCACAAGCTGAAGCTGGAGTTTGTGTCCAGAGCCAGTAAGACTGCTTTACTTAAAAGCTTACAGATACCTCTAAATTTTTAAAACTAAAGGGTACTTAAGTATCAGGACAGGTTTTGGATTGTCATGGACACTGCCATGCAGGTAGTAGTCCTATTTATAGGGTAATTTCAACAAAAGACAGGACAACATTAAAGCGAGTTAGCATGTGGAGAGTTAAAATAATTGAGAAGTATAACCTATTTTTTAGGTGCTTAACTCTGGGGCTATTTTTAAGGTGGTTCATACTTTTTTTATTATTTTATTTTTAAAAAGTTGTGTTATTAAAGCAAAGTGAGTTCTCTCTGTGTAGTGATAAAATATAGTGAATTTTAAGCTACTATAAACTTTTCTGTTCTCTTTTCCAATGTATCAATTGGGTTATCTTCTGGTGGAAAGAGAAAAGTCTATCCATACTGACAGCGAAATTGGTGGTGCTTTTAGTGGCCTCTATTTTAAATTGTGGTTTTGGCCTTGGACTGGGGCTAAAAGGAGACAGCAAGAGAGCGTTCAGTTTAGCTAGTCTCAGCAATCCACAATCCACAAGTTATTTGAGGAAACTGTGGAGTTTTTACGTGGAGTTACCTCCAGGATTGGATTTGTTTACTGGACATTTAAGAAGCTGATCGTTGTTGTTTTGGAAATGTAAGTCACTGAAGTGAATATTTGAGTTATGAACTTTGGAAACTTGCTACAAATCAGGGCAACTGCTGGAGAAACCTTTTTTTCCGTCTGGCCTTTTATCGGCAAACTCGGCTTTGGATGTCTTGAAGCGCTTAAAGTAAAATGAATACTTAGAAATCATAAGAGAACTCCTCCATGAAGAAATAAGTGCGAGGAGTGCAGAAAATTTGACTTTGTGCATGCTTGTGTATTTTATTAATACTGTAACACTGATTTTTTATTGGGCATATTGTTTAGGGGGTGTTAAGCTTTGTTTATTTGTAATTTCTAAAACCTTATTTTACCACCCTTTTTTGATTATGGTGCAAACCAGGTGAGAGCTACAGGGCAAGGAAAGGGCAAGGGGTGAGGATTCTACTATTATAATGGAGTCCCTTAATTCCCTTAACTCCCCAGCTACACCCAAAAATATGGGAACAGATAATATTATGTTAACACACAACACTAACAATTCTGAAAGTCTATTAAGTGTAACTACTAAATGTAATATAGAACAGCATTCAATTACCACACAAGGTGAGAGGAAAGTAAGCAGAAATAATAAGAAGGGGTAAAGATTAAACCCTCAGTACAATCTAAAGAAAAACAATTTTAAAAAGGATTGAATAAGGAGATAGGGAAGCAAAGTCAATATCGTAATCTGGAAAGGAAGTAGGTGGAGGGAGCAAAAAAAGAACAATTATTAAACAATCTAAAATTAAAGACCATTTTGCCAAAAGGGGGTTTCCCCAATCTGCTCAGTCTATGCCTATCAACTTGGCAAATGCAGAATTGTTTAAGAATAAGGAAGGTCAAAAGCAATGTAGCAATACAATTAGCTCTTCTAAAGTTTCAAAGAACAAAGGAAACTGGAGGACAGACTCCAGCTGTAGTAAAGAAATGGTAGGAGGTGCTACAGGCACAGAAGAAGAAGAAGAAGAGGTTGTTATGGCCACTGAAGGTGTAGGAAGTATAGAATGTACAGATTTGCATATGACAATTGAGACTTCAAGGAGCTTGAATCAGGATGACCTTTCAAGCAATATTAATTCATTAGAATGTTATTTATTTTTATTTTTTTAACTTGGATGGTTACCACGGCTTTCAGAGAAGGCCTCTACCTCCTCCTACTCCATCCACCAGAGCAATCCCCAAGGCATCCCCATCCCCCTGTTTCATTGTACTCGTAGGGCCGGGGTATTATGTATTTTTCCCTGATTTTTCTTCCCAACCCCTAGGACGCCAGCATGAAGGACATACATCCAGTCTCAGTGACGTACTGACACACGCCGTCAGTCAAGTGCCTAATGGCATCCCTCCTCCCTGAAACAGATCTGCCAGTGCCCCAAAAGCCCATGCTTCCACAGGCTTCAGGAGTGAGGTGCATGCAGCACCCCCGGTATCCCACCCCTGAAGGAGGAAAGCATCAATTGGGATGCTCAATCCTCCTTTGCCCAGCCGACCCCCAGCAACCCCAAGTCTGTTCCTGAACCCAGGTCACTGCTACAGTGTGAGGTATGGTGTCCAGTGCCTCAACCCTCAGTGCCACTGGGCTGGCCATTAATTCATTAGAATTTTCTCTGGATTATTTCTGTGAATCAAATCCTAAACCTACGTGGCATAATGACCTAAGAAACATTGCTAGTGAATTGCAGGAGACCATAAATGGCCTAAAACAATTATCTATTCCTAATCAGCCAAGTCATAATTATCAGTCTTGAACAGAATCATTAAATAAACCTGTTGCTACCTACCCATTCATCCTTAGTGAGGAGCCAAATGCATTTGTACAAGATCCACATACAGCACATTTGATGATTCAAGACTATTTAATTAATCTCAAATTTAAGCTTGATACAATCAAAGAAAATTTAGCTATTCATGGATGTAGACTGGATGAAGTGCTGCTAAAGTTAAATAGCATAATTCCTCAGGAAGGTTCCCCATCCATTGTTATGAATAACCCTGATCAATTGAGACCTGACTTTCCTTCTATAGATTTTCCTGAGTCTCCATTACAAAAACAGTGTAAGAGAAATGGGAAGAGGAGACAGGGTAAAATAAAAAGGAATATGGGGAAGATGAATGGGAAAAAATCGGATCAGGCACTAACAGCTATTGACAGTATTTCTGATAACACCTTGCTACAGGTAGATGTGCCCAAAGTTATTGTATCCAAGGAGAACAAAGCACAAAAGGAGCATGAGAATTCACAAACTAGGCAAGTTAGCTTAAGGACCAGTACACAAGCTGAGGGTCCTTATTTAGATAGTTTAATGACACAAATGAAGAAGTTTGAATGCAATTTTAACTTGTTCAGGGAGGACTGGAATAAGTGGAAAATGGTTACAAGGAAGATGGTGCTACTGTAACTACAGAGAGAAGTGATACACTTAAAAGTAATGTGTCATAAATGTTTACAACAAACACAGTAAATAATGCAGCCATTGATATTGCTGAATGTGCAATTCTAAGCTTGTATGGTTTCAAAACTGATCCAAAGTGGACATATGTGATGTTAAGAGCAACGATTGTGAACCTGCTAAGGGCAGCAACAGGGTTGGATATTGTCAATTCAGACATTGCACAAGTATGGAAGAATAAGGACTTTGAGGGAGTGGAGTGTTTATTTATCTTTTGCATAGTTCCCCGGATAGCAAATCAAATTTGGATCAACAGGGAATTCCTGAAAAAGTCTGGCCATACCTTAGCTTATATTAATAGGAACAAGTTAAACAAAAGGAGTCTAACTAATTAGACACAGACACATTAAGAGAGGCAGTATAGTGCAGTGATAAGGAGGCAATATAGCACAGTGGTTTAAGGCTCTGAGCTGCAAATCTGGTGACATTCAGCAGACCAGACCTGGGTTTGAATCCCACAGCTTCCACTTGCATACTGTGCGACTCTGAGCAAGTCGCTTAACTTCCCTGTGCTCCCAGGTCACTCCTGTAAAAAAGCTTTCAGCTTAGTGCGCTACTCCTGGTTAAACAACTAAAAATAAAATAACACAATCAACTCAAATTTGTATTTATGGTTTAAAAACCTCCCCAAACGATTCAGTTTTTAAGTTAAAAAATTTTTTTATGAACCTCTTTTCACATGTGTTAAGGATCCTGGAAAGAGAAATAAGAATATTAAAAGTGATAAAATGGCACAACGACTCTAAAAGCAGTAGAGTAGATGTATTATTACAATCACAAGAAATGGCAGAACTGATCTTAGATAAGGCCTCTCTATTAGATGAAGCAGGAGTACATAATAGTAAAAGGGGAGATCCTGAATGAACCTAAGATCACGTCTATTCAAAATAAAAAAGAGGATCAGATAGAAAAATCTACTAACTCACTACATTTATATGGTTTAGGTAGAACCAAAGATGAGACTAATGCTAAGTTGAAAAATACAGTGTTAGATTTGTTGCACCAACTATAAATCTCTCAACTGAGAATTGTGAAGCATTGGTGGTTGAGAGACAGAGAGGGGATCCAGATTGTGACACAGTTTTGATAACAGTTAAATACTTGAGTTTACATAACAAGATAGTTGAAAATTTAGCATTATTGGATGCCTTAGGCTTGTTTATAGTTCTGGTCAAAGCTGAAACTCCTTTAAAGGTAACAAGGTCAGAATCACAGAATACTTCTAAGACAAAGGAAAAAGATCTAAAAATAGAAGAAAAGGATTAAATTTTAACATATAACATATCGACACCAAATAAATTTCAAGAATTAGCTATATGTGAAGATTGACTGTGAGACTCTGACTGAATCTTTGGAATGAAAGATAATAAAAGGCTATTGCAGGTCTCCTGGAACATCTCGGGTTTAGCAAATAAATTAGTAGATAAAGAATGGAAGGATTTTATGACTAAGTTTGGCATAATATGCCTACAAGAAACATGGCACTGTAAAGAAATGGATCTTTCCTTAAATGGTTATAGTATGTTTCAGTCGTATGGGGTAAAAGAAGCTAAAAAAGGCAGAATGGCAGGAGGTTTAATAATATGGATTAAAATAGAAGAAGATACAAAAGTAGACATTTTATGCATGAATAATAATATATTAATAGTAAAGGTCCAGCAGAGAGGAATGACATTTTGTCTAGTGAATGTTTATGTCCCCCCCGACAAATTCAAAATGTTATGATCAAGCCATTTGGGACCAATTAGATGACATGCTTCATTAAAGCTGGATAGCTACTGCCTGTGATGAAGTTCTGCTCTGTGGGGATTTCAATGCAAGAATTGGCAGCCATGATGGTTATGCTGATAGTGAGTATCATAATTTGGTACATAGGGAGGCTGTTTATTACCCAGGGACATCAAAGGATACAAGAACAAATAGCATGAGATGAAAATTAATTGAGGCACTAAGTATATTTAATTTTGTATCACTAATTGGTAGACTTCAGGGTGATAAACTGGGAAATTTCACTCACTTTTCACCCAGAGGTCCTTCCTTAATAGATTATCTGTTTTGGAATGGAGATGTTTCAATATGGGAAACTCTAGTAGTCCCTGTAAAAGTGGATAGTGATCTCTTTCCCTTGATTTTAAAAACCAGACGGTTAGATCATAGTACCGCTGATATTGTTTTGTCCCTGAAATTGAGATTTGTTACAATAAAATTAAATGGAACAACACGGTTTCAGGCCAGATCAAAAATCTAGTAATAGACATTATCAAAGATGGACTAAATAATATACAAAATTATGCAGTTTTAAAACAGGATGTAGCCTCATGTTTGGAAAAAATTTAATCTCTATTAATCGAGCCATATGTAAAAAGACAGAGGTTAGACACTATGGTGATATCATGGTTTGAGGAAGAGTGTCACAGAGAAAAAAATAAACCTAATAGGATTTTAAGGCTGGTGAAGGCACAAAGAGAAGGTTTTACCTACAAAGATTTAAATAGACATAGAGAGCAATATAAGGCCATTTTAATGAAGAAAAAGAGTGACTTTCAACAGAAACAATGGCAGGATATGTTGAGAGTCATAAACAAACAAGGTTATAGTACATATTGGCATTTAGTGACAAAAGGCACGGATAAGACCAGGCTTGAAATCGATACATATGTTACACTGGATACCTGGAACTCATATTATGCAAATAAATTTTATAGCAAAGAGCTTGAGGATATACAAGTGTATCAGAATTTTGATATGAGTCAGTTTGTTCCATTTTTGCACTCAGAAGTTTATCAGGCAATTGCCTCTTTAAAGCTGCAAAAAGCTCCAGGACCAGACCAGATCCCCTCAGAGGTCTATTTAAATTCCCCTGCAGTCTGGGCTAAGCATCTCATTATATTCTTTAACGTTTGCTGCAAGGAATTGAATTTACTACTATCAAGGAAAGGTGCTATAATTATTTCAATATATAAAAAAAGAAATAGGGCTGACCCAGGCATGTACAGGCCAATATCTCTTTTAGACCACATGAGAAAGGTTTTTGCCAGATTAATTTAAATCAACTCAGAGAGCACATGGTTAGACTAGGTGACTTAGAATCCCAAGCAGGATTTCTTCCAGGTTATTCCACCACAGATAATTGTTTTGTGATTTGGCATTTATTTGAAAAATATGTAACATTAGAAAAACTAAAACTTTTTTACTGCTTTTATAGATTTCAGCACTGCGTTTGATAACATATCTCGCAATAAATTATGCAACATAATGAAAGCACAAAGGGTTTCTGCATGGGTTAATAGCAATTATTAGAGAGCATTACTCCTAAACCTGGGCTCAAATAAAGCTAGATAGCACAGGGCAGCTGTCATCCCCTTTGCCATCAAATAGGGGAGTTAAACAAGGATCTGTCCTTGCACCTGCCTTGTTTTGTGTATATGTTGTTGATGAACTCTTGAGAAAGCTGGAGCAGATAGAAATTGACTCCCCAAAAATTTTAAGGATGGATTGTGCAACTCTTGCCTATGCAGATGGCTTGGTTCTACTTTTCCTCACAAGTTCAGGATTACAAGCCAAACTAAATAAACTGGGCAAATTTACAAAGGAATATGACTTAAAAGTTAATGAACAAAATAGTCAGATCTTAATTTTCGGAGCTAGAGGTAGATTATATGGTGGATGATTAGTAACAAAAAATTGGACATAGTTAAAGAAACCACATATTTAGGTCTTCAGCTTACATGTTAGGGAAAATGGTTTAAACATACACAAAAATTAATCTCTAATTTGAAAAGAACAGCCAATTCGCTAAATAGGTTTAATAGAAAATATGGAGAAAACTCAATTAAGCCTCTTTTATTAGCTATCAAGACTAAAAATAATGCACAAGCACTATACCATGGGGACATTTGGCAACCATAATAGGTAAATAAACTAGAAATACCAATGAATAAAGTTTTATGATCAAGTTTAGGGTTAGGAAAATCTGTTCCCTCTTCTATTTTGAGAGCAGAATTAGGATTAGTTTCTATGGGAGCATATTTTTCAATAAGAAACTTTAACTACTGGATTAAAATACAGCATCATAAAGTTCACAGATTAATTTATTGCTGTTTTAAGGAAAAATATAAATGGCTCAATCTGGGGCACTTAAAATCCAGTTGTTTAGCCTTAGTATTCCAAATTTTGCAGGAATCTGGACTTGAATATCTAAGGACATATGAAGAGAAAGGTATTATGATAAGTCTCAGGTATCAATCCTATGTTGCATCCAAGATTTGGTAGTCTTGTAAACTAAAGATCTGGAATATCTCTCCCAATAGCAAATTTCTCCATGCTATGGAGTTCATGATAATGAACACTTTTACAGATATCATTATGACATTCTCATTGATCCAAAACAAAGGGCCTTGTATACTAAATATAAATTAGAATTGTTCTCCAGTAATGTTCTGGATGCTATTTGTAGGAAGGAGCACCTTAAGCATACCAAATTTTGTTTGTGCACTAGAAGCTGTGAAGAGAACCTTAAACATGTTATATTTGAATGTCATTGGTATAATAAGCCTAGAGCCCAATGGATTCTACCAATTTGTAATACAATATCAACTGCTGATACAGATATTTTATTGAAACTGTTATTCAGTACAAGTGATGAAATGATTGTTAAAGCAACTGCCAGATACTTAGTAAGCATAACACAAATACATTTAAGATTTAAAAACAAAGAGCCAGAAAGAAGTACAGTATAAAAAAACCTCTTGCAATTGCCAGATGTTAAATATCAAGTACTCCAGCTATCAAATAGAAATGGTAATGGTCTTTTTTCCTCGATATAAGATTGGTCTAGCACGTCATGTATTTAAAATTAGTTTTTAAATATTTTTATATGTATTTTAATGATAATTTTGTATGCTATTTTGCAATGGTCTTTGACTGATCAAACAATAAAGAATATATATGTTAAACTACTTATATTATAGAGTCTAAAATGATGTGAAATATTTCAACTGGCCAGTTCAACATAATTTTAAAGCAACTTCAATGAAATTGGGCAAACAAATGAGACCCCTTCATTTTTCATTATAAAAGAGTCCAGGCATCTTCCAGTTTTATTTGGTGGTAACATTTTCTTGTTCCACCAAAGTTTGAATATTTCATAAATGTTTTAAAGCAGTTTTTTTCTCAAGCAAAAAAGATAGTCACATTTGCCTTAAAAATAGCATTGTAGACTTGGCAAGGGTTAGTACTGAGAAAGTAATGTACAACACAGAAGGTACATTGAATAACAGATTTGATAGGTATGACAATATTTTTTGTTAATTGTAGCTGAAGCCAACTTTTTGGAAAAACATTTGTCTGTTGTTGTCAAGCTGCTCTTACCCCTTTACATGAGTCTAGATGATTTGAATGGGTGTTAAAGGTATCAGCTCTAAGTGTGAAGATCAGTTTGAAAGGTGCAACTCATGTTATCTCTTATTCCAGGACTCTACTGTAAATTACAACTACTTAGCATATCTTCATTTTGTAGTAAAAAGAGTTCTGCAAGATATTGTATGCCATCAGCTCAGCGATAACTTTACAGCAATCTCATCAAGAGCAACAAGATCGACAGATTGTTGTAAAGTCTGCCCAGGACCCTGGCACTCTGTCTTGTGGTCTTGCACTCCCTCCCTGAATCAGCTCTGACTTGGAGTTGATTATATTAAATTATGGGTGGTGCAGGGTGGGGGATGGCACCCCCCTGCAAAAATCACTTTTGTTGTCTGATGGCAAATGCCATCTTCAATTTCAGTAAACATAGTACCATTGCTGAAACGTCTTGTCAACATGTTTGTGTGGATGTGGTGATGTGGAACCACAAGATGTATACAAACTATAGCTGTAGTCATAAAATCTATGTATTATTAGTTGACCATAAATTGTTTTTGTTCTATATGGCTGTTGTTATTGATTGAAGTTGCTACATAAGTCTTAAAGCTACAGGGAGCACTAGAGAACCAAACTGGAGACAAGAGGACTTTTACATCAGCTCCTGCTCAACAAGTGATTAAACATAAAGAGTCATGTTTACAAATTTGAATTTCTCAATTATTTCAATGGAGTTTGAAAGTCAAGACAGTCTGAAGTAGTTTGATATCACATTTGTTATGGGGTGCACAAAAACAGCAGTGGCAGGGGTGGGACAAAAGCAGCAGCCTCAACAACAGCAGGCCATGGCATCTCAGCCTGGGTCAAGTGGTGTGCCATCTGGAGTGGGGGATGCAACACAATGGGACACTGTCTTACAAGCCATATAGGATATGGATAAGAAGATTGAACACATCCTCTAGAGTATGGAGCACAGGATGTGAAAATAGACACAGAGATGAACACAGCAAAAGAAGCTAATGATCACACATTGACCATCCAGACTGCAGTAGCCAAATTAACAACTGAAAATGCATATTTGCAGGCTTGACATGAGATGCTGAAGAATGGAAGCAGAGCAATGAACCTACTGGAAGTGGGCCTTCCTGAAGACACAGAAGGAGATGACTCAGGCTATATATATTAAAACCTGTCTTATTAATGTCCTGCATGAAGGAGTCCCTATGATATTAAGAGGGCTTACTGCATCAATTACCATTCTGCACATATCAAAGATGGAGCCTCTCATACTGTCCTGGTTTTCACCAGTGGGTCTGAAATACAGGAGATAATACTTAATTGGACCCAGGGGAATTTTCCTATAACAATCAGGGAAACAGAGGTGAAATGGTTTCCTGATTGGTCCTGTGCCATGAGCACCTGAAGAAAACAGTTTGACCCACATCACCAACAACTAAGGAGCCTGGGAATAGTGTGTTCGCTGCTAGTTCATCCCATCTTCATATAACATGCAGAGGATGGACCTACCAATACTCGGACCTATCTGAAGCCCAGGAAAAAGTGGACAAGCTAGTGGAGGAATTCCAAACCAGGTTGCAGTTGGAGCTAGTGGGACTCAACTCAGTGGAAGAAGACCAAAAGGTCTGAAGGACTCTGTATATGTCCTTTGATGTGTGGACAGAATGATCACAGTAGGCTCTGCTGTTTCTATGTTAAATAAGTGTGGCTTTCAAGTAATAAGTTTACCTACATTCTGGTGGTTTAAACTCACAAGTTTTACAGTCAGATCTGTTAATGTTTAACATTCAAAAGGGGTTTATCACATCTTTACAAAGAGTGCTGACCATGAGGTGGAAGGCATGCAATGGGACTTGTACACTAGCATTTGAACACTTCATTGCAACTGTTAAGCTGAACTTGGCTGCAACATTGATTATCCTGTCATTTGAGTTTACCAGCTTCCCTGAGCAACTTGTTTTATTACCCTTGGTGGGCTAACCCCTGCAGTTTTGTGGTTGATCTACTTCATATGCTATATATGCTTTTCTTTATGTTTGAAATTAATACTTAAGCAATATCAGTAATGCAGATGTCATTACCTAGGCAATGGTTGAGCAAGCAGATGTGGGGTACATTCTTGCTTTAATAGTATTACTGTATTTGAAGTGGGAACAATGGCTTTTAGTGGGCCATGTTATTAAGCCATAGTGCTGTTTTCCTGTTCTGGTCTTTTTTCCTACTTTTACCATAGGTCATAGCCGGGTAGTGTTTCCCGGACTATACTGAGGAGCAATCCTCTAAAAGACTTTTGGTTGTACCCCAAATGTTCTATTATTGGTTTAATGGACTTAGTATACTGATGCTAATGTTTTGGTATGGGTGTCAAGCTTTATTGTTTTCTTATGAAGTTACCTAGTTTAATTAACATGTAATGCTGCTATGTGTAGCATGATAAAATGAATACAAATAAAATTTAAGAAAAAAAATCTTCAAGCATCTCCAATTATGACCTTTCCTACTATGTTTTCTGAATCTTCTGGACAACACCATGGTCATCAGTGGTTAATCATGGTTCATCCAAGAGTCTTGTCAGTTGAGTGGTGGTTTGGATTTGACCCCAGTGGACCTGTAAAACATAAAATTAAACCATCTAAATAATGTTCCCATTGATGAAAATAGAGCAAATCGCTACACTTTATAAACTCATACTGCACAAAATGTCTGGGTGTGGTGGTGGCACGGTGAGGAGCATTTTGAAATTGGCAGCAGTAAGGGAAGGACATTGGTGGCCTGATGTGGCAATTTAGGAATTGTGATCCCTTCCATTTAAAAAACTACTAGTTAGAAAATTCCACAACGTGGACTGTTTAAGTTCAGATGAGGTACAGTGCCAGTATGGGCTTGAGAAAAGCACCAGAACTGGTGCTCTTTAAGATTGTTTAGGCAAAAGTTGAATTACCTAAGCAGTGTAGAATTTTTTTTATAATGCAGAAAACCTAAATAGGTGACATCCAGAAACAGTCACAGGTGACCATGGTTAAAATGAATACGTTTCATTACATTGACCATGGCCATCGTGGGTCTGTACCATGGCCATTTATTGTTAATGGTTGTCCATGGATTAATAGTCAAAATCATGGGCAACTAATAATGATAATAATAACATTTTATTTGTAGAGTGCAATTCAACATGTATCAAAGCACTGTACAGAATTAAAAACAAAAATAAAACATTAATATACAACAATAAATCGTTAGATACTAATCTCTGAAAGCAAGGTTAAATAAATAAGTTTTAATGCCGTCTTAAAGCTCTCCAGGGTCAGGCACTCTCTGATCCGATGAGGTAGATACTTCCACAGGGTCGGAGCTGCGTACCTAAAAGATCTCACACCAGATATCCTTAATCGAACTCTGGGAACCTCTAGCAATCCCTTGTCGGCTGAGCGGAGGTGTTGGAGGGGGGCAGTAAGGAATCAGGAGCTCTTGCAGGTAGCCAGGACCCTGACTGTGAAGGGCCTTAAGGGTCAGTAAACTGACCTTAAAGTTGATCCGCCACTGAACTGGCAACCAGTGCAGTTCGCGCAGCACAGGAGTAATATGACTGGTCCAGGAAACCCCTACCAGTAACTTGGCTGCAGTGTTCTGCACCAGCTGGAAGCGATGGATATCAACCCCTGGAAGCCCTAGATATAGGGAGTTATAGTACTCAAGGAGAGAGGTCGCAAAGGCGTGGATCAATGTTGTAAGATCTCAGGATGGAACAAGGTGCTTAATTCAGGCAATGTTCCTCAGATGGTAAAAAGAGGATTTGACTAAGGCTGACACCTGCGAATGAAGTGTCAGCCCTTCATCAAATATCACACCCAGATTCTGCACCTGAACAGAGGGCAGGAGCTGGCTACCTACGAGCCAGAGCCCGGAGGCAGACCACCCTCCCATCCTCTCTATCCTGTGACCTTGCTCCACCACCAATACCTCAGTCTTTCCAGGGTTCAACCTTAGCCAGCTAGCCTGCATCCAGTTCTGGAGCTCCACAAGGCAGCTATTAAAGACAGTGACCTCACTATCCTGGCTGGGGGCAAATAACAGGTAGAGCTGGGTATCATCTGCATAACAGTGAAACCGAAGCCCATACCATCTTACAATGTCTCCCAATGGCAGCAAATACACCACAAACAACATAGGGGACAGCACAGAGCCCTGAGGAACCCCACATGGAAGAGAGAATGAGGCTGAGGAATAAATCCCCAACACCACTCTCTGGGTTCTGCCAGTGAGGAAAGATCTAAACCAGCTAACAAATGTACCTGATAGGCCACAGATATCTCTCAGGAACTCAAGCAGCCCCCCATGGTCCACTGTGTCAAAGGCAGAAGAGTGATCAAGATGGACCAAGATTGAATGACACTTCCAATCTCTAGCAATCAGGAGATCATTGAGCACCCAAACCAGAGCGGTCTCCATACTATTCCTCTTCTGAAAACTAGACTGAAGGGAATCATAGATCTTGTGGATAGTCAAATGGTTGTCCAACTGAAGAGCAACTACTTTCTCTATCAACTTCCCAATAAAGGGAAGGTTAGAGATTGGTCTGTAGTTGGCAGAACAGTCTGGGTCCAAAGAAGATTTTTTAAGGAGCGGTGTAAAAACTGCCTCCTTTAGGGAGTTCGGAAACTTACCTAAATCTAAGGAGCACCAGACTATTTCTGCCAAGACAGGGTCAATGACATCTACACACCCCAAAATGAGATGTGTAGGGCCTGGGTCAAGACTACAGGAAGTAGGCCACATACTTTGGGCAATCTGCATGGCATCATTGATTGCCAGCAGGTCAAAGTGACCCCATGAAGGCCGATGTGTAGAGACCGTACACTGACCACTGCCAACCCCCATAGAATGTGCTGAGTGAATCTCAGCCCTGATGTCGGCCACCCTATTGGCAAAGAATCATGAATGGCCATATATTACCAAGTCTAACCATGTACATCCATGGTTTATTCATGATCCTGAGAGAGACGGAAACCCTTACAGCCTCCTGTCCTGAAATAAATTTTCTTCCAGAAAATCCACAGTGTGCTTTTGACAATTATGTCTGATAATGTCCCCCACTATGGAAGTTAGGCCTATATGGCCAGTAGTTGCCTTGACCCTACCGATCCTACTTCGCCCCCTCAAACTAAAGCAGCACCACATATGCTACCTCCAATATCTTGGAACTCCCCATCTTTCCAAGGAACTGTTCTGTATGGGTGTTGCCAAAGCCTGGCTAGTCTGTTTCAGTACCCTTGAGTAACTCCAATATGGTCATGGGTATTTGTTCAGTTTTCAATTTTACAACCTTTTGCTTGCCCTTTCCAGAAAATTTTTCAAAATCTCTAACCTAAGTTGTGAAGATCCCCTGAATTTTACCCTGCTTTCAGGTACAGTACCTGTGGCCTATATCATGAATAGAAACAAAAAAATGTTGAGCACTCATGGGGAAATATATATAGGCTATACCAAGTCAATGAAGCAAATTAGATTTATTGCAGGACACCCAGTACTAGGTAGCCACTGACTGCAACCCCAGGGCTTTGACCTGCTCTAGGTCTTTGTCAGGGTTCCTCTACCATGAGCAAAGAACTGAAGAAGTTGTTAAAGATATCTGCCTTGCCTACATTGTCCTCCATGCTCAGTCTGTTCTTTCTCATTATTTCAATGTACTCCCTTGTCTGTCTTTTCTCTCTTATTATCTGAATGTGTTTTCTCACTCTACTTATCCACTTCTGCAATTCTCAATTCCATGTCAGCCTTTGCCTCCCTCAGTATTTTTGCCACATTGTGTTTCCCTTTGTAATTCTCCCAATGTGATTGTCCCAATTAGCTTTAGTCTGGGTCCTCTTATAGCGCCAAAAAAAGCCCTTTCCTTTTCCCTAATTGCTGCCCTCATCTGGTCCCTAAACCCAGTTTGCTTCCTATGGCTCTTGCCTTTTTTAAGTTATAGAACTCAGAACTCTGTTCTCAATAGACACTGCTCCTTTCACATGGCACCAGTGGATAGCTAATATGTTTTTCATCTCAGGTCCCAATCCAGAAAGCACTATACCCCCCATTTGCACATATCTGGGCAGCAGAACTCCACAGCCCAAGCCACTTATGTATTTGGTAGAACCCAGAGCCTCTAGCTGCTCCATTCCATGAACACAGAGGTCCAGGTTGGGGCAATGTGCAGTTCAGGAGGTGGAGTTAAACCATAAACTTGGTTTCCAATAGGAAGCCTGGGTCATCTGAAAAATGAATCCCCTGCTCCCCATGAAGCAAGGTACTGTGGGATTGGGTAGTTCTTCAGAGACTACCATATCCCCAAATTACAGAATTGATTTTTGAATAAAAAACAAATGTCTGGAAACCATGCCTTCAGGTCTCCATGGCATATGGGGGTCTGGGTACAGTTACTGGGGGCCCCCTTTAAGCTTAGTACCTTTCCTGAAATGCAGAAGTGGTTTGTTGTAGGGATTGACTTGAGGCCCCTGGCCTAGCCTATGCACCCTTGAGGCTACTTCTGCATTGCATTACTCATGTCCAAGATTCCTAGTGGAGTGTGGCCATACCCTGCTGCTAGCCTCCAACACGATTGCCACCATAGCTCCACACACTGAGCTGAACCACTCTCCAGGGCTCATTGTAATACATTCCAGGGATTCACAAATACCCTTCCATGTCCAAGGGCCAGCCTTTTGCACCCACATTGTGTGTATCCCATTGTTTTGATTGGGTCATACGTGGTGGTCTGTATCAGGCACTAATACTCTTCTGACTGGGGGAATATGCACACTGTCCCAAAATACTAGAAGACTGTATTTTTCTCACACAGTAATCATGCAGTATTGCACCATATTATAAAACAGTAATAAGCAACCTTAATTTTCTTTAAATGTAATTTGTTTTGCTTTAGTTTTTTTTTTCCTTTCAAGAAACAGGTTTGAAAATGGAAATGGCAGCTGGATTGCTATTCCCTGCAATTTTCTCGGGTGATGTTACACTGAGAGGAGGGCATCCTCAACCTCTAGGAAAGTGATCCCTTGTGGTGGAGCAGTAACTTCTTAACAGATGTTTAGAGTCCCTTCACCTTACTCACCAGAGCCTAATTAACATTTCAACATGGCCTTCTGCAGTCCCCTGGATGCACCACATGAAAGATGAGAGCAAAGTGCAGTCCCCCATTTCTATTGGTATTCTGAACAACCTGTCTCTGTGCTTTTTATGGGGTATGCATGGCCCAGGGTATGCCTGTGTCTAGGGGTAATAATGTTAAAATCACCAGTAGCCCCTTGCAAATCACTGTAAAAAACCAAGAAGACATCCAGTACAACCAACCCTGGAAATAAAAAAAAACTCATTAAGGGAATTGTCAATTCCAATCAAGGCAACAGTTAGCTACAAGAGCAGACTGAAAAAAAAATAATGAGGCCCACTCACTTAAAACTTTAAAACAATTCATGTATTCAAGTTTCCAGAAAAAAAGAAAAAACAATGTATTAGCTAACCAGATCTGAGCTGTCTATCACCAACATTAAGGAGCAAATCTCTTTATCAGGGTTGCACTGGTTTAGACTCTAAAACATGTAAACATTATCAGATTTATAACTTATTCGAATTTGGATAAAAAGGTAAATAAATATCATGCCTGCTGATACTTATACTTACATGTAAGTCTATACAAACAAGTGTAAATTCTATTCCTTTTCCCTGGACACCTATTGAATAACCATTACAAGTTGTAATTATTTCCACACTTCTATTAATTACTAACATATAGAATCCCTGTGAGATTTATTTACATGTAGAAAGAGAGTTATGCTGGACTACCTTAATTTTTTTCTTGGTGTATTCTTCCTGCCTCTTTTTGCTTCACAAAGGAAATTCCATAACAATTAAATAAATATTTATTTTATCTGACAAAACTATCAATATTTACCAGCATTTTATTTTTATGCCATTCAGATTGTTTATACAAACATATAAGGTCATCAAAGACTACCTTAATTTTTTTTTAAATCAAAATCTCTAGTGTATACTTGTAAAAAATGGTATTCTGTGTGAAGTTATTAAACCTAGTTTGAAAATGACAATATATGTTCTTATAAACTCCTGGTTAGAGTGTTAAATTAAAGTTTATATCCACACATAAACACCAAGTACAATTTACATTTATTGTAACCATGTTAAAAATAGGCACCTATTTGGAAAAAGAACCAGAGATTCATAAATTATTCTCCATATTCTAAATTCAAAACAGACTTGAATATGCATTTTTCAATCACTTCTCACTCACTGGCAAATATGTTTCAGTACAGCACGGTCCCCTGCTTTCGCTACTTGGGTAAGGCAGCATGCCCATGAATCACTCACCCTTTTATAGTGAGCTGGGACAGGAATCAGGTGAGAATGTGCACGTAAGCTCCCCTGACATCCCCCATCACATGATGTGTGCTTGCGCACAGAAATTCTTGGTGGCACACCCAATCTGCAAGAATGTGGCACCTAACTTAAATTTTAAGAAACATTTGGTGTCCATGATGCAATTACTGACAATTCAGTGAATATGAAATATTAAATCTAAATAAAGTCACTCAATGTTTTAAATTGTGTGCATATTTAGACCCTTCATAACCTTCACTGTTTGCCATCTACTGAACTGTTACGGGCACTGTCCTTATGAATGTTGCATGTGAGGCACTAAATACCTGCAATAAAACTGATCTACATATTAGTACTCCCAAGATCAGGACTACTCTGGTACACACTAGATACAGCCATAGCTCCACATCACTGCACAATTAATTCCTTTATTACTAATTAGTAGTGCACAGTAAAGCCATTAAACAACTGCCAATAACTTAAATTAAAATTACTGAGGAAAAATGGAGGGTGAAAAGACAAAAGATTGTTGAAGGGGGGCTTAAGAATAAAGGACACATACGTATGAAGACAATAGTAATGTGAGCCCTAACTCCAAATCCTATTATTCCATTTAATAAACCAATACCAAGTACTGTAATACCAAGACTTAGATAATAGATTACAGGCATTTTTGAATTGTTCTGAGAATGTCAAACATCATTAGGGTTAAAAATCAGGGTGGGGGAGAAAGAGAATTATCAATCTACATTGTCTCAGATATTCCATAGATCATCCTAAAATATTTAGGAAAAAACACTATGGGCTGGATATTCAAACTGCACTATTCTGTGGTGCAAGCCCTTGCACTGCACAAAATAGTTGCGCAGGGGTGTGGCCGGGGTGATATTCAACGGAGTTGCACTATTGAGCAACTCCTTTGAATATCACCCCTGGGCCACAGCTACTGTGCATGGCGCAGTGGAACTTGCGCCACTGCAAGTGGTCAGAGTGGAGCAGTCAAGATGCGGTGTTGCAAGTACCATTGCGCCATGCGCAAATTTCTGATATTCAAAAGGTGACATGCAAATGAGGCCATAATTCATGCAAGGTGCGGGGGCATTTGCATCTATTTATGGCCCCATTTGCATTCCATTAGCATGCAGGTGCGCAGATCCCTGAGGACTTGTGCCTGGCGCCCTGCCAGGCAGCAGCCATCGGGGACCAACGCCCCCTGCAGCCCGATCACGGGCATAAGTTAAAAAATTCCCCACCCTCAACTGGCCCGATCGCAGGCAAAGTTTAAACATCCCCCACCCCCAACTGGCCTAATCGTGGCATAAGTGAAGAAAAATCTCACCTCCACCAGCCCGATCGTGGGCAGAATGCCTCAACCCCCAAGCACATATCCCTGGTGGTCCAGTGGACCAAGCTCGATCATGGGCAGCAAATGCCTTCAACCCCCCAGCACATATCCTGTGGTCCGTGACCTCAAGCTTGATCACAGGCAGAAATGCTCAAACCCCCAAAGGACCATACCCACTGGTGATTCAGTGGCCCTCACCCACCTACCCACAGAGCTCCACCACCCCTGCCCCCATCAGCCAGTGGATGGCAAAGTATCCCACCCCCTGCCGCCTGGCCGCCCACTGACCGCCCAGAATCATTCATACATTCCGACCGTTTTGTACAGTATAATGCATGCCCATTGGCTCTTGCTCTGAACCAATGGTGCATTCTCACCGGCAGTCAGTCAGCGGGCGGGGTGGCAGGTGGTGGGATGCTGCCGCCCACCGCTGATGGGGGAGCGGGTGGGGCCCATGGGTGGTGGGTGGGGTTACTAGATCACCAGGGTAGGTGGTCCTTGGGGCTTTGAATGCATTTCTGTCCGCTGATCAGGCTTGAGGTCCACTGGACCACCAGGGATATGTACTTGAGGGGTTGAACTGTTTTCGCCCATGATCGGGCTGGTTGGGGTGGGATTTTTATTTCACTTATGCCCGCGATCGGCCAGTCGGGGTGGGGGATGTTTAAACATTTGCTCTCGGCCAGTCGGGGGTGGGGGATGTTTGAACTTCTGCCCGGATCGGGCCAGTCAGGTGGAGGGTTACCAGTATGCCCGTGATTAGCTGCAGGGGGAAATAGGAGAGCTGAGGGCCACCCACAGGTGGTAGCTGTGTTGCGCCTCTGCAATGCGGCAGCTCACCTGTGGGTGGCCCCCACTTACCTCTTTTTTTTTTGGCTCAAAGTTGCGCAGGCGCAGGTTGGGGTTGCGCTCATAACCTTCTTGCACAGCCAGCTGAATATCGGGCTGTGCAGTTTATGCATGGTTCCTCCCTCTCCGGTTCAGCATGCCTTCATTAGCATTGCGCTGTTGCTCAGCTTGACTTGGGGGGCGCAACTGCCTCCTGCTGAATATGGCAGAATGGCACAATTTCGGACTTGCGTCGGTGCAACCCTATTGCGCATGGCGCAACCCTTTTGAATATCCAGCCCAATATGTTGTACAGACCTCTCTTATATATTATATTACCTATAGTATAGGTTGCCAGTCTATAGTATCATTAAGTCCATATTTAGGATTAGTTACTTGAAATCTATATAAAACACCTCCCTTATCAACAACTGTGTGCCTTAATCCCATCCTCTAGAATTTGGTTCTACTTTTTCCGATCCAAAAAAATCTCAGAGTAGGCAATCGGTGTGCTTCCAAAAAATGCCTAGCTATTAGTGACGTAACAGTCTATCTTCTAATTGCACTTTTGTGTTCACCCACTCTGGTTTTAAGTGCTCTTTCAGTCTTACCTATATAGACTTTATCACATGGACATTGTAGTATATAAATAACACCTGTTGTCCGACAGTTATTAAAATGTCTAATTTGAATTTCTTCATCCTGGGCTGTATTTCTAATTTTCTTAATTCTGTGTGTATTGTTGCAATGTGTGTAATGTCCACAAGGGTCATTTTCTCTTTTGTCAAACATTGAAAAAAGTGTCCTTATTGTCTCCCAGGTATCACCATTAGTTTGTCTGAGAACACTAGTGCTCCCACATTAGCAGCTTGCAATATATCCCAACATTTATTAACAATCTGCCTAACTGAAAAAAAAGCATCACTATGTGTTGTGTGTAACAATATTGTAACCCACTTATTCACTTTATCACCCTTATTTCCCCCTAAAAGTAAAGTTTCCTTCTCTTGCAATTCTGCCCATGTTAATGCTGTTTCTAAAACTGTCCTCTGGTAACCCATATTCTCAAATCTCCCTGTTATCAGTTTTGCTGTCTTCTGCAATTCTTGACTATCTGTACAATTCCTTGTTGCTCTCAAATACTGACCATATGGAATCAGCTTCATCAATTTCCGGGGGTGAAAACTGTCTGGTCTCAAAACTGCATTATGATCTGTGACCTTCCTTCATAATTTACCGGCCAATATTCCATCATGTTTATAAATCATGAGATCTAAAAATGGAATCTCAGTTTCACTTGCATTTCTCACAAGGATCAAATGGTTTGATCTTGTATTCAAATACATATGGAACATATCCAGTTGTTTGCTTCCTTTCCAAATTGCTGTTATGTCATCTGTAAGGCATTTCCATATGCATATTTGCTGTCTAAATGGATTTGCCCCACTAAAAGTGTATTTACATTCAAAGAGTCCATGTATAGATTATCATATGATGGGACCATACTGGACCTCATCACTGTGCCCCTTATCTGTAAAAAATATTCTCTTTCAAATTTAAAATAATTTTGAAAATGTAGTACTTCTGCCAGTCTAATAAATAATTCATTTGGAGGTTTAGGGTCCTGTCTTTCCTGTTCCAAAATCTCATGCAGCACAGTACACCCTTCATTATGTGGAATTGATGTGTAAAGATCCTTTAAAATCCCATGTTATTAATAAGTAGCCTTCAAGGACTTCCCTGTATTATTCAAATATTCCAAGATGTTTATAATATCAGTTGAGGCCCTTAGATATGCTTCAGTAGTCTCCACTATAGCTCGAATATGGTGGTGTATAAAAACATAAAATGGTTCCAGAACTGAATTGATCTCCAATACTACTGGCCTACCAGGCAGTTCAGTTTGGTCTTTATGAATTCTGGGGAGGGCATAGAACAGAGGAATTGAAGGGGTCTTCCTATGGAGGGCATACTTTTCCCATTCTGTAATCCTTTTATTTTCATAAGCCCTAATTTATATGACTTCCACTAAACCTTGACCTGGGTCATGGGGTCAGATGATAATTTCAAAAATGTTTTGTGCGTCTGACATTAATGGGTGACACATTTCCCTATATTGGGCATAGTCCATCACCACTACAGCCCCTCCTTTATCAGCATTTTTTATTACAATACTAGAGTCATTTTTCAAATTCCTCAGTGCCCCAAATTCTGCAGCTGATAAACTGTATTTTGTTCTCCTGTCCATGTTTCTTTCCTTAATCAATAATTGTTCTACATCCTTAGTAACCATGGATATAAGTTTCAGTATTACGTGGTATTGGTCCTGGTGGTGTAAGAGCAGATTTTAGTTGAAGTTTCTGATTAAGAATAGCTTTTTTTCTGTTTCCCTAATGGATTCTCTTTCATATTTTCAGGAGGTATAGAGAAGAAAAACTTTGAATATAATTTTCTAAAAAAGTGATTCAAATCCAAGTTCAGCTCAAGCTCATTAATTTTAGAATGTGGACAAAAAGATAAGCCCTTTAAGAGGCCACTAATTTCTACAGGACTGAGCACTCTGTTAGAGATAATAATTGTTCTTGATTGTGATGGTTTGAGACCTCGTTACTTTCTTCTGTCCTGATTCTTGTTGTTTCTTGTCTTTTTTCCTTTTTTTTTTCTTTAAATTTTCCCTATAGACCCTTCTATATTGGTTCTTTCTTAGAATCCTGGCTCTGGGACTTCTCTCCCGCTTATCCTTATGTCCTGTGTATATTTACAGCTTCTTTTTCCACAAAGTCTGTAAGGTCTCTGTCCTCTGTACCCCCCCCACTGCAGTAACCAGATAACCTTTTGTCTTCCTCAGGAGATGCTGGGACTGGGGCACCTATGTCAGGTTGAAAACATTGACTCTACTGTAGAGATTTCAAACACTTAACTCTCTTTACTGGGGTGAAAAGTTAAATTTATTGTAGTACAGTCAATTTATTCAATTCCAGGGATGCAAGTAATTGCAATACGTCTCCAGCATCTGCAATGGTTCTATGTGATAATGGCGACTGCACAAAAGTGATCGCTAGTATCGCGACTTGCATTATCGCTGAAAACATTTTCGGTGATACACAGAAAAAGGCTACCAGGAATTCTGCATGTGGGGGGGCTGTGCCCCCCCCCCACACCCCCTAAATAAAGATTCTCAACTACAGGGAGGTGCATGTTGGGAGGGGTAATCCCAGTTCAAAAAATCTAAGTCCCGCAGCTGCGGGAAGCACAAAAGGAACACCAGCTGCAGTCCTGAACCAGGACCTGCTCTGTCGGAACCAACCACCCTACCCACCACACCACACAGTTGGCTCAGTGTAAGCAGGCTCACCACAGGGTCATATCACTGTTCCCCATCCCTCCACATCCTGTCACCCACCCTCCCTTCCTGTCACCCACCCTAACCTCGCAGTCACAACATTTGCCATCCCCCTACAGTCGCCCATGATGATAGCACCATCATATGGGCTGCTGTTATGACAGTCACCCATATGCATTCACTATCATCATGGTATACCATCAAGGAATATGGCATACTTATCACACCACAGTAGAGATAGCCTGGGGCTAGCCACCACAGCTGCTGAAAACCTGAACCATGTGCTAGACTCCCTCTGTTCCTGGTTTTATTAAAGTATAAATGTTCTTTGGGGGATCCCTTATATTCCTACCTCATTACTGTCACAGGCCCCTCAACTGAGCCATCTAAAATAAGTATTGAGACATAATATGGCACACAAATGTTTAGTGTGTGGTTGGTTCTGCTAGACCCACCTGATTAGCTTTCCCTTGCTATGCCCTGGTACCCATGAATTCTTGGACCCACCACACAATGCCAGGTGAGCATCAGCTGATGTCCTACACATTGTGGCACACTTTAGCCTGCCTTCATGGAGGACCGCCCAAAGGACACAAATACAGGTGCCCAGGTTATCTTAGTAAAAACACATTCTCACTTTCTCAGAGATTGCACCTACCTTGTTCCAGTCTATAGTTGTGACTTCATCTCCATCCATCTTTCTTTCATCCAGGCTATGTGCAAACCAAGGTTGCCCCCTCCTTCTAAGCACCCATCTCTTTTTTGGGAGACTCTTCCTTTGGCCCAAAGGTCATCATGTGGTACTCCATGAAAGAATACTTGCTGGGATTCTCTAATCCTCTCAAGAATGCCCTTACCTGTCCCACTGCATTGGTCTCCAAACAGGTTACTCCCAACACCTCCTTAATCGAGGTATATCCAAAGTACCTGAGGTCTACCCTACCATATGCCAGTCAATCCAATGTATTGGGAGACTCCTTTGCAAGTAAGGTGTCCAGACCTTGTGCTACCCTTAGACATTGAGGATTGCAAGTCACTTGATGATGAGACATTAAAGCAAGGTCCCATCTGCCTGTTCTGGTGGTTATTCAGGTGGACATTAAAGATCCCATGGCACTTCTTAAAAAGAGTAGGGGGATATATCAGGTGGATTGGTGTGAAGTCAGCCATGATTTGCCAGTCATAATAGACGTAAGTAAAGATACCATTTTACATAAATATTTATTTTAAAGGAAGGTCCATATCACTCTCCTGAGAAACAGAAGATGTGTATCAATGCTTTACTAAGCAATGTACAGACAGAAATGAGAAAGTTAAATTTGTAGAAACAAAGTTAGCCAACATCTGTCAAATGTATGTACAATATCAGTGTGAAATAACAGCTGGGATGTGTAACATGAAGAGGCAAATGTTAGAAGGGCTAATGAGGGCAGGAGCCTTGTTTAAGAGCCATAAAAGATATTACCAGAAAAAAATCATAGAAAGAAACCTCTTTTTAAGCTAGTTGACATGTGAGAATTAAATAAATCTTGATTACTTCTTTTCTATTTTTAGACAGTAAATCACATTTTCCATGTCAGAGTGAAAAAGTTCACTTGTACAGCTTAAAATACAACTTGACCTTCCATGTTTAATCTAAGTTGAGCACATTATTTTGTCAAGATTTAATATATATTTAATATTATTTTCAGGTCCTGCTGTATTTTAAGCTGTACAAGTGAATTTTTTCACTCTGACATGGAAAATGTGATTTACTGTCTAAAAATAGAAAAGAAGTAATCAAGATTTATTTAAATGTCACATGTCAACTAGCTTAAAAATAAGTTTTTTCTATGATTTTTTTATTGTAACATCTTTTATGGCTCTTAAACAAGCACTAATGATGGCTCCTGCCTTCATTAGCCCTTCTGAGTCATTGGATTTTGTTATACTGGTACATGCCACTGATCAAGTGATCAAATGCAGTCCTGTTACAAAAGCAATCAGGGATTTTATGTCCTGTAGGATATTTTTCCTGGGTGTTAACTCCAGTAGAGGAAACCTATGAAGAATGTGTACACCTATAACATTTCTCTTAGAAATAGATGTAAGGGGAGTATCCTCTCAGAGACTGGTGAAGTGGGCATTGGCCATACAAGGGAAAAATATCACAGTAAAAAATGTACCTCACCTATGTTAGTTAAATTAATGGCATGGGAGGGAGACGCACATGATTGTGGAACTGTAATGAGAATTGATTTTAGACCCATATTTGCTGCAGAACCAAATACTGAAGCAAAAGATGTTTATGCAGATGGCTCTCACTTTTGGGAGGATGGACATCTCCACACAGGATATGCCATATGGATACCGAGTACTAATCAAGAAATATTAGCACGATGCCCATCATAATTTTCTGCCCCTAGAGCAGAATTAGAGGCAGTTCACAGAGCTATTATGGCTTACCCTCGGGAGGCTATTAATCTCTTCTCAGACTGTGCTTTTGTAGTTAACTTCTTATTGGTCTTTTTGCCAATATGGACTAAACGAGGAAAGCGGTCAGCATCTGGAGAACCTGTCACATTTGCTCCCATATTACAACATATGTGGGATATAGGTGCTCAGATACCTTTAAAAATAGCAATCTGTAAAGTAAGACCTCATCAAAAGAATCCAAAGGACATCCATGAGTTAAACAATAACTTAGTGGATAATCTGGCTCAAATAGCTACAAAACAATCAAACTTATGGGTAGACCTTCTAGGAGGTGACTACACAATTGTGGGAAGCCGAAGAGTATGTTAAAAATCATCCAAAATGAATAGCAGAGCTATCACAAGTCCCTGGTTTGGGATGAATCCAAGATACTGATGCTTGGCATCTTGATTGCCAGAACCAATGGAAAGATACAGGACAGTGTACCACCAAACATGTTATTATATGGGAGGATATGGTAATATGGGAATGACAATCAGGGTTTAGAAAGTGGATCCCACCCACTTCATTTAGAAAAGATATTATCATGGATAATTATCAAATTGGAGGTCTTTATGGACTCCACAAAACATGTAAAATGTTGGCACAAAAATATAGGTGGTCAAAAATGGGAAAAGATGTCAAACAATGCCTGAAGGCTTGTCTCATCTGTGTATGGATGTATCCTCCAGTGCCTGGAAAAAGGGTTCCATTTGGGCTCATACCCCTGGCGGATGGTCCTTGATCCAGCTTACAAATTGATTATGTGGGACCCTTGCCTACTGTAAAGGGGGTGTTCTGATATTTACTAGTCATTGTTGACATATTTTCCAAGTGGGTAGAAGCATTGCCCATATTAAATAATAGTGCTACAGCTACTGCAAAAGCGCTATGGGAACAGGTGTTCTCATGATGGGGTTTTCCCAAAATACTTGAAAGTGACAGAGGAACTCACTTTACAGTGAAAATAATTACAGCTTTGTGTGCTATCTTAGGTATCACTCAACGTTTACATTTATTCTACCATCTACAATCTTCGGGAATGGTAGAAAGGTTAAATTGCACTTTGAAAAATGCACTGAAAAAGGCAGTGTTGGATACTGGTAAAGGGTGGGTGATGCACTTACCAGGAATCCTAATGGGTATTAGAGGTATGGAAAACAAAAGTACTGGCTATAGCCCATATCAGTTGATGACTGGATGGGATATGCGGTTGCATTATCCATCGGATCCAGATTTATCAACATCTGTGTTAGACTGTATCAAAACTGTTTATTTGCCCCATGCTGCCAGAAATATGGCACAGACTCACTGGAAAAGCAAACAGAGACATGATGAAAAAGTGATATCACCCATTGAACAGGGTTATCACGTCATGGTGAAAACTGTTGGTCAGAAAGGACCATGGGATGCTAATTGGATGGGGCCCTATACTGTCAGTGATGTTTTGGAGCCATGGGTCATATCAGGTCCAACGAATCTTAAAAGGGTATACAGAGACCAAATGGGTCCATGTGGACCAATGTAAATTGTATCAGCCTTTAAATGATGACAACTGATACTGCTCTGTTTTTCCCAATAGGTGAAAGACAATGATGTTTCCTTTACTTGTACTGAGCAGTACCTTACTGATCCTAGTAATGTCCGACAAATATGGATGCCCAGGGCACATATGGAACAGTATATATAGCAGGACATATGTCAATCGTTCTGCATGAGGTATCCCATTATTGTTGGGAGAACGACATGAACGCACTTGATATCTTCTTATGAAATGGTACTTTATTTGTTATGGACAATGTCAAAATGCAACATGGGGATGCTCGCCAGAAGCCTGGCCTGGCACGGCGATGTGCGTAGTGAACATGACAGCCCAGAAAGGGATCTATAGCCACTCTACATTGGGGGATACTATGAATCTGACAAAAGAAGAAGAACAGGATTTATTCTGAATAAAATTAAAGGACATGTTACATTATCCATTTAACATAACATTGTTCAATGCATCTTATTAGGGTATCAATGCCACACAATGTAATATGTGGAATTTTTTATATACTGTAATACATCTATTATACAGAACTATACAGTAGGGTAAACAAATAAGATTTTGAGGCCTGCACCTGGGTCCTGTGCTCAGCTTCCCAACAGGTAGAAGTAAAGGTTTTTTGCCAGCACCAGTTAAATCACAGTTTCTCTCAAACGGCAAGGCAAATATTGCACACACAAGGAAACCAAAAACTGAAGATTAAGCGCTAGGTGGCGTGAAACATGTTAGGATACCATCCTGTATTGCTGTAAGAGGGGGAAGCTCATATGGATGTGGATATGGAAGCTTTGTGCAAACTTAATAAATGTTAGCATTAATAGCACATTACTTCAGTTTTTGATTTCCTTGTTTGTGCAATATTTGCCTTGGTGTTTGAGAGAAACTGTGGATTAACTGGTGCTGGCAAAAAGCTTTTACTATACAGTAGGGTTAATGCAATTTTGCCATTAGAAAATAAATATTCTTTGTTAACTTATACTAGCAGTGCACAATGGCCTGGTATGGCATGTAATGTTAATCGAACAGCATGGCACAGTTTTGCTGCATGGAATATAGTGTATCAGAAACAAAGTATATTAGGGCAAAAATTCTTGCCCCCATCAGATGGTATTATTTTGATGCAAAATATATATCCTTTGTATTATCCATGTAAATTGGAGTATTATAATGTTTTGCTACATTTGACTTTTCCACGATTACTGCCTTAATGTAGGGATCAAGCTTCAGTAATAGTGTGGCAACAGTATTATAATAATACTTTAAATCAATACCATAATAGACACAGAATGTGGCTATTTCAAATTCCTGTAGAAGCATCACCAGGCTTCTCTCACCGTAAAAGAGACATGTGGGTCTGGTTAGGCTCAGAATTAGGAATTACTAATGGTATTGATTCCATGGTTTTAAAGGGTCATATTTGTTCTTTGGAAACAACTTTATAAAGTATATGACTACTGGACCAATATCAACTGCTGTAAGACTAGCAGCTGATAATGAAGAAATTGATTGGTTTACATTTATATGTATTTTACTGTCTTCCCACCATGCAATCATCGAGTCATTTAAACAAATTACAGGCTTCCTGTCATTTATAATGATATGCGTGAGGTCCATTAAAATGTGTTTATCCTCTAACAGACTAGTATTTAATCACCACATACCTGGTCCAGTGGATTGATTTGCAGTCTCTGACAATTGTATACATACCATACCATGGTCAGATGATTCAATAGGTATGACCTGGGGACTTGTAATTGGCATGTAATCTGACATAAACCAGAAATCAATATGCATTGATAGTTTACAACTGAAATAAGTATGTTTCAGCTTTGCCACTTTGTTCCCATGTGCATCAATTAATCCTGCTTGTTTAAGCATAGTTTTTAAAAAGGATGCATCACAATAAATTTTAGTTGTGTTAGGACTTTTGTCTGTTTGCAGTATCCTAATGTTAAAATCACTACCAAGTAAATATGGTTGGCTTTGTTTTAAGAGTTCAATTTGTAATACCTTTGTTTGAGGGGCATAGATGCTGATTAGTCTGCATGCCTGTGGTTGGTGTATAATGTCTAAAAGTAGTGCTCGCCCTGTACAAACATCAAACAGTTTCATTAATTTAATGTTCAGAAGAGTTTAAAAACAAATGCCTAAGCCTCTGCATTTCTCCTCCCTTATAGACCAGCGTGAGTCACCCAACAACCACCCCTCCTGTGCTTTTGTCACTTCATCTATAGTATTTAGTCTGGTATCCTGAAAAAAATAAATTTCATATTTAAACTGATCCAAAATGGCACATGTGCTTAGTCTTTTAACTTCAGATTCTATACTATTAACATTTAACATTGCAAATGTTAAATTAGGTTCATGAGTTCAGTGTCTGATTGGTAGCACGCCTTCTTTCTGATCTGGTTTCCCCTTTCTTTTCTTTTTCTTGGAAATGTCTGATGGCCCTGTTCTTCAATTTCTGAACAAGTGCCTTTTTGAGATGAAGTTGCCAAAATATTCTCATTCTCTTTGAAATCACCCCAGGTTTGTAAGGTAGAGAATTGGTTTTAAAGAATCATGGGGTCTTCCAGTTCTCACAAAATAACAAGTATTGCAATGAAGCACTACACAAAGGCATGGACTTCCAGAAAGCCAGATTTATTCAGGAATCCACACCAGTTTCCCTGGTGCTTTGAAGGATTAATCCATCTGATGCTGCAGTATTGTTATTTTGTGGTGATTCACTGGTTTACAGCCAAACCGCTCAGTGAGTGAACAGAGAGTGCACAGTTCCGTCTTTTCTGTCTTCTAAGTCTACCTATTTTGATTTTGTTCTTCTTTTCCATTTGCCTGCAATTTGGAAAGGCTCCTTTACTGGGGGGTGGGGCATTTCTGCAGCAGGAAAGTCTGTTTGTGGCATAGAGGTATATGATCCTCTCCAGTCTGGATTTAGGAGGAGGCATAGTACTGAGACACCACTTGTTCAGGTACTTAATGATCTCCTAGTAGAGAGAGATCAGAGGACCTGCTCGATCTTGGTCCTCCTGGATCTCTCTGCAGCATTTGACATAGTGGACCATGGTGTGCTGTTGGAGCACCAGTGGTTTATCTGTGGACTGTCTGGTATAGTTCTCAGATGGTTTAGATCATTCCTTGAGGGTAGGACTCAGAGTTGTTTCAGGGATTTATTCCTCAGCCCCTTCCCCCTATCATGTGGGGTACTGCAGGGTTCATTTTATCACCAATGTTGCTTGCGGTGTACATGCTACCATTGGGAGACATTATTAGGTGGTATGATCTGAATTTTCATTGCTATGCACTTGATACTCAGTTATAAATGTCCTTTGTGCTTGAGCAGGATTGTGCTGTCTCGGTTTTTAAACTTCCTCTCCAAGATCCAGGATTGGATGAGCCCCTGCTTACTGAGGTTAAACCCAACTAAAACTGAAATTTTGGTGGTGGACCCAGGGTTTGCGGTGGGACAGCCTTCTGGGCTTTGGCTTGGAGGCATCCAGCTGATGACCTCTGACCGGGTGCAGAATCTGGGCATTATTTTTAATTTATTTTATTTTATTTATTTATTGAAGTAATCAGTTTACAACCTTTGAGTCAGAGACTCGTTTACAAAGGTACCTTGTCATGGGGGTGGGGGAGACAACAATAAGTGCGGTTATAGACAGAGGTTACATACAGGTGAGAATACATACATACGTTGAGTTACCGATCATTATATACACACAAATTATTACAGTTGCAGTTGCTACAGTTGCCCAATCGTCCATGGAACCCAGAGGACTTGGGGGGCTGTTCGAGACAGGGTTGTGTTCCACTACAGGCATTTACAGCACCGGCTGTCGATGATATGTTTTCGGAGGGCTATTTTGAACCGTCCAATCCTGGGGATCCTTGTTATTCCCTCAGGAAGGTAGTTAAACCAGGCCGGGGCTTTATGATGGAAGGATCTTTGGCAGAGAGAGGTCCTTGCCCTGGGTACTAGGAAGGTGGCTTTGGTGGAGTTACGGGTAGCACCGGCCGGACGGCTGGTTGCAGGGATGCGGAGACCCCTGGTGGGCATAACCCAGATAGGGATTTTTTAGCCAGAAGGCAGGTGTGGTATTTCAGTCGTTCTTCGAGAGTGAGTATGTTAGTGGCAGTGTATAGCAGGCAAGTGTGAGTTCTAGTGATTTGATGCTAAAATCTCAGGTGTCAGCCATTGTCAAGACATCCTTTTACCATCTGAGGAATATTGACCAGGTAAAGCATCTGGTACCACCTAGCATTCTTCCAGCCTTGGTCCACACCTTCATGACCCCCCCACCTAGACTACTACAATGCACTGTACCTAGGGCTACCGGGGGTTGATATCCACCACTTGCAGCAAGTAGAGAATGTGGTTGTCAGGGTGTTGACTGACTCCTAAAGATTGAGCCTTATCATGCTAGTGCTCCGTGGACTGCACTGTCAACTGATACAGTGGCAAATCACCTTCAAGGTCAGATTACTGACCTATGAAGCCTTGCATGGACAGCAACCCTGGTACTTGCAAGATCTCCTTTGTCCGTACTGATGCTTGCCCCAACTCCAATCAGCTTGTTGGAGCGAGGGATTGCTAGAGGTTCCCAGGGTTCAATTAACAACTTCAGGGGCCCATTCTTTTGCTTTTGTGGCCCCTACACTGTGGAACTGTCTACCTCATTGGCTGAGGGAGTGCCTGACCGTCCAGATCTTTACATCTACTCTGAAAACATATTTATTCAGCATTGCCTATCCTGATTGTTCTTAGTATTCTGAGATGGCTGTTTAAAATTGTATAAGTTGGAGTTTTAAATAAGTAGTCAAGAACTTCTAGAGATTATGTTGTTGACTGGCCAGCCGGCACAGCGGTTGGATTTCCACTTGATGTGCTGGCGCAATTCGGTTCGGAACGGACCTGGCCACCGGCGGACCTGTGGTGGGGGGGAGAAGGATTGAGTGCCCCATGGTGGCTCTCTCTTCTGTGGAGGATGGTCAGTGTCCAGTGCAATAAGGACCCCTGGCAGAGGCTGGGAGTCACTCATGCTACCGGCGCTCGGTATCAGGGAAGCGGGGCGGATGCTGGCATCATTGCACATCCCCACCTCCGAGAAAAACCAGGAAAAAGATGGTGGGCAGGTCCACTGTCTATGTGAAGCCCTCCCTGGGGCTTCAATTAGCTGCCATCACTGCATCCCCAACCAGATACTAGTTCCGTGGCATGGATGAAGGGGACCGATGCTGTGGCCTCGCTCTCCTGGGGGGTAAGCAGGGAATAACTGGGAATGACAGCAGTAGATGGCAGTGGAAGCCCCAGGGGCCATGACCAGGGCTGATAAAGCGACAGCAGAACTGCAGGATAAAGAAGAAAATAAAAAAATAAAAACAAAAAGAGATTATGTTGTTGGTTTTAAATCTGATTATATTGTTTTAAATTGTTTGTGTTTTATTATTATTATTGTAGAAGCGCAATGAACAGATCTTGGTACTGTGCTTTTTAAAAATAAAGATGATTTGATTTGATTTAATTTGGTATCCATTGTAACATCTTGCTCTACGTCTGGAGGGCCACTTTCCACAGGTATAGTGATAGGTAAAGATGTAGATGCTGTTCTGCGGAATGTGTTATAGGTTGCAGGTTGGTCTCACTTATTTATTAGTACTGGACTGAGAAGTCTTATGCAGTTTGGTAGCTTTGTGAATATAATAGTCCTGCTCTCCAAAGTCAGAAGAGTTATGAACAGCTCATGGGCAGGATCTAAATGTGTGTTCAGTTTGTTACAGAGATTACATTTGGTGGTAAAGGTACAAAGCGCACTGGTATGCCACAAGGCCCCACAAAGAAACATAGAAGCTGACGGCAGATAAAGACCACTTGGCCCACCTAGTCTGCCCATTTCCCTACCTAACGGATAAGCTGCAGATCCAAGTTAACCAACAACCTACTTCCTCCTATCCCCCACTAGAATTGCCTTATGTCTGTCCCATGCCTTCTTGAATTCCCCCACTGTTTTTGACTCTATGACCTCCTCAGGAAGGCTGTTCCATGTATCCACAACCCTCTTTGTGAAGAAATACTTCCTCACGTTACCTTTGAGCCGCCCCCCCTCTATCTTCAAATTGTGCTCCCTTGTTTTTGCGCATCTTTTTTTCTGAAAGATGCTACCCTCTTGGACTTTATTGATTCCCTTGAGGTATTTGAAAGTTTCTATCATGTCCCTCTCCCTCCTTTCCTCAAGGCTGTACATCTTTAGTTCCTTTAGTCTTTCTTCATATGTCTTCTGATGCAGACCCTGCATCATTTTGGTTGCCCTCTTCTGGACAGCCTCCACCCTGTCTATGTCTTTGCAGAGATGGGGTCTTCAGAACTGTACACAGTACTTCAGATGTGGTCTTACCTACTGTCTGTACAGAGGACCAATAACTTCCTGTTTTCTACTGGTGATGCCTCTCCCTATGCATCCCAGTATCCCCCAGCCCTCCTTACTGCCTTCTTACATTGCTGGCCCACCTTTAGGTCATCATATATGACTACCCCCAGGTCCCTTTCCATTTTTGTTGTTGACAGCATCTCACCCCTCATTGTGTACTCTTCCCTTGGGTTTTTGTTTCGCAGGTGCATTACTGTGCACTTTTTTTGCATTGAATCTAAGCTGTCATACATTTGACCATTCCTCCAACCTTGCCAAGTCCCTTTTCATCCTTTCCACCCCACCTTGTGTATCAACCTTGTTGCAGATCTTTGTGTCATCTTCAAAGAGACATACTTTCCCTCTCAGTCCCTCTGCAATGTCACTTATAAAGATATTAAAAAGGACCGGCCCCAGTACTGAACCCTGTGATACCCCACTAGTAACCCTCCTTTCTTCACTGTGGACTCCATTTACTATTACCCACTGTGTCCTGTTGTCAAACCAGTATTTTACCCAGGCTACCACCCTGGGACCTACACCCAGGCTGGCTAATTTTCTATTAATCTTTTGTGTGGGAATGTGTCAAATGCCTTGCTAAAGTCTAGGTAGGCCATGTCCACAGCCCCTCCCTGGTTTACTGCTTCAGTCACCCAGTCAAAGAAATAAATTAAATTTGTCTGACATGACCTTCCCACCATGAATCCATGCTGCCTTTGGTTCTGTGCCCCACTGGCCTCTAGGTACTCAACAGTTCTTTCCTTCAGAAGTGATTCCATAATTTTCCCTACCACTGAGGTCAAACTGACAGGTCTGTAGTTTCCTGCCTCTGTTTTGCTCCCACTTTTGTGAAGGGGAATCATATCCACCCTCCTCCAGTCCTCAGGTACCGCCCCATCTTCCCATGATTTATTAAAAAGGGTAGTCAGTGGTGTTACTAGTTCTTCCCTTAGTTCTTTTAAAATTCTGGGATGAATCCCATCAGGCCCCATTGCTTTATCCACCTTCAGTTTTAAGAGTTCTTTCAGAACCCTTTCTTCTGTGAAAGGACTAATATCAACCCCCTATCCAGAGTGCTTCTATTGACTGGATTAGATATTTCCCCCTGCTTTTCCATTGTGAATACTGAGCAGAAGTATTCGTTCAGTATTCCTGCTTTTTCACTGTCGCTCTCTGCCCAACAACCTTCCTCTTTGTTCAGCCTCAGTATCCCTGCCTTTGTCTTTCTTTGCTCCCTAATGTACCTATAAAAGGTTTTATCCCCCTTCTTAACCGAGTTGGCTAGCTTTTCTTTGGTTTGGGCTTTTGCTATTCTGACTGCCTTACCCACTTCCTTCTGCTTTTGCTGGTATAGTTCTCTGCCCTGCTCCTTCTGTGTTTCCTTATACTTCCTGAATGCTATCTTTTTTCCCTTACCTTCCCCGCCACTTCTTTTGAGAACCATAGTGTTTTTTTCTTTCATTTTGATTTGTTTATTTGATCACACAAAGATTTGTTGCCTCTGTGATGGCGGTTTTGATGTTTCCCCATTGTTGCTCAACTCCACCTTCTTGCCTGTTTGCTAGTGCTTTTCTGAGGCACTCTCCCATTTTGACAAAATCAGCCCTCCTGAAGTCCAGTACCTTAACTTTTGTGTGGCTTGACTCTTCAGCTAAGTTTATTGTGAACCACACTGTTTGGTGGTCACTTGTTCCCAGATGGCTACCCACTTCAAGATCAGAGATCCTCTCTCCATCCCCATTTGAGAGTACCAGGTCTAGGATTGCTCTCTCTCCTGAGTGGGTTCCAAAACTAGCTGTCTGAGGCATGCCCCCTGTAGGGCATCGAGACTGGCCCTGCTCTTGGATGTGGCTGCAGCAAAGGTGCTCCAGTCAACATCTGACATATTCAAGTCCCCCATCAGCAATATCTCCCCTTTCTTTGCCATTCCAAGAATGCCTTCCATCATTTCCATGTCCATTTCCTCCCCCTGAGATGGGGGTCTGTATACAACCCCTGTGCAGTTTGTGAAGCCATTTTCAGTCTCCAGGGTGACCCACAGTGCCTCCTCTCCTCCTTGTTTACCCTTTAGTTCTGTTGCTTTTATCCCTTCCCTTACATAGAGAGCTACTCCTCCTCCTCTTCTTTCCTCCCTCCCTGTACCTCTTGTAGATTGTGTACCCTGGTATGTTGACATCCCAGTCATGGTTCTCTGTGTACTATGTTTCTGTGACTGCCACAATATCCAGGCATCCCTCTTCCATCAAGGCCACCATTTCAGGGAGCTTTTTACCTAGACTACGGGCATTGGTACTCAGTACCCTCCATTTTTGTATGGCTTTATTTCTTTTTGCCCTATCCCTGTCCCTACTGCCTTTGTCTTTTTCTCCATTTACCCCTGCCCTTCTCCCTATCGACTGCTCTATTTTGGTGTTTACCTCACTAATTACCCTGATTTTTGGGAGGGCTAGGATTTCCCTTCTCCTCTTCAGTGCCTCCCCCCTTGGCTAGTTTAAATACTTGCCACTGAAGCATTTAAACCTATCACCTAGGATCCTGGTTCCCCTCCAGGATAGATGCAGACCATCACACCTGTATAGGCCTGCATCCCTCCAGGTGGAGCCCCAGTCCCCAATGAAGCCAAATGCCAGAGCTCTGTACCAGCTTTTCAACCAGTCATTGAATTCGATGGTGCGGAGTGCCCTAGCCTCATTCATGCCATAGACAGGTAGCACTTCCTAGAAAGTTACCATGTGTGCTACTTGTCTAAGGCCCCTCCCCAACTCCACAAACTCCTGTTGCACTGCTCTGATCCCATTCTCAGCCAGGTCATTCATCCCTAGGTGGATAATGACATCCAGCTCCCTCCCCCCCTTGCCACTGCTCACACGATCCTGAGGATTTATTTCCTGTCCCTCCAAGCCTTGGCACCAGGCAGGCACCTTACCTCCCTTTCCCCTTTCTCCCCCAGTTCTACCCCCCCAACAATTGAGTCCCCCAACCAGGAGTTGTTTCCTTCCCCTGTGGGGTCCTAGGCCACCCTCCTGTGGGTCTCCATTGTGGAGGTTCCCAGCATCCTCCTTGGTCTCCACTGCAGGTGCCTCCATAGAGGAACCATGCTTCACCAGAGCGGTGAATGAATTGTGGAGAGGCAAAACTGGAGGGATGCACCTCTGCTCCACCACCCTCACCCTCCCTGAGCTCACCGTGGTCCAAAAACTCCTCTTTCTTGGCAGTCTCTGAGGTAGTGGCAGTGATCTGGGTGGTCCCTAGGTGAGGGGAGCAGGTTTCTTGAATCCTTGCCAGGTCAGCATGGAGACAAACAACCTCCTCCCTCAGACCAGAGAGGTGCCTGCAAATAGGGCAGCAATGCAGTTTCCAGAATGTCTCCAGGAAGACTGCTGCTCCACAGCCAGTGCATTGCACAACTCCCCACATGTCTGTGTCCCTTCCAGTTACAGATGCTTTTTGGTTTTTTGTTTTTGCTTTAGTGTGTGCAAGCTTGTGAGTGTCTCTACCCCCTATTCAGTGTGCTGTGCCTTTAAGGATATGGACAGGTGAATGTTGTTAGCAGTTTTGAGGAAGTGATGTCAGAGCCCCTGCTATAAAGGAAGTTATGTGCTTGGGGCTGGTGGGGTGAGGGAAGGGTGGGTGGAGTAAACCTATGCTGTCCAGGAATAATCACCTACAACTCTTACCCTCCACCCTGGGGAGTGCCTTCCTTCCTTTCAGACACCTTTTCACAAAGGCTAAGTAACAGGTCTAGTCACAACTGACTGCAAATATATCCCAGCTACAGTTCCTCCCTGGCAAATTAAAGTTAAAACTAAGAAAAGTCCACCCCAAAACAGAATCAATACTAGTTACTTACACAGGTCCAAAAAGTAATAATTCAGTTCAGTGTGTAGTCTAGAAAATGACCTCCTTGATTCAGGGAAGCTGTGGCTGCTTTCTCACTCTCCCTGTCTTCAACGCAAGAAGGAGACTGCAACACCTCTAAGACGAAAAAACCTTTTCAGCAAAAAATAAATAAATAAAATAGGGGCAAACAGTAATTTTGCTTAGCCTAATGATAAAAAGTCACAAAAATGTAAGCACCACCTGTAACAATTTCACAGAAGATATACCCTGTAAGAAACACTTCGCTACAGAGAAAAATAAAGCAGTAACAGAAGATATATCTTGCAAAAGACAATTTGAATCAGAAGATTACAGCAGTAATCTGTTAGCAAACACCTATAGGCACACCTTGTAATAATGCAGCAGAAGGTATACCTAGCAACAGCAATTTGAATCAGAGAAAAATAAAGCAATAAAATGTTAGCAACAAACAGTAACAATCCCTGTGAGTACAAAATAAAAACAACAACACACAGTAAATCTGCCTTGCCAAAAGTTTTAATCCTTTCCCTTACTCTGGTAAGGTTCTTAGTTCTGTCCTTTCAAGCAAGCTAGAAGGAAAGAGCTCAGGTGAAGCTAGGTGCCTTGGCCAGCAAACCTAGCCTTCCACATGTGCATTTGATTTTATCACAAGTATTATTCAAATGTATCAACAAGCTACATTGATAACATGATTTGGGCTGGCTGGGATAAAACAAAATACCACAAAATACCACGGTCTCTGCCACCCCCAAAGTAAAACAAGTAGGGAAATGTTGTATGCCTATTTCTGTATGTGTGAGCTTTACTCAAAATTTCCAGCCTCTCATCCAAAAACCTTCATCATCGATTATAGGGTCAGGGGTGTCCTGTATACTGCATCTTCTTTCCAGTCTACAGGTATACATAATATCAATCAATCAATCAAATTCTTTATTTATCCAAGTGAACACCATTGAGCAAGCTCATTTACAAGGTGGACCTGCATTACACAAGTCAAGTAACAATGCATTTATATACAGACAAATAGACAGTAGATGCAAGAGTACAACAGTACAGGTAGGTCTGCAATAGACAGGATAAGTAAAAATACATTTGGGTTCAAGTAAAAGACAGTCGGTAAGGGTATACACAACAATAGGGTAGCAAGTCAGTAAAAATGTATACCAGATACAACAACATACATGGTTTAGTATTCCTGTAAGGTAAAGGCATTATAGTCCAGTGAAGAGATTAGTTGAAGTGAATGCTACAAGCGAAGAGACATACATAGTCAGTTTAAAAACACCCAGGCATATCAAGGGGAGACATCGGTCGGGAGAAGTGATCAGCCAGTGTGGGGGTGGGTCTGGAACTGTAATAACTAGGAGTGAAGGAATGAGATGCTGTGGGTATACAAGGAATAGCTGGGTGGGGAAGGGTGAGATTTAGGGTGGTAGATAAGTAGGTGGCTCAGGGACAAGTTATGCACTGATACAAGAAGGAAGGAGGATCGGAAAAGCAGGGAGGCTGTGGAAGGGAGGTGTAAGTAAGCTAGGATCATTGGAAGCAGTTGCAGGCTTCTGTAATGTATTCTGAGTATAAGGTCTTAAGCACAGTGAGACTAACAGGAGTCCTCAGTTTCAGTGATTTCTGTAGCACATTCCAGAGTGACGGTAGAACAAATCCTATGGCAGCTGTCCCAAAACGCGTTAGAGCTTTGGGCACTTTCAGAGAAATTAGTGAACAGCTTCTTAGGGCATAGGTTTCAGGCATATTGAGAGTCAGACAATCAACAATGTACTACGGAAGTTTGCCAGTGATAGCTCTGTATGTCCAGAGAGCTGCATTTTTATTTCGTCTGTAGTGTAGGCAGGTCCAACCTACGGCCGCATATAAAGAGCCATGATGGGTGGAGAAGGGGAGACCAGTGATGAAGCGCAGGGCTCTGTGGTAAAGTATGTCCAATTTACCGAGGTATGAAGTAGCACATTGGCTGTATATAAAGTCAGCGTAATCAATTAGGGAAAGGAATGTAGACTGCACTAGCTGTCTCTTGGCCTCTGTAGTTAGTAGGTGGTTAAACCTGAAGAAGAGACCTAGTCTCTGCCTCAGTTTTTTTAACAAATCTTCCAGGCAGTCTGCAAAGGAGAGTCTGAAGTCTAGCCAGACCTCCAGGTATTTGAATTTCGGCACAAATTTCAGGGTTTCTCCTAGAAGGGTGGTGATGGGGGGTAGAGCAGGGTAGGCTGCATGGTTAATAGGTAAAAATAGCATCACCTTTATCTTTTTGGCATTAAGTAGCAATTTTTTACTAAGGAGCTGGTATTGAAGTATGTTGAAGTCAGCTTGCAGGTCACTACAGGCAGTTTCAGGAGTTGTACCTTAGGTAGATCACTGTATCATCTGTGAACAGATGAATTTTCACCTCTTTGATGCCTGAGTCTATACTGTTGATATAGATGGCAAATAGGAGGGGCCCCAGGATGGATCCCTGAGGGACACCTCTTTTTAATAGATTTGAGGGGGAGAGTTCACCTTCGGCCTTGACCTGTTGGTGCCTATCAGAAAGATAGTTGTGGAACCAACGCAAGGAGGTAGAATCTAGACAAATAGCATTTAATGAAGAAAGAAGGAGTCTGTGGTCGACAGTGTCGAAGGCCTTACTTAGGTCTAGAAAAACGGCGCAGACACATTTTTGTTCTGTAGCTCGCACTGCCAGTCATTTGTCACCTTGGCCAGGGCCGTGATTGTACTATGTTCAGTTCTGAAACCAGATTGCATTGGGTTTAGCAGGTTAGCATCCTCTATGAATGATTTCAGCTGGGCATTCATGATTTTTTCCAGAAGTTTTGATAGTACCAGGAGAAGGAAGATGGGCCTCTAGTTGTTTAGATCACAGAGGTCTCCGAATTTAAACAGTGGAATAACATGTGTGATCTTCCACAGTTTGGGGAGGGTCCCTTGAGAAAGAGACAAGTTAAATACAGTAGATGCATAATAGGTACAGCCAAGACATGATAGGCAATCTTTAGGTAGTATGAATCGAAGGTGTCAGCGCCAGCATTTTTTCTGGTGTCCAACTGGAGGAGGAGATCTTCGACCTCTTTTAGTGAGGCAGGAAGAATGAAAAGACTGCATCTGAGGGACTAGATTCTAAAGGTTGTGTGGTAATCTAGTAGCGTAGGTTGCATGCAAGTGAGTTATCAAAAGCTAGCCCTGCAGTAGCAAAGTGTTTGTTGAAGGCTTGTAGTATCTCTTTATTGTTATTGATAGTTACATTGTCAGAAATAAGGTTTGAGGGGAGAGTGTTTCCTGTGGTATTACCAGAAAGTTATTTTATTGTGGACCAGAACTTGGTAGAGCAGTTGGAGGCAGTGTCGAGTTCAGAGCGATAGAAGTTGGACTTGGTTTCCTGAATTAGCTTTGTACAGTGGTTTCTAGCTGTTCTGAAAAGACGCCAGTCTTCAGCTTTGTGAGATCTGTGTGCTAGCTTCCAGAGCTTGTCTCTATTTAATAGTGCTGCCTTGATGTCTGCTGTAAACCAACGGCACTTTCTAGTCTTTATGTGGGTTTTGACTAAGGGTGCATGGGTGTTAAGAGCGCTGGATACAATTTTGTGGATGTAATATCATTGACGGTGACCCCTTCATTATGGAACAGAATCATTACAGTCTTGAATGTGGACTTCATAAGGGTATCATAATAAATGGTGACCACAAAGCAGAGTATTTTATTGTGGGGTAAATGCTCCAAAATTTAACTAATAATGTATTTCTAAAACTAATGTCACAATTTAAGTCCCCAGAGGCATGAATAAACACATAAACATCAGAAGGAGAACATTTCAGATCATTTGTTATCAGTTCTCTACCCTCATAATGTCTGTCAGGTTGTTCCAAACCTCCCTTGTATCTGTTCTGCACTGAGTTCCGTCTTTTTGTCGACACCACCGGATGGTAGAATAAGTTGGCATAGCTTGGTGGATCTTAGGAAGGGTGACTCCCAGTATCATTAGTAATCATGGGGATATTTTTATCATTTCCCTGTATTACAGGTTGTTTTAAGTCTGCAACATGCATACCCACTGGATTTTTAACACAATCAGCAAAGGGATCTGTACCTTGCTCCATTGCTCCAGTTCCTTGCTTAGTCAATCCTGTACCATGGTTTTCAAGATGTGACACATCTGCAGCTGTGGCTGCAGCTGTCTGTGGCTCATTTGTCTGTTGTTGTGCAGGTGAAGAGTTCATTTCTAATGTATCTGACTGAATTTGACTAGAATCAACTTCTCCAGGAAGAGGGATCCTAGCATTTGGAATACATTGTCCTTTCAAATTCAAAACCATCCAACACTTTTCAGGACAGCCTCCAGTGACCAAGTGTCTCATAATGTTGTGGTCAAATGTTTGATGTCTTGGCCCTGCACATCAGTAGTGGCGTTAAGTTCATTGTCCAGTAAGTGAAGCTGAAATGTTATGCCTGGTACACCCAGAAGACTAATGAATAGTTGTTTTCTTTTCTTTTTGTCCTCCAACTTGTTTTTTTTGTTTGCATAATGTTTTTCAGCATCTGCCATCATACTTATTAATTGTTTTTTTCCTCCAATTTGTTCTGTAATTTTTGTTCTTCTTCTACTAAATCCTCATCATTGAAATCTCCAAATGCTGAAGTCATAGCTTGTGAGAATAGAACCATATTTTCCAGCTCCTCTCTGTGTCCACTGCACTGCATTCCTCCATCTCACTTACAGGAAGTGGAGTACCCCCTGTATCAAGACTAGAGGAATTTTTTATTAACATTCACAAACAAATCATAATATAAAACATAAAGACAAAGAACATCAGTGTGCAAGCATTGAGACAAGGGTTACCCCAAAGGCCATTGGCTGGGAAGCCAAGTTTCAAAGAAATACAAAATCACACATGCCCCAATAATACAAAGCATCATGGGTTGTATATACAAATCACCACAGAATATTATGCTGGTTCAACTTTAAAGCAGAAATGCATGGTGCTGAAAGGCCTCTCACACAGTCTGCAAAGGGTGCCAACAAAAAACACAAACACGTGTTTCATCCTACCAGTACTCATTAGTGTGATTCATCTGTATGATACCCCAGTGGAATGAACCAGCTACCCTAAGTTGGCCTATCTGGGATATGTTGTGGTGAGCCCAATAAAAATGAAAAACAAGCTAAAAGATAAAGAATCTTAGTGCACATGCACTGAGTCAAGGGTTACCCCAAAGGGCACTGGCCAGGAAGCCAAGTTTCAAAGAAATACAAAATCACACATACCCCCATAATGCAAAGCATCAAGGGCTGTATATGCAAATACAGCCCATGATCCATATACAGCAAATGATGCTTTGCACTATGGGGGTATGTGTGATTTTGTATTTCTTTGAAACTTGGCTTCCTGGCCCATGCCCTTTGGGGTATCCCTTGCCTCAGTGCTTGCTCACTGAGGTTCTTTGTATTTTAGCATGTTTTTTATTTTTATTGGGCTCACCACAACATAGCCCAAATAGTCCAACTTAGGGCAGCTAGTTCATTCCACTGGGGTGTCATACAGATGAGGCACACTGATAAGTCCTGGTAGAACGAAACATATGTCTGTGTCTTCTGTTGGTACCTTTTGCAGTCTGTGTGAGAGGCCTTTTGGCACCATGCATTTCTGTTTAAAGTTGAACCAGCATAATATTCTGTGGTGATTTGCATTATGGGGGTATGTGTGATTTTGTATTTCTTCATAATATAAAACATGTTAACTTCACATCCAAAATTATATAAACTTAAACAAAATAATAATAGTAACACAAATAAGCATTAAATCATACCCCTTCTCACTTCATTCTTAAAAAAAAATACTGTACATAGTTGATATTAATCAGAATCAAATAATCTAGAAAATAAATAAATACAGCATGCTTTCTTCACAGCCAACTAAAAAATGCAGTAAAATAGAGAAATGTGTAGAAAACCAAATATATATTGCTTTATACTTTCTGCTCTATGTAGTTGTCTTCAAACAAAAAATCAATAGGATAAAAATTATCATCCATATTTTTGGAAGAAAATTAAACCCCGCCACCATGACTGCACTTTTGCTCTGGGATGTAATTTTAAATCATTTTGATATACTTCTTTAATTGCTGTTTCGTACAAATTACTGAATGAAATATATGTCATTCGGCACCTTTGAAAAATCCACTGGCATCTAGCATGCCACAGGTAAAATTTCAAAATGACCAATACAACTACCACAGTATTAGCCACCCCACTGTACAAAATGGTGGTACAGTCTCCTAAAGCAAAATTCTCATAAGTGAGCAATCTCAGACATGGCAACTTCCATCTTCTAGCTAGAGATACAGCATCGTAAAATTCCACCCATGAAGTGGCTGTGAAGTGGCCACTTCGCATTAGTATTCTGCTACATGGAGTGCTCATTTTAAACCCTCACTTCACCACTTTGCATTGTAATTTTGACTTCATGTTGTACACTCTGCCTTATTCTGCTTTAAGGCAGAGTGAGAATTCACAGGCAGCCCACACACATCACATGGCTTACACAGTGTAGGTCACATGCTTCAGGTAAGCAGGCAGGAGGTTACGGGCAAAAACACTCTCCAACGTGGGCTGACTTACACGTTTTGCATAGGGTGTGACAAATGGCTTGGCTCTGTGAATGGCCAGGGGTGGGGTATGGACGTGTGATGAAGAGTGGTGTACAGGTGACAAGTCCACAAATGAAGTTATTTTCCCTGTTTTATATACAGGGGTTGATGTACCATTTGCACTAGACACACTGCATTGACCACCACTGCCACCACTGCTACTCTGACCACCACTTGACAAGATTTCTAAATCATAATCCTCCCCCTCATCTTTCCTGTAGTAATCCTCTGGTGTTATTTCATTGCTACTGCAGACATTCCTACTTGATCTTACACTCGTGGAAGGGAATGCCATGTTCAATAAGGTTGATGACAAGGGTGGATGCCCCACTATGGCATTAGCTGCCATCTGGTGCTGGGTCCACAGTGCCATGTGCCTGTTCCTAAGATGTGCATGCTAGCCCCCCATGTCCAGATGACTCCCCTTTTTACCTCTACTCATACAGGCATGGCAAAGCTGGCTGATTGCAACTGACTCATCATTTGCACCTTGCACAAAAAAAAATCTCAAACAAGGGGTTGTGATCCCCTACTTTTAACATGTCCCCAATGCTGCTTATTGGACTCTGTTTTTTAACCCCTGAAATGGGAGGTGTGCTACATGATTTTTTAGGCTGGACACACTTGGACTCCAACTGACCACCATGACTACCTATGATTATTATTGGGTCATCATCATTATCATCAACAGGAACCGCTAAATCACAAGTTTTTTGAGGAGAGGGGATTTAATGTCAGCAGACCCAGACACAGCCACCTTGACTTTCTTTTTCTCCAGTTCCCAACAGGGGTCACTGACATCATTATCATATTCAACAACATCATCTGCATTCACATTTTCAGCTTGGATGCTGTCACATGGAGAACATGTTCCAACCACAGCATCTTCATTATCATCACCCGATATTTTTGTGCCACACTTTGAATCATTTGATGCAAAGGCATGACCTCAACAGTACTGGAAGAACTGTGACATTGTGAGTTATCATTGCCAGGATCAGAATCATGTTCAACTACCATGGGGATGTTAAAGGGGAGTATGACATCATCTACACTGTCAGTCACAGCTTTAGACTCAACTTTATTTTTTGAAATGGTTAACTGGTCAGAAGTGGAACTTGAGGCAGCAATACTCATGCCAGCAGAAACTGCACTAACACCACCAGCTGGGACATCATCTCCTCCAACTATGAGAGAAGCTACAGATTGCACTGTAAAATACATAAATGGAGAAATCCTTTTACTGACATCAGCTGTGCACTTTTGCATACTACCACACCAATTTTGCCACTGTCAGCAATGCCATGGCCAGAAACAGCTTTGCTTGCACATCTCTTCACAGGCATTTTGGGGGCTCACCAAGAAAATTCTTAACACATTTAGATTTCTGAACTTTCAGTCTGGGCTGGTGGATGTGAAGCCAAAAAAACAAACAACTGTGGCTTGCAGATGGAGATTGGGCACTAAACAGATGCAAAACCAGAGAAAGATTAAGACTGCATTGCATAATCAAGAAGGGATGCAGACACAAAGTCATAATAACACCTTAACCAGTGCTCACAAGTCACAATCCAATCTGGAAAAGAATACGCACGCAGTTGAAATTGGATCAGATGCACTGCAATAACGATCCAAAACCAAGATACCACAAAGCAGTACAAAATCATGCAGGTGTAGTGGATAGCAGGTCCACACTGCTGCAATAACTCTGTGGCACAATAAAATATGCCTGATATGATGGCACTTGTTGCACACACACTGCAAGTAATGCGTAGCAACTTGAAAACTTCAGTAGTATAATTAAATATTTTAAACAAACTGAAATCATGCTGCACTGCTGCACTATAACAATCAGCAAAAAAAGTCAAGAATTACTGAAAATATTACTGTGTGTACATTAACACAGTTATACAAGAAAAATATAACTAAAACAGAGACTAACTTTTTTTCCCAGTTTTCAACTACTTCCACCACAGATATGCCCTTCCCCCAAAGCACACTTCAAGTGTCTGTCAGTACACAGCCTGAATGTTTTTAATTAACATTCAAAATCCACAAACCAACAATAAACATTTGATGATATGAGCACAGAAGGGTTTCCTACAATTGATGTACTAAATTTTGAGCAAAAAAATCGCTCAAAAAGGCTTTTTTTAACAGCTTTTAGAGGATTTGAATCACAGAGCTCTGAGAGGAAACTGTCTCCATCTACCACTACACACACACAAACACTACACAGAACTGAGGCTGTGCAGAACAAACTAGAACCAGGAGAATGAAGTGGCAGTGTGTGGGGGGGGGGTAAGAGGTTTTGTTACTTTTATTTCAATGTCTAACCATTCAATGTATACCACTTGTGATGTATATTCATGTAGAAACTTAATAAACTTTGAATTAAAAAGAAAACAATCTACGTGACCTGCAATCCCATGAATTGCTGCAAAATTCACCTTGGAGCTGAATAACAAGGCAAAGTGATGCAAAGTACATTTAGTTTGATGTACTTCACATTAAAATTGGTGTAGAAGTGGTTGGGGAAGGCAGAATAATGTGAAGTCATTATTATCAATGGACTTCACATTCCTCATTAAGACATGAAGTACTCTGCTTTGTGTTGCGGATTATTTCATACGGACAGTTCAATAAAAGTGTTCCATTGTTTTGATCTGAGTATGACAGTCAGGATATAGACAATAATGTTCTTTAATTGCTTTATGTTTGCTATTCCCCTTAACTCCCAACCTCCCATGAGCACATAGCCCAACAATATCCCACATTATATAAGGAATCCTTTTATGCATGAGCTGGTTTAGCACCAGATCTGTTTTGGTGGCCAAACATCCTTTAAAATTCAGGTTGAGAAGGCCCTAAAGTATCTACAATATGGCTATATAATGTCTTCCTAGATTTTTGAGAAATCAGAGATCTTGTCACTCCCCATTTGGACAGTTTCTGTATTGAAGGTTTAAAGAAACTGGGAACAGCCAATCTAAGATGTGATTTTACTGATATTTCTATCCATTCATTTAGAAAGAAAGCCAAATTATTATATATCCATGTTTTGACTACAGAGTCTCTAGGATGAACTGCAATTTGTATAGATCCTGCTCCAAAAATGGTATGAAAAAAATGGGGTTCAGCATATTCAACCCTCCTTTATTTTCAGGCAAATATATAATTTCCCTTTTTAATGGATTCAACCAAGACCCCCTATAACATTTGAAAAAAAAACTTGAAACAGTAGTTTCGTAGTTCAAAGGTAATGGAAAAACTGAGCTCATATATAACAAACAGAGGACTAAAAATTGTTTGACAATATATACTCATTTGTTTTTTAGATAATTTCCAGTTTTTCCACCTGGGTACCTTTCCTTCACATATCTTTAAGCTATCTTCCCAATTTCTATGTGCCATGTCATCATTTCCAAAGTATAGGTTCTTGTGAAATGCTAATTCCAGCTACCTGTGTGATCCCCAATCTCTGTGCCACAATCTAGATCCCCACACTGTTTCTTATATTCAGACTTGCCCCTGAAACCTTTGCATACCTGGCCATTTCCTGTAGCATATAAGTAACACTATCTCTGTTTTTCAAAAATAGGTAGAAATAATTTTCATAAGCTACAAGTTTAATCTCTTTTGGTTAAAAAAAATCCCTGTAAAATATGTCTTATTAAGGCATCTAACACAAAAACATAGAGTAACTGACTTAAGGGACAGCCCTGCTGAACTCCAGTTAAAACCGGAATCCAGTGTCCTTCCTTACCAGCAATCAAAGGGGTTATCATAGCCTGATGGTAAATCATTTTTAATCACCTAATAAATACCGAAGGAATTCCATAATGAAATAGAACCCGAAACAAAAAATGATGACTAACTTTGTCAAAAGCTTTGTGTTGATCAATGAGAGTAGATAACCATCCTGTCCCTGTCTATTACAATATTCAATTTCCTCTCTGATAATTGACATATTTTCCTTAATGTTTCTGTCTGGGAGGGAACATGTCTATATATGATGTATTAAATATTGTGCCACATATTTCAATCTTTTCTGCAATAATGAGGCTAAGATTTTAAAATCTAAATTAAGTAAACAGATGGGTTTCCAGTTTTCAAGATTCATTTTATTGCCCTTTTTGAGCATAAAAATAATCAGTCCCTTCAAAAACGCAGGGTATATTGCATTATGTGTCAGAAAATAATTAAACACTCTAGTAAGACAAGGGGCTACAATATCTTCATTAGGTTTATGAAATGTATTGGGTATCCCATTCCTGCCAGGGGCGGTACCCCCTTTTAGTGACCTAATAACCTGAGTGACCTCTGGTACTGTCACCACTTCTGCTAATAGGTTTCTATCATACTCTTCAAATTCTGGGACCTTAATGTCCTGTAAGTAATTGTATATATCTGTAGTTGATATAACCTCTAGTGCACTGAGCATAAGTGAGTCTCTACAGCTGTTCTTATTTCTGTGGTGGTCCATAAAACTCTTCCCCCTCTGTTCAAAGTTCTGTAAGGCCTGTATGTTGTCTTCTATCCTTGCGTGCTTCACAATGGTCTTTATATGGTGTTTTTTGTGATCCAAATGTCATTTCAGCTTTTAAAGAAGATGATCTATTGTACTGTAATTGTATCATTTGTAACTTAAGGGATGCAATTTGTTTGGAATAATCCAATCCAGTGGAGTACGTTACTGATAATATTTTAAACTACTGTGTTCTCAGTTTTATGTACTCCAAAAATTTAGAATTTACTGTTTGTTTTCCATATTTCTGGAAGCACTCCATAAGGTATGTTTCACAGCCTCCCACCATTTACCCAAATCATCATAAGGAGCTAGTACCAAAATTCTAGCCATTATTATTGAAGTAACCTGAAATCGTAGGATGGGGTCTCTCAGATTTGAAATGTTCAGACTCAATCAGAATGAAAATTGTGAGATATCAGGATCAAAAGAGATAACTGCTTTTAATCATCAAATAGTCAGTAAATTCTATAGAGATGGTTCTTGTGTTTCCTATAAATAATTGTTTTGGATAAAAAATGTAATCAATTTTGGAGGTTATAGAATTTGTAACATAGGTTTGCATGATTTTATGCGATACTGTGGAAGCACAATCTACTAGCTCCACCATTTCTATTAAGTTTTGTAGGGTGTGAAAGGCACAATAAACCTTTTTAGCTCTTTGGACTCTATCCTGTAGTTCTACGGTGCAATTAAAATCCCCAGCAAATACAATCACTTTAGCAGTTGCCAAAAAAGGTTGGATCTGTTAAAAAAGAGCCACCCTGTCAGATTTTTTTTGGGACGCGTATATCGTTATAAATCTACAGGATGAGTTATGTCAGATTCCATCCGCTAACAAGGCTTTCCCCAGACATATGTCCACAATCTTTGATAACTTAAACTGGTGACCTGAAAAAAGGATACCTACCCCATCTGCTTGGTCCGGCTCAAATGACCAAGAGGATGGTCCCCATATCCACCTATTCCGTAGAAATTGTAGGGAGGTATATGACGCCAACCAAGTTTCTGTAAAAAAAAAAGATCAACCTTAAGGACATGCAATAGAGAAAAAACAACAGCTTGTTTTCTGGTGTTCCCGATACTGTGTATATTTACAGAAGCTACTGATAAGGAAGACATAGACAGAATAAACTGGTGTTAATTAAATCCTATCCACCCATCTCAGTACTAATTAATATGTTTTTTTCTTTTTTTTCCTTCTTTTGTATATCAATATCCATTTTTTCTGACTGAGATGATGTGTCAAAAACCAGTTCTGGTTCCTTTTCCTCATTATCCGATTCATCATGTCTAGGTTCCACTGTTTCCCCTGTTGTGATGTCTCTTGTTCCTCGGGGGGGGGGCTGGTCTTGTGTAGCATTTCCCTCCTAAACTGGGTCAGCATTATCAGAATCTGGGGGAGAAGCAGTTTGCCAATTTAGAACCTCTGATGTAGCTTGAAGCTCAGTTTGGGAAGTATCTTGAGCAAAAGACTCCCTCTGTGCTTTTCGAATGAGGTCATCTGGGTTTACAGTATGAGATTTATTGTTGGCTACCCATGGACACTCTTTGAACACGTGACCATATGCCTGACATAAATTACATTTTGAATGGTTGTTGCATTGAGATCTAGTATGGTTAAACTCTCCACATATTCCACAATGCAGTTTGTCACAGACATTTGACAAATGTGTTCATGCACTGCATTTGTATCATGCCTTCAGCTGGCCCAAATAAAAACAAACTCCACGGTCCTTTTACCAAAAAGAAGCTGTTTGTAATGTGAGTTATCCCGGCTTCAGTTTGCCTAAGTTTCACTCAGAACTTCTACCCTTCCCCCATCCAGAATGCCTCTGAGTCCAAAATTGCCTCTGGTGCATTCAGGACCTCACAGTGGTTCTGCAGCCAATGGTGGACATCACATATATGTATGTTCTCATTTCAAAACATGATTTCAGCATTCTTAATTATTGGTTTGGTAAGTGGAATGGCATAAAATGGTGTTCACAATGGTGCAAACTTAACTTGGTTGTATAGTATCCAGAACCTCTCCAGTCCAACGGGGCATCAAAAACTGATATCAAAGTTGTCCTCCCCAGACACATGTATTAGTTCATATACATCACGTGCAGTAAATTTCAGAGAGTCCTTTAAAAGTTTTTTCCCTACATAGACTCAATCAGGGTGAGTTTCAAGTCCCCCTTAATAATGGAGGCACACTTCTGTGAGGAGCAGGTTTGATTTTATTGAATAAATCTACAAATTTGGGCCTGAGGGGGGTTCAGATTCTTGCCCTCAGGTGGGAGGCCCTCTTTCTTGTTGTGATTGTTGTGAATCCCTTTGTTGTTCTGCCTCATGCTGCATCCTGTACTTCTTCCAGATGTTGTTTCCTGTGAAGTGTAGTGCTTTCTTTAGAAGGAGATACTGACCCAGGTTTCTCCATATTAGTAGTAGTGATCCCTCTTCTGTACAGTTACTGGGGTCTTACATTTAAAAACATGGGGCTTCTGGATTTAACATCTTGGTGACTTTTGGTGGCTCTGGTCATCCTGTATTTGCTCCTATACCATGTGCAGTATTTTGGTCAATCAAGGTGTGATCAGTAACTGGGATGTTTTGGGTTGGGATCGTTTTCACAGTATGACCATTCATATTCCAGTCAGTCAGGGGTTCAAAGACTGGGACAGTGTCCAGGATGCCTGTTTCCATCTCTGGGATTGTTTGTGGCCTAGAATAAGGTATGGTCAGTAACCGGGATGTTTAGGGTTGGGATCATTTTTACAGTATGTCCATTCATGTTTCAGTCAGTCAGGGGTTCAGAAACTAGGACAGTGTCCAGGATGCCTGTTTCCATCACTGGGATTGTTTGTGGCCTAGAATGAGCTTCGGAGTCTGCACTTTCCAGCTGTCCTAAGTGCTCTGGCACTTCACGCTGTACTACAGTTTCCTCGATATTCTGAATGCAAGGACTATTACTTTTCAGTGGAGTCTGGAACTGAGAAAAAATTGTCGCTATTGGGGAATCAGAATGCCTCCCATCCCAAGACCCCTCTGTAGTTCTTTCACTCAGTGCAGGATTTTCACCATTTCCCTGCCCCATTTCCACTGAGTCACTATTCTTTTGAGAAGCAGCCCAGTCAGCATCTGGTATCCACTGGCCGCTATCAGCTTGTCTCCAACCAGCCCCTTTTAGTGCCATATCCAGAGACCAATCTCTACTTGTACAAGGTACATCATACACCTCAAAGTTCTGTTTTATACAGTCTCTTGCCGTTAGCATTTTCTCTATAGTTTGCTTAGCTTTACACAGATTTTAAGCATTAGAGAAATCTGACCTGGTATCCTTAGAGTGTATCCATTGTTTTCTGTTTTTCAACATTGTTTTGCCTTTTTTGTACCACTTTTCATCATCTTCTAGCATATTCAGAATTACAGTTCTCCTTTCTGCTATTTCTTTCTCCAGTTGTGCAGCAGCTGCTATAAATATCTGTATTTTCTGTAGTACCTGTATTGTCATCCATTAATATCAGAGTAGCAAATGCTTCATCATCATCATCCATTGATTCCTCACTGTCTCCAACCAAAAAATCTTCATCTTCCGGGCAAGCAATGATGGGTAGGAGGACAGATCCCCAGCCTGCAGCAGCACACCCTCCTCTACTGTCTCTGGATCCTCCATCTTGGATAAAGGGCCAACAGCACCCACCTCCCAAGAGTAGGGAAACATTTTATTAACAGAAGACTTATTTACAAACTACAAAATAAACAAATTACATATACTTCAAAGCTTAGCACAGAATTTCACAAATTATATCCATATATGTTCAAATAGTTGGGTCGTCTGAGTCTGTTATCCAGAGAAGGCATTCCCAATCAATCAATCAATCAATCAAATCTTTATTTATCCAGGCGATCACTGTTGAGCAAGCTCATTTACAAGGTGGACCTGCTGTTGGTAGGGACAATTATACAGTCACAGAATAAATATACATAATACAAAATGAACAAGATGTTAACAATAATGATGATTACAATAATGGTAGGTGCAGACTTTATACATTCCAAAGGCACATGTACAAATAATATATACATAACACATCAGTAACATAATATATACAACATCCACAAAAACAGGACATGTATGGTTGCCATATGCAAACCATAGAAGAAAAGGTATTATTGTTTAGATTTCAGCCATCAGCAACAAGTTACAGGCCTGATTGGAAGTTCCTAAGCTATGGAGGTGCACATGACAGTATCTGTGTCTCAGGCTTATGTGGCAGGGGAGAGGGTGGTGTGTAAAAGGGGTACAGAGGATGCTAAGGGCAAGTGTGGCAACTGAAGGGTGAGTGGTTAATAGTGACAGAGGGGGACTTAGGTCACTGGCTGGGACTAGTAAGGATGGGGAGAGAAACGGCAGTCAGGCTACTAGGAATGGTGGAAGCAATTACAGATTTCAGCAAATGTTTTGTCATAGAGGGTCTTAAACAAGTCAATACTGACAGGGGAGCTAAGTCTCAATGATCTTTGTATCCTATTCCAGAGCATGGGCAAAGCATAGCTTATGGCAGCCCTTCCAAGGCAGGTGCTGGTCCATGGGACTTTCAGGGAAACCAGCGAGTGGCTTCTTAAGGCATAGCTACTGATTGGACTCAATAGGAGGCAGTCAACAATGTATTGTGGGAGTTTGTTGGTAAGGGCTCAGAGCGTCCAAAGGGCTGCGTTTCTACACTGCCTGTATTGAAGGGAAGGCCACCCTATGGCTGCATACAGAGAGCAGTGATGAGTGGAGGATGGAAGGCCAGTTATAAATCTCAATGCTCTATGATACAATACATCCAGTTTTGCAAGGTGTGAGACAGGGCAATGGCCATAAATAAAGTTGGTGTAGTCGATTAATGAGAGGAATGTAGATCGGACAAGCTGTCTTTTTGCATCTGCGGTCAGGAGGCATTTAATTCTGAAAAAAAAACAAGTCTGTGCCTCAGCATTTTCAGCAGTTCTTCTGTGTGTTCCACAAAAGAGAGTTTATTGTCTAGCCATATGCCAAAATATTTGAATTTAGGCACAAATTCAAGATTTTCACCTAATAAGGTGGTGATGGAAGGTAATGGACCAGCAGCAGCAGAGTAAGCCCCTGGGCCTGATGGTGAGAAGAGCATGGCCTTAGTTTTTTTTGCTTGTAGTAGTAGCTTTTTGCTGAGGAGCTGGTGCTGCAGTGTATTAAAGTTGGTTTGTAAGTCAGTGCAGGCAGCTCCGGAATAATCACATCTTAAGTAGAGCACTGTATCATTGGCAAACAAGCGGATACTGGCTTCCGTGATACCTATGTCCTGACTCTTAATATAGATGGCCAACAGTAAAGGTTCAATATGGAGCCCTGAGGAACTCCTCTTTTTATTGGTTTAAGTGGAGAGAGCTCTCCTTTGGCCTTGATTTGTTGCTGCCTGCCAGAGAGGTAGTCTTGGAACCAATATTCCAACAATAAAGAACTATGTACTGATTTCATTTCTGAGTAATTAACTTATTTCAGATTAAACTCTGTTTTCTTTAAAAGTTCTTGAAGAGATTGATGTTTCTGTTGTAATGTGAAGAGACATCTGGCTGGCCAAATATGCAATTTTATGACTGTAAAAATAACATTCAAAGTCCCAATGTTCCATTTTTTCCACTCTCTTGAAAACACTCCATACATTATATTTATACATGTCATCATGGAGAATAATGGTTCATTCCTACTCTCTGCTAAAAAAAAACCCTTGTATAAAAGTGCAAGTAAAAACAGGTGATCAATTGTTTCCTCTTTTTGCATACATTCTGTCCTATTACATTGCATAATACCTGCTTGTGTTTTTTATTTGATTTAGAATTTATTCACTTGTGGCAGCTCAGCCAATGCAAATCCCACATTCTAGGAGGTATTCATGAATTTTGCAATAATTGCAATAGATGATTATGATATTTGTCCGGACATTTAGGAAAAATGACTTGTACAGTACAGATCTGCTCTAATAACTGCCTATACAGTTTTTTTCTGTGTAATGACATTAGCATGTTACTTGTTACCTTCCGCTGTCTAACTCTTAAAAGCTTCTTTCTCATACACTGTGGGACTAAATGGTTACATTTTACAGTTTTTAAACTGTCTCCCATTGTTTAAATCAGGTTTTACGGGATTCAGAAACCCAAGATTCCCAACTTTTATCCATATTAACTTGCAGAGGCCTTACATTTGTCATAAAATATATACTATTATACAATGGCAAGAAATAATGCTGGGCTCTGATTGGTCAGTCTGGGGCTAGACCCGTGATGTTATCCCAGCATATCATCACGGATCTAGTCCCTGCACACACAAAACCGTATCAAATGTTAAAAGTATCAGTACACAAGCCATGTCCGAGGTGCCCACACTCGGCATGGCTGAAGTGAAGTTTGCCAGTACTTCGTGATTTTTTTTCTTTGTGAAACCCCTCCCTCCCACAGCTCACAAATTCAATAAAACACCCCAAAAATGCCTCAAGATAAACCCACCACCAAAATCCTACAACATTATTCCTCTAATCTTTTGAATAAAAAATAAAAAACGAATGTCAATGGAAGCCGTCAGTGCGACCAGCTTCACTGCTTACAGTCATCGCTCTGGTCACAATATTATGTCACATTCACGCTCTACCTGCTAATTACTGGGTAAATCATCTCCCGGTACAAACTCGCCAACTGTACCAGAATAAGCAAGCAAAATACAATTATCTTAACGGGGTGGGTTTGGACGACGACTGCAAACCCCATTCTGCCACACACACCATTCTCCAAACTTTCTCTGAAAATAGTCAGTGCGGTCACAGGTTGCAGCGCCAAATCATAACCGACCAACCGAGTGAGTGACAAACAGCATCTGTGAACAGCCACCGCGTGGCTGCTCTCCTTGCTCGGTTTTCAACGTGCATCCATTTTTTTTAAATATAGCCAGCATTCTTTTGTTAAAAAATGCATTTCCTTACCGCCGTAGAAAAGCAGTAGCAGACAGACGCTAGCTGGAGGTTACTGGTGCAGTACCTCTAAAGAGTGGCAGCAGACAGAGGATGGCAGGAGCTGAAAGCTCAAATGTAATCTCCCAGTACAACATTAAATGACAAGCTGTACCGGGAGAACTGCAGCCAAGATACAGTTGGGGGGGGTACCACAGACCAAATGAAAGGAAATCACATGTGGAACCAGCAGGCATACAAAACAGAACAAAATTAATCTACTGTACAGACAGCGCCACCTGTTGGATAGACATAAAAAGGAACTTTTTTTCTATAAATACACTTCCACTCACAAAAAAAAATAAGTAAAATAGTTTACAGAAATACTTTTTATTTTATTTTCTTGTACTAAAACATTAGCCATTGTATAACAGGAATAATGTACTCCAGGGTGTGTGTCATGCTGGGATAACGTCACTTCTGGGGTGATTAGTCTCACTCGGCCTGCGGCCTCGTGCCTAATCACCCCAGGCGTGACGTTATCCCAGCACGACACACACCCTGTCATGCATTATTCCTTTATTGAAAAATAGCAATGGATGAATCATATTTAATCCACCCTGTGGGATTGATAAATATGTTATATCTCTCTTAATGGGATTTAGGTGGCTGCCCCACAAAGCTTGAAAAAATAAACTCAGCAACCTTGTTTCTAACATCATTGGTAGTGGAAAGGTATAACTCAAAAATAAAAATACTGGAGTAAGGTAGGTTTTAATCAGGTATCCCTGATTTTTCCCCCATTTTCCATCTATTGCATTGATTAACTTTTTGTTGTCCAATCTCTAGTTTAGGGCCCCAATTCAATGCATCCAATGGCCCATCCCCAAATTTTATTCCTAGTATTTTAATTGTCTCTTGACTGATTCTTATATCTAAAATGTAAGTCCCTATCTGACTATTAGCCCCTAATTGTGTTCCAATACATTTTGTAAGATTTAAAGATGCCACAGATATTGTTCCAAATATTGTGCACTGATGCACAACTTCCTGAACTGCCTGCACATCTGCTACTGTTAAGCTCATATCATCCACATGTGCTATTGCTTTATATGGTGTAGTATATAAAGATGTATGCATGGGAGATATTTTCTGTGATTAATTTATGCTTTTAAGTAAAGGATAAAAAAAAAGTATACAACATAGGGCTAAGTGGGCAACCATGCCACACTCATCTTTCTATCCTGATCATAGGCCCTTTCCACCCATTTACAATGGGAACTACAGTAGCAGTGTTGTATAATTTTTTTATCCATGAGATTGTAGTCTCCGGTACTTAGTAGTGTTTTAATGTGAGCCACAGAAATTCATGATTTACTGAATCAAATGTCTGTTTTTGGTCCAAAGAGACCAAAAACCCCAAAAGCTGTTTTGAATTCCCTCTTTCCACTAATTCCCTTAGTATGATTATATGGTCAGATATAATCCACCCTGTTATTGTACTGAATTGAGCTTTCAAAGTCACATATTGAGCTATTTTTAAATAATCTATTAGCTATAAGTTTGGTTAGGATTTTAAAATTAGTATTTAATAGGATTATTGGCCTCCAGTTATTTAACTGTGTCTTTGCCCCATTTTTATAAATAAAAAATCAAACTTCCCCCGTTCATTTCTAAAGGTACATTATCATCCTGAAGAATATAATTATAAACTTTAGCCAATTCTTGCCCTAATTCTGATCCTAAGATTTTATAAATGTTATTTGGTAGGCCATCTAAGCCTGGCGTTACTCCTGGTTTAAATGTGTTTATTACTTCTTCTACTTCTTGTGTTTGTATATCCCTAGTGTTTAGCCCTGATATAGTTGGTGGAATACACGTGACCTCAATTTGAGATAAATAATTCTGAGCTTGGCTTGTATTTGAATCAAGTGGCCCATAAAGTTTCTTGTATGCATATTTATGCATTGCTGAATCCCTTTATTATCTGTATATAGATGCTGATGTTCATCTATTAAAACCATAAATTCCTTGTTCTCTACTTTCTTTTTGCAGCTTTCATATGGACAAATTACATCATAAGAACCAGAAGTACCAAATTGTTGCTGCTGTTGTCATGTTTTTGCTCTTTGTGTATGGTATTCTGTAAGGTCCCTCTTTATATTACTTATTTGTTTGGTAAAATCTTGTCTTGTAGTATATGATAATGTTAAATGTTTTTGTAGCTGTTGTCTTTTACCTGAATAGTCTATATATTGTGTGTTACTATATTGCTTACTAAATTGTTTTAATAAACCCTTGAAGGTCTTTTTTGTACCATCCCACCAAATTTGTACATGGTCATATAAAACAAAAACTGATTTTCTAGCTATTATAAAACTGTTTAATTTTGTTCTAACAAAATTTCCTGTTTTAATATGGAGGTATTTAATTTCCATGTTCCAGGACCCTTCAATAGAGCTTATTCTGACACTACTTTTATCGATGGTAAGTTGTAGTGTGAAAATTCTGCTACCTGCACTTTTGCTTTAGATATCTGTAAATGGTGTGAGGTGAAAAATAAATCTATTCAGGTTGCTAGGGGCCCTTTACGAAAAGTTGGAGTATGTTTCTTTTCAGTAGTTAAATAGGCATCCCGAAGTCTAGCCAATTTTAAAACTATTGTTAAAAAATTTGAATAGCAAACATTTTTTTATGTTTTTGTATTTTTTGATCTGTCCTTTAAGAATAGTCCACAACTAAAATTGCCTGCAAAGATCACATATTGGGAAGTGTGTAAATATGGTTGAGCTAATTTAAATAAATCTATCTCAAGAGCTTTTGTTTGTGGTGCATATACATTTAAAAGTCTATACCCTATATTATATATCCTAACATGTAGGAGTAGCAACCTAGCAGGAAGTAAATCCAAAACCTTTATAACCTCTATGTTAGGCATATTAAAAAGAATTCCCACTGAACATCAGGTTTCCTGCCCAAAAGACCAGAAAGACAGCCCTAAATACCATTGTCTTTGTGCTCGATTATCGATTTACTTCCACTAAAGAATGCAACCTCACATCTTGCAGAAAAATAATCCCCATTGTTAAACTTGATAAAAAGGAAAGTACTATCTCTCTTTTAGGCTGCTTTTTTATTCTGTTCACATTCACAGTATATACAGAGAAGGGAGGAGCCATTTACATGAAAGAAAAGGGAGGGAAACAAGAGGAAACCATTTATTCTTCACCTTGCTTTCCCCTTTCTGAGCATACTTTCCTTATGTTTAACTTTTGCTTTTGCTTTCCTTTTTTTGGGGCCCTGGATTATCTATTAGAATTTCTGTATCTGTTGTCTGTTCTGGATGAGAAGAGATTTGAGATGAGGTATCTGAATCTGTATCCTTTGAATTATCCTGTCATAGTTCATATTTATTCCCTAATGGAATATGTTCTTTTTTTGATACCTTAGACAGTGGGATCCCTTTTTCCTGCTTCCTCTCATGACTCTTACCATTAGAGCATTTACAGCTGGGGGGGTTCATTCTATCTGTAGGTGAATCTATCTTTGTCACAGCTATTGCACTGTCCATCTGTACTGTTTCTAATTCTTGAGGAAGGGGGGGGCTAATCTCTTCCTGGGCCTCTCTTTCTTCTCCATAAACAACTGGAGTTTGCTCAGATGTGGACGGCTGTGGATCAGGAACCAGGGACAAAGAGCCTGAATCTGCTGGGGTTGTCTGATTTGCTATTACTTTTGTTCCTTGTGCCAACGTAATTATCAACGTTTGTTCCTCCCCATCTGCTAAAGTTGGGAATTGTGGGCTGCTCATGTACACTGCTGAAATGTGTGACCAGCTTCCTCACATAACACACATTTTGTCTCCTCTACACATTGGTTCCCTGAATGTCCCACTTTCCCAGAGACTGAACACTTCACTTTGTCAGAAACACTGCTTAAGTGACTCACTGACCCACATTTATAACAGGCCTTTGGTTGGTCTGCTTAAAAAAGTATATCTCTATCTCTCCCTAACATAAAACTATTTGTCAAATGCTGTATCCCAGTTTCTGTTATTTTTAACTAAACCCGTACCTTCCATCTCCCAATCCAATAATTTTCTGAACCAAATATTGCTTCAGGGTTATTTAAAACCACGCATCGCTGTTTCAACCACACTGTCATATCATTCATGCTAACCCTTTCATTCCTGAACAGGATTACAACCATTTTCTGTGCAGGCTTTGTGAGAGGGATAGCATTAAATGGAGCCCATAATGGGGTATTTTTTAATTTATGGAATTTTGTTCAAAAATGTTCTAAACCATTTAAAGTTTTAAAACTTATGTCAAAATTATGGTCGTGAGACACATGTATCAAAGCATGAACTTCGTATGCAAAAAACTTCATCGAGTCTTTCAAAAGAGTTCATCCCATAAACACCCAATCTGGCATTTGTTCCATTCCCCCCCACATATTGCAGTCTTACCGCATTGTGCCTTTTTGCTTGTTGAGTGGGCACCGAAAAACAAGAAGCATATGTCCTAGAGTTTGTAAAGGATGTTGATGCCGTACTTGTGTTAGCTTGCAGTTGTTGTGGTCATAGCCCAGGGTCCTGGTCTTTTATCTGGTAAACTCTCTGTGGTTCCGTCTATACTTTGTGCATCTTGTGGAATGTTCAAGGTTGGATTTTGCATGAGTTGTAATTCAGGAGGAAGGGACATCCCCAATGCCTGTGTAAGGACTCCTATGTCCTCTTCGTTTTCTTGTATCCTTATAGGAGACCACCCAGAACCCCAGGTCCCTGTGTCAGTGTCTTTTTCCCAGCCAGCCACTCGGAGTGCCTTGTCGGCTGTCCAGTTTTCACTCGGTTCCGTGGAGAACCTATTTGTTGGGGGATATCTTAGGCTGGTTTGCAATTGTACCATTTCTGTTATTCCCGATGTACTCCCAACAGTGGTAAACTCTGTCGATTTTATTCCTTTTACTCCCAATGGCTGTTCTGAGGTGTTTGTTTCCTGAGCTTCCCCTTGCTTGACGGCATCAAAGATCAATGCGGGGCTTTTGATGATCAGCTGGGGTGAGTCATTACTTATTTCAGGAGCTGTCAATGGGCCTGTTTTCATGCGGAGCAAAAGTTCTCTCTTTTTCTCCAAATGGTTTTGTTCTTCCATAATTAGAAGCTGTTTAATTTCTTCATTTACCGTATCGTCTTGAACTGAGGTTGTAGTCTCAACATATTGTAGTTTTAAAACATTTTGTCCATTACTATTTTCAACTTCTGTAATATTTTCAGACATACCTTTTATATTTTGTATAGGTATTTTGTTCTGTATAGTCTTGGCATCCTGGCTGATTTTATTTCCTGCAGTTAATTCTGTTTGTCCATTTGTTTTTCCTCCTGTTACCTTGGCCTCTTGCAATTCAGAGACAGGGGAGGAGACTACCTCCCCTGCCTCTACCACCTCCATGCTCTTCTCAGTTCCTCTAGGGTCAGCCATCTTGGCAAACAGCCAGGATGTAAGGATACCCCTATCTGTGAGTAGGGGAATTTTTTTATTGGACGAAACTGCAATAAGACTCACAAAAAATTTGTACATAGCATAACATCACATCAAACATTCTATTCCCAAAAGAAAAAAACACTTAACCCCGTACTAAATTTATGCATGTGAAAAGAAAAACATATAGTAATATCATCCCAAAACACCCTTAATGTGGTACAAACTTCCCCTGATCCTCTTCCACACCATATGTGCTCCAGCTCACAACATTTCTCTTATACATATTCTTTATCTCTGTGTATACTACACTTACTAACTTATCCTAACTATATTCTAACTCCCCATTTTTAGTCTCTGGGTATTTCTCACCTTAGTCATTTACTTGCTACTATACCTTTTCCTTAAAGCCTGCATTAAATATCTGTAATAGTTTTAAGAAACATCATATCATATGGATACATAACAAATTTATGTATGTTACCTAAATACTCCTTTATACTTATTCTTTAGACTTTACAATCAGTGGCTACTTGCTTATTCTTTCCTGTTTTATACAGTAGGTTGAAGAAAATGGGCATCTAGTCAACCCTTCCACCATACCTTAATCATGGGTTGGGGTAGTGTTGCACACTCTTTAAATATAAGGAATGAATCTCCTGTTCTGTTCTATTTTACTTTCCATACATAACAAAGTTATTTGTTTCTGGTGGAACATGTATTGACAGCTGGTTTGCCATATTACCGATTTACATATGGCTATAATTACTCTAAGTGTACCTTTATGATAATTCCTCCATTCCCTCCCATTGTATTTCCCATAGATTAATATGCCATATGTAATATTTTGAAGTTGAGGGATACCCCATGTACTAGCTAGCAGTGGCCAAAACCCTCCATATATGGACATTCAAAAAATAAATATGACATGGTTTCAATTGCTGTCCCACATCCCTCCCTTAAACATGACCTATCTTAAAGACTTTTATGGAACCATTCAGTCTGGAGTGGCACCCTATCCAAAGGGAGTCCCATACCTTTGGTGGAATTCTAGGCTCTATTAATTGTATGGTTACATCAGAGATCTTGATGTTAGCTGGTACTGAGACACATGGGGTCCCAAAACACTCTGTTTGTAAAATCTTATGATAACATTTTTTCCTTGTAATATGTAAAACATCCATAGTAGTTATATGTCAACCTTTTAACTTCCTACATATTTCCATTAAATATTTGGACATGTTCTCAGGTATTGCCCAAAATCTCCCCCATTGTTGGGTCTCCCATCTTTGCCAAAAGTAGGAACATCTAACTTGAAACTAACATGCCCACTACAGCTGTTTCCCAGTCAATATTGGCAAAATGTTTGCTTATACAAACATTGAAAAAAGAATATTACAGGGTTCATCATATTTAGCCCTCCCTGTTTGATTGGCCAATATGCACAGTTTCATTTTTTGGGGGTTCAAGAGGCTCTCCCAAATCAATTGAAATGCTACACAAAACATTTTGACCTTTAAGTTTACTGGTAAGGAAAACATTTGGCTAACCAATAGAAAAAGAGGGACAATAAAAGTTTTGTACATGTATATCTGCCTTTTTTTTTGTCATAGGATATCCTTTCCAGTGACTTACTTTCTCCTCCGCCTGGACTATGGCAGTTTCTCAGTTGATGTTTGCAGCATCCTCAGCCCCAAACAGTATACCTAAAATTTTTAAAGGTGGATCTATTATTTGTACTCCCTAACTCCTGTATCTTCTCCTTAGGAACATGAACTCCCAGTACCTTACTTTTTTGTCTATTAACTTTAGACCCTGAGATCTTAGAAAAAGAATCAACCAGCTCCATGGCCCTTTCCCCTGAGGCTCTATCAGCCACTAAAATGTTAATATCATCCACATAGACCAAGGCAACTGGAAAGTTCAGATGGTTAGGTCCTGAAATAGGGGATATTCCACCTCTCCCATTCAAACTTCAAAGTAAAGGATCTAAAGAGAAAACATACAACAAGGGGCTCAAAGGGCACCCCTGTCATACCTCTCTGCAAATTTTAACATGTTTCCCCATTCTGCCATTGACCAAAGGGCTTGAAGAAGTCCCTTTATAGATAATCCTGATCCATTGCAGAAATGTATCGGGAATTCCATAATGTGACAGTACTTCATACAAATATTCATGCAGAACTTCATCAAATGCCTGAGCTTGACCAAGGGAAATCAAATATCCTGAAGTGTCTGAACAGTCAAAGACTTCTCTTATGGTTTTCACTAAGTCACCTATGGATCATTGGGGGATGGCACACGCTTGACCAAAAGAGATCACTACCTGTGCCACCTCTGTGAGTCTGCTGCACAATATTTTACACAGTATTTTCCAATCTACATTGATTAGACTTATAGGTCTCCATTTTCGTATGTCTAACCTATCTCCCTTTTTATATAAAAAGATTAATAAGCTGTCTGCCAATGCTGCTGGAAAAGAAACAGATCCAGCTAGGATATCATTAAAAATGGCCACTATATAATCACTTAATATGTCCATTGTTTTCTTGTAAAATTCCCCCGGTAGCCCATCTGGGCCAGGTGACACCCTGTTTTTTAGTTTAATGATGACCTCCTCCACTTCTCCCTTAGTTATAGGGGATACTAGCTGTTTTTTGTCAGTCTCTAACAGGCCTGGAATATTCAATTGCTGAAGAAATTCAGTTACATTTACTGATTGTGGTTCCTGTCTACCAAAAGATTGTTCTACATATTCTTGAACTGTATGCACAATTTCTTCCCCTTTATGTACCACTAGGCCTGTATTTATTCTAAGTTTGGCCATATTTTTTGAGTCTATCCGCTGTGCACAACTATCATATGGGTTTATGTTTTGTGCTTTTCCCTGGGTTCCAAACTTTTGTACAGTAAGCAGTGTTTGTGCTTTGTCATACTGGTAGTTGCACATCTCTTTCTTGATATTCTGAATTGATTCAGTAAGATCCTCTCCCGTTTCCACTGCTTGGGATAATAATGTCGGGGAGCTGGCTGGAGTACCTCACCCCCTTGGACCATGAGGACTGCTACATTCGTGGTACTTTTCATGGTTCTTTGCTAAGGGTGGCTTAGACTCCTTTAAAGGTCACTTTCTCTGGGAGTAAAGGGGCACGAGAGGGGCTGAATTCTTTTGGATTAAGGTTCATGGATTCCTGAACTACCTCGGTTAAACTCCTTGACTTTTTTCTGGTTGTCTTCTCCCTTTATTTAACTGTTTCCTGCCTGATGTGGATGTATTAATTTCCAAGGAACCCTGGATTCTTTTTTTCTTTTTCTTTTTTTCCTTTTTTTGCATCGAGTGATTGATGATTATTGCTTTTAGACACTGGTGGTGAGAGGACTTTGTGTCCTTAAGTTTTATGTGTTTATTTAGTTATTTTATTTTATTTGTATTTTCTTTTGATTTATTTTGTCTCCTTCCTGGCTGTGGGAAAGAACAAATAACATCACCCCCCAGTTGTGAGAGAACTTGGGAGGAGTTTTAGTTCTTTGTCCTCTGTTTCTATTTCCCATGATGGTTAGGCAGTGAGAGTGCCTTTCCCTCTTCTTCCCGGTGGTGAGAGCAATCCGGGGGGCTGGGAAATAGTTCAGGTGTAGACTTTTTTTTTCTTTTTTAAGGTTATACTTATGTTTTATTTCGTTGGTTGATTGTTAATGTAGTTTGTTTTTGGGTTTTGGTGTATTTTAGTTAAATAGCAACATGTGCTAGCCCTTACACCTCGGTGGTGATGCACTATTCATCCTCCTCCCTTCGCACCCTCCGCTCCTTTGTTACTCTTTCTCTTCATTTTGACACCTACCAATGCTGTAGAGTGCTGGGTATTGTTCATGGGAGAGTGGGGGGGTCAGCGAACAGGGGAGGATGAACGAGCGGGTTCATCGTATCGGGGTAGTCAGGTCCAGAAGGCACCCTGGGGCGAAATGGAATCCAGATCGAGGTTTACCCTGTCTGGTATCCATACCCAAGGTTACTACTGATTTCAGTAGGCAGATGGGCTCGACAACCATCGAAGTTTGTCCAACTCGGACGGTGTTATGCAATGCCAGGTCTGTTAGGAATAAGACCGCCATTATTGCCGATCTTGTTGGTTCAACTGACCTGGCTTGCATCACCAAGACCTGGCTGGATGAAAACTCTGGCCCTATTTTGGAGGCCATGATTCCAGCTGGGTACTCAGTGATACACCGCCTGAGATTGGACTGCAGGGGTGGGGGGGTTGCAGTCTGTTTTAAGACTGAATTGGGTCTCATGAATGTAGTAGTAGGTGAGGCTGGGTCTTTCGAGTGCACAGTCATAGCAGGTGTAGGCATTTGAATCATGCTCATCTACCGTCCACCCAGAGATGGGAGACGTTTCTTACAGGAAGTAGCAGACTTCCTCGTCGACATGACATTTGAGTCACCCAGATTGATGGTTCTGGGTGACTTCAACGCCTGGGTCATGATGAACCTCTAATTTTGTAATCACTTACTCCAATTGATGTCTTCTTTGGGCCTCACACAGGTGGTTTCCACTGCTACGCATAAATCTGGACACTCTTTAGACTTAGTCTTCCTTCTAGGGATCGATGTATCCGACATGGGGGTGGAACCAGTCACTTGGTCTGATCACTACACCGTGAGGTTCAATTTTTGCACCCCCCTGAGAAGACCAGCCCCTGCGGAGATGGTCAGGTACCGCCCATTACAGAATGTTACTCCACAAGGTCTAGCAGCGGTCCTTGACCTGTCATCCTTCATTTCGGTGAGCAATAATCCAGAAGCATTAGTGTTGGCCTATAATAAGGCCGTCGCAATGGCTCTGGATTCTATTGCTCCTGTTCGTGAGTGCCCCCATCCCTTCACCCTGGAGCCCCGTGGTTTGACGGGACCTTGAGGGAGATGCGGAGACAGGGGTGAAGGTTAGAGCATCACTGGCGCAGGTCCGCCCTTGATGCCGACCACTCTAGATTGATGGAACATTATGTTAGCTATCAATCTGCAATCACCCATAAGAAGGCAGAATTCCTGTCCAGGGAGATTGCAGTTGCTCAGAATTGACCGGCTCAGCTGTTCCGAACTGTAGACAGACTGTGCAACCCAGCCTGCCTGCAAGTTCGAAAAGCTTTTTCGCAAGTAGAGTGCGATGAGCTCGATCTATACTTTGCAACTAAAGTGGCCGACATCAGGGAGAACCTGGGTCCGGTAACCTCTAAGGGTGATGCTTTTGGACAGCAGGAGATCACAGTGCCCCACTTCTCCTGGAGTTCCTTTCGGCGACCTGAGTTCATGGACATTATGAGGATCATCCATTCTATGCACCCCACAAGTTGTGGTTTGGATCCCGGACCGACTCCCTTCATTTTGGGTTGTTTTGATATCATCGGTCCGGTCCTGGCGCAAATAGTCTGGTGCTCCTTGGAGTTAGGTGAGTTTCCCTGCTCCTTGAAAGAGGCAGTGGTGACTCCTCTTTTGAAGAAAGCTTCCTTGGACCCAGACTATTTTTCAAACTACCGGCCTATCTCTAACCTCCCCTTTATTGGGAAGGTTATTGAGAAGGTCATAGCTGTTCAACTGGATGACCATTTAACCATCCATAATGTCTACGAATCCTTCCAGTCTGGCTTCCGGAAAAGACACAGCACCGAGACTGCGCTGGTTCGGGTGTTGAATGATCTTCTGATGGCGAGAGATCAGAAGAGACACTCCATCCTGGTTCTTCTTGATCTCTCTGCAGCCTTCGACACTGTGGACCACATGGTGTTATTAGCTCGCCTGGGGCAAATCTGGAATGTCTGGAACCGTTTTGCAATGGTTCACGTCATTCCTTACCGGGAGATCACAAAGAATTGTGTCGGGAATTTTTTCCTCTGACCCACTTTCTTTTTTGTGTGGAGTGCCCCAGGGTTCTGTGCTGTCACCCATGTTGCTTGCAGTGTATATGCTGCCCCTCGGAGGTATCATTAGACGATATGGGCTGAGGTTTCACTGCTATGCAGATGATACCCAGCTCTATCTGTCTTTTGCACCCGACCAGAATGGAGCTCTCTCGGTGTTTAACAACTGTCTGGGGGAGATCCAAGACTGGATGGATTCTAGTTGGCTAAAGTAGATCTCGGAGAAAACAGAGGTGCTGGTAGTGGACCCAGGTGGTCGGATGGAGAGGCTGGGTATTGGTGCATCATGTGAAATTTTTCTTGGTGGAGTATCTCTTCCGTCCTCAGAACGGGTGCGTAACCTTGGGTTCATTCTTGACGACAGGCTGACTCTTAAATCTCAGGTGTCAGCCATTGTCAAGACTTCCTTTTATCATCTCAGGAATATTGCCAGGGTTAGGCATCTTGTCCCGTCCGACTCCCTGCCTACTTTGGTTCATGCTTTTGTATCTTCATGCTTGGACTATTGCAACGCCCTTTAATTTGGGCTTTCTGGGGTTGAAATCAGTCGCCTACAGCTGGTGCAGAACGCTGCAGCTCGGGTATTGACTGGGACAAGTAGGTCCTGTCATATCACTCCTGTGCTGCACAAACTGCGCTGTCTTCCTATGCGGTGGCGGATCACCTTTAAAGTCATTTTATTGACTTTCAAAGCCCTTCACGATCAGGGTCCAGCCTATCTGAAAGACCTCCTGGTTCCTTACTGCCCTGATCGATCACTCCGCTCGGCCGACATGGGGTTGTTAGAAATCCCAAGAGTGAGTTTAAAATCCTCTGGCAGCAGAGCATTCTCGCATGCTGCACCCACTCTTTGGAACTCTCTACCTTGCCGGTTATGGCAGTGCACCTCCGTGGAGCTATTTAAGAGAGACTTGAAAACGTATTTGTGGAATATGGCCTTTTTAGATAATTAAGTTATTTATTAATGTCTGGTTTTTATTATAAATATGCTATTTTGTTGATACGCTGACCTTTTATGGATATTTTATGTTTTTTACTTAGAGTTTTGAATTGTTTTAAAACTGTTCAGCACCTTGATACACTGAAAGGTGCTATACAAATAAAATTATTATTATTTATTATTATTATAATGTCTGAAGTTTCTCTCTTAATCTTAAATAATTTAAATATTTGTAATTTGATGCTTTTTTAGCTAGTGAACTGCATAGCGCCTTAATATCTTTTTTAGTGTCTTGCCACCAAAATAAATGATTGTAATAAAGTTCAAATACTGAACATCTAACCTCTAACTCAGATTTGATTTCTGCCCATATTTCGTCATCCTCTAGTGCAGCAACATTGAACCTCCATACAGGGTTGGATTTAGGTTTATTTATTGGTGTTCCCACTGTCATTTTGATTAGTCTATGGTCAGAATTTTCGAAAGGGGACACATGAAAAGCTATTACTAGTATCCAGTGGAAGGCAAACCAAAGGTCAATTTGTGTTGACAGTCTTTCCTTAAAATATATATGACCTGGTGTGTGGCCATTGGCAGCCACACAGTCTATAAACTGTACTTGTTTGTATAGTCTATTTAAAAATTTGAGTCTGTATACATTTTTTGTGTCATTCCCATTTTGTCAGATAATGAAAGTATACAATTGAAATCACCCCCTAGAAAAACTGATCTAGAGGTGTACAAATATGGCTGAATTTTTTCATAAGTTCAACCTTTTGATATTTTGTTTGATAATTACAGATATTGATTAGGCGAAGATCATGGGAGCCTACTCTTGCATCTAGGATACAGGCCCTGCCAGGCACCAGGTCAATCACCCGTGGCACTCTAAGGTCGGGTGTCAAAATAAGAAACCCCACCCCAGAGCATGGTTCTTCCCCCAAAGACCAAAAAGAGGGGCCTCTAAACCACTCTGTAGGTGCTCGGTGAGTTTCCCTAAATGTATGAAGCCGTGTGCCCTGAAAAAAACAAATGTCCAGTTGGTGGTCTTCAATAATAGAAAAGGTGGTTTGCCTCCTCTTCTGATTCTTTATACTGTTCACATTAATGGACCCAAGTGTAAGGTGGAGCTCCATAATTATGTGATAGCACTTGTATGACCCTCAGCGCTTTTTAGTTCTGGAGATTTTGCCATAGATCTTTTTGATTTCTTCTTTTTTTTCTCTACTCTGGTCTCTTTAAGAGACACATCCGAGTCTGTCATATTCTCTGTTTGTGAGGAAATCAGAGATGATGTATCTGAGTCCTCACCATCTTCCTTCCATTGTTTCCTCTTAGCCAGTAATGTAAATCTGTTTTTAGTACAAATAGCCTCTTTCTTCTGTAAAGTGAGAAGCTCTCCTGTTTTTTGAGCACAGCTACGAGTCACTCTTCTGTTTTTTTGTTGCTCCCATTCAGTTGTTTAGTGAGGCATAACTTGCGTGTGCCCTTTTGCTGGTTCTAGCTGAGTATTTTCTTCCCCCACCTCATTCCCAGACAATAAATACTGGGATGGTTGGGAATCCTCTGTCTTGACCAGGATGTCCCTTCTGAATTTGCTATGGCTTCTGAGTCTCTCATAGCTGGAGCAGAGGAATGGGATTGTTCCCTTTCCATAGGTGTATTCAGTGGGGATATCATATATTGAGGGGTAACTAAGGATGTTTGTGTTGGAGTCTGTGGTTTTGGCCCTGAAGCCCTTTCAGGGCCCTGCTGATTTGGGGGGGTAGGATCTTCATCTTCAGATCCATCATCCATGGCATTATGTGAAGCCCAAGGGCAATTTTTGAAATTATGACTCGTTTCTTCACATATAACTCATACCACTGGAGTAGGGCAGCTGATTGCAACATGGCCAATCCTCCACACAGAGAACACTTCATTCTATTGCATGTGCTACTAAGATGTGTATAAGCTCCATAGCGGAAACATGACTTTGGTTGCCCTGAGTATAAAGATAAAACCTCGGTCTGTCCCCAAATAAAAACAACTAGGCAAATGTTGGATCGTTCCCCTCTCTTGTGGTAGGCGGAACCGACTATGACATCCCCCTGTCCAAATGTCTTCTGAGTCAATAATAGGGTCAGGTAGACCAAGTACCATGCATTTGGTGCATAGCCAGAACAAAAAATCCGATATAGCAACCCCTTCAATTTTAAACAGCACCCTTATTGTGCAATAAGCAGACTTCGTGAGTGGAATGATAATAAAAGGACTCCATTCAGGGGTTTTCCTCACTGTTCGGTATCTTTGACAAAAGAGTTCAAGGCTAACTGCTGTTTTAAAACTCACGTCAAAGTTGGGGTCCCCAGAGGTATGATTTAGGGTGTAAATTTCTTGAGCAGAAAAACCTAAGCTTTCTTTAATAAGTTCGCGGCCAACATAAATACAGTCAGGATATATGTCCAGTCCTCCTTTGTACTTAATATGGACAGAATTCCATCTTTTGGCAGGTTCTGGAGCTGCATGAAAGAGGCCTGTGTATGTTTTATTTATGGGAGGACAGCCTCTAGTATCTGTTGGCTGAGACTCATTATTAACAAAATGTTGTGCCCCTGAAGTAGATGGCCGAGTCTCTGGAATTGGGTTGCTGATATTGGGAGATACAGGAGCCCTAAAGGCACCTTTTGTCCCTTCTGGGAGGTCATTTTGTTCATGTCTCTGATTGACCTTTGGGGAAGATAAAAGTTTCCTCTGTGGGTTAGGAAAAAGTACAGAGGAATTTGTAAGCTCTAATGATGGAGGTAATTCCAATGGATCTGTGTCATCTATACAGGGCCTTTCAGGAGACACCCATGGTTGTCCTTTTGAATGCTTCACCCATCCTGCTGATTTTAGAGCTTCTGCCACAGTTACCCATGTAATCAATATATTCTCATCATAATCAGGTTGTTTTGAGACTGGCATCCCTACCTTTCCCCAATCTATAGCAGCAATGGTGCCTAGTGTTTCACTGTCTACGTTTTGTTTCTTGTGTCTTTCAAGGTCTGCCGTAACAACACGCCCTTTTTCAAACTCTTCTGGGCCCATCACATTTTTTCCTCCCACATTAGCCTCTGCATAAGTAAACAAGATATTACTTTCTGATTCGAGTGCAGTGCATCCTCCTGCATTGCATCCTCATTCAGGCTGGTCTGTTCCATGATCATATCCATCTCACTCACAGTTGTGTTTATCTTCTCAGTTGGGGACATCACAGCAGCAGAAGGAGCTTCCCTGACTGCCTCCACCTCCATCACCTCATCTGTATCATGTAGGTTACCTGCTGTCCTCTCTTGCTCACAGCGCTCTTCTTCTGCCAATAACGTCCTCAGGTACTCAGTCCTGGATGAAAAACATCTTTCAGTGTGCCAAGTTTTCATCAATTCACATTGCATGGGAAAAGCAGTTACTGTATAGAAACAGAGAATTTGACGGCAGATAAGGACCGCTTGGCCCACCCAGTCTGCCCATTTCCCTACCTACTGGATAAGCTGCAGATCCTAGTTAACCAGCAGCCTACTTCTTCTTACCCCAACCCCCCAGAATTGCCTTATGACTGTCCCATGCATTCTTGAATTCCACCACTGATTTTGACTCCACAACCTCCTCCAGAAGGCCATTCCATGCATCCACAACCTCTCTGTGAAAAATACTTCCTTAAATTACCTCTGAGCCGCCCTCATCTTCAAATTGTGCCCTTTTGTTCTTGCACACCTTTTTTGAAAGATGCTACCCTCTTGGACTTTGTTGATTCCCTTGAGGTATTTGAAAGTTTCATCATGTCCCCTCTCCTCCTTTCCTTGAGGCTATACATATTAAGCTCCTAAGTCTCTTCATATGTCTTCCGGTGCAGACCCTGCACCATTTTAGTTGCCCTCCTCTGACAGCTTCCCATCCTGTCTATGTCTTTGTGAGATTGGGTCTCCAAACCGCACAGTACTCCAGATGGGGTCTCACCAGCTGTCTGTACAGAGGGATAATAACTTCCTGTTTTCTACTGGTGATGCCTCTCCTATGCATCCCAATATCCCCCAGCCCTCCTTGCTGCCCTCTCACATTGCTTGCCCACCTTTAGGTCATCTGATATGACTACCCCAGGTCCCTTCCATTTTGTTGTTGTTAGTATCTCACCCCCATTGTGTACTCTTCCCTGGGTTTTGTTTCCAGGTGCATTACCTGCACTTCTTAGCATTGAATCTAAGCTGCCATACATCTGACCATTTCTCTAACCTTGCCAAGTCCCTTCTCATCCTTTCCACCCCACCCTGTGTATCAACTCTGTTGCAGATCTTAGTGTCATCTGCAAAGAGACATACTTTTCCTTCCAGTCCTTCCCAATGTTGCTTATAAAGACATTGAAGAGGACTGGTCCTATCACTGAACCCTCGGTACCTAACTAGTAACCCTCCTTTCTTCTGAGTGGACTCCATTTACTATTACTCTCTGTGTCCTATTCTCCAGCCAATTCTTTACCCAGGCTGTCATCTTGGGACCCACTCCCAGGCTGGCTAACTTGTATATTAATCTTTGTGTGGACTGTGTCAAATGCCTTGTTAAAGTCTAGGTAGGCCATGTCCACAGCCCCTCCCTGATCTACTACTTGGTCACCCAGTCAAAGAAATCTATCAGATTTGTCTGGCATGACCTTCCTGCTGTGAATCCATGTTGCCTAGGGTCCTGTGCCCTCTGGCCTCTAGATACTTGACAATTCTTCCTTCAGAAGTGATTCCATCATTTTCCTATCACTGAGGTTAAACTAACAGGTCTGTAGTTTCCTGCCTGCCTTGCTCCCACTTTTGTGAAGGGGAATCACATCTGCCCTCCTCCAGTCCTCAGGTACCACCCCATCCTCCCATGATTTGTTAAAAGGGTAGTCAGTGGTGTCACTAGTTCTACCCTTAGCTCTTTTAGAATTCTGGGATGAATCCCATCAGGCCCCATTGCTTTGTCCACTTTCAGTTTTAAGAGTTCTTTCAGAACCCTTTCTTCTGTAAATGGCTGGTATCAACTCTGTATCCAGAGTGTTACTACTGTTTGTTTTATGTACCTCCCTCTTCCTTTGTAAGTACTGAGCAAAATATTTGTTTAGTATCTCTGCCTTTTCACAGTCTCCCTCTGCCCACCCTCCTCCCTTTATTAAGCCTCACTATCCCTCCTTGGTCTTCCTTTGCTCCCTGATGTACCTATAAAAGGTTTTATCCCCCTTCTTAACTGAGTTGGCTATCTTTTCCTTGGTTTGGGCCTTTGCTGTTCTGACTGCCTTCCCAGCCTCCTTTTGCTTTAACTGATACAGTTCTCTGTCCTGTTCCTTCTGAAATTCCTTGTACCTCCTGAATGCTTTCTTTTTCTCTTGAACCTTCACTGCCACTTCCTTTGAGAACCATAGTGGTTTCTTACATCGACTTGTTTTGTTTATTTGCTTCACACAAAGGCTTGTTACCTCTGTGATGGCAGTTTTATTATTCCATTGTTCTTCCACCCCTCCTTCCTGCCCATTTGCTAGTGAATTCCTTAGGCACTCACACATTTTGGCAAAGTCAGCCCTCCTAAAGTCCAATACTTTTGTCTTTGTATGGCTTGACTCTATTGCTGTGTTTATTGTGAACCATACTGTTCGATGGTCGCTAGTTCCCAGATGGCTACCCACTTCTACATCTGTGATCCTCTCTCCATCTCCATTTGAGAGAATCAAGTCTAATATCTTGCTGTCCTGCCACAATATCCCTTGCTGGCTGAGCAATCTGCAGTGTTTCCACAGGAGTCCACAGGAGTATTTTTCCCAGTAGTTGTCGCCTCTAATTTTGTTAAAGTAGAGGATGAGGCAATCTCCTCTACTTCTTTAGCACACACTTGTCCACCTCCTCCTGAATCCAAAGGCTCCACCATCTTGGCCAGGATACTAAAGATTCCTGTACCTGTGAGTAGGGGAATTTTTTATTCATATCAAAAGAACATACAACAGATCAATATAACATCAAACAAATAAGAAACAAAAATAAAAACCAAAACTGAAAACTAATAAAGTATTACATCATACTGTAGAAATCAATACCCCATGTCCATCCTACCCAAAGATTAGGGAAATATTATTTCTAAGGTCAAAAACATATGAAACTCCACAGAAGTATCACTTGAAGCGGGATGAGAAAAACATTAACACCATTCCAGTATTTCTTCATACAAAAAACTTGAAATTCTGTTAGTCTATTCATGTATTAACAGGAAAAACCTAAGCAGATATCCTTGTGCCTAGAAAACAATAAAGTAAAAACAAAGTCCCTCTCCCTTTATTCAAACCCATGAAATTACTTCTGATGGCAAAATAAAGCAGTCACACTTAAACACACAGCATCACTGTAACAGAACCTGAAAGAAATATAATCAGGAGAAAAAATACAGCATAATTCATAATTCAGTTCATATGATAGAGAAAGAATTTGTCATTGTGTAGCAGTACCTAAAAGTCTACTTAGACACACAGAACCCAAACCTCAAAACCCAAAGTTTCCCATGTTACACATTCAAATCATGAAACGGTCCTAAAGAAAAAAAAGGTTGAACCTCTATTTTCTACCTAAACCTTCCTAAACTCTTCAAAAAAACCTTCTCAACATATATTTAAAATTCTAGTTGACCAGTGCCTTAGATCCAATCAAATAAGCCCAATGTTGTGCCCAAACCTGAGGAGAAAAATGCATTGATTCACTGTATTTAAATTTCCTCAAATCTGTAAGTACCATATAATAGAGCTCCATTTTGAAATTTCCATTTGCTGGAGTACCAACCTAGAATGACCAGTCCAAATCCAATATAAAAACTAACCATAATCAGTGTAGGGTACTGTTAGGAATATGAATTAAGGATCTGGGAATAATCCTGTAAACAATAATGCTGGGTCAGGAGGAAAGGATAATTTCCAAATTCCTGCATCTTGTACCACCGCCCAAAACTGTTTCACATAATGACAAGAGAACTATACATGATCCATGGTTTCTATGGTAACCCCACATGGTGCTCTCAGGCAATATCGGTCCTATAACTATTTGTATTTCTGGTTTCCCCTTACATTCACTTTCCCATGAATTGCCAACCATACAGTATCCCACATTTTTTCCGGAATCTGACCATCTGTACTATAAGTAGAAATCAACTTTTGATCTATAACTGTAAATCCGGAAAAGGGGTACTCTACAAAGCATTCCAATATAACATCTGTGTACAAAAGTTTCCTAGGCAAATGCAAAAGTGATTCATATTTCAATTTCCAATTTTTACTTTATCAAAAACCCTTGACCACTGACTATCTAGGCGAGAACTTTGTTTATTTTTATGCAGAAATTTCTCAGCCTTCCATTCTAACATTACCCCATTTAACTTTAAAATACCCCACTGCACCCACAAAGTCTTACATTTCTTCATTAGGGGGAGCAAATTATTATAAACAAAAATCTAAAAGAAAAAGACTATCAGATTTATCATGTGAACTCCCCCTTCTTTCAACAAATTATACAGCACATTCCGTTTCATAGGATTTAGTCGGCTACCCCAGAAACAAGAGAAAAAACATGCCAACACTTTTGTTTCCAACTTATGAGGAAGGGGGAAAACTCTACTAATGAACAAGAAAACTGGAATTAAAAATGTGTTAATTAAATAAATTCTCTTTTTCTTGGACATTTTCCACACATTCCACCTATCCACCTTGTCCATTCCTATATGCAAAGCTCTATTCCAATTATCTCCTGCTATATCCTCACCCCCAAAATAAATACCCAGAATTTTACATGGGGTTTGTACAGGGATACCCCCACCCATGTTAATGGTGTTGAAAACCCTTGTACTGCCAAACACTTAGATTTCTCTGATTCAAATGTGCCCCAATTTCTTCCCCAGAGCTCAGAAAGATCATATGTCAATCAAAGGGATGATTCATATTGTGCCAACAGGCAAATATCATCTGCATATGCTATTACTGTAAGGTTCTGTGTAACCTCATTCCCCTGTCCTCTAATCAATGGTGACCCTTGCAAAATTCTGAATATCGGATCAATATAAATGCATATAAGAGGGGACTTAAAGGACACCCCTGTTGGACCCCCCTCCGAATACTACACTGCTTTCCCAATCTACCATTTTCATATGGTGTAACATAGGCCAAGGCATAACATAGCTGTAAGCATTGAATAAACAGTTCAGGAATTCCATAAGCACCGAAACACTGCCATAAACAATTATGCAAAACCCCATCAAATGCCTTTGCCTGATCTAAACTTAATACAAAACCCCCTTCTTGCAAATCCCTACCATTGTTTCCCCCCATGTCCATTATTTCCCTTATCAGACATAACGCATCTGTAATGCACCTCCCAGGATCCCCACAAAATTGTACAGGACTAATCAAGTCCTCCATTACTGAGGTCAACCTATTCCCCAATAGTCTGGCAAGAATTTTAAAATCAACATTCAGCAGCATAACTGGATGCCAATTTGCAATTTTCGAAGTCTGTCCTGATTTAAACAAAAAAATTAGTAACCCCTCATACATTTGCTTAGGTAGGCAATAATCCCTCACAACATAATTATAGATTTCCAATAATTCTCCAGGCATAATCTCCCATAAGAGTTTATAGAACTCTCTAGGTAGGCCATCTAAGCCAGGAGAAATATCTTTTTTCAATCCCTGAATAACTGTCTGAAGTTCCACTGCTGTAAAAGGCATCAATAATGAATCCTTTTGCAATTCTGTCACTTGTGGAAGATTAGCTGCCTGAAGTAAAGAGGGAATAAAAGGTGAAACTGGCACTACCTTCCCAAATGTCTGTTCTTGATGTGCTTCCAAATAATTCAGCATATATTCATTATCTGTAAGAAGCAACCCCTGATCTGTATGTCATCCAGAAAAAACATTTCTGCTCCCTCCTCTGCTGACTATCAGAAAATGGATTGTATGTTTCACTTTACCCTGTGTCCCAAAGGATTGTTCTTTTTGCAAAGATAAAATTTTGTTATATTGGTATTTAGACATCTTGATCCTTATTGTATCAATTTCCTGCCCATTATTAATACTCAAAAAATGTTGTTCAGACAATAATCTTTGAAATTCAGTTCAAAGTGCCAAATATCTAATCTGGGAGGTCGTAGCCTGAGTACCAGCCTTATATTTAAAAAAAAACAAAAAACGAATAATACAGAGTTTCACATCCTCCCACCATTGACTAATCTCTCCTTCATATAAAAATATTGTAGATCATTTATCTTGAATTATAATACTCAACTCTCATTTTATCTCTATATCTAACAACAAGGAAGTATTCAACATCCAAAATCCAGACCCTGTCTCTCTTGGAGGGGGAATCTTAATCTGAATTCCTGTAATCATATGGTCTGAAGTTTCAATCGGTAAATTAAATGTCTTAAAAACAACCATCAACTTTTCCAAAAAAATAAAATCAATCCTGGATGATTCGTTCCCCCTAAAATAGGTAGGAAAAGCCTCCTTTTTCTCCCACACATGCTCATCCTTGAAGCCTGCTTGTCTTATCATCCTTGTTAAAAAAGCTTTATCACAGTACTGTTTGCCATCTGGGTTTATCTGCTGAAAGTTAACATAACCCCCCCCCCAAAAAAAAAGTTGTCTACTTGTATGTAGAAATGGTCGAACATTAGACAACAGGTCTATATGGAGGGCTTTTGTTTGCAGTCCATAAACATTCAATAAACAGCATTGAAAAGAATCTAATTCAACATCCAATAACAGTGCTTGGCCAGGCTCTATATCTACTAATCTGCAGAGTTGTACATTAGGGGTGAAAAAAACAATTCCCACCCCACAACAAGTCTCTTGTCCTATTGACCAATATGAAGGTCCCCACACCCATTCTTTAGAAACTATCTGCATTTCAGAAACTGTATGCAGCCTTGTATCCTGTAAAAAAAGTCGTATCATAATTGTTGTAAAATAGAAAGAGTAGTAGTGCATTTTGCAGATAATTTAATGCTGTTGACATTTAAGCTAGCCAGTCTAAATCTTGTAGGCTCAGGGAGGGGGCTTTTTCAGCTTCATACTTGATCTTGTCCATCGTTTAGATGGTTCTCTGGCTGCAAGGCACCCAGATTGCACCCCTCTCTCATCTCCTGGGAGATGGAGCAAGACAGACTCCTTCTCCATCAGTTGTTCCACATCTACCCTATCACCCCAGGTCATAAAGGCTGCAAAGTGATTTGACAGGGGCAATGGTGAGAGAAGTAAGTCACTAGGGGTATCCACAGGGTCCATGACCCCTGATGGTGGGGGATACAGGAAGATACACAATCCCAGAGGTTGTCGCATATCATGCATCAAATTACATCCCTCCCGTGGGTTGTCTACAAGAGTTTCTATTGCTGGGTGGAGGCTGCCAGAATCAACATGAAGCATTATCTCAGAATCCTGACTGGAGTCTTGGGGCATCTCCTCTGAAACAGTCAGTATATCCTAACCAATACAGAGGTCTTCCTAGTCTGAATATCTTGGGCCATGTTCCCTCTCAACACTTCACAGAGTGGAGGGCCATCCTCTGAAGGTTGTCTAGGCTGAAAAGGAGCACTCCTGGATTGCCCCACGAGCCCCAACTCCTACCTTTGCCTCTTTGTCTGGCAGATGTAGTATATTCCATACCAGCTTCTCTATCCTGATAAAATGAATGCCTCACTTGGAAAAGCAATACATCCTGTTTGGAGGCTTTCCGTTGCAGGCAGCCCAAGGGCAATCATGAAAAGTGTGCTCTTCATCCCACAAAGATTGCACACTAGAGGAGCGAACAGTGTACCGCCGAATGCCCAATCAATCCACAATGGAAACATCTGACTTTTTTGTCACGATCCATATTCAAATGAAATAGAGAACCACAGCAATAGCAGCTCTTCAGCTGCCCTGCATAGAAGAGAATGACTCTATCATGTCCCAATAAAAAGGAACTTGGTAAATGTTGTATGCCTTGGTCTGTTTGTCGAACTGAATTCTAAACGCTCCATCCTCCTGTCCAAAAACCATAATCATCCATAATAGGATGTGGATGGTCAAATATGGTACAACGCTTTCCATCCAAAGATAATGTCTTTTATATCAACCCCTTCATTTCAGATTAGCAGGGTAACCATTTTAATAGTAGGCTTATTAATGGGTTTTGTCACAAAATCCTTCCATTCAGCAATATCTTTCACAGTATAGTATATTTTCCAAAACTTATCTAATAAAGTCATAGTACAAAAACTAATGTCATACATATGGTTCCCAGGTGAGTGTATAAATGCATATACCTTTGCCAGGGTAAACCCCATTGAGTCTTTTAGGAGCGTTTTACCCGCCCAAAGTCTGTCTGCAGTAATGGAGGCCAAACCTTTATATCTAAGACAAACTAAAAATTGTCTTTTAGCTGCTGTGGCTGGTGGACTGAATAGTCCAGCAAAAGTTTTAGGGCATTGGTTACCTGAGTTTACGTCTGGTGCTCCTTGCCTGTGTTCAGTATTACTTGAGTCTCCTTGCCCCATACCTATATATTCCCAATTATTCCTTTGCCCCTGATCTGCTAAAGCTTCTGATGAATGAGCAGAAGATCTAGATGGTCTCTTAGGAAAAGCCATCGCCATGTGAGCTAACACCAGTGGCTCCGCATCTGGCACAGCTGCTAGCCTGTCTGCCTCAACTTCACCCTGCGCAGCTGCAGGTGGACCCGAAAGGGACTTAACCTGGAGGATAGGATTCCCTTCTTCTACATGTAAGTCTGCTGTATTTTGTACTTGTATTTGTACTTTATCTGGAGAACCAGGAATGGGTATTGCAGGGTCAGGGAGCCATTGCCCATGTAAAAATATCCAGCCTGCTTTTTGCAACACACATCCCTGTGTCCAGTCCAGCGGAGTGCCACTAAAAGTCAGTTCATCTTCAAAAGGTACTGTGCTTACCTTCTTTGGTAATAAATTCAGGCACATTTACTGGAGAAGAGTTCAGACCAGCACCTCCTGGCAGATGTTTTCTTGCTGCTTGCATAGGGCTTGCCATAGACCTCTTACATTTCTTTTTTTTCTTCTTCCAACTGCATTTTCCCCTGTAGAAATTCCTGTTCTGCTGCTAATAACATTGCAAGTAATTGCTGCTTTTTTTGATCTAATTCTGTTTGCAACAATACCTCATCAGCCAACAAGTCATCTTCTTATGCCACCTCAGGTAACTGCTCCCCATCATTCAGAGCCATATTGGGTCTTATGTCAGCATTATGTCCAGCCATTTCCACCATTTCATTCCGCAGATTCTCCAACTCTCCATCAGCAGGTCCTACTCCTTCCATGATCAACTTCGAAATGAGGTCCTCCTGTCCTCCTGCAGTGCTTCAGTGCCCCCTGCAGAAAGAGTAGGGGAATTTTTTATTGAAAACCAAAAACATAACTTGACAATATATTCTTCTTACATTACAAAGTCTATTATATTTGCATTATACATTACTTCACGTATTTCTTATTTCTTTATCCTATTCCTTCAAAATTTTTCCACATATATTTACCTCTTCCTGCTCCAAATTGTATGCATTCCTTTTGATAAATACTATCCACTTCTTTTTGTATTTTAAACAGCAAGTCATTTATCATGATTTCTTTGTTCTATATAAACCTTTGACATCTCACTTGCCATATTCCCCACTTAGTTATAGCAATAATCACATACACTGTACTTCTTTCCATATTCATCCACTCTTCTGTTAATTGACCATATACTAGTATTGCATATGTCATTCCTTTAAATGCCTCCATCCCACATTCTAGCTAACATTTCCAGAACCTTTTATAAATTCACATTCAAATAATATATACTTAATTGTTTCCTCTTGATTCACATATTGCTTCACCGCATAATTCCTTTCCTCCATCCTTTATGCTTTAAATTCTTTCACATTAATCTTCCCATGACTATACATCCATATTACTTCCTTCACCTTTTTAGGTATTCTTTTTCCAATATGGTTTATAACACTATATCCACATTAATTCCATCCTCCACTTTAAACATGGGTTCTTCATAATACTTGTCTTCTATGATTCTTCTATAGTTACCTCCCTTTTTAATCTTTGCCTGACTATTACAAAATTTAAAACAATGTTGAAAACTTACTTGTTTTCATTAGCCTTCCCTGACTAATTATATTACATGATGTTTATTTTAATATTTTCATATTGTGTTTTAATGTATTTATGATTTGTGAAGTGCCTTGGTTTTGAAGGTGCTATATAAATAAAGATTGATTTGATTTGATTTGATTTGATGATCTCTTGAAACATTCCATTGTGTTAGATATTTCCTACAGGTATTCATATAATCTGGTAACCAAGATTTTTTTTAACATTTCCTTTTCCCCAACTGTCCATCATTACCTCCTCCCAATCATTTATCAAAACTAACCATACATTTTGCTCTTTTTCAATATTGGTCTTATATTCATATATACAAACAACATTATATAAAATACAATAGATTTCACATGTTTAATCCTCCCTCATTTATAGGTCTGTATGTATGCGCTCTTTTATGGGGTTTAATCTGCTCCCCATAATAATGAAAAAAAATCCTAATACTTTCATCTGCATTTCCATGGTAGTGGAAAATATACCACATATAAAAATATTGGAATTATGAATGTCTTGAGCATATATATTCTCTTTTCCTCATCATGTTCCAGCTCTTCCATCTATTGACCTTCACAGGTGCTATCTGAAATTTCCTTTCCCAGTTTTCTCTTTCTGCATCTATTCCTCCATAAGTTATCCCTAATATTTCTATTTTATCATTAGCTAGTTCAATGCTTCCATGTTTTTCTCTTTTAACTTTCCCTAATGGAAGTATCTTGCTTTTATTTCTATTAATTGTTATTCCTGTATACCTCTTACACATTTCTAGTATCTGAACTGCTCTCTCCTCTGAATTTTTGTCCTTCATAAAAATAAATAATCATCTGCATAAGCACTAGTTTTTATTAAATCCATTTCCACAATTTTATTGCCTTAACCTGTTTGTCTTCTTCAATTAATCTTAACAGTGGATCTAAACACATGGGCCGGATATTCCAGACTGCACTAGGCTGTGGCACAAGCCTGGGCACAGCGCAACAGCTGCGCGGGGGTGATGACAGGGTGATATTCAGCGGAGCTGCGCCGTGGCACAGCATCACTGAATATCACACCCTGGCCACCAGCAGTGCACATGGAGCAGTGGCACTGCGCCAGTGCAAGTGGTCAGAGTGGAGCAGGGGGATGCTCTAGCACAAGTTCCGTTGCGCTAGGCGCAACAACAATGATATTCAAAAGTGCACATGCAAATGGGGCCATAATGCATGCAAGGCACAAATGGGGCCATTTGCATGTCATTATGGCCCCATTTGCATGCAGGTGCACCGATCCCTGGTGACTTGTGCCTGGCACCCTATCAGGCTGCAGCCGTCAGGGACTGATGCCCCCTGCACATTGCGGAAAAGTGCCCCACTGCCCGATTGCTGACATATGTAGAATATATTAAATGTCCAATATCCCTGGTGGTCCAGTGGACTGCTCGCAGCCCGATCACAGGTGTCAGTAGAAAAAAATGCCACTTCAAAACAACGTCGGTGGACTAGAGTGCCCACCTCCCACCAGCCACTGAGCCACCGCCCTGCTCCCCGGTCAGCGGCAGGTGGCGCTCACCTGCCTGCCGTCCACCGCCTGATGACTGACAATATGCGGTGGGGCTGTCGCCCATTGGTCCACAGCATGAGCCCATGGGTGTGCAGCCCATACTACTACACAGTCCAGATATGTGAATGGATCCATTCACATATCTGAAATGTAGTACGTACAGGCTGCATGCCCATTAGCTCACTCTGTGGACCAGTGGGTGTACAGCCCTACTGTACGGGTGTCAGTCGGCAGGCGGTGGGCAGCAGGCAGGTGGGGAGCTGCCACCGCCGCTGACTGGGGAGTGGGGCGTGGGGCCCAGTGGGCGGGTGGGGATACCGCTAGTCCACCAACGCTGTTTTGGAGTGGCATTATTTCTACTGATGCCCGCGATCAGGCTGCGAGCAGTCCACTGGACCACCAGGGATATTGGATGATTGATTTCTTCTACATATGCCTGCAATCGGGCTGCAAGTGGTTCACTGGACCACCAGGGATATTGAATGATTATTATGTTCTACATATGCCCGCGATCAGGCTGCACTCGGTCCACTGGACCACCAGGGATATTGGACAATTATATGTATACTTATGCCCGTGATTGGGCATGGGGGGCACCACCAGAAGGTGCAGCTGGAGCTCGGGTGGCCACCCACAGGTGGCAGCTGCCGTGTTGCACCCTGCAATATGGCAGCTCACCTGTGGGTGGCCAGCCCTTTGCACCTTTTGTTTTGGGCTCACCTGTGTGCAGTGCAAGTGGGGGTTGTGCATGCATGGGCTCAGCACATCCCAGGCTGAATATCGGGGTGTATGGAATATGCATGGGCATGCCCCTCCTACCTGCGCCGCATACATTACTGATGCGCTCTGGTGCATCAGGATTTGTGCCAGGCTCAATCCCTGTTTGAATATCGCGCCGGGGCACATCAGTGGGTTGTGCATAGCGCAACAGTGTTGTGCCATGTGCAACCCTTCTGAATATCTGGGCCCTGATGTACAAACGGGGGCTCAAGGGGCATCCTGCCTTATCCCATTCTTAATATACAAAGATGTCCCTAAATGTCCATTTATCAAAGGGCGCATTTGTGCCTTAAAGTATAAAACTTTTGCTATCTTCACTAGTTCTGTTGGAAAATTGTATTTTTCTAATATGTCCCATATATAATCCTGCTTATCTGAATCAGAAAAGCTGTCTCTTGATCTAGTGTATACAAATATCCTTCCAGTTCTTCCTATTACCTTTATCCACTATTTCTCTAACAAAATTAAATTTTGCTTTATGTTTCTTCCAGGCAATGCATGTTAGTGTTTTCATAACTAATTCTGATGCACACTCAGCCAACCTTCTCTGTATGATTTTGCTAAAAAAATTTTAATCTGCAGTTAACAGGCTTATAGGTCTCAATTATGAATATCTGCTCTATTTCCTTTTTATGAATGAATAAAGTAATTCCCTGTTTCATTGTCTCTGTCACCTCCCTTAATAAAAATATTGTATATACTAATGCCAGTATAGGTACTATTACTTTTTCCATTTTTTTATAAAAAGCATTTGGAATTCCATCCACTCCTGGTGCTGTATTTTCTGTTAATGACTTCATTGATTCTTGAATTTCTTTTTCTGTAATGAGTTCTTTTACCAACTGTTTATCTGTATCTGAAATTTGTGGGACTTGCAGTTTCTCTGCTATCTGTTCTGGTACCTTGTCTTTTGATACTTGAAACTTCTGTCTTAAATGTTCCTGTACTATTCCTATCATTTTTTTATATCTACACATTTTTCAGTATTCTTATCTATTAATTCAGACATTACCCTCTTTTCTACTCTTTCTCTGTTATCCTCCATAGGACTGGTTTGAGCTTTAGTTCCCTGCATGCCACATTTCTGCTCCATTACTAATGATCTCATTCTATTGTATTGATACTCCCACATTTGTTGTTTAATTTCTTCTTTTCTTTCTGTATGATTTCTCCCATCTTTGTGCTGCTCCATTATTTCTTTATATATTTTACCCCTCAAGCTTAAATATTTCTGATATTTATTTCTCTCTTTCTTCTGTGCTACTTTTGTCATAATGTCCCTTATGTCTGCTTTTGTGTCATCCCACCATTTCATTACATCTTCATACAATCCCAGCACTGTCCCCCTTGCTGCAAACATATCTAGCAATTCTTCCTGTACTTCTTCATTTTCTAAATTTTCCAAATTCATTCTCCAATATCCTCATCCATGCATTAAAGTCTTTCCAATATTTATTTTAGCACATACTGCCATATGATCTGTTGTTTCTAATGGCACTATATATGCTTCCTCTACTGCTGCCCTTTTAGATACAAACCAAAAGTCTATTCTTGATGACAGTCTTCCTCTAAAATATGTATGCTCTGCCCTCTTTCCATTCCTTTCAAACACGTCCTCCATCCTTGTCTTTTTTAGTATACTGTTTAAACATACAGTATCACAACACATTTTCTCAGTTGACCTACCCCAATCCTGCTTTTTTATCCCACAGTTAAAATCTCCCCCCCATAAAGTAAGTTTTGCAGTATGCAAAAGGTTCAATTGCTCCCATTAATTTATTTCTATCTGCTTTATCTGAGGATTATACATATCTATCACCTTGATTACTTGCCCCTTGAGTTCAACATCTACCATAATTGCTCTACGGAGCTATGTCTATCACTTTTAGTATTTTAATTTCTAGTGAAAAAAAATCCCCAAACCTGAACATGTTTCTTCTCCCAAAGACCATATTGAAGGCCCCACCTCCATTCTTTCTGTGCCACATTCATTTCTGAGACTGAGTACCCTGCAACATGGCTATGTCCCTTTAAGTCCTCCCAGTATTTCAAATGTAACCATTTGCCTAGTCTTATTTCTTATACTATTTACATTACATGTGATGCAGGTAAGACCCTCCATGCTAGATTTTGTGTTTCCCTCCTTTCCTTTCTTCCTCTAACCTATTTTATTTTTTTCCTTTTCCCAGAAGCTAGTGTATCTACTGAATCACAATCTGATGCTCCCACTCATCTATCTCTTCTGAGAGAGAATCATGAGTGTCCTCATCTGTAGTCACCCATTCTTTGTCCCACAACACCATAAATTTATTTGATAATTTCACTACTACTTCTTCTATTTGTTCCATGGCTTTAGGTTCCATTTGTTTTATTCCCTTATTTTTGGACCTGGTCACCATTGTGAATTTCTCCAACTTCTTCCCTTCAGATTCCAAAATCTTTGTTGAAGCAGTTTTCTCCATCTCAGGCTCCAATCTAACCCCTTTTTCAATGGTATGCTCTATTTGCCCACCAGAGGTAGAAGGTCTTATATCCACTCAACTTCCTTCCTTATCTATGTCGTCTTCTTTTCGTGCCACAATCACAATTTTGTCCTGCTTTGCTTTTTCTTTTTTTGCTAGGACCAAATATATATCCTGCTCCCCTTGCTCCCCAGTATCTGGACTATTATGAGTTGCCCAGGGACAATTATTAAATGAATGTCCTGATTCTTCACATAAACTACATCTATTGGGACTCTTACAAGCTACGCCAAAATGTCCTAACTGTCCACATAATCCACATTTGATTCTTTCACATGCATTACTCAAGTGTTTTTTATCCCCACATCAATAACATGCTCATGGTTGGCCAGCATAAAATACAATTCCTCTATCTCTTTCCAAAAAGAAACAGTTGGGAAGATGTTCCAGTTCTCCATTTTATTGTCTCAATACCACTTTAAATTTCCAGCCACCTGTCCACAGATTGTCTTCATCTAATATTGGCTCTGTTGGACCCTTTAATTCACATTTCTGTTTTAGCCAGAAGGCTCTGTATATCTGCCACATTTACTCCTTCATTTCTAAATAAGATTGTTATTATTTTAAATGCTGGTTTTGTCAATGGTATTACCATGAAATCTTTCCATAATGTTGTACTTTTCAGCTGACAATACAATTTCCAAAATCTATCAAGTCCGGAGGGATGTTTAAAGCTTATATCATAAATCATGTCTCCAGGAATATGTATGGCATATATTGTACTTCATAATCAAGAACTTCATACTTCCTTTAATGAGTTGCCTCCCACAAACAATCTATCAGGGGCATCTGCTGCCAGGCCTCCATATTTAAGTCTTAGAGCATTTCTTTGCTTTGCAGGTTCTTTTAAATGCTGCATGCCTTGGAAACAATTTCTCCTGACATTCTCCTCCCACGATTATTTTTATTTTTGAAAGTTCTTGGTCACTTTGCTCTTTTTCTGTTTGTATTGTTTTTTCTTCTACTTCCATGGAGGACTCCAACTCCTCCCTTTCATCAAGGTCTATATTTTCTACCACATACTCCCTTGTATCCACCACTCTTTTTGATTCATCCTGTCCTTCTTCATGTTCTACAGACCCCATTAACTCCTTGTCCTCTTCTGTTTCTTTTTCTGTTGGCATATTATTTTGGGAGTCATTATTTGGATTCCATCCCTTTTCATCCAAAGTTTTTTTCCAACCTGTATCGACTAGGGACTTAGCGACCTATTCTGGAGTATCAGGAAAGTCTATATTATCATCATCGGTTTCATTTAAGCCTTCTTTTGAGTTTCCCTCCCTTCTTTCATTCTGGCTGCACTTTCCTTGCTTCTTTCCCTCTTAGATGCATTTTTCTTGTCACCATCCTGTTTATTTGTACTCACTTGTATATCAGCAATTTTATACTTTACCTGTTTTAAGCCAAGCCATTTCTGACTTTTACCTGCTTTCCCTTTCAGGGCACTCATTTTAGTATCATTCTCTTCTTGGGCTTCATCAGTTTCATCTAGCAGTTCTGATGCAGCCACATCAGCTTGTTTCAGTTGAGCTTGACAGTCCTCCTTCCTACTGTCACTCATTCTCAGCTGTTTTCCTTTAGAACCACTTCTTATTTTTGCCAACACTACTTTTTTTACTTTTAGCTCATGCTTGCTTTATTTCAGTATTTATATTACCTTCTCCCTCTGTCTCCACAGAGAGAGTCGTTGCTTCTTTTTTTCCTTTCTCCTCCACATCAAGCCTCTCAGACTCCTCGGTCTCTCTGATTTCCATCTGATCATCATGCTTTCCATTTTGCAGATTTTCTCCTCACAATCCATCCATTTCTTCAGTCTCTAGCTCCATTAAGGCCGAGGAGGAGACCCACTCCTCAGCCTCAAGCTGTCCTCTTTCTCACCACCAAACTGCTACTGACTGGCATCAGTCATCCAGCAGAACTCCCCTCTGCCATATCAGCACTTCCTCCTCCACTGCTGTCCAGCTCCAAACTGAGCTCTTCCACACCACAGTAAATCAAGCCCTCTGCTGGTAGAGTAGGGGAATTTCCCCAGTGTCCTGGTCAAATTTCCCCCATTCACTAAAAATACCACCAACAGCTTAATCAGGTTCAATTTCAGTTGATTATCATCTGTATCACCCCCACTCCCCTGGGATGAGACTGACAATAGGCAGAGTTGTATAGCTCTCCTTTCCCAGTCAACAGAAACTAACTAAATAAAACTAATAAAAACTTGCATCTGTAGGTTGTAGCCAACAACTAGAAAACTGTGTGCACCTGGCCCATGTCCCGAGGCTGCCACATGGTGAAACACATATGCATGCCTGCTCATCCACTACATCCAGATCCCCTGGCACCTAACAGATAAGCTGGTGATGCCTGCAGTCCTCCCTCTGCCAGCACATTGGCATAGAACACTGAAGCAGCCATCTGCCCATTCCCATCAGTACCTGGTGCAAAGGCAGTTGGAACATGATGACCCTCCCACAAAAGACCTGAATCTCCACCTCCAAACCTTTCTTTGTGGTCACCTTCTCCTCCTTGAAGGCACACATATATATTGACCTGTGATCCACTCACAACCACTGTCCCCCAGAGGGTGATGCCAAGGAAACCCATTTTTCTGCTAGGAGCATAATTAACAACTTTGCCCCGTAATGTAGGGAGGAGGTTGCTACAATTGTGTGCAGACACAGGCTTACAGTACATTCATGAACAGTAACTCTAGTGTTACCTCATCATTATTTTGCCTTTACAAACCTGGTTCAGGAAATTCCTGTGTTGTTTAACAGCACATTGTTGAATTGAGGAAGGAACAGTTAAGTAAAGTGCTGTTCACGCTGGAGATAATGTCTGTGAATATGAGCCACAGTGTGGAGAACAATTTGTGACATTCAGTCTGTCCACATGGATAGGCTTCTTTTTAACAATGTGTTCTTTAAGAGAGTGTTTCATTTCAAAGATCACATTTTTGAAGGTCTGTGTTTTTCACATTTTCTCCTAAATATGATATTAATATAACTAATACTCTGATTGCCAGGTTTATAGTATACAGTATGATTTCATAGCCCCCTTGAGTCATTACTCAAATCATCATTTTGCCTTTTGCCTTTATATGTTCATGATGAAAAGTAATGAAAAGTGACCCTTGATCCCTGTCACTATTCTTCTTCTGATTGCCTCTAGCCTACTTATAGGTGACTTTTATCATGATAGCACATGAATAGAGTCATGTTTTGTTGATATAAATAAGCAGGATGCAGTCTTAAACTAGAAACAAGACACAGTCTGGCTTTCACCTAAAAGGGCCCAATTGGTTTCCAGTTTCTAAGGAAAATAATGGAATTTCTTATATCCTTCTAGGGTCAAAGGTTAAAACATATGTAGCAATTGCTGTATAGTTATATAGACATTGATAAACTGGAGTCATTCTATCCAGTGCTTGCTCCAAGGGGAAAACCAAAAACAGGTTATGCATGATCACAGCCTAGTGAGGTTTGAATGCTGTGGAGCTATGGGGGCACTGGCAAATCTCTGCAGCAGAGAGGCCAGTAACAGGGTAATGACTTGTCATTTCCAGAAAACATTGCAATAAACACTGTGAAGAGGGAACTCAGTTTTAATGGAGTAGGTGGCAAGGGATGGACTGGAAACAATTAAGGGAAGACACAGCAAAAAAAGCTTTATTAAAGCATACATTTGATGTTTGGCTTTTGCCCTCATCCCTTGACCTGTCTACTATTGGTGGCAGAGAATGTTCCTATTAAGCCAATATCCACTTTCTTCCATTTTTCTATGATGAATACTTTTCTGTTTCTGTAGTCAGCAAAGTATCTATCTGCTTTAGTGCAGTCTATAGGTTTTATAATGCCACAATGTTTTCTATTTGTAGATTTGGTTGTACAACATTGCTGTAGTTGATTTTTGTGTAAGCCCCCCCCCCCATTAGGGGCTTACCTGTTTTAGGCTCACTGGCCCCATTGCTGCCTCTCTCTTTCCCCCAAGCTGGACCAGTCATCCTGTATTCACTTTCTGGTCCTCTGATGTGCTGGACTGTGGGAAAGAAACTGGCTGGGCAGTGTAGCAGTGTTTCTTTCAGAAGCCCAGGTAAGGAGTCATGCCTGGGCTCACATATTTCACTACTGGAGTCACATGTCATGTCCTGTGGTCCTGGCCCCAGGAGTGGTGTAGGGGACCAGGACTAGCACAGGGAGACAGTGCCAATTGTGTCCCCAACTCCAGAATTGTAGTGAGGTCAGGAAATGAAGACTGGAGCCACCATCTTGGCTGCAAGTGTGGGGCCCATATGGAAAGGAGACAAGGACCATTTTTTACACTGGACTGTCTGCCCAGCAACACCCCCCCCTTACTCTGCATGGGTGAAGGAACCACTAAAATAAATGTATCCCTGGCTCCAGGGCATGTAGCAGGGTCAGACATGAATTAAACAGTCATCAGGGCTTCACCAACCACTGCCAGGAGCTGAACTCTAGAGACTGCAGAATGTAAACAAACATTTTGGCTGCCAACGTGTCAACCCTCTGACCATACAAAGGATTATGGGAGGGGTCAGAGGTGAAGCAGAGTATCTGCCCAGGAGTTTGAGACAATCTCTTGCTTACAAAATTTCTGAGACTGCATGGATGCATTACATGGCTGGACTGGCATTCCTCAGCCCTGCCAACCATGGAACTGTTAAATCAATGAGATGTCAGGTTCAGCTGAGTACAAAAAGGCACTGTAAACAAGAATCTGAGCTCAGCTTGTTTAGCTGTGCTCTCAAGTTGTGCATCTGTAGCTGGAAGAACCTGAGATCCAATGGCTGGCAGGAACTTCAGTCCTGGCAGGCTAATGCAGCATGTGCACACCTGCTCTAAAGAGAGAAAGCAGTTTATGAGATTAAGAAAATAAAAGGCAAAGAGTGGTGGTGCTGTCCCTCAATGACTTCTCCCCACAAGGAAGTGATCTCCACATAGTAGCCACAAAGGCAATTGCCTCCCACAGGGTTCCAGGACCCCTGCACCTGCAGCTGAGACTAACTGAGACAACACCCAGTGACTGGTAAGACAGCATGGATGAACCAGGGAAGACTGCCCCCTAGCCAGAAGCCCATTATGCATTTCTCCTGCTCAGATAGCTATCACCAAAGTATCCTGAGAAATCAAAATAACTGAGTATTCAATGGGGTTTCAGCCCTGCAACTAGGGGGTGTGGAACTGTATATTGTGTAAAAGGGAAAAGGTCCTGGTTTAACTGTGTAAAATGTGCTGGGCAGAGGTGAAGACCTGCATATGCCAATCATCCCTCTATACTGGATTACAAATAGGGGCCAAATTTCTCATCAAGTTAAAGTTGTTCATCCCAAGTTGTATTTTCAAAAACTACAATCTCAGTTAAACATGCCCCCAAAGCATCTGCCTGCTAACAGCAACTGCGTCTCCAGTGTGGTACTCAAAGAGTTTTAGCCCATGACCTGGGGGGAGATCTAATATGGTTGTACCCACTCTTGGGGATTTAAAGGACTGGTCAGGGGTAGGAAGTTTGTGTGTGGACATTGTAATTGCATTGAGTATAAGAATATTACTCCTACCCGGTTGCTCCCATTTTCCCTTCTGCTTCCTTGGTCTTCTTTCGCCCTCTTCTGGTAATAAAGCATTAATTGAATGGTAGTTTGCTGTTTTAGTGTACAGTCTCACATTTTTGGGAAGGGGCTATGTAAGCAACTGTAATTCTAATGTTTCCAGGAGGAGTGATGGTAAGTGTCGCGACCGCCACATACTCTATTACTACCCCAGGTACAGGCACCCATCATTTCTAGACTCAAATTCCCAGTGCAACTCAGTGACTACAGCCTAGACTTGACTATTCAGAGAGTTCAAAGAGGGACTCCAAGGGATCTAGATGGTTACTACATTTATTTCACATTTAAGTTTTAGTGCATATCTGTACAGTTCCCATGAAGCACACTATGATATACCCACTTACCCACTATGTGACCTTAACCAAGACATTTAACCAAACCACCTTGTGATTCAGTCCCTGCCAGTTGTATTTATTCATAAGAAGGGGTAACATTCTGGCTGAAAAATGTGGATGTGTGTCCATACACAAATTAGTTATATTCCCTGCCCTGCATCAGGACAGGTGCATGAGTTGGACCCAAAGTCCATTCTGTTACCACAATACTATGTTATGTTTCTATGTGTGTTACTATCATAACCCCTGTCCAAATAGGGGGACTTGCCTAAGGCTCCTAGCCTTGAAGTGTTGCCAGCCTGTCCTTCCTGTCATCTGTTACCTTGTATCATCACAACAGGAGCTACTGTACCAGGACATCTTTTGCTTCTGGTCTCCATGGGAGGATTGGTCAGCATCAGGGAGCAGCATTCTTTACTTACCTGAGCTGATGCATATTATCATTTCAGCACAAGTCCCTTCTGAGGTGCTGCAAGACCAGATAAGCTGCAACATGCGACTTTGAAAATAAAAATAGAAGGACCTGGCTCCCTGTCATGAGCTGAGAGGAAGCATGGAGATAACTGTGCCAATGGAGAGCTGAGTGGCTGAAAGCACTGATGGATACTCTCACCATATGTCTGATTGTGATGAATAAGCAGGGGATCAGGGGATCAGGGACAAGACAGCATGTCCACATTCATTTGTTTGGGGCCAGGAGGCACACTATGATGCCTGGAAGTGACACAAGGAAAATATCCTGCAAGACAGAGGTTGCTGGGTATTAGAATGCAGTAAAAAGGTCACAAAATTAACAAATGAGAGACTCTTTTCCACCTTGTTACTGCTTTAAGCAATAGACTCTGAAGTTTGAGAAGTTGGACATTTACAGAGTGCCCAGCCAGCTGATAGCTCAGCCTGCCATTTCAGATCTTCTTGATCCAGACATTGGTTTCTGCTGCTCAGCCATTCAGTTGAGCTCCTACCAGAAATCACCTAAGTGTACAACAAATGCTTTCCAGTGGCTTGGAAGTGAAGTGCCTTCTCAGGACTTCTGTACATGGAGCAAGGGTTGCCTTATTTTAGCTCTATTGCTGTGACAGAGGCCAACTGCTTCTCTCATCTGATCCTGCAGCAGGGCTCTGTCCTTACAGAGGACTGCAACATCATGGCCCTGTGTAACAGCTAGTCTTGGGCAGGAGACCTAAAGCCCCCCGGAGGAAAGAGGATAAAGAAGGGATTTTCATAAGAAAAATAACTGCACAGCTAGCACCTTTCACCACCTGAGATATATTTGTCCACCATTCCAGTACAAGCTGCACAGCTTGGATCACTGAAAAGGATGCTCTGAGTGACTGCAACAACTACCTGAAGCCAGACAAGAGCACAAATCAGGGCACCAAGCCATGCAGCTTTGCTAGATAGTTTGAGTTCTTGGCAAGAACTACATAAACATCAGTTCAATTGTGCTTACGTAACTGGATAAGATGATGCTTGTGTGACTTGATTTACATTGTGGCTTTCTGCCTCTCTATCCATGGGATATACCACCTTGTAGAGAATGCGATGCAAGGAACCCTAGAGGAGGGTTCCCCATAGGTGCTGAGAATGATGCTGTCAGCTAAAGATAGCTTAGGAAGCAGCCCACGGGTAAAAGAGAGGAAACCACTGGACGAGGAGGGGTGTATGGTGGGCAACAAGAAACAAATCCTGGAAGGCCCAAGATGAGTGGCCTTATGGAGCCTGATGGGGAAGTGACATAGTTGCTCTGCCCATTGAACCTTGAGCTTAAAAGCCCTCCCATTCAATTGTGCTTATGCAACTGGATGAGATGATGCTTGTGTGACTTCATTTACATTGTGGCTTTCTGCCTCTCTATCCATGGGATATATCACCCTGTAGGGGTACGATGCAAGGATTCCTAGAGGAGGGTTCCCCTCATAGGTTCTATGTGAATGATGCCATTGGCTAAAGGTAGCTTAGGAAGAAGCCCAAAAAGAATACCCAATCGGGTGTCGAGCAATGAAGAGGTGAGGATGATGAATGAATGAATGAATTCTGAGAAGAGGAGTAAGGGCGGACTTCCTAAGGACAGAGGAGAAACCCAGGGCTACAATCCACCACCATCCAACATCGGAACCTAATTGACCTAAGAAAGTACTAACCCTAACTAATATTATGACCATTGGCATGGAGGAGAGGAAAAACACGTTTGAGGAGGAAACCTCTGGGGATCCAAGGCCTAGGTCACCTTCCCTCCAGGCTGACGACATTTGATTTAAGGATGTATGTCATTAAAGAGAAGGATATGAGTAGAGAAGATGACGACGGGCTAGGGAAAAAACCCCAAAAGGAGGGCACAGATTGAAGAAGGAACAAGAGGTAGCATGGACCCGAGAGGGGTATGCTCAAGTAGGCAAAGGGAAGAAGGAGATCCATGTAGAAGTCAGAGGAGAAAGAGGTATCCAGATGTGCTCATGAGAAGACTGAGGATGATGAAGACTGATGATGATGATCACCGCAGGAGTGCAGCAGTCCAATAGAAGACTGAGGATGATGAAGACAGATGACAATGATTGCTGCAGGAGTGCAGTGGGTCGATGAGGCAGCATAAGACCCAATGAGAGGTATGCTCGATTGATCGATGACAGTAAGTAGACTCTGAGGCCAAGGAGGCATGCTTGGAACCAGATGGTATATAGCGGCAGGACAGCAATGGTTTGATGAGGTAGCATAGGATTCAAGGATGGAAATGCTCAAGTAAGCGATGTAACTAGATGAACCATGAGGGAAGGAAAAGTGAATGATGACCGGAGTCAGGAACCTGATATGTGCTGCAGGAGGGCTGCGGTTCGATGAGGTGGCATGATTCATGATGGGTATGCCCAAAATAATTTATCGAGTGCAGGCCAGATGGATATAGCCTATGATGTAAAGAGGTAAACCATGAGGTAAGGCTGGCTTGATGCAGCAATGTAAATGAATAGACCCTGAGGTCAGACTGAGTGAAGAAGAACAGGACTCTGGCACCTTGACACCCTACAGATGAAGGTGAGAGGAGGATATGAATAAGGAAGGTGATTTCAGGATAAGGCCAGATGCAGGATAGAAACCCCAAAAGAAAGCACCGGACAAGGAAGGAGGAGAACACCCACCAGAAGGAGGAGCGAAGGAAGGGCAGAGACAGTGAACCCATAAGAAGAATGGCACAACCATGCACATTCCATAAGAGAAGATGATAAGTATGCAAAATGATATTGCTCAAGGAGGAGTACATTCAATGATAATAAACCCACACAGTCAGTTTGCACAACAGCATACAGAAGAACTGCATGTCTAAAGGAAAACAGACTCCATCCAGCTGCAGGTACTACATACAAATGACATGAAACAATATATACTGCGAAGTGAATCCCAGCATGGATTCTGGATAGACCACAATAAGTCCTGATAGCACATAAAACAGATCTGCAAGCCTGAGTCTGAAAGAGGAAAATGGAGTCATACAGAGTGGGGAGGCGCAGCAGTAAGGAAGTGCATGGAGTGGATGATGCCCAGAGAAAGAGCACAGGTGGCCTTAAAGGCATGGCAATCGATGGAGGCAAGAATGAGCAGGAAGGGCTGGATGCAGGTGCAGGAGCCGCATGCCTACAGCATCTGCAGACCCAGAACACATGGTGCCAGATACCTCTAGATTAAGACAGCAGTAGTGCAGCCCATGAGAAATGGAGAAAGGGCCAGGTCACCAATAACAGGGTGTGATGTGCCCCAAGAGCAGCAGCATGCAGAGTCAGGAAGCCGAAAAGGCTGGGAGGGTGGTGCAGAGCCACGGTCCAATGCGGCAATAGAGAGACCCATACATGCTGCAGGAGTGAGGGAGAATCAGAGAGAATGGGATTGAATGGAGCAGTGAGCGCAGGAGAGGGCTGTGGGAATGAGCAGATGAAAGAAGAGTGCTGAATACTAACGACACGCCTCAAGAGTCAGCCACCAAGCGGAAGAATGGAGGATCCAGAAACAGAAAAGCCCAGACAAAATGAACAGGGTAAACAGAGTGCCTGGATGCTCAAGAAAGGAGTTGGGGAACAGGGAGGAAGGAACAAGCAGGCAAGAAAAAGGACTAATGAAGCAAAGGGGAGACAAGCAGGGGAAGATGAGGTGGCAGGCAAAAAAAGGGGAGGGAGCAAGATGTAAGGTAGCCAGAGGAAAATGGCAGATGCAAGGAGGAGAAACATCCAGCAAAGCCTCCAGCTGCAATGAGAAATGAATCTTGGGGATTCCCAGGATGAGTGCCCTTATAAGCCTGATGGGGGAGTGACGTAGTTGCTCCGCCCATTGAACCTCTGGCTTAAAAGCCCTCCCATACATGCACATTAGAACAGCCTCCTTGAATGTGAACTGCAGCTGAGATGAAAAGCTAAACAAACAAAACAGAAAAAGACAAAAGAGCCATAGCTGGGATTTGAAATCAGGCCACCCAGAATACCTTTCCGGTTGCACTACCAGCTGTGCCACCAAGGCTAGTGCAACCAGAACAGTATTCTGGTGGCCTGGTTCCAGTCCCTGCTAAGGCACACATTTTTGATCTCTCTGTTTGTTTTGGTTCCATATATGTTCATGTTGCACCTTTGTGTATGAAAAATAAGATGAGAAGCTTTTAAGTTCTTTTGCTTGTGTTTAAATGCTATTTTGAAATCTGCAAACTCAGTCAACCCATATCAGTACTGCACCAATTTCTCCAGTGTCCTTGTCAAATTTCCCTCATTCATTAAAATACCACCAACACCTGAATCTGGTTCAATTTCAGTGGGTATGCATCTCTATTACCGCCACCCCCATGACAAGCTGAAAGTAGGCAGTATTGTCTAGTTCTACTTTCCTAGTCAACAAAAATAATTAAACAAATTAATGAATCCAGCAATAAATAAATAATTGTGTAGGTTTTTGTTTTCTTGTTGATAATTACCGTGCCTTACCTCACCCTTTTCCTTACCAGAGCCTGCTCCTATTCCCTTAATAAAGCCCTTCCTAATTCTTTTGTATGATATTTTTATTGGTTATTAGTTATTAGGTGGTATTGTGTTATAAACTGGTTGTGTCCCCTGACATTATGGGTTAGAACAGCTTATTTTCCAGTGGCAAAAATAGCTGACTCAAAGCAGTGTTTAATGTGTCAAGTTACACTGAGAGAAGGTCACAAACAACCCCCATGCTTCAGACCAAATGGTTCTTCATCTGAAGCATCAGGTTTTCATTTTTCATTTTTATTTTTATACTTGAGCGGTGAGCAAAACTGCCCATTTCACAAGCGACAAGTTCACAAAAAAAGAAGTCAGAATTCAATACAAAATTAATAAAAACAGTATAAATAACAAGGTCAATATACAATATCACAATTAACAACATTCACACAAATATTGCATTAAGAACAAGTGCATTTGTTCAATATTTCCAACTGCTGTTTTAATCTATTTTAAATATTCTAACAATTGTGCAATTTGAAATTTCATCAGGGATCCTATTATAAAATAAAGGGCCTATGTAATACAGACGTTTACTAATTGCCTTTTTAAATAATGGTATTCTGAAGGCATATTTATTTTGGGACCTAGTCTCTTTTGAGTTTATGGGCCAGATTTTCAAACCTGCAGTAATGCCGCAAGACCCTGCTGTGGCAAACATATGATGCACTAGACTTGTGTCATTCTCCAGCCAAAGATCGGTATTTTCCTTCCCTTGTAGGCAAGCATGAGGACATTAGACCATATTTTTATGGTCTAGCTCTGTATACTCCTGAAAGCCTAAGTCATGGTATTTGTGCTGGACATTTGACGCAATTGCCGAAAGCATGGTGGTCTGGTCACAACTGTGCCCAGGATTGAAATTTAAATAGTTGAGGAAAAGGTTTGGTGCACCAGCTAAAACCTAAGTCCTGTGGCACAGGGCTAGATGCAAGACCTGTGCCACCTTTTGAAAATCCAGCCCTATGAGTCTTGGAAATGTTGACTGAACTGTTAGGGTAGTAAACCTTGTATCTTGTATTCCCTTAAATAATAAGGTACCCATTCTTATATTAATTCTATTATCCAGTGAGGGACAATTTGAAGCTTTTAGCAAAATGCAATGATAAGTTCTGGCTCGCAAACCTGCCATGAAACGTAGGGCACTATTATATGTTACCCTTAGCTTGGCTAATATTCTTTCACTGGTGGCTGTATATACAACAAGCCCATAATCTATTGTACTAAAAAGTAAACTGTGTTAAAAGTTTCCTCAATTCTGGGACTAAATATGGCCTAACTCTAAACAACAGCCCTAATCTCCAGTGTACCATTTTTATGACAATGCTAACATGGGGTTCAAAGGATAAACTAGAATCTAAAGTAATACTATACCTAAATATTTAAAATTGTCAACAATCTTAATCACTTTCCCATTTAGATCCACAAATAGAAATTCAGATCCTAATTTCATTCTGGGTCCAGTAAAAATCATGGCTTTTGCTTTTTTTGTATTTAATATCATATGTCTTCTGAACAAAAACCTTTAAAATTGATCAAAATCAGATTGTACATCCTTCAAGGCATCTTCAGGTTTGACTCCTGTACTATAAATTACAGCATCATCTGCGTATAATGTAATAGCAGATTTGGAACAGTTATCAGGAGCAGAGTTCATGAATAATGAAAATAAAAAGGGGCCCAAGATCGAACCTTGTGGCACCATATATTTAATCAACTGTGATTCGGAAATATTTCTTTCTATTTTGGTTCAATGTTTCATATTTGGTTTGTTTGTGATCTTCTCTTAGTGTGACTTGGCACAATAAACACATTGTAATTCAGCTATTTTTGCTTTTGGTCCTGTTTTTGTGCACAGCTTATATTGTCTTTGATCCAGTGTTGAAGCTGCAGCACACTCAGCCATAATGTTCTGAAACTTTCTTTACTTATATTTTATAGTGGGGCAGTGCCTTGGCAGCTGCTGTCAAAATGGTCATCACAAGCTGAGCTACAACACCCCCGCTAAATCCCCAAAACATCATAAACCTGAACACTATCTTCCCAAAGGCAAAATGATTCAGTTACTCTGCTACATATTCTCAGCTGTACCACTCACCTTGTGGATGGGGTGCTAACAAACTGGAGACACCGCTGGGATTTCTGGGACATTTTTGTGATACTATCACCCATTGCAGGGACTGTAATCTGATACCCCCTGCCCATTTTCTGTTGCCAAACTTGATAGTGAAATGTTGATCAATTTGTGCAAGGGCAAATTCCTTCACCCAGTCAAAGCTATTCTGGTTCATATGAACATATGAAAATTACCAGCAGAAAAAGGCCTTAGTGGTCTATAAAGTCTGCTAGATTGTGCAGCTCATTCTATTTTACTGGAGCTGCCCAACCCTCCTCTTGCCTCCAAGAGCAATCCCCCCATTTCCACATCTCCCTCCTTCTTCCTGTTGCCACTCTAATTTTTACCCTGTCCCACCCCCCACTTAAAACTTCCCACTGTTTCCAAAGATACCACCTTCTCTGGCAGTTCATTCCACTTTGACACCACACTTTCAGTGAAAAAGTGCCTCCTCATTTCTTTTTGAAATCTACCCCCCCGATGAGTTTCAGACTGTCGACCCTAGTGGTTCCATCCCTTTTTAAATTTAAAATGCCCTCCACTTCAACCCTGTTTATACCCTTTAGATACTTGAAGGTTTCTATCATATCCCCTCTTTTCTGTCTGTCCTCCAAGGAATACATAGTAAGCTCCCATAACCTCTCATCATATGGTTTATCTCCCATGTCCTGGATTATCTTAGTCACCCTACACTGGACCCCTCAAGTAGCATGTCCATAGGATCATAGGATCAATGGAGGGACTGATAGGACTACATAGAAAGTGTATTGGGAACTATTAAATATTTGGAGAAATTGATGTTTGAGGAAGGATTTACAGTTCTTGCCAGAAAGGTTTAAGCTTGCTTGTTGAGTCCTGAGAGTCCATAAACCTATCAAAAGTACCTAATTTAGTGGCTTCCAATGGGAACACCTTTCAGTGGATCATTGTTAAACATGAATGTCCATACTCTTCCTGATGGCCCAAAGAACCATCCCAGTATGAAACAAAAAGCATCTAAACATTCCTGAGTATAGAAGGGAGGACTACCCTGGATGTGAGAGAACTGCTCAGTGTTGATGTTCTGACATCATTTGTGCAACCAGTTGGACCTGCAGCCTGGGGAAATGTTTATGTACCATACCCACTAACATCCCCTGAGACTAGCCCTTACCATAGACTATTTATGTTTTCTGGCACCACACCAACCTCTCTAGGAAGGATGAATATGCTAGCTGGATGAGGCAGGCTACTCAGATGGTACAAGAGAAGAAGTGCTCAAATGATGAGAAAACTCTAATTGTACTGTATATACTATATTTCTGCCATTAAAATTGCCTGTAAAGTTGTTTTACTTGTTTTCTCACTACCTAGAGTACTGTCTTGGCATTTTAACTCAGTGTACCTTCAGTTCTGAAACCTCATGCTTTTTACCTGAACATTACAATGGCATGATGTTGCCAATGACCACCAAGCCATTTTTTTGTGTGTTAAACTTTAAAAGGCCCAGAGTTCCTTCCCAGTTTCTTCAATATAGGACTTTTAAACAAGGAGATTTTCCTGCTTTCCATGCTAAATTGCTAGATATTGACTGGTCTTTTTTGAAGTGCATTCCAGATCCTGATAATGCCCTGGATGTTTTTTAAGCAGTTGGTTCCTTTGCAAAATGTATTTTTTCCTTTGCATAAAATTAGAGTAAGAAGGTTTTTTAATTGGTGGCTAACTACGGAAATTAAGGATTGGATGAAGGCTAGGGACCTGGCTTGGAATAATTCTAAACAGATGCCTACTCATGTTTAATGGATAGGTATAGATTTCTTTGTAATAAAAGTTTCTGGTTTGGTGAGGGATGCTGAAAAAGCTTTTTAAAGGAAACATCTTGATGATAATTTATCCAACCCCAGTCCTTTTGGAAGTCAGTGAACCAATTTCTATCTCCCACTGAAAAGTGTGTGATTCAAACATTGACCATTCAAATGGGAGGTACGTGACCCAACCTGATCTCCAATTTGTTTGGCTCAAAAGTTTTGGATTTATCTAGTTATAGTGTTGATGGGCAAATGCTTTCGAATGGAAATGTATTTTTGCTATATTACAAGGCCTTACTTTTATTTTCATCATACTTCTCGTAAACAAGTTTTGAAGTTGTTATTATCCATTCCAAACAAATATAGCGATTGTGGGAGGGGTTAGATGGGCATTTTATAAGGTTAATTGTACACTTTGTTGCTGCCCCTTTGTGAAACATTTTTAATTTGAGTTTAACAACAGGTTTTTTTCTCTCTACCTGGAAATGTGCTAGAGTGGTGCCTGTTCCAAAGAAGCCCTGACCTAATAATCTAGATGATATTCATCCAATTTCTATACTTAATCCCTTAAGTAAGATTTTTGAAAAAAAAATTGTTAATAAACAGATGATCTCACATCTACAAAAGTATGATATTATGTGTCCCCAACAACATGGCTTTCGGCCTAATCACTGTACTGAGACTGCCTTGGTCAGGTTCATGGACACCACCCTCAAGGCTTTGATAATGGCCTTATGCTGGGGGTGATTTTTGTGGACCTGATTAAGGCATTCAACCATATTAATCATTCCTTATGGTGTTCTAGACTTTGTGAATTAAGTTTTTTTTGATAATGTGGTTGCTTGTATTAAGGATTACCTATATAATCCTTCATTTTATGTTAAAGTTGGTGTTTCTACTTCTTCTATTTTTTCTATTCACTCTGGTGTTCCTCAAGGTTCTATTCTGGGTCCTCTTTTGTTTTCTTTGTTTATTAACCCACTCTCCTCTATTTGTTCTTTTTGTGATAGTTTACTCTATGCTGATGATCTGATTGTTTTTTTTCAATCTGATTCTATCTCTTTATTAGCCCCATCCTTTGAGAAAGATTGTCTTTCTATTTTTTATTGGTTTAGGAATAATACACTGGTTTTGAATACTGTTAAAATGAAATCCATGTTGTTCGGTACACTTCCCCAGTTGAGAAACAAACATATTCTAGCAATACATAATGAAAATGGGATTTGTTTGGAACAGGAACCTGAATTCAAGTACTTAGGGGTCCTTCTCAATCCCAGCTTGTCATTTCAATCCCAAGTTAATACTGTTTGTCGAAAGGTGCATCAGAAATTGGAAGTTTTGTATAAAATGAAATGTTTTTTTTCCCTTGGAAACCAGGAGGACTATTGCAACTGTTGTACTTTTACCCCATCTCCATTATGCTGGGATTCTATATTATAATTTGTCTGTTAAAGAAACTCAGGCTGTATCTATGGTATATAATAATATTTGTTGCTTTGTGTTGAATGCCCCATGTGCATGCATGATTGCTTGTTCTATTCTTCCCTTGGATGGCTCTCACCTTGTGCTCAATTTACTTATTATTTTTGCTGTTTAGTATTTAAATTTTTATTTTGCCCTGATGTGTACCCATTAACAAACCTGCTGAGTATTCAGCATTCTAATTTGAATTTGAGATCCTTTAAGGGCACTCTCCTTTAAACGAAATACTCAATTACTGAAGTCAGTTCAAGGGCATTTTCGGTATCTGCACCCCCCTTTGGAATAGTCTGCCTAAGGAGTCGAGAAGTGATTGCTCTATGAATTGTTTTAAAAGTAAGTTAAAAGACTAATTGAAAGTTTTGAATGATTGTAAATGTTTTCAATGTTTCTTTTTGCATTTGTTAGTTTGTTGTCATGTTGTATTTTTTTGTTGTTATGTGTCAGGTCGGACTTGAAAAAGGGCTTGTCCCAATGTCCTTACCCGGGTAACAAAATAAAACAAACAAACAAACAATGTAGACTGAACTGGTGACAGGAGCCTAAAATGTACAGCAGTGTATCTTATCCTTACATGTTTTGCCTATGCATCTTTGGTGTTGGAGGCATGAACACCAAAACAAAAAACCTAAAGAGATATGTGGTTTTTAGCAAAGTACCTGGGAAACAGAAGGGTAAAGGGGAGAGAGCGACAAAGGTTCAACCCGAAGTGGGTAACTTTAAAGTTAAAGCAAATGGCTGGTTGATCCCTGACACACTTCCTAGCCCACCAGGACCAGCAACTGCTTTTGCCCCAGGAACAAACTGCAGTACTTAGTAAATGGAGATCCACTGAGGAACCTTGGATTAGACCTGGAACAGAAACAGAGCAGGGAGCAGCACTTCCACTGGTGGGGATCTCTCTGTTGGAACGTGGAAAACACCAACAGCCAGAAACAGAATTGAAACTGGGGAAACTCAGGTCTAAACAGCAGTTGGCAAAAACTGGGGATGCAGAGCAGTTACATGAGGAAACAGAGGAGAGAAACAGCATTGCTCCTAAAGATCTAGCCCCAGTGACGTTCCTTTGAAGTGAACTTTTCCCAAAACACCATGAAGAAGTAAAACTGCTGATGAAACAGTTATGTTCATATCTTTGCTCCCTTTTGAATGTAATGAACAGTGCAAAGGAAATTCAAAATCGGAGAATCTGGAGAAGCCTTTACTGTCAAAGCACTGGAGTTTGATGAACATTCCCTGAATAAATGTACTACTGCCATGAATGAATCACCACCAGTATTAAAAAATAAGATTACTCAATAGGAACTTCTGTAGTAGCTCAGTCCCAGACCCAGTCACATAATAATTTGGTCTGCTCTCCTGTGACAGCATCAGATCATTTTCCTGAGAATACTAGAAAGACTAGCTCTAGCTTTCAAATTCCTGAGAACTTTTCATTCTCAGTTTTACATAAAAAACATACCAGATTTTGCTGTCTCACCATCCACTAAAATGCCGAGTGTATAGCAGCAGTGTATGATAGTGGTGAACATTTTGACCCATTGTATACTTTTTTATTTTATTTTAGATTGCCTCTTATCCCCAGACTTGTATAATACCCTCTTTTCCCCATTTTGAGTCTGCTTTAGCACTTTTTCTCACTTTTGAAATAATAAAAGGAATGATCTTTTTAATATGGATCAGATCTAGCTTTTATCAGTATTCTTTGCTGTTTTTGTACACTTGTTGTTCCATAAGGTCAGGGAGCATGTATACTGAATGCTAGTTCATAATAGTCACAAGAACAATTATATTACACAATGGATGTTCAAAAGCAACAGAAAATAGTGACGAAACCTGATCCAAGCCATATTAAAAGATTGCTCCTTATTATGTAAACTGTAAAAAAGTGATACAGCAGACACAAAATGGGAGCGGGTATTATGTAAGTCAGAAGACAAGGGGCAATTAAAATAGAACAAAAAGCATAGGTCAAAATGTTCACCACATTCATGAACTTTTGCTGAAGTACTACTAAAAGCATGAAACATGGTAAACCAGGTCATTTAAAAGTTACAGTTCATTCCAAAATTAAAAGAGTGACAAGCACTGAGGCAAATATGCAGGGGGGAGATGCATTAGTTCAGGCTCAGATACGCAGCCGGTCAGGCAAAGAAACAGAAAACCTTGAAAAAGAGAAGAGAGCGCAGAGAGAAATGGGGCTAGGAAAGTGCTTTGATACTGTTTCTGAGGGGACAGTTTCTAGGAATTAGCAAATTGAAGAGAATAAAAGCAGAATTGAAGTTTTTGAAGGGGTGGTGTGAATTTTAAAAATGGGATACTGACATCCATAGTGTTTCAAGGGAAAATCCATGAGGAAACATCTGGATTGCACTTGGCAAACTCAGATTTGAACATCATTCTAAATGAAATTAAGAAGGGTTTCCAGGGTATGAACATTAAATTGAGTATGTAACCAAATAAATAGTTACCACAAGGGAAGAAATAAAAATGCTGAATAAGAAAGCAATGGAAAATAGAACTCTTGAAAATTAAAAAGTACCAAATGAGATAAAAGACAAGATGGATGATCTGGAATGGAGGTCACACAGATATAACCTGGAATTTCTGAATCTTCCAGAAGGCATGGAGGACAACAATATTATTAAATTTTTTGAAGAATGGCAATCCATGGTGCTTGGGAGAGATTCAGAAAGTTTGCAACTAGAAATTGAAAGGGCCCATAGAACACCTGCCAGAATTCATCTTTTGAGACTGAAATATACCCTAGAAACATAGAAACATAGAAGATGTCAGCAGATAAGTGCCTCAAGGCTCGCCCAGTCTGCCCTATATTCTCCTTTATCTTAATGTGATATTATAGACCCTACTCTGCCTCCGGTTCCTCTCATCTCCCCGTTTACTTCAAGATCCCTCTGTGCTTATCCCATGCTTTCTTGAATCCTGTAACTGTTTGACCCACCACCTCTGCAGGTAGGCTGTTCCACTCATTACCACTCTTTCAGTGAAGAAGTGCTTTTTCACATTTCATCTAAAACACCCACCTTCTAATTTCATAGCGTGACTCCTCGTCCTTTAACATCTTTTCCTTTGAAAAATGTTGCCCTCCTGTAACTTGTTTTTCCCCCATGAGGTAGTTGTATGTTTCTATCATATCCCCCCTCTTCCTCCTATCCTTCAGGGAGTACATGTTCAATTCCCTAAGCCTTTCCTTGTAGGTCTTCATATGCATTCCCTGTACCATTTTGGTTGCCTTTCTCTGAGCCACTTCCACCATAGCTATGTTCTTTTGAAGATAGGGCCTCCAGAACTGGACACAGTATTTGAGTTGTGGTCTTACCAGTGATCTGTACAGGGGTATTATTACCTCCCTCCTTCTACTGGTGATGCCCCTGCCCATGCATCTCAGCATCCGGTTAGCCTTCCCCACTGCCTTATCACAGTGTTTTGCAACCTTTAAGTCATCTGTAATGATCACCCCCAGGTCCCTTTCCTGATCTGTGTCAGTCAGTGCCCCCTCCCAGTTTCTATGTTGTCTTCAGGTTTTGTGCCCCATATGCATTACTTTGCCCTTTTTGTGTTGGAAACCCAGCTAAATTTCTTGACCATCCTTCCAGCTTTTTAGATCCCTCCTCATTCTATCCACCCCAGTGTGTCCACTCTGTTACAGAGTTTTGTGTCATCGGCAAAGAGGCATATCTTTCCTTACAGTCCTTCAATAATGTCACTAATAAAGATATTGAAGAGGATCAGGCCTAGCACTTATCCCTGTGGCAGCCCACTGATCTCTTTGCCTACTCCAGAGTGGGTCTCACTTACCACCACCCTTTGAGTCCTATTGTTCAGCCAACTCTACCCATTTAACAACCTTAGTACTCACTCCTAGTCTCCTCAGTTTGTTTATCAATTGTCTGTGTGGAACGGTGCCAAAGACCTTGCTGATATCTAGGTAGGCCCATGTCCATTACCCTTCCCTGATCCAATTCCCTGGTTACCCAGTCAAAAAACTCAATCAGATTAGTCTGGTATGACCTACCCCAATGTGAAGCCATGCTGCATCAGATCCATCCTGAAGCCCACTGGTAACAAGGTATTCATTAATCCTTTCTTTTAACAGTGATTACATTACCTTACCCACCACTGATGTTAAACCGACAGGCCTGTAGTTTCCTGACTCCTCCCTATTCCAGCTCTTGTGTACAGGGACCGTATTTGTTCTTCTCCAGTCCCCCAGCACCACTCCATTTTAAATGACAGGTTAAACAGGGATGACAGAGGTGCTGCCAGCTCCTCTCTGAGTTCCCTCAGTATCCTGTAGTGCACCCCATCTGGCCCCATTGCCTTGCCCACCTTTAGCATCATTAGTTCCCTAAGGAAACTCTCAACTATAAAGGGACTTATGTCCACCTTGCTTCCCCTAATGCCCCTGTCCTTTAACCCCAGCCCATCCCCTGCCCCTTCTCTCTGAACACTAAACAGAAATATTTGTTCAATATGTTCACCAGAGTGGTGTACATTAAGGGCTAGATTCATGAAGCTTTCTGGGACTAAGTCCCATGCCATAACTCCTTTCTGGGACTAAGTCCCATGCTGCAAATCCATTTGTGGATCGAAATCTCTGCAGCTGTGGAGATTGCTATTCACAGCACAGCTGCTGTGGACAATGTTACGACCAGTCCCACCGGCTGTACCAATTCTCTAAAGCTGCTGAGATTTCCCTGGCAACACCACCTGCAAGCCACCATAAATCATGGAGCTGGTCCTAATCCAGCTCCACCTTTGTGAAAACCACAGCTGTGGGAAAACTGCAGCAGCCTGCAGATCAGCAAGTGACAACCATCTTGCGCTGAGTTTTTCCCGCAGATGTCGGTGTTCTGTGAGTTGTGTGAATCTAGCCCTAAATTTTTACACTGCCAGGATAGATAAAATGTGTTATGTCTGTCTAAAACAAAGTACTTGTTTGTAAACAATAAGTAGATAATGGTGTTCCCTGATTTGGGCCCAGACATATATAAAAAAGACACTAATTTAACTCCCTTAAATCACTCTTATGGGAAAACATGATAAGATTCCAGTGTCTGATGCCAAGCATGTTAAAAAAATATTTTCAAAGGCAAATAGACTGTCTTTGATGATGTGTTGGAAGCAACAGCATTTGTGAAACAAGTGATTGGTCTAACAGTTTCAGAGTCTAAAGAAAATATCTATAGAACTGAAATGAAAATGAAACAACAATCAAAGAGCAATCTGAATGCAGATGCAGTCGAGAATACTGTGGCCTTTACACTTCCTGAAAGTGAAAAAAATGGAGGAAACTCAGGTTTCCAAAACTGAACACGCCAAGGTTCTACTAACCCCTCCAGAACCACTGGACACTATCCACCAAAATAAAGACTTGGGGGATAACATACACATAAAAAAACAAATGATTTGAATGATTCAATTCCATAGGCTGAATTTCATTATTATCTAATATTGCTTGATTTATAGAAGTTAAACTGTTTGAGGCACTAGGATGTAACTAAAATGCCTAGATAATATAGGCTTGAAGGAAGTAGGAAACATTAATATGACTGGGGCTCAATATTCAAAACTTTGCGCAGTGGGCAAACAGACTGCATATGCTTTGCATGCTGTTTGCGTGCTTGTGCTATATTCAAAAGCCCAATTAGCATGGGAAAAATGAAATAACACCACACAAACAGATAATGTATGCTCTAGACAAAGAGAGGGGTGTGGATATGAATACAGGCACTATGCTACATTCAGCACGTTAGAGCAGCGCAAAGTGAGTTTACCGACATCATTGCATGGTGCAAATACCGCCATAAAAAGCCTGACTTACTCTGGACAAACCCTAGAGGTAGTTGGTGACACCCCAGCCAGAGAAGAAATGGCTGTATTCAACACTCACATGCTGTTCCTAATGGAACAGGCCATGGGGGAGCAGGAGTTGGCAGAAGGCCACCCTGGGCCACTCTGTAAACTTTAGAGGTGATATGTTGTGCACAGATGGTACCAGCCATGAGTCTTCTTAGGAATCTCACTGTGAACCATCTAGTGGGCTGGTACCATCTCAATAGGGTCATGCTATGGCAGCTGTGTGAGTCCCTGCATGAGCAGCTGCATAGTGACACCCAGCGCAGTCTGCCATGACAGCTGAGCAGAAGGTGACAGCTATGATGCTTCCTAGCCACTGGGTCATTCCAGACACTGGTGGAGGATACCACTGTTGTGTCACAGTCTTCCATGTTGTGTCTGCTGGCTCAACTTCTAGACGCCCCACTGCCACGTGCTGGTGGGTTCATCATATTCCAGAGCACAGCAGTGGAGTGAACAGAAACCATGCAGCAGTTCTATTGGGTTGTGCACCTACCTGCAGTACTCGGTGTCATTGACTGCACCCATGTTGCCATTCAGGAACCCACTGGTGATGGGGTGGATGTCTACTTCAATAGGAAGTGATACCACTCCATCAAATGCAAGGTGGTGTGTGATGCAGCTGGGAGCATCACCAATGTCCTGGCACGGTACCCCCAGCAGTGACCACAATGCAATCATATGGTACAATCTGAGACTATGTCAGGCATTTGAAGGTGGCCAAAAACCCAGTGGACACCTTGTCAGTGAGAAACGCACCACACACACATCCATCCCCATAGGAGTACATAGCCATAACACAGCACAGTCATGAGTCGCTGAGGAAGGGTGGGTGGGTAGAGGAGGTGGACAAGTGCACAGGATGCACCACAGACCATGGACTGTGTTGTGAATGTGGTCAGCTACACTGTGAACAGGTGCTAACATATGTTTTCTACCTTACAGGGGACAGTGCCTATCCCTTGCACCTTTGGCTCCTCACACCAGTCCCCCAGCCCTCAAATGTGGCAGAGGACAGATACAATGTGGCACACACTACCACATGCAACATCACTGAGTGCATCTTTGGCATGCTGAAAATATGGATCCAGTGCCTGGACTGTTCAGGTGATGCCTTACAGCATACCCCTCAGAAGGCATGTGGCATATTCCTAGCCTGTTGCATGTTACACAACGTGGTACACACCCATGGAATAGGCATTCCAGTACATGTGTAACACAGTGACAGTGACCAGAAGGGCACAGGAACACAGATTCCACATCATAAGAGGACTCACAGAGAGGAGCAGGTGGGTGCCAAAATAAAAGGACACTATTGTAGATTTCAAAACTGAAATGTAAACACAAAATACAAAGTGACAGTGCATAAAAAGTGCAAAAGAGATCAGGAAAATAACAGTGTGTGCAACAGGTGGGACAGGGCTAGCAGTGGTAGAGATGCCTGTGAAAACAAAACTAGGACATACTGTAGGAAGGGGCAGGGATAAGTGTGAAAGGTAGGGGTGGCCTCCAAACTCAAGCTCTCCATCCACCATGGGTGCACAGGGGACTGGTATCCAGCGACTCCTGTATGTAGGGGTCATAGGCCATGGGGAGGGGAAGGGTGATGTCTGTGGGGATGGGGTCACCCTGGTGTGTGCACACCCATACCTCTGGTTGGATGATGGAATGTCCAGGTCATGCCCAGGGGTTTGGGGAGTGCACATAGATGATGGTGTTGCTGGTGTACTGCCTGATCCTGACCAGCCACTCCGTGGGGTCTTTGTTTGCCATGGGGTTGCCACCACTCATGTTGTGCAGCTGACTGCAACACTATGGCAGACTGCAGCAGCTGTTACCATTCAGAAGGAGCCTGTCTCTGAGTACACTGTCCTGTGGGACAGTACATGCTGTTTGGCATGGGCATTGATTGGGGAATACATGCACCATGTCCAGAGTGGGTGACAGAGGTGGCAGAACCTCGGTGGACATGGTGACATGCACAGGGCAGATATGGAATGGAGGGGATCCTGATGGCTGCCCTTATCCACCCATTGTGAGGGCAGGTGGCATAGGAGGTGAAGGATGTGGAGGCTACCCCATTGGTGGTGGAGATGGCAGTTGTCTCCTGGGACACTGCTGTCCCAAGCAACACAGTCCCACTCTCAGAGATGTGGCTGTCAGCAGGTGCATTGGAACTTTAGTGCACCACCAGCTTGACAAGGAGGTCGGGGGGGGCTTAGGGCTGGTGAGAACCCAAATCCAGGGCATCTAGGGCCTCCAGGTATTGATGTATTGGTGCATACATGTCCTCATTGCTGTTCTCCATTTCCTCCACAGACAAGTCAAGGGGTCCTCCTCCTCCTCCTCCTCCTCTTCTGGCATTGTCTCTGGGTGATCCACCTTGGTGGATGGCTCAGCCTTCTCCTCTTCCCTGGATGATGTATCCAGCACAGTAGAGATAGGAGTGCACTGTCAGTGTGTCACTCATTACACATTAGTCAAGTCCCAGTGATGTCATATGCATGACCCAGCAGTCCAGCCTGTCACCTATGGTCATCATGCACCTCATGACTAAAATGCAAACCACATCGCACCTATACTGGCCACACAACTACCCATGGATGTTGGTTCTTGCATACATAACAGTACCCACTAACAATGTGGCGGTGGAGAGGGCCAGGGGAATGCTGGGGTGCATAGGGAAAGGCATCACCAGTAGAAAACAGGAGGTTGTGATACCACTGTACAGACAACTGGTGAGGCCACATCTGGAACACTGTGTTCAGTTCTGGAGGCCATGTCACTGGAAGGACATAGACCAAATGGAGGTGGTGCAGAGAAGGTCAATGAAAATGGTGAAGGGAATGTACCATACACTATATGAGGAAATACTGAAAGACCTCAATATGTATACCCTGGAGGAAAAGAGGGAGAGGGGGAATATAGATGTTCAAGAATCTCAAGGCGATAAGCACAGTATAGTAATGCAGCATCTTTCAAAAAGAGATGTGCAAGAACAAGAGGTCATATTATGAGGCTGGAGGGAACTCAGTGGTAATGTGAGGAAGTACTTTTCACAGAAGGGGTGGTGGATGCATGGGGCAGACTCCCTGCAGAGGTCATAGGGGCAAAAATAATAGGTGAATTCAAGAATGAATGGGATAGACAGAAGGCAACCCTAGTGGTAAGAAAGAGAAGGTAAGCTACAGATCAATTAGGATCTGCAGTTGAGGTAGGTAGGGAAATGAGCAGACTTGGTGGGCCAGGCAGTCCTTATCTACCATCCCATTCTATGTTTCCCTGGTGGTTGATGCAGTGTCTCATGCCCCAGAACCCACCTTACAACCCACCTGGGGTGTGTGGTGATATAAATAATCTACAAAGTGTGCCATAATGCATTTACTACCCCAGGGCTTCTATACCAATGACGAACATCTGGCATTGAAAAATGCATATTTATTTAGCTTTTGTTTACCAGGTGAGTACATGAAACAAAGAAATTGTATATTTTCAAGTACAACTAGGAGCTTACAGTGAGACAATGATATCACAAAGAGACAGCAAAGATGCAAACACATTTCAGCAGTTACAAACCTTAGTCTAATTGGTCAGACTGTCTAGTATCCCTACTTCTCCTGTTACTGCCAGACCCCTCCATTATGATAATTTGCACCTGGCCCAATTTACACTTGCTGTACTGATCAGCAATGATTTGGTGAGTAGAGAGGTCTGGGGCATGAGGTGGGAGGAGGAGGGGGGCTGACTGACTAGCCTGGATATTTAGCGCTAGCCCACCCCCCCAATCAAAGATTAAGCTCAGGGTGGGGGGTGGGCCCAGAAGGAGTATAACAAGGTAATTTTTATGTTCACCTTGTGCGCTAGAACAAGTAAAATATTTTGCTATGTACAGGGTTTTGAGAGGTGGTGGTCCAATGAAGGAGACTCTGCAATCGGCTTGACCAATAATCAGCAAACCTCATCATGACACTATTTAGGCATGAAAGTGCATAGACTTCAAAACCATGTGCCGACAGAGACATTCATAAATCAGCTCTTTCAGCAAGTGCAGCTGATCTCATCATGTGCTCTCAGCCTGCCTACTCCTCCCTCCCCCCAGCATTTCCGCACACACACACACACACACACACACACACACACACCATCAGGTTATACAGGTCCAGCTGTACTCTCTAGGTACCTGAGGCCAGTCATATAATTATATTTTTTCCTTGGAATCAGGGGTGTGATGAGACATTGCAGAACTTTGCTTTACCTTTCATGTAACATTCCAGGGATTGAAACTGAAACCTGAAACTCAGTTTGTTAATGTGTGTGTGTGTGTCTCTCTCCCTGGCTACACACACACACACATATGCAGGTGCACACGAATGCACACGCACATGCACGTGCATACACACACACACACACACACACACTACACACACACACACACACACACACACACACACAAGTCCGGTTACACATGCTGTAGTATGTTGCTGATAAAGTGGAAAATGGAACATTTAAGTACATTAATGGTCACTTGGCTACTAGGGTAGTAAATAAGAAACCAGTTCACATTAATATAGGGTAGATCAAATAGTGAAACAAACTGTGGCTGGCACTGATTTTAAATAATGGTCACCTATACAACTGGAGTTTAGTTTATCCCTTCACAGTGCAACAACTTGCAATTTCAAACACTTAGCATTTAAACAATTTCTTGGGAGGATGCCCATATTCTCTGTTTAAAGGAATAAAAAATAGATCTCGTAGTAAAATCACGGAAATGGTCCTGCTCTCAGCCAGGCCCAGCTGCAGTTTCTAGAGGCTAGGAGGCCAGTCATAGAATTTTATTTTTTCCTTGGAGTCAAGGGTGGGGGGAGACCTAGAAGAACTTTGCTTTGTCTTCCACGTAAGCCTTAAAATGCACCACAGAGCATCTAAAACCCCAAAGCTTCTGGTGCTGCTTGTAACACTGACAATGGGGGTGCCCAATCTCCCAGTGTCTCCACCTGAAATAAAGAAAACCTTCACTTGTAATTTTTTTTTAATAAATGCTGTAAAAAGAAAAATGTCCATCGACGTCTGTTGCTGCCATGCTGTAATTGCCACCCCACCAGGCCCAGTCCATGTTAGTCTTCCGGCATGGGGATCTGCACCTTAGATTCAGTACAACAGCAATACTAGCAGTGAACATCCAGCATTGACAAATGCTTTTTATCATTTGGGGTAGTTAGGCTCAGGGGGCTCATAAAGATACTGTTGCTTCCTGGCAAAGTAGCAAGAAAGAGCTCTCATTGTTCTTGCCTGTATGGGACTCTGGTGAAGGCGTACGTGAGTGGGAAACATTTGGAATTGCATGGGAAGATGGCAATGAGACTAGCCCAAGTCACCATGGGAGGAAGAAGGCCTTTTTCCTTTACTCCTATGCTGAACACCAAAATACAAATACCAAATATTTGTGCCCTATTGCAAGTTGTTTACCAGTGGATTGTGAGAAAAGGAAGACTTTCTCTTATTTAAAATATTCATTTAAGACCAAAAGAGCACAAGCAATTTGAAGACATCACATTCTGGATACCAGGGGAACCATCTCTTCAACACATAATTTGTGCCTTGACAGACTGTATCATGTTTGATAGGCCAATTCAGCCTCAAAATATACTTCTCACAGTTCTTCCTGCTGTATCTGGGGATTATTTAGCATCACCCAAAGAAGGGTAAAATGTACAGTATTTCACCCTCTTTATATTGTGGTAGTGAGCACTCAAGCATTGTGCATGTTACAGGAAGGTATTGTATGTACCAGCATAGATGTAACTAATAAGATTTAGAGGGAATGGCAACACAGTTCTCTTGTATCAAACATTCTGCTAGGTCTGATTGCCTTTATAGTGTCCAGGTTTATATATTGCACTGTCAGGCTACATTGATTTTTTTAAACTATATGACTTACAAAATTCTTTGGAAGAGTAATAAATAATTGGTTTACACAAATGAAGTACTTGCTATAAATGCACCCATTTACACTTTATGTACATATTCCTGTACCAGCTGGATCCAATATTTGAATCTGGCATTGCAGAGTAAATTATACTAGTTTTATTGTAATACACCGTATAATGACTACTCAAAGATTCCATTACAACTTTGCCCTTTGACATTGCATTCTAAACAGGGTGTGAAACATTCAGCTTGCAGCTTATTCACTAGCATGTTCAATGGCCAGTTAAAATCTAGAAATAAGCATATTTATTTTGCCAGGTATTGAAGCTTCTTTATATAGGTAGTGTAGTTCCCCATTAATATGATCACTGTGCTAATAAAGTCTTCAGAAAATTGATCAAGTCTAAAATTATGGGGGGGGGGAGGAGTTATTTGAATTTGAACCAAAGCATACTGTTTATAGCGTCACGAAGATTCTCATCACACAGATCTTTGCAAGCTGCATCAACACTGGGGACGATGGCTTCAGGTCTGTTGAAGAGAGACACTAAGCTGTGCTTTAATGAGCCACATTAGGCAATGCATCTGAGCAAAGCAAATTAATTTAATTGGTACCAATGTTACTCTTCTCCAGTAGTGGATAAAACTGATGTGAACCAAGAGGAATCACATCAGCAGAATCTGACTCTCTTGTCTGAAAGCATTACATACCGACTGACTATAACTGCGTGGTTAAAGTGAACTGTTCAGTGTAGGCATAAGCAAGGGCTGAAATAACATCACTGACTTTTTTCTTTTTCTTTTCCTTTTCTGATTTGTTTTCCTGGGATAACCCTAATGAGATGCAAAAACTCATTACAACAGTGCCATGCTTTGACCCAGTTTTATAGCTGGAAGCATTGATGTACAAGGATGTCCAGTGACTTGCTCAATGTCAAAAGTCAGTCAGTGACAATAGTAGTATTGAGACCTGTGTCCTCTTGTTGCACACTTCAATGATCTTACCATTGAGCCACTTTGCCTGCCCTGCTTAAATTAACCCTGTGAAAACAGCAAACTCAGCACTCCTCAACTTGGCGTCAAACAGGCATATTTTATTTACTAAAAAGCAGACACCACAATCAATAGGAAGCTCCAACAACAAGTAATCCCAACTGGTGTGGTAACACAACTGATGGCGTGCAGTTAGCATGAAACTGGTTGGGATTACTTGTTAAAACCCTGGCTGATTGTGGTGTCTGCTTTTAGTAAATAAATATGCCTGTTTGACGCTAAGTTGAAGAGTGCTGAGTTTGCTGTTTTCACATTAATTTTTGTTCTTGCACCCTCTCATGACAGTTGAGCTGTTTTTGTTTTCTTTCTTAAATTAACCCTGCAGAGTCATGTTTAAATACATTTAACTGGTAAAGTACAGCCACATTAGCATGCTTGGTCCTTCAGCTTGTTCACATTGCTAGACGTTTTGTCGATCCTTCGGTGACATAATAACAAAATAACACTGTAATTTATGGTTGGAAGGGACTCTAGGTCCATTATGTTCACCTTCCCTTTGTTTCAGCAGGGATGAATATGCCCTGCAAAATGTGCTATTTATCATTTCCCTACCTACTCTACTATCCAGAGTACTCCATGATTCACTTAGTGAGCAGAAATTTGTCCAGGCTTACCGTGAAGGCTTTTACATTCTTCATGTTCTCTGTCACTACTGGTAGGCTATTAAATAGGTTCACCACCCTCTCTGAGAAGCCATGACTCCTACAGTTACTGTTGAATCTACTCTCTGAGCTTCAGGGCATGTCCCTGCATCTTGCTATGGGACACCAGATCAGACACCTCTGTTCAATCTTCTCAATACCTGGTGCTTGTTGCCTCTAAATCTCCTTTTACTCCAAGGTGAACATGTAAAGGCTACATTCCTCTCCTCATATCATATGCACCCCAAACTCTAATCATTTTGTCAGCCATGTGCTGCATCCTCTTAACTTCCTCAATATCCTTTTGTATTGAGGAACCCAGGAGGAGCACAGTACTGTAAGTGGGGTCTGACCAGGGCCTTAAAGAAACAGGATTAAATCTCCTGTTCTTCTGGTCACCTTCTTAATGCTTTCTAGCATTCTTCTGGTTCTCTTGACAGTAGCCTGCATTGCTTGCATACTTCAACTCCTTTGTTTAATATGACTCCCATGTTCTTTACCTCTTCTATGCAAAACATGGGAGCCTCACAGTGTGTAGGTTCTACCTCTGTTTTTCTTCCCAAAGTGTAGCATCTTGCATTTGGCTAAATTAAAGCTGAGTCTAGGAGTCTGACTGTAACAATAATTTTGTACTTTTTTTATCTAACTCTATCTACATGGATAACAGTAAACTCTAATTAGCTGAGGAGAAAGAGATAGGCTGGGGAAATGGGGTTAAAATTGTTGTCAAAGGCAGAGCAGCAGTCCCTGGAATCCCTTTGTCCTCTGATGATGGGACCCTCTTGTCAGTTAACAAGGGAGCATCAATAAGCCCAAGGTTTTTCATGTCATGAATATGTTCTGGCCATTCAGCCTGCCCTTCAGAGGCGACATGGCTCAGAGAAGGTTCTATGCGACAAGGGCAACTGAATGTCCGTGACTGGTCATAAGGGCACACCCCCCATTAATTAGGATTCCTACTGCAGGGGGGCACAACTTGGGGAAAGAGGTGAAATCCAAGGTTGCCCACATTGTCAGTGCCATTGTGCAGTAGTCCTTATCACCAGTCGCCGATATTCAGTCGCCCACATCACAGGCTACCCTCAGGGAAAAAGAAGGGGTCTGTGATTTCACAAAATCCTTTTTACTGTTTTAGACCAGCTTTCCTGAGGGGTGGTACCCACGGAAGATGAAGAAAGTGTCAATTCCATGATTCAGAATGACATATTTGATGATGCAGCATGCGGGAGTGCCGGCAGCTGAAGGCTTTTGAGATCTGTTCTAGGCCCTAGCCCTGTGATGACATACACCATCTAAGAGCTGGAGTCTACCACAGCTCACTGAGATATCCTGTGTAGAAATAATTTTTTTCTATTTTGCTAATGTTAGCAATAGGGAGGTTTTTCTGTTTGATTCTTCTACAGGAGCTGCATTCCATTGTTGGTGGGAAGGGGACATGGAGCAGTCCCCCATCACCATAAAGGAAGACAGACATCAGGGAAATAGTGGGGAGATGTGGAGGAGCAGAGTTAGAGCAGGCTCACAAAAGGAGCAAATTGCAGCTTGGCTGTGCCTCTCCCCTATGCTACAACCAATCAGGGAAGGGGATACAGAGCAGTTCCCCACAGTGCCACAGAGGAAGACAGACACTGGAGGAATGGCAGGGGAAGTGAAGGAGTGGATCTAGAGAAGGTTTACAAAGGGAACCAATTACAGCTCAGCTGCACCTCTCTACTCTGCTACAACCAATCAGGGAGCAGCTTCTCAGATCAAGAAGAAGGAGAAGATGGAACTGGACAGGGGCTTGTAAATAGCATTTTTTTTAATTGGAGCAGTGGTATTCCATTGTTGGCAGGAAGAGGGCATGGAGTAGTCCCTCCCAGCACCACAGAGGAAGACAGACACCCAGGGAATGATGGGGGGAGTGGAGGAGCAGAGCCAAAGCAGGCTTACAAAGGGAGCCAACCGCAGCTCTGTTCGCTCTCCCTCTGCTACAACCAATTGGGAGTGGCTTTTCATGCCAGGAAGACAGAGAAGATGGAATCAGATAGCGGCTTTCAAATAGCCCTTTTCAAATTGGTGGCGGCATTCCATTGCTTGTTGGCAGAGAGAGACATGGAGCGGTCCCTGCCCAGTGCCACAGAGAAAGACAGACACTGGGGAACAGTGGGGAAGCAGAGGAGCAGAGCAAAGGAAGGCTCACAAAGGAGCTGATCATTACACAGCTGCACCTCTCTCCTCTGCTACAACCAATCAGGGAGCATCTTTTTAGATCAGGAAGAAGGGAAGATGATGGAATCAGAGGGACTTTTAAATAGCCCTTTTCAAAATTCAGTGGCGGCATTCCATTGTTGGCAGGAAAGCGGCATAGACTGTCCCTCAGCCCCCAGAGGAAGATTGATACCAAGAGAACAGGGGCAAGCAGAGGAGTGGAGCTAGAGCAGGCTCAGAAGGTGAGCTAATCACAGCTTTGCCATGCCTCTCCCCTCTGCTGCAACCAATCAGGAAGTGGCTTTTTAGACCAGAAAAAAGGAGAAGAAGACAGAATCAGATAGGGGCTTTTAAATATCCTTTTTTAAATTGGAGCGGAGGCATTCTATCGGTAGCAGGAAGGAGGCATGTACTGGTCCCTACCGGCATCCCAGAGGAAGACAGACATCAGGGGAATAGTGAGGGAAGTGGAGGAGTGGAGTTAGAGCAGGCTCACAAAGGGAGCCAATTGCAGCTTGGCCGCACCTCTTCCCTCTGCTACAACCAATCAGGGAGTGACTTTTCAGACCAGGAAGACTCTAACACCTTCATAAGAAGAGGCCATCACAGCCACCCCCCACGCCAAGGGATCCCCGACACAAGGACAGCAGAGCGGAGTCTGCCCACTGGAGTCAGCAGCCTTCACTCTGCAGCTGAATAAACAAGCAGGAGAACAACAAAGGAGTAAGGAAGGAGAAGTAAGAAATGATTAAGCAGGATACCAGGACATGTTTGGTAAGCTTCCTGTTTAAATTCTTGTAACTGCACACACATAGCAGGGGGTGAAAAGGGTCCAAGACACACAATACATAGGGTATAGGTGGAACACCCTGTCTAGAGTAGGGGAAAAACCAAGGGAAAGTAGAACAAAAAAATACAAAAAAACAGGCAGGGTAGTGGCTAGTTATCCAGAGTTAGGGTCAGCAGTTTGTGTAAAGGTGAAACACCCTATCTAGGGTAGGAGTAAATAAGGGTTTAAAAAGAGCAAAACAAAGACAGGCAGGGCAGAGGTAAGTAACTGTCAAGCAATAGTTTGGGTATACTGTAGGTAAATCACACCATCTAGGGAGGGGTAAAAGAGGGCCTAGAGGGAAACAAAACAAGGAAAAAAGCATGATAGTACATCTATATACTGGGAGTGGTGCAGTACAGTGGCTGTGGGGTGGTTTGCTTCAGGGAGACTTTCTAGAGACTGCGGTGTTGCCCCATATGCATGCATCTCTTAGGGCTGAGGGGGGAGATTGCTATACTCCAGGCTGACCACCAAGTCTGCCACCAAGGAGGAGGGGCGGTTGGACTAAGATGGGCTTGTGAAGGGTAAGGGTAGTGAGTCAGAGGCACATCCCCATGATGCGGGGGTCCTCCATAGTGGAGACCACAAGGAGGGTGGAAGAGGACCCTGGAGGAGGAGGAGAAAGCAACTTATGGTGTGGGACTTAATTGTTAATGGGATAGATTTGGAGACAGGAAGGGAGGGAGATTAGGTGCCTACCAGGCACCACTGCTTGGAGGGATGGAAAGCAGATCCTTGGGATCGCTAGAACAGCAGGATGGGAGGTAGAGCGGGATGTCATTGTCCACTTAGGGACCAATGACATAGCTAAGGACAAGGCTAGGTAAGTGCAGGATGAGTTCAGGGAGTTGGGGAGGGGTCTTAGGCAGGTAGCATGCACAGTGGTCTTTTTTGAGGTGCTACCCATCTATAACGGGGGGAAGGATAGGGTACTCTACACCAGGAGCTTCAACACATGGTTGAAGGAATGGTGCAGAGAGTACAGAATGAAATGATTCAGCTACTTTGGGGACTGGGGTCCCATCTGGATGGGTGGGGGCCTATACAGGAGATGGCCTGCATCCATCCGGAGGAGAACAACAGTTCTCAATGAACAGTTTAAATGTTACACTGGTGAGTATTTAAACTAGCTGAGGGTGGCAGAAGAAACAGAGAGACACAAACTGCCCCCAAAAACTGAAGTAGGCAGTAGAAAGAATCCTCAGGAGAGAAATCCACAATGGTACCCAAGAACAAAAGAAACAATATGAGAGAAGTGAAGAGCGATGGGAATGGGAGCAGAGGGGTTATTAAGAGAAGGCAGAGGGAACAGGAGATGTTGACAAACAGGTTGGTGGCAGATTCTGAAAGGCCATGTGTACCAATGCGCGAAGTCTGGAAACAAAATCTCAGACTAGAAGCCATCATGGAAGAGGCTGGCCTGGACATTATTGCCATTACAAGTCATGGTGCAATGAGAACCATGACTGGGAAGTAGCCATACCAGGCTAAACTCTTTTCAGAAAGGACAGGGAGGGAAAGAAAGGGGGAGGAGTGGCTCTTTATGTGAGGAACAGTATAAAAGCTACTGAGATACAGGGAAATTGGGGGGGTGAGGTACTGTGGATCACCCTAGAAAAAAGGTATGGAGGCTCTATTCACACTAGTGTGATCTACAGGCCTCAATGAAAGGGTGGAGTTGGATAAGATTCTGGGGAAACCATCCAAAAGATGGCAAACAGGGAAAGATGCTGCTGGTGGGGGACTTCAAGCTGCAGGATGTAGATTGGAGCATCCTAGCTGCAGCTTTAGCTAGGAACAGGGATATCCTGGACTCCTTGCAGGGGCATTCCTCAGGCAACTAGTAAAAGAGCCCACTCATGTGGGGTAGTACTAGTCACTGTACTCAACAATGGGGACAGTGTTGCAGATGTCACAGTGGGTGTCTACCTGGGGACCAGTTATCATATAATGTGGTTCAATATAAGTACGGTGGTAGAATCAAACCACATAAAAGTGAGGGTCCTGGACTTCAGAAGAGCCAATTTTAAAAAGATGGGGGAATGCCTCAAGGATGCCCTGGCAGGGGAGGGGGGACTTGGAAGGAGTGGAGGAACAGTGGGTGAATCTAAAAGGAGGGATAGAGAGGGCAACAAACCTCTGTGTCAGTTAAGTAAGCAAAAGCAGGAGGAAAAAGGAATGGCTATGGTTCTCAAAAGAGGTGGCTGGGAAGGTAAGGGCAAAAATGTTAGCATTTAGGAGGTATAAAGAGACACAGTGAGAGGAGGATAGAGTGGCGTATCAGGAGAAACAGAGGGAGGCAGGGAAAAGCAATTAAGATTGAAAAAGCACAAATGCAGGAGAAAATAGGCCAGGCAGCAGAAAGGGGACAATGTACTTTCAGGTATGTAAGTGAAAAGAGAAAACCAGGGTACTGATTCACTAACATTCACTAAGAAAGTTGGAAGGAGTATAAGGCCAAAGCCCATGAACACTTCTATCAGTCACCTATAATACCCAAGGGAATTGTCTAGGTGTTTTTTTGAAGATATTCTTGGTTTTACTGATGACAATATCTGTAAGGAGTCAATTCCATGGTTTTGTAATTCTTTGAGAGAAGAAATATCCTCTTTTTTTTGTACTAAAGTGGATTGTAAGGCTTAGGAGTAAAGGAGGGGAGTGCGTTGAGGAGGACCAGGAAAAAGTGGACATCTTGAACAAATACTTTTGTTCAGTGTTCACAGAGGAAATGGAAGGTGAGGGACCACAGATAAGGGCCAGGAACATTGAAGAAAGGGAGGTAGACACTAGTCCATTTACAGAGGAGAAATTCCTTAAGGAACTCACAAATCTGAAAGTGGACAAGGCAATGGGGCCAGACGGGGTGCATCCTAGGATATTGAGGGAGCTCAGGGAGGTGCTGGCTGCACCTTTGGCAGCCCAGTTCAGCCACTCACTGGAGACAGGAGTGGTTCCACAGGAGTGGTTCAAGAGGACTGGAGGAGGACAGATGTAGTCCCACTTCACAAAAGTGGGAGCAAAGTGGAGGGTGGAAATTACAGGCCAGTCAGCCTGACTTTGGTGATGGGGAAAGTAATGGAATTACTACTATAGGACAGCACTGTGGAATATCTTGAATCCAGTGGCCTGCAAGATCCAAGGCAGCATGGATTGACTAGGGGCAGATCATGTCAAACAAATCTGATAGATGCCTTTGACTGGGTGACCAGGGAGGTAAATCAGGGTGGAGTGGTAGATGTGGACTACATAGATTTCAACAAGGCCTTCAACACCATTCCACATAGGAGACTTCTTAGCGAGCTGGGAAGCCTGGAAGTGGGTCCAAAGATGGTAAACTGGGTGAGAAATTGGTTGGGGGACAGGAGACAGAGAGTGGTGGTTAATGGCGTTCACTTCAAGGGAGAGGGGTGACCAGTGTGGTGCCACAGGGATCAGTACTGGGACCAGTCCTCTTTAATGTCTTTATTAGTGACATTGCAGAGGGCTAGAAGGGAAGATATGCATTTTGCAGATGACACTAAAATTTGCAACAGGGTAGACATGTGTGTGGAAAAATGAATAGAGATATAAGAAAGCTAGAAGACTGATCAAGGGTGTGGCAGCTAAGTTTCAATGCAAAGAAGTGCAAAAGAATGCATGTGGGAACAGAAATCAGGGAGGAGTACAAAATGGGGAGTGGTATGGCACACCCAAAGTTGGTGGCCCCACCAGATGTTATTGTTGTATACTGTTGTTGTAGTTTGTTTCTTTTTTTTTTTTTCTTTTTTATAATCCTGTTTGAAGTATTGTATTAGTTCTTGTCCATGTATAATAAGGTTTTTGTGGTTATCAATGAAAACTTTGAATACAATTTAATTACAAAAAAAAAAGAAGAAAGGGTCCTGGGGTAATCATTTTTCTCTGAGGTTTACTCAGGCTAGCCTGACTGTTTATTCCCTGGCAGTGCTCTAGATTTCTTGCTTCTTTATTAGCACCTTGCTTCCTGAGTTACTTTTTCCCTGTTTTACTATGGATAATATTTTGTCCCTAAGCATATACCCTACCCTAAACTATTTTAGCCTGCTTTATCCACTTAACTCTTAAGTGCCTTACCCTGTAGCTGGAAAGTATCTAACCTAGATAATCTCTGAGACTCTTATAAATGAGATTTCTTCTCTTCGTTGTCTCCCTGGCATACACTGTGTAAAGTGAATAGTTTTACTCTTCTCAGGTCCTCTTTTACCTCATAACTAAATTATGCTTGGCTACCGCCTGGGTGGGGGCATCCTCCTTCTCCTCCTACTACTACTTAGCCTTAATGTATCTACACTTTCTATTACTTGTGACCACCAAGGCTCACTGCCTGAGTTTCTAGATTCCATTTCTCTAACCTCCTTATCGCCAAACACTAGCCTGAATCTATGTGGCATTTTATTTTATACCCTAAGGGATTTACTTATTATGAGCTGTTAGCTATCGGTAAGTGGAGGAGGAGGAAAGATGACTTAACTCATTCACACCACAAGAGCTATTTGAGACTTCCACCACTTGTGTCCTGTATACTCTAGCACTGCATCCTGGGCCTTTCTAAGCAAAATCAAGCCATAATCAGCATGCCACAAACAAATGTGAATACCTCTTGCACCCGTGAAGTGCTACACAGAAAATGCAGTGCAAAGTTGTTTCAGCACAAAATTACCTTTCCAATGGTGCTAAACAATCAGTTTCAATCAATTCTGTTTTTATTTAATGCTGGCTGAAATACCAAACAACCATTTGTTTTTTTTGTATTTTTTCAAGGTGCTTAGGTGAGGCTTGAGACACAAATGTCAGCCATGCACATATGCCATAAACAAATGCGAATAACTCCTAAAGTATACATGATAGGCACAAAGTATCAGTGGCAAAGTTGTTTAGCACAAAACTAACTTTCTAATGGTGCTATGCAATCAATTGTAATTAGTTTGGATTTTATTTTATACTAGCTGAAATACCAAAAAACATTGTTTTGTTTTTTTCGGATTTATTCCAGGTGCTTAGCTGAGGCTTGAGAGATAAATGTCAGCCATGCACTCCATACCTTAAAAAAATGTGAATAACTTCTAAATTATACATGATAGACACAAAGTATCAGCAGCAAAGTTGCTCAGCACAAAATTACCTTTCTAATGGTGCTATGCAATCAATTCTAAGCAATTCAGTTTGTTTAATATTTAGATAAAAACTGCTGACTTCTTCAGACATTTCCAGGCCTGAGTGAAAGTCAGCTGAGTATGTCTACAGTTGTTATTGGCCTGAGTGGCTATACTTTTAGATGCCACCTACCAGCGTATCTAGGCCTGAATGAGTTAACTCAAATTTTCCACTCTGTCAGGCTGTGGTTCCTAGTCATTCTGGTGATTCTTCTATCAGGTGATATTGAATTAAATCCTGGTCCCCATACCCATTTCTCCGCAGCTGATTTATCTGGGATATCAAACAAAGGAATTCTTATTGTTCACATGACTATCAGAAGCCTAACTTGCCCCCTGGATGAACTTGAGGCGTGGACTAAAGTATATATACCAGACTTTCTCTGTCTCACGGAAACATGGCTCAGACATCAGATACCTGACTCGCTCTGCTCGATAACTAACTACTCCCTGATCTGCAGAGGCAGGTTGTATGCCAAGCATGGTGGTGGTGTTGCTCTCTACTATAAAGAGCATCTCAGTATCACAGCTCTTCTGGCCCAGGCCTCGCCCTCCATATATGAATCCTTACATGCCACTGTTACATTAGGTGCTAAGAAACTACATACAGTATTTGTGTCTATAACCCCCCAAGGGGCATGGGTGGACTACAGGATCTGCTTGACAAAATGTTGACTACTATTAATTGAAATGAGGTCATAATCCTGGGGGACCTAAACTTAAATTGGTTGGTACCTTCTCACAACTCCTTGGTATCAGTAGTTAGCAGCTTTAACCTTCATCAGCTGATGACTCAGCCTACTAGAACACCAGACCCACCCAAAAGTTGGTACCCTTATAGACTGGCTACTTATAAACCATCTTGAACATGTGTCCACATCTGGTGTCCTAGCTGATGCAATAACTAACCATGCTCCAATTTTTGCATATGGGCCTCAGGGTGCCCACCATTACCCCCACCACGTCTTGCTACCTTCACAAACCTGGATGAAGACACTTTTCTCCAGGACACCTCTTGTATAGTTCGGTCTGAGATCTAGCATGCATGTAGAGTTGAAGATGCACTGCATATCTTTCTTAGTAAATGCATTGTAATTCACAGTAAGCATGCCCCAAAGGTCACCAGGCAAATCAGAGGCAAGCAAACAAGGTGGCTTCACAAAGAGATCCTGGCTGAGCTGCACCAAGGGACAGACTTTGGAAGCACTTTAAATGTATTGGCCTGCTGTCTGATTTCAACACCTATAGAGTCCACAGAAATCTCTGTAAAAAAATATCATTGTAGCAAAGAGCCAGTACTGCAAGAACCTGCTAACTAGCTCAGCGAATGACCCAAGGAAATTCTGGGCACACATCAAAACATTTCTTGGGATCTCACAGGCTGTTTACCAATCGGACATGATACTCAATGGGGCTCACTGTAATGACCCCAATACTATAGCAAATACCTTTAACAGGATGTTCTCTGATCTGTCCCTATACACCTCTTCCTTCCTTCCTAGCCTTGGCCACACACTCTATGCCACCATACTCCAACAGAAAATTAAACCATTCTACACCATCCTTAGGAATTCCTCTTACTCCACCTTTCTATTTCAAGGCTATAACTAGATCCAAGGTCCTTAAGCACCTTAAATCAATCTCAGATAATACTTGCTTAGGGTCTGACTACCTTGAACCTCACCTCCTTAAGCTTGCTGCTCCTCTTATTGCCTCCCTTTTCGCTAAAATGTATACATTGTCCCTCTCCTGCAGTATAGTTCCTGACCTATGGAAAATAGCTCATATAACTCCGGTTTTCAAAAAAGATGAAAAGAAGGATATCAATAACTACAGGCTTTTTGCTAGTCTATCAGTCTTGTGTAAAATACTTGAGAAGATTGTCGCTGCCCAAACACTTGACTTCCTTGCAAAATTCAGTCTCCTCTCTGACGCTCAGCATGGTTTCAGGAAAAATCATAGCACATCTACCGCTCAGTTAAAACTTACTTCGGACATACTTTCAAGTATGGACTCTGGGCTTCTCACAGGTGCTGTCTTCATTGACCTTACAAAGGTCTTTGACCTGGTTGACAACCTTTGCTCCTGTCTGGCCTTCTTAGTCTAGGTTCTCAACTCTAGTGGTAAACTAGTTTAGTACCTATCTATCAATAGGACCCAAACTGTGAAATTCAGCTCGCAATATCTGACTGTATGTCAATAAACATTAGTGTGCCTCAGGGTTCTATACTAGGGCCTTCTTTTCACAATTTATAAATAATATTCCTGATGCCCTTCAAACCTGTTCTTCTCTCCTATATGCTGATGACCTTGTTATCTACACTAGTTCGAATAAAGTTGAAACCATAACTCAGCCCTTTCCACTGATTTCAGTAATATTCAGAACTGGCTTTATGACCATAAACTGATTTTAAATGCCAAGAAAACAAAAGTCATGCTTCTAGTCATCGCCCAAAGCTCAGGACTTGTCCCTCATCTCTGATGGTTTATGACCTTGAGGGCACATGTAACCCCACCTGTTAGCCAAGGTTACTAGAATCCCAGTTAGACCTAGTGGCAGGCAGGGGACAGGCAGCTTGTAAAACTCCAGTTAAATGGATTTCACACTGTCTCACTCTGTTCTCAGTCTCAGCTGAGGCTGAGGGATGACAACATTTTAGAACTGTCGCAGCTGAATAAGCCACACTGGAATGTTGCAGTTGGAGATTAGGGTAGAACATTGGGGAATCTGAAGTCAGTCTGTTGCAGTCTGTAGTAGAGGAAGAAGGTGCTCTGCTGTAAGCAGGCCTTCAGAGTCCTAAGCTCTGTCAAAGAGCTATTTTATTTGTAGAGGTGTGTGTTCTCACCTGGAGAGGAACACAAGAAGAGCTATGTGAAGTGGTAGAGACCACTTTCAGTGGTTCAGGGCCCCATCCCTGCGTGGGATGGGGGAAGGAATCAGCCTGTTTCCAGGGGCAAACCCCCTGGTCTGGCTAGGGAACAAGAAGCTGCCTGAGTTTAAGTTCGTGCTAAGTTCTGGATGAGATTTCTTTGAAGAGAAAATGCCTGTGTAGCACCTGCAACTAAGGGATGAGTTCACTCTGCTAAAGGGCCAATGTGTTTTCACCTCAGACAAGATGAAACTAAAGTGACTGTTACTGTGGGGTCAGGAAAAGACAGCCAAGTACAGTTTGGAAGATGTGGGGATTGGACTGCTTAACTCTGTGGGGGGTCTAGAGTAATGGACACAGCCACTTTTTAAGTATTTTCAAGTTCAGCACAAATGGGATGGAAAAACAGTAGATTGGATGTGATATACATTTAAAGAGAATCTACACAGCGAAATGTTTTTAAGGATGAGGTGTTACAATCCAGAGAAATGGCCAGGTATGAATTATGGGAGTGAGAGGTGGGAGACCCACCCATCAGTAGTAACCAAATTCACCTGTACGGGTTTGCTTTGGGACACCTGTTGCTTTCTCTCAGGTACTTGGCCAGTGCCAGAGGAAAGTACCCAGATGTGAGATTGATGAGGAAGATTCCCTGATGGAGCCAGAAGTGCTCAGAGGTGGTTTTGGGAGCCACCAGTAAATGTTCCATGCTATATGGAAAGTGTCCAAAGGGCTGGCAATGGTGCCGAGCCAGGGAAACTGAAAAAGAGTTGAGTTAGGGCAGATTGCCCAGAGTGTTTCGAGACCTGAGGGTTTCAGTGTAAAGAGGATGTGTTCTGATCTCCATAAATCTGCATTACCAGGAGTGTAGCCGCATGGGGGTCCATCTATGCTTTGTTATTCTGTTGGATCTGAATAAAAGCCACGCTTTAGAATCCCAGCTTCTGGTATTGGACATTACAGTTATTGCTTCCTGTGTCCAGAGTTACTTGGGTGCCCCTGACTAGAAGTCAAACCTAGCCAAAATACCGAGCAACAGTTTTCTCCCTGAGCCCAGGTCCCAGGTAGGGGGTTACATATGGAGGCACCGCACAGCACTAATAACACAAAAATACCACCAGCCCAACCCCTGGGGTAACCCACCGGTTACAAAAATGAAGGTGACCACTGGGATTCTGTTGAAATTTTGGAGAAAACACAAGAAAGGTTGCTCAGATAGTGGCTTGCATTTTGGCTGAAGCAATGTAAACTAAATGTGCCACTGTGTGCTGCTCTCTATGTGCTGTTGTGATATTGCCAACTGTTATCAAGGAGCAGTAAAGCCCGAGTGTGTATGCCCTTGTCCTGCATCAAATTTACAGCATTTGTCAGCTTTTAAAAGTGTTTGTGACAAAGGAAAGTGTGGAAAACTGTGGGTAGCAAAATTAAAATTGTGCCTTAGACATTGGAAATGCTTTCTGTGTGACCTGAGAGACGTGTTGTGCTTAATGGCCATGAAAAATGGTTGAAATGAGCTCCAGCCGAGGAGTCGTTGAAGAAAATTAAAAAGTGTGGTTTTGCAGTTTAAATTTTGCCTGCTCAACGATCACCGTAAGGAGAAGAGCACGAGAGGAAAGAGGCTCATTTGCACGGCGTCGAGTGATTGGTGAGACTGCAATCAGTCCCGCCTCCAAGTGAGCTCTAGAGTGACTGCACAGCATTCAAGAGGGAGACTGAGTGGAGTGTGTGAACTGGCTTGTTAGGAGGAGCGTCGCGGTGACTGAAAGTGCTGTAAAAAGTTTAAAAACTGACTTTTTACCCACATCTCGATCATCTGGACTGTGAGTGTGGTGTTCCAAGGGACAATCTGCAGGACTGCCAACCCGCTTCCTTCCAGAGGCCACCAACCCGACCCCTGCAGTAACCCACCGGTTACACACAAAATTAGAATCTGTCACGTCTTTTAACTATCTTGGTGTCATGCTGGAAAACTCCCTTGATTTAAATCTGCACATTCAATCCACCTGTAAAGCAGTTAATAGTAAGTTGGGGGTTGCTTACAAGACCAGCTACCTGCTAACACCATCTGCTAAATTGGCCATTGCTACAGGGATCCTATTTCCTACCCTTACTTATTGTGCTCCCATCCTTGTGGCAGCCCATAAAACCTCCCTCCAGAAATGGGACGTCACGTACAATAACATCTGTCACTACGCATCCTTGTCAAATCGACTAAAGCACCATAGTCAATTTTATGATGACCTGGGCTGGCTCTCCCCTTTTGCATCCAGGAAATACTATCTTGGCTCCCTCTCTGACTCTATAATTCGAAGTAAGACCCCAACTTCACTTGCAGTGTTATTAACTCCCTTTACCTCATCGCATGGGCTGCGATCAATTGACAAATCTTTATTGAATGTACCCAGATGTCACTCCTTAAAAGGCCCAAGTGCTTTCAAACATGTGGCACCCCAGCTTTGGAACTCACTTCCTTTACAGCTAAGGCAGTCTGGATCTCACTGTCACTTTGAAAAAGATTTTCACCAATATCTTTCTCGTACTGACCCCTGTACTTGCTTTGACCCTACCTGATGTATTTGCTGGTCCACCTAGCCCCCACCCTCGTCTGCTTGTCCTTATACTACACCTTAAATCTCTCCTGTATTCTTTATTATTAAACTCTTCTGATGCTTTTATTTCTACTTTCACACTCATCTGTCTTCTCTTCCTACCTTGTATCTGTTCCTTGCCTCTTACCTTTCTTCCCTTCTTCTTTCCTATATCCCCCTCACCCATCTCAGTAAAAGTATCCCTAACAAACATTTCTCCACTCTTTTACCCTACTTTCTTCTTCCTTTTCTCACCTCCTGCTATCCTTGTACTGTAATCCTCCATTGTTTTATTTTGTTAATCTGTATCTCCAAGTACTCTATCAATTTTACTTCTATTTTTGACTTACCTATATCACATGTACTGTTAACTTGATTAGCCTGTACTGTTTACTATTGTTATGTTCCTACCCTGATGTTGTATTACTGTAATTTTTGCTCCTTACTACTTGAAGTGTAATGTTACTTTGCTTTGTACCTTTTGAAATGTTCTGTATGTCATTATGTCTGTACTATCCTGGGTCATGTCTGAAAATAGTCATGTTTTGGCTAGTACACTTACCTTGTTATCAAAAACTAAATAAATAAAATATCTGATTACCTAAAGGGGGCAAGACAGTGATACAAGACATTGGGGAGAGCTAGTGGAATGCTAGGCTGCATAGGAAGGGGTATCACAAGCAGAAAAAGAGAGGTGGTGTTGCAACTGTATAGATCACTGGTGAGGCCTCACCTAGAGTACTGTGTCCAGTCCTGGAGACCACATCTCTGGAAGGACATAGACAGGGTAGAGGCAGTCCGGAGGAGAGCAACTGAAATGGTGCAGGGTCTGCATCACAAGCCCTGTGAGGAGAGATTAAAGGACCTCAATATGTATACCCTGGAGGAAAGGAGGAAGGAAGATATGATAGAAACTTTCAAATACTTCACTGGTATAAATAAGGTTCTAGAGGGAAACATTTTTCAGAGGAAAAGATGCTCAAGAACAAAGGGACATGTTATGAAGCTGGAGGGGTGGGGCTCAGGACAGGTGTGAGGAAGTACTTCTTCACAAAAGGAGTAGTGTATGCCTGAAACTGCCTCCCATCAGAGACGGTGGATGCAAAAATTGTAGCAAACTTCAAGAATACATGGGATAGGCATAAGAGAACCTTAGAGGTAGGGTAGGGAAGTGGGAAGGGGGGGCTAAAGCAAGAGCTCAAGTAGGATCTGTGGTACTACAGTAGGTAGGGAAAATTGGCAGATTAGGTGGGCTAGACTGTCCTTATCTGCTGTTAATATCTATGTTTCTATGTGTGAAAAACATTTATTTTTAATTTCTATAGTAACAATTGTAATTCCCATAGTCTTCAGAATGTGTGATATCCTGTAACATGTGTAAATATTGTGAAATAGTAAATACTAATTTTATATACTTGATGTCTCTGTGACTTGTCGACCAACTAAGTTTGCCCTGCACTAACCACTGAGCCACCTAACTGCACTTTCTAATAGTTGTGATGTGAGTAACCCTAACCTCAACCCTAACCTTAACTGTACCACTAACTCTAACCACTGTGCCACCAGACTCTTTTTTTTTGTTTTTCACATACTGTTGCATATGGTATTATTATTATTTTCAGTATAACATGGAAGTGCACTGTCTACACACAGGGCATTGTTCATACACTAACACATACACTGCCTCATATGACATTTTTCTTATGTTTTATTATTATGAGCACTATATTGTACAAATTCATGGCATTGCATCCAGTAGGACTGGAACAGAGTGCCACATGTACACACACTAACACACTTACACACACACACACACACACACACATTTATTTTTCTCTCTAGTATATGGCATTGTGTCACATTTGATGTGAGTAGAGCATAACATACAAGAAACGCACTTCTTTGTTCTTTCTGTCCTTGGAACAAAATGATGCAATAACCCTTTCCTAGCTTTCTTTGTCTGTACAAGCTAATTGCTGAGTTTGTAGTTTCAAACCAACTTGAACGAGCCTGCTGTGGACAAATGGACACAACCTCCTAGGTGAGGTATAGAGAAACACCGAGATGTGCATACCAATGAGAGTATATGTGAAATCATGTGTTTTGCCTTATTTGGAAGAATAACTATTATGTTGTTATTTTGTGATAAACTGTTTACATATAAAAACAAACTGCAATCGTCACCAGAGAGTCCTTGTGTTGCAAGAGCATCATGACATTGGTGGGTTTCATGACTCTCAGCAGGTAATGTTTATTTGTATTTTGTGCTGTCTGGTAAGAAATTGTTTATTACCTATGACGCCTTTGGTCTTGTGTTATTATTCTGTCTACATGCCATAGAATCTGCCAACAAAGTGGTGACTGTGGCAGGATGTGTTTTGGACAGAACCAAAGCCAAAGGCTTCACATGGGATAAGGTATTGATAGGTGTCGAGAGCCTCTGCTTCTGGCTGAATTTGCGATCTGGTCTATAGTGCCATCGCAATCAGAGCACACAACTGTTTGACTGCAGAGATTGAGGTGAGCAGGCAAGCCTTAATCTCTAGTTACTACAGTTTGATTAGGAAAGGAACCCCACCACAATGGCCAAAAATTGGGAGCTCATGACAGATATCCTAAAATTTCTCACTTTCCACAGGTGGTGGCATGATTTCGCCCGGGATGCAAAATGCCAAACTAATCCCATACAGTATCTAGAGAACCTGTACAAGAAAGAGAATCCTAAGGCTATGAAAAAGGACCAGGAAGATCTGTTGGTTTCTGCCCTCTTTGCTATTTGTCAAACATTAGAGAGTACAGTATCTGTTTTAAAAGAAGAATTGAAATGTTGTAAGAATGAAATGTATAAGTTGAAGGAAGAGTTGGAGTAACTTAGACAGGAGAAACAACAGGCTTTGCATGTTAACTGTTTGTTGACTGATGTGAATGAGTCTCTGAAGAGTGATAATTGGAAGGCTTGCCTGAGGTTCAATGAGGGGGACATAGCTCCTCCCCCATCCTCTTCTTAACCGGCCATTTTCCGCTCCATCTGCTTCGAGCAAGCGGACTCACTAGTAATGTTGCTGTGTGGTCCTGTGGCTGCTCCTTCTATTTCCCTCCCCATTTCTGTTGTCTCCTGTGCTCCTCTCTCTCCCCTTGCTCTTGTTGCTGCTCTTCCCTGCCTCCCCTCTCCTCCCACCAAGTTCTTGTCCCTTGCTCTTGCTCGTTTGCCTCCCCCTTTGGTTCCCTATCCCCTCATTTGTTCCTCTATTCTCTCCCCTGTACCTCTCGTTTCATCTCCTGTCTCTGCTCCCTTATGGGGTTTCTTGTCTTGAGCAGCTGCTCACACCATGCTGCCGCTGCAGTCTGCTGGATTCCTCCCCCTGCTCAATGCCTCCCAGAATTGCACCTGAGCTGCTCCAGTCAGTTTTCTCAGCTCCCATCTCTTCTGTCCAGGACTGCCTCCATTTAGCACTCCATACTACATCATTCCCTTGTTAGTACTCCTTTGTCTAGCCAGTGTTTCAGGTGTGACATCACCTCAGCGCCCTGCCTTCTCCTTCTCCACTTTCCTGACCTGTTGTGGGCTCCAAGGAATCTCTAATTCTTTGTATGGCAGTTGCTCACTCAATTGCTTCCACAGCATTATCCGAACTGTCTGTGATCCAGTCTCACCTGTTTACAGGCTTCAGCTGAGTGGACTCATTTATGTTTCATATTGCAACCTGATTTGCCTACCTCCTCCAGTAATTCTACATATGCTAAACTTAAACTGGGGCCAATTGCTGAGTTCAGACTAATTTGCTTCATCTCTATGTTCACTGCTGCCTTACTATTTTTGGGACAGTACCATTTCTACCGGTGTGGTAAACCTGCACAGTGGCCTAGCACAACTCATTCGCTTCTGCTTCTTCCTCAGGCTGAAGAAGAAGAAGAAGAAGTCTCACCACCCCTATTCTACCAGTGCTATTCTAAAGCAACAGTGGACTCGCAGAAGAGGGGTCCACCATCTCTTTCTACTATGCTTGAGAGGGGGTATTGCTCACTGCTCTGAGCATCTTTCCATGGCAACTCCATGTGAGAGTCCACTATCCCTAATATGCCCCTCAATGGGGCAATTCTCCTTACTAAAATGTATTCCCTCTTCAGCAAGGCAAGCCCACGTGAGGTCTCCCCTTCCTTAGCCTGTCTGCCTGGAACCTAAACTACAGTTCGATCATCTGAACTCTGCTAATGAAAGACCTGCACTCCAGCCAGCCGCATGCAGGTCTAGCCTGTTACTCGTCATCCCTTTGATTCCTCTTTTGCATTTCAATCTCCTTCTTGTTCCAGTTCCAGCTCAAGTGTGTACTCAGAACAGCTCTATGGAGTGCATCTCACATTCCTCCGATGTCTTGGGACATTTCTATCTTCCTTTTGAGGTATTTAATCCTACCCTATGTTTCAAAGGACTCATGACAGTGGAGTCCTGCTGGTTCAGCTGGCTTATGTCAATCAATCAATCAATCAAAATCTTTATTTATTCAGGTGAACATCATTGAGCATAGCTCATTTACAAGATGGACCTGAGTGGTCATACAAATAAGGGTACAAGTTTTTTTACAAAGACATGAGAATAGCATAACATTAGTACAATCAAATAAATAAGAGATATATACAAAATTTACAGATATACAAGGCACAGTAAAATAACTTAACCTGTAAAAATGAAGAGAATAATAGATATAGCAGGGATAATAATCAAATAATAGGGCTTTTGTAGGCATTTATATGAAATGTGATAACTGACTGGGTAGAAGAAGGGAAACTAAACATAGTGGATTACAGAAGGAAGGGGTGTAGGTTGGATGGGAGACTAGGCCTTATGGAAGCAGTTGCACAACTCTGAAATAGGGCGTGTATAATCTTTTGAAGGATGATAAGGGTAAGAGGGTATTCAGATTCATAGATTTTTGGAGTGAGTTCCAGACAAATGTTAGGAATAGCTGATAGCAGCCTCCCAAACCGGGTGCAGGTATTGGGAATCTTTAGCATAATGAGCTTATTGATCCTTAAGGTGTATGGCCTAGATGTGATTCGGGTGAAACAGTCTGAGATATAGGAGGAGTTTGCCTGATAAGCTTTGAAGATCCAGATTGCAGCATTCCTTTTCTTGTGTGCTGTAGGATGTCCAATTGACTGCCATGTAAAGAGAGCAATGATGGGTGCTGGAGGAAGGTCTGTAATAAATCTGATGGCTCTATGATACAGGGTGTCCAGCTTATTTAAGAGGGAGAGTGAGCAATGGCCGTAGAGAAAGTCAGCATAGTCAATAAGGGATAGGAATGATGCCTGGATTAATCTTTGTTTGGAATCTCTGGTAAGGTAGTGTTTTATTCTGTAAAATAGGCCAAGCCTTTGTCTCAACTTTTTTAATAGCTCTTCAATGTGGAGGTCTAGCTGGACTCATTAACTTCTACTAATCCTCAGGCTGATCTACATGGGGGTCCTGCCTGTCCAGCTAGACTACGTGGAGGCCTAGCTTGACTCAGTCACTCTACTGTTTCCTTAGGCAGACCTACGTGGAGGTCCTGCCAGTCCAGCTTGCCTATGTGGAGGCCTAGCTTGACTCACTCACTTCTACTGTTTCCTTAGGCAGACCTACGTGGGGATCCTGCCACTCCAGCTAGCTGACGTGGGGTCCTAGCTTGCCATCTTGATCACATTACACACTGTCCTCTAGTGGACCTCCTTGGGGTCTGCTGGTGTATCAGTCGGGAAACTTCCTAATATAGCAAATTAAGTGAAACCCTCTAATCATGTATCCTGCAGCCTTGGCGGAAGGCCACACATGTCCCTATTTTTATGCCTCCTGACAGTCCAATCTGCTCATCCAGTCATCCTGGATGGATTATTCAGTTCAGCTCAGCCTTCACGGGACGCTCGGAAAGCTCATTTTGCCTACGCTTCATACCATGATGGCAGACCCACAGGTTCATCCTCCCAACCAACTGGGCCCACATGAGGGCATTTCATCTCACTACTTATTTCCATACTACAGGTAGACTCACTTGGGTCTTTTCCGCCTTACATTGGACTATGCGCTACTACTGTAAGGGTGGATCAGAGGATCCCACCATCTGTAACTTAGACAGAGCAAGGTACTGTGTGGGGGTCCAGCCATCTCAATCATACACGCCCCACGAGGGGGTCCAACTCATAGCTCAAACATACGGCAAATCACTGTAGGAACACTCATGTGGGGGATTCAGCTCCTTACCTCAGAGCATATCCTCCATGGTGATGATGAATCCATGTGGGGTCTTGTCATCCTGAGCCCATCATGCCCATGAGGAGCAATTCTCCTTCCTCACCCATATTGTCTTCTTCACTAAAGCAGACTCAAGTCAGGATCTCATTTTCCTTAGACTGACCACCAGAGACTTTCTCGATCACTCAAGCATTCAACCGCTGCATATCCCAGACCTACATGGGATCCATGCTTCAGCTAGCCCACGTCCGGGCTTACCTTACGTCATCATTCATTCTGCTTCTACTGCAATCCACTCCTTTCTGTTCCAGCTCTAACCAAGGTTCTATGCCGGTCATCTCTGTAGTGTATACCTCACTTCCTAGGACATCTTGGGATGATTCTCCCTTCTAACAAGGTACTCAATCATACCCTACTGTTTCATGGATTTTCACAGTTCCATGCAAGCCTCCCAATTTGCGTATACTCCTACCTCATCAACATTCTCTGCTGGGAAACATTCCAACCATTTATCATCTATGATTTCTATGTCCTTGAATATTTCCAATGTTGGTATTCAGTCCTCAACCATGCGGACTGTATATGTATGCTTCACGGCTGCTTCATTCCAGCTACCTTGGTCATGATTACCATTGTCTCATATCTAGACATCATTTCAAGCCTGATCACTTCATCTGCCAGAACCTTCATCTTCAGTGTTGACTTGCTGCTCATCATCAACCTCAGAAACAGGACTCTTCAATCTTATCTGCTTACCATATATGCTGGATCTATCCCTCTCTCATGGGTCATTAGCCCTACCGTGACAGTGGATCTATGCATTTCAGCTTCACCTGCTAGGGGGCCTGGCAGCTTATCTCCACTTCCCCCAGCAAAACCAAAGGAGGCCTGGCTGCCTGCCCAACACATTCCTGCTTCATCCCAAAAGGGGGCCTGGCCTCCACTTAACATGTTCTGTCCCACTTTGGAAGACCCATGTAGGGGTCTCATCTTCTCTACAGGAATCTATGCAATGGCGGACCATGTGGGGTCCCACCATAATCCCTGCTTTGCCCCACACAGGGGCCTGGTTGCTTGCTCAGAACACATTCTATCATCATCTAGGCCAACCCATGTGGGGGTCTTGCCTTCTCTGCTGGAACTTACATGCCTCACTTTCTCCTGGATATTCTGAACTTAGACTAACAATCTCTTATGCCATGATCTCTCCATGTTGGACTCTTCATCCGCCAGTACCTGGTCCTCAACGATTTCTTTGCTTGCCATTGAAATCAAGGATATGCCTCTACTACCAACAACCTGGATCTACATACTAAGATAATCAAGTCAGTATTCTAGCCTTACTAGGATTACTCTCCTTTTAGTATGTCCTGAGGATGGGCGGGTCAGTAGCCATACTGTATGTCCTCAGAGGTTTCCCCCTATGGGGGTTTTCCTCTCCTGCATGCTACTAGCCATACTCTCAGGAGTTGGAGGAGGTAATCACAACAGTAATAATTTTCTTTTGGACCTTCAAACGTACACTTATGTAACATCCTACCAAAGGTGGGATATAGAGAAAGGCCAAAGATTATGATTCTAACTTCAATTATATTTCATCCAGCTCAAACATTTCTAAGCACCAACTATATCATCCAGTTTCCTATGTATGACAACCACTGACCTATGTACCAATTCAGCTCAGAAGTATCTAAGCACCAACCATATCTCATTCAGCTCTTAAGTATCACAAGCACTGAGCTATGTACCTCACATTGAACTGGAAGGTTTGCCTGAGGTTCAGTGGGGGGGCATAGTTCCTCCCCCATCCTCTTCTTAGCCATCTAGCTTCCACTCCCTCTGCTTCAAGCGAGCTGACTTGCCCTCCATCCTCTCCTGCCTCTTCCTCCTTTTTGGGCACTCATATCTCACCTTGCACTGGGCCTTCAAACCTACATTTACCTAGCATCCCACCAAAGGTGGGATATAGAGAAAGGCCAAAGATCAAGATTCTAACATCAATTATATTTCATCCATCTCAAACGTATCTAAGCATCAACTATATCATCCAGTTTCCTATGTATGACAACCACTGACCTATGTACCAATCCAGCTCAAATGTATCTAAGCACCAACCATATTTCATGCAGCTCTCAAGTATCACAAGCACTGAGCTATGAACCACACATTGAATGTGGAGTTGGATCAGGAATTGTGAGTTTAAGGAGTCACTAGGGTCAGAGATAAAGCAGAAGAGCAAAGTGGCTGCTGAGTATAATGTTTTGTAAGATCATGTAGGAAAGAAAAAGGTTGGTGTGAATGTTGATCATATTGAACATAAAAGACAGATAGAAAAGTTGCAGGGATAGGTTACGGTGTTGAGGGGCTATATCAAAGCAGCACCATCTACCCCACCATCAGAGCTGTTGTTCTCAGAGGAGGACAGCGAGAGTGATGGCCCACCTTGGAATACTGGAGGATCCCTTTAGCATCTGCCAGTGGCAATGCTGACAAGAGAGGATCAAAAGGGTATGCCGACTGCATGTCAACACAACCACAATGAAGACCATCACAGTGACAGAATTCGCCAAAAAGAGTCAGGTCACTGTGATGGTGCCTGCAGATACTGATGGTGCATCTTCCAGTGTTTCACCCCCTCCCCGAGACAACTCCAACTTGGAGTTGTATCCCTAGAGACCAGGGGAATGGAGGGTTTGGGGGCACAGCCCCCTGAAGAAAACACACACACATCCCTGACAGTACAATGCTGACACTCAGCATTGTGTCTGTCACTGTCAGGGATGTCACCACTGTAGATGTTGCAGTGGCATAGGTAAACCAATCAAAAGGAGGTCGAAGACTTGATAGATAGGGTCATTAAGAAAGTCAAGCTTTCTGAGCCTGATGCAGACAGAATAAAAGGGGACATACAAAAAGATTCTAAAGAGCAGGATGAGAGAAGGGGGGAGTTGTTAAAAGAAGTTGCAAAAGCTGCTGCAGAAGCTACCATCAGTCTGCCAGGTCCATAAGCTTCAGGCAAAATGCAGGTCAGAATTTGTTGCAGGTTGCCTGGGTATTACAGGATATCGTGTCTAAGATTGCTTGAATGGCACATTCAATAACCTGACCTGTCATCTGGATAAAGTGCAACAGTAATGCCAGATGTTAGGTTTATCAGAAGCCAACCAGATCAGGGTCCTTAAGCAGGCCATAGAACCTACTCTGTGGCATCCCTCCTTGAAAGAATCCACACAACCCCTAACCTCTCATATGATAAGGTGTCATTTCCCATCATAGCAGCCCACAGCCCCAATATGGTTGGGGTGATGTTAGTTGCCCAAGTACGGCAGCGGAATAGATAGTCCCCCACCTAGTACTGGAATTAACTGTGGACAGCATACCGAATCAGTAAGGAAATAGCAGGTGAGGTCACGCAGCAGAATTTAGTGGAATTCAAATGGTTTCTGATTACAGAACCTCTTGCTGACTTGCTGACTATCCATGAAAGGATGGAGGATCAGGTAGTCCCAAAGACAGACTCAATAGACAAGGTCATGTGGTTTATTGACTGGGTTTACCAGGCCCACAGCAAGGATCAGGGGTCAGGGTCCAAAACATAGGTGGCTGCCCTGAATCAAGAAAAGGATAAATCCTCACCTAGCCAGTATAAAGTAGAGGGAAGTCAGATGAGCCCCCCTTTAGACAACCCACCTTGTAACTGCCAGTGGAGAGGATGGAAGGGTTGGGGGTCCTGGAACAAAAGACATCCTCAGCCCATGTACCGTGAACTCTAGAGGGAGCTCAAAGAGTAAAGAGCTAAAAAGAAAGCATCAGATGTTAGGTTTATCAGAAGCCAACCAGATCAGGGTCCTTAAGCAGGCCATAGAACCTACTCTGTGGCATCCCTCCTTGAAAGAATCCACACAACCCCTAACCTCTCATATGATAAGGTGTCAGCTGATTGTTTTGTGAGGGCACAGTTTAGGCCCAACCCTTCCACCCCTCCCCGGAAATAGTTCCTTTATACCTAGGGTTCTGACATCATTTCCTCAAGAGGGCAAATGCATATCAATGTCATATCCTCTCTAGCACACAGCACTGAAAATATACGCATACACATTATATAATATATATATATTTCTATATAACAAACCAATCACACACACAAGCACACACACAAAAAAAAAAGTACATAGTCATGTGGGGAGTAGTGCAATGTAATGGCTGTGGGGCAGCAGTCTTCTGGGAGTCTTTCTGGAGGCTGAGATGCTGCCCTATTTGCAGACAACTCTCTGCCCTGAGGGAGGAAGTTGCCCATCTTCAGGCCACACTGGACAGCAGTAAGAGAACCTTCCCCCAGGCCAGACTTGATGGTAGGAAGGGAACCCTCCCTATCCAGGGAGCACCAGAGCCACCACCACTACCTCAGAGGTTGCAAAGAAAGCACAGCAGTTGGACCACAGTGGGCTCAGGGAGGGTGAGGAGGGTGGAACAGAGGCACACCCAGTCAGTTGTTCCACTCCACAATCCATACACCATTCTGGGGGAGCACAGCTACCCTATGGATGCACCCATGGAGGAGATTAAGGAGGCTGAGGACACCTGTCACAAGGGAGGCCCACAGGAGGGAGGCAGAGGATGCCACAAGGAAAGGAAGCAGCTCCTGGTGGGGGACTCAATTATTAGGGGGATAGAACTGGGGGGAGCAGGGAAAACTGAAGTAAGGTGCCTGCCTGGTGCTATGGCTTGTAGGGACAGGAAGCGCATCCTCAGGATCACGAGAACAGCTGCACGGGAGTCTGAGCTGGAGGTCATTGTCCACCTAGGGACAAATGACTTGGCTCAACATGAGATTAGAGCAGTGCAGAAGGACTTTTTAGAACTGGGAAGGGGCCTAAGACAAGTAGCACACACAGTAACCTTCTCAGAGGTGCTGCCTGTAAATGGTATGAGTGAGGCAAGGGTACTATGCACCATGCAGTTTAATGAGTGGTTGAAAAAATGGTGTGGAGCACAGGGGTTTGGCTTCATTGGGGACTGGGGTTCCACCTGGAGGGACACCAGCCTATACTGGCAGGATGGTCTGCATCTGTCCAGGAAGGGAACAAGTCTTTTGAGCAATCGGTTTAAATGCTTCATTGGCAAGCTTTTAAACTAGTCAAGGGGGGAGGCACTGATGAGCAGCAGGAAAATCCCAGCCTCCCTACAAAACAGGGTACTAAATGAGAAAAGACTGAGGTAGAAAGGTCAGTGGGGATGCTGCAACAGAAAGTAAAGCCATCAAAAATGGAGAGCAATGAGTACCAATGCACTTAGTCTGAGTAACAAGCTTCCTGAATTAGTGGCCTTGATGGAGGAGGAACATCTGATATCGTGGCAGTCACAGAAACGTGGTTCACACAAAACCATGACTGGGACATAAACATACCAGGATACACTATCTACAGGAGGGACAGGGAGGGTAAAAGAGGAGGAGGAGCAGCTCTTTACATAAGGGAAGGAATCAAAGTAACAGAACAAAAGAGAAAATGGAGGAGAAGAAGCACTGTGGGTCAATTTGGAGACCGGCAATGGCACCACAATCCGCACAGGAATTGTATACAGACCCCCTTCTCAGGGGAGGAAATGGACAAGGAAATGATAGAAAGTACTTAGAATGGCAGATAAAGGGAGATATTGCTGATGGGTGATCTGAATATGCCAGATGTTAACTGGAATGCAGCTGCCACAGCCACTCCGAAGAGTGGGGTTATTCTAGATGCCCTACAGGGGGCATGCCTTAGACAACTAGTATTGGAGCCCACTCGAGAGGGGGCAATCTTAGACCTGATTCTCTCAAATGGAGATGAAGAGAGGATCACAGATGTAGAAGTGGGTAGCCATCTGGGAACTAGCGACCATCGAACAGATGCATGGTTCACAATAAACACAGCAATAGAGTCGCTTGCATACAAAGGCAAAGGTACTGGACTTTAGGAGGGCTGACTTTGCCAAAATGGTGAGTGCCTAAGGAATGCACTAGCACATGGGCAGGAAGGAGGGGTGGAAGAACAATGGGGAATAATAAAAACTGCCATCACAGAGGCAACAAGCCTTTGTGTGAAGCAAATAAACAAAACTAAACGATGTAAGAAACCACTATGGTACTCAAAGGAAGTGGCAGTGAAGGTTCAAGAGAAAAAGAAAGCTTTCAGGAAGTACAAGGAATCGCAGAAGGAGCAGGACAGAGAACTGTATCAGTTAAAGCAAAAGGAAGCTGGGAAGGCAGTCAGGACAGCAAAGGCCCAAACCGAGGAAAAGATAGCCAACTCAGTTAAGAAGGGGGATAAAACATTTTATAGGTACATCAGGGAGCGAAGGAAGACCAAGGAGGGATAGTGAGGCTTAATAAGGGGGTGGGCAGAGGGAGACTGTGAAAGGCAGAGATACTGAACAAATATTTTTGCTCAGTATTTACAAAAGAAGGGGGGTACCTAGAACAAACAGTAGAAACACACTGGATACAGAAGTTGATACCAGCCCATTTATGGAAGAAAGGGTTCTGGAAAGAACTCTTAAAACTGAAGGTGGACAAAGCAATGGGGCCTGATGGGATTCATCCCAGAATTCTAAAAAGAACTAAGGGTAGAGTTAGGACACCGCTTGACTACCCTGTTTAACAAATCATGGGAGGATGGGGTGGTACCCTGAGGACTGGAGGAGGGCAGATGTGAATCCCTTCACAAAAGTGGGAGCAAGGCAGAAGCAGGAAACTAGACCTGTTAGTTTAACCTCAGTAGTAGGAAAATGATGGAATCACTCTGAAGGAAAGAATTGTCGAGTATCTAGAGGCCAGAGGCACAGGACCCAAGGCAGCATGGATTCACAGCAGGAAGGTCATGCCAGACAAATCTGATAGATTTCTTTGACTGGGTGACCAAAGTAGTAGATCAGGGAGGGGCTGTGGACATGGCCTACCTAGACTTTAGCAAGGCATTTGACACAGTCCCACACAAAAGATTAATATACAAGTTAGCTAGCCTGGGAGGGTCCCAAGATAACAGCCTGGTAAAAATTGGCTGAAAATAGGACACAGAGAGTACTAGTAAATGGAGTCCACTCTGATGAAAGGGGTTACTAGTGGGCAATCTCTAGGGTCTCAGAAGACTAGTCCTCTCAATGTCCTTATAAGCGACATTGCAGAGGGACTGGAAGGAAAGTATGTCCTTTGCAGATGACACAAAGATCTGCAACAGAGTTGATGCACAAGGTGGGGTGGAAAGGATGAAAAGGGACTTGGCAAGGTTAGAAGAATGGTCAAATGTATGGCAGCTTAGATTCAATGCTAAGAAGTGCAAGGTAATGCACCTGGGAAACAAAAACCCAGGGGAAGAGTACACAATGAGGGGTGAGATACTAACGACAACAAAAATGGAAAGGGACCTGGGGGTAGTCATATCAGATGACCTAAAGGTGGGCAAGCAATGTGAGAGGGCAGCAATGAGGGCTGGGGGTATATTGGGATGCATAGGGAGAGGCATCACCAGTAGAAAACAGGAAGTTATTATCCCTCTGTACAGACAGATGGTCAGACCCCATCTGGAGTACTCGTGCAGTTCTGGAGACCCAGTCTTCGCAAAGACATAGACAGGATGGAAGCTGTCCAGAGGAGGGCAACTAAAATGGCAGGGTCTACACCGGAATACATGTAGAGAGACTAAAGAAGCTTAATATGTATAGCCTCGAGGAAAGGAGGGAGAGGGGGACATGATAGGAAACTTTCAAGTACCTCAAGGGAATCAACAAAGTCCAAGAGGGTAGCATCTTTCAAAAAAAGAGGTGTGCAAGAACAAGGGGGCACAATTTGAAGAATAGAGGCGGCTCAGAGGTAATTTAAGGAAGTATTTTTTCACAGAGAGGGTTGTGGATGCATGGAACGGCCTTCCGGAGGAGGTTGTGGAGTCAAAAACAGTGGTGGAATTCAAGCATGCATGGGACAGTCATAAGGCAATTCTAGGGGATGGGGGTAGGAAAAAGTAGGCTGCTGGTTAACTAGGATCTGCAGCTTATCCAATAGGCAGGGAAATGGTCAGACTGGGTGGGCCAAGCGGTCCTTATCTGCCGTCAAATTCTATGTTTCTATGTTTCTATCAGAGGTCACTGCATTGGAATACCTGACTACAGACCTCGTTGATGCCTCCCAGTTCTCTGACTGACGGTCCGAGGCACCTGCCTGCATAGTTGCCTCCCTGACTCTGGATGACTCAGGTCATCCATGTGTGGCAGTGCAGGTTGGGGGCTGCCAGCTTGAAATGCTGATTGATACCAGAGCAGTCATGTCAGTCTTAGATGAAGCTGACCCACAGAATTCCCCACTGTTCTCAGGGAAGTTGACTTCCTTCCAGACATTTGTGGGCAATGTCATACAGGTGTTCTGATCCATGTTCCTACTGGTAATTATTGGTAGTTTGGAGGCAAAGCATCACTTTGACTTTATGGTGCTTCCCCAGCACCAAAGTATCTTGGGAGCTGATTTTGTCTCCCAAAATGGGTGTCTGGTAGATTTGGCCAATCACTTGCTGTTGCAAGTGGCAGGCATATACAAGATGTTGTTAATCTCAGACTGTCATGCTGTAGCAGCCATTAAGCCCAATGACACGGAATATGACGTCATTGTCATGATGCATCAGCATCCATTGTTTAAACAGTTGAGGCTGATCCTGGAACAACACAAAGGGCAATCACTAAACACAAGCATGACTGCAGACATATGGCTACTGTCATACACATCACTGGGATTGACCCTTCTGACAGAAACAGTATCCATTTCCAGCAGAAGCTGCCCCTTTTCTGAAAGCTACCATTGAGTCCCTTACAAAGCAGGGTAGTGTCTGACCCTGCATTTGCCCAAAGAATTTCCCGATATGGCCGTTCAGGAAGTCCAATGGCACATGGAAACTGACCATTGACAATTAGAGATTAAACCACATAATGCCTAGTTGTGCACCCTCTGTTGCTTCTGCACCAGATATTTTGAAGCTCTATAAACCAGAGCATAAATGGTTTAAAGCCTTAAACATCTCAAATAGATTGTGGTCACTACAATATCCTGTGAGTGTCAGTATAAGTTTGCCTTTACATTTGAAGGACAGCAGTATAAGTGGACGTGTCCTCTGGTGGACCTCAGAGCTTTCACAACTCACCCCCACTTTTTCACATTCACATGAAAAATACCCTGAGGGATTTGTCAGTACCAGACTGCTTACTGCAGTATGTGGATGATATGCTCCTAGCCCCAGCACAGCAGGAGCAGCATTTACAGCTTTTAGCATAACTTCTGGGCATCCTTGAAGAACAACAACTCAAGTGCAAACCAGCTGAAGGCACAGATCTGCCTAAACCAAGTGTCCTTCTTGGGCTTGCAAGTGACTGCAGTGGGGAGAATCCCTGCAGAACAAAAGGTGTAGGCTATCCAGGATCTGCCACTCCCCACCAGTGTCCAGACATTGAAAGCATTCATGTACATGGGTAACTACTCCTGTGATTTTATTCTTGATTTTGCTCACGAGGACCCCCGGACCTGCCAACTGCTTAAATGTCAGACCCCCACAGCAAGGAAGCACATCAATGCCTTCTGGAAATGGTCTGCATGTCTAAGGAAACTCCTCTCAAGTATTATGCCAAGCGCTTCACCTTGTCCCTGACCAGAAGTTGGTCATGTATGAAGATGGGGAGATACTGTTGTGGGTAGTACCCAAGGAGCTCTAGTCTGAGTTCATTTACCAGGTCCATGATGCCACAACAGGTGGGCACCAGGGAGCTGACAAGACCTTGCAGAGGCTGAGAACTGTGGGATGGTGGCCTAAGCAGACCACAGACATCCAACATTATGTGGACAATTGCATCCCTGTGCCCATAACAACCCAATTCCCAACATGGAAAATGCAGAGTTGCTACCCCAGAGACATACAGGACCTTGGAATGTCATACAGATGGATTTCATAGGACCTCTGCTAGTCACCAGCAGAAAGAACAAGTTTGCTTTAGTGATCAATGATCTCTTCTCCAAATGGGTAGAGGCCTTCTCCTGTAGGAACAATACCACCAAGATCACAGCCAGGATCCTGTTGAACTAGGTATTTACAAGATGCAGCCTACCCCACACAGTAGACTCAGACCAAGGATCACATTAACAGGTCAGGTTATGCAAGAATGTTTTACTATGTTAGGGGTACACCAGAAATTCCATACGGCAAACCATCCAGTCATCAGGTCAGGCAGAGATGACAAACAGACAAATCAAACTCATGCTGTCCAAATTTGTGAGCATGAACTCCAAGAGCTGGGATATCTTTTTATCAATCATTCTGATGGCAATCAGAGCCACCCCTGCAGTATCTACCCAGCTCACCCCTTTTGAGCTGATGATAGATCAACAGATGCAGCTCCCCAAGCAGCTGTGGACTGATTTCCACACCCCCACTAGTGACCGCATAAACATCAACATCTGTGTCAACCAGCTCAGGGAAAAATCACTCGTGCACCGCTTTGTTGCAGAAAACCTGGAGCAGGCCAAACAGAAATCCATAATCTACATTGACAGAAATGTCAAGGAAGCAGACTGGCAGATTACAGACAGAGTCATGGTCTTGAGGTATGCAACCACAGACCATGCCTTGTCCAACAAATGGCTAGGTCCATTCATAAATCAGGACAAACTCAGCCCATCAGTGTACCAAGAGCATGCCACTGACCACAGGAAGCCTATAGACAAGTTTTTCTATGTCAACCAACTCAAGCTATTCAAAGATCTCAATTGAGTCACTTAACTCAACTTAACCTAACATTTCAGGTTGATGTTATCTCTTGTGAACCTGTGGATGTGGATTTAACCTTAAACCTAACCTTATCTGTAACCCTAACCCTAACTTTACAGATCCAGACTAACATCAACTCTAACCACCCGAGAAGGAGAAGAAGTATGGCTGCCTGTATCCTATACCTAACTAAGCTGGGGGTGGGAGAGATATCCTTACCTATTTGTGTTTTGTCATTTCAGAAATTTCAGAATGTTGACAATTGCTGTTATCACTTTTTGCCTGATTGGATATGCAGTGAACGGACAAAAGGGGAAGATAGTGCGAATGCCCCTGCAGGCTATGGAAGGCAGTACCAAACTCCTTTAGGTCAGCTGTGTTGGGGGCCAGTGGGGCAGCTGCAGGGGGTTGCAGGTGCATCGTGGGTGTTTGCACTAGGGGGGCGGGTACAGGGATCTGCTCCATAGGTATCTGTGGTGTTCCCACTGTGCCCACACTGTTGGTCTTTCTGTGTGTCTGCTTCCCTCCTGCCATGCCTGTGGGGGTACTGTGGTGTCCAGGAAACACCACAGGCTGGTGGCCCACTTTATTCTTGTCCATGATGTCATTGCTGGGCGATGTTACTGTCCTCGATGACTTGCCTGTGATATTTTGTCCCGCTTTATTTTGCAGGCGATGTTATCACCCGGAATCACAGAGGGTAGCTCCCTCTACATCAACTGTATGAACCTCTCCTACCCCCTTTAAAATGCCCTGAGTTGGAACCGGGTCCACTCAGTGGCCTAACCACTGCATCCATCCCTGGGACTCCTGATAAATAATGTTCAATTAATGCATGAACATGTTTTGAATCATTCTCATTGGAATATGGCAGAATTTGGATATTGTATTGGCACTAATGTGTCATTATTTTATTCTTCAGTTACTAGATGTTATAGCAGTCTACCAGGCATGAGCTCAAGACCATGTAGCTGGGCAGGAAACTTACACACAGCATGGTATATTCTGCTCTAGACATCTACAAGGGTTGGACAAAATTGTAGGATCTGTGTTAGGTCTATTTTGGTCTGGGATGTCAATTTGGAATAGGGCCAATCTATAATCTGTAAGTGCCATATTGGGTACTTTGAAACCTAGTCAGTTCAAAAAGTATAAAAGTCTGGGCTACATGTATTGATGGCTTATCTACAGAGGAAAGATTTACAGTACATAATATGCATGACATTGCTAGATTATTTATTGACACCCAGGCAAATATAAATGAATTAATTGCTGTTAATAATGAAGCCAGACAGCACTATATAGGCAGAGAAATAATTTATACATCATATGGTGGGTATGTTTTAACCACAGTAACAAACTTGTTAAGGGCTGTGGAAGTAGGATGAATTCCAGGTCTCTGAAAGGACGAAATCCTGGTTCATTGGTATTGCTCTCAATGTGTTTTTAAAGGCCATTTAGACTGGACCTGCTTCAAGCAAAAATGGTACAAGAAGCTCTTATTTAGTACTATGCGAAATCTGGGGTATGTTACTCCACATCCTAATAAGGAGCTGTGTGATTACCACATGGGACCTTGTACTGTAAGAGACACATTATACCTTTCTTTTACTGTGTCCTTACCAGTATTTGACCTCACCACCTCAGTGTTTAACAAACTGGTCACAGTTCATTTAGTGGGATACCTAGAAAGCAATATTTATAAGGAATGTTTGGACTTACCTCATTATTGGTATTCCACCCCACAGTGCAAATATGGTTGCCCCACATACTGCTTGCTGCTCAGTAAAAGGATATAGGTACTTGTGCAGGTGTGATGTGTTTGATGTAACTGCCCTCATCTGCAGATATGCCATAGAGGGATATGTCACAGAGGTGTAGCCACACACTGAGCCATCCAGATGAGTGAAAGTCAACACTACTGTCACCTGCCCTGTGAAGCTCATGAAATGGCACTTCCCTAAAGTAAAATTCACTTACAACAAGAAGGGGTAGTGCTGCTGCTGATGTCTCAGAAGAAGCCGGAAGAGGAATGATCCAGATTCATTTCAGTGCTTTGCAGTAACTGCTCATTGCTGTTTTTGTTTTAAACTTAGATCGTGGGCTTTTAGTGGCACTGTAATTTCTTGCTGTCTTTACTTAGAATTGTTTTTGGGCTGTTGAAAATGTAAAACCTAGTTTGGTGTGCTTGTAGTGGTGGTGTATTCCTTTGCTGTCTTTAATTGCTCCCCCCTCCCCTGCCCTCCACTCTTAATTATATGCCCTATAAAATCTGACTGACAGGAGCTAAGCACAGGGAATAGCAGGGGTTGTGGAGTAGGGGGGCATAAGGGGGAGGAAGCTCGCCCTCAGCACAACAAGTGTTTTGACTCTTTTTTTGTGTGTGTGTTTGTTTATTTTCCTTCTTTAAAGAAACATATCTGAGGATCAGTGGTGGATTTTTAAGACAGTAAATTAATAAAAAGGGAACTAGGAGAGCTTCAGTAACAGACAAGTACTGGAATGGCAGTATAAGTGCAGTATAATGTGGGGAGTGGTGCAATACAGTGGCTGTGGGGTAGCCATATTCAGGCAGACCTTCTGGATGCTGAGGTGCTGCCCTATCTGCAGGCATCTCTCTGGACTGCAGGATAAGGCAGCCAGGCTCAGAATGGAAGTAAACTGGGTCAGGAGTACCTTCATCCCCATCCAATGCCACTGTCTCAAAGGATGCCAAGAACGAGGAGCACATGGATGACAGTGGGCTCAGGGAGAGTTAGGGCGGTCAGGAAGAGGCACATCCCAGATCCTATTACACTCCAGAACTCATATGCTGCTCTGAAAAATGGGGACAACCAAACAGAGGTACCCAGAGAAGTGGAATGGAAGGATGTGGAGGTTCACCAGGGAGGTGAGATCAGTAGGGAAAGAAGTGGACCCCAGAGGAGGAGGAACTGAACCCTGGTGGGGGACTCTATCATAAGAGGGATCCAGCTAGGAACACAGGAGGAGGAGGAGGACAGGGAGGTGAGGTCCCTACCAGGTGCCATGGCATGGAGGGATGGGGGGAAGATCCTGGGGGATTGTCAGGAAGGCAAGTTGGGAGGGTGAGCTGGATATCATTATCCACCTAGGTACCAATGACTTGGTAAATGCAGTGCCCAAGGAAGTTCAGGAAGAGTTTAGGAAATTGGGGAGGGGTCTCAAGCAAGTAGCTACGTCTGTCACCTTCTCAGAAGTACTACCTGTGAGAGGCATGGGGCAGTGTAGGGGTGCATGCACAAGGAACTTTAACTTGTGGTTGAAGAACTGGTGCTGTGAGGAAAGGTTTGGATTCATTGGTTACTGAGGACCCACCTGGAGGAAAGGAGTCTTGTTCAAGCCTGATGGCCTGCATCCATCCTGGAGGGGAATCCAAGCACTCAATGATAAGTGTAAATGCTACATGGACAAGCATTTTAAACTAGCCAAGGGAGGTGGCATGCCAGCCAGGAGGGTACTTAACTGCCCACTTCCCACAGCTAGCAGTGGAACCAGTGAAAGGAGGAGTGGATAGCTCTACAAAGCAGTGTGCAAAACATGGAAATAAGCACCCAAGAGGTGGATAGGCAGAAAGGTGGCAAAATTCAACAGAGGGGCAGACAGCAGGGAGAACCAGGGATAAAGGACAACCAGGAAGGGGGCTGGAGTAGAACAGCTAAACAGTCCAGGAAGTTCAAATCATAGAAAGCCACATGTACCAATACCAGGAGCCTTAGCAACAAGATAGAGGATCAGGAGGCTGTCATGGTGCAGTCAAACCTGGACATTGTGGCAATCACAGAGACCTGGTGTAATGATAACCATGACTGGAAGATGGCCATACCTGGCTATAACATATTCAGAAGAGACAAGGCAGGCAGGAAGGGAAGAGGAGTGGCACTTTATGTGAAAGATGACATAAAGGCCACAGAGATCCAGGAGGAACAAAATGGGGGAGAGATACTGTGGGTTAAGTTGGAAAGGAAAATGGGGTCAGCCAACCACACAGGGGTGGTCTATAGAACACCAGCCCAGGAAGAAGAAACAGACAGGAAGCTGATGATAGCCATTCAAATGATGGCAGACAAGGGTGAGGTGGTGTTGGTTGGAGATCTCAATATTCCAGACATGGACTGGAGCCTCCCAGCAGCAGCAGCATCAACCAGGAGCAGATTTATCCTGGACTCCCTTCACTGTGCCTTCCTCAAGCAACTGGTCATGGAACCAACTCGGCAGAAGGCAATACTGGACCTTGTGCTCACAAATGGAAACAGTGTGATGGGGGTAATAGTGGGGGATCACCTGGGGAACAGTAACTACCAGTCACTGTGGTTTGACATCACAGAAGGAGCAGAAACAAACCGCACAAAAACTCGTATCCTGGATTTTAGAAGGGTAGAATTTGAGAAAATGGAGAGATGCTTGAAAGAGGCATTAATGGGAATGGGGTGGGAATCAGGGGTTGAGGAACAGTGGGCAATATTTAAAACAGAGATTACAAGAGCGATAGAATTATGTGTTAAGCAGGTTAGCAAGGGGAAAAAGAAAAGGAGGCCATTATGGTTTTCCAAGGAGGTAGTGGCGAAGGTGAAAGCTAAAAAGACTGCATTCAGGCAATACAAAAAACACAGGCAGAAGAAGATAGTGAGAAATACCAGGAGAAGCAAAGGGAGGCAGGAAGGTCAGTAAGGGTAGCCAAAGTTCAGACAGAAGAGCACATTGCAAAATCAGTGGGTAGAGGGAACTAAACCTTTTACAGGTATATAAGTAAAAAAAAAGGCAAAGGGAGGGATAGTGAGACTGAAGGGGAGGATAGGGGCTGCATGAAGGAAAACAACAACAAAGCTGACATATTGAACAGGTATTTCTGCTCAGTCTTTACTGAGGGAAGATGACAGTAATGGGCCTGAAGGGAGTTCAAGAGGTGGGAACAGTGGAGAAATTGACACAAGTCTCTTTACACGAGAAAGGGTCCTGAAGGAATTGGAAGGAATAAGAGTTGATAAAGCAATGGGGCCAGATGGGGTGCACCCCAGGATTCAAAAAGAACTAAGAGAGGTGGTGGCTGAACCTCTGGCAATCCTGTTTAGCTGATCACTGGAAACAGGGGAGGTACACAAAGACTGGAGGAGAGCAGATGTAGTTCCCTTAAACAAAAGTGGGAACAAAGAGGAAGCAGGGAACCACAGACCAGTCAGCCTCACCTCAGTAGTGGGGAAGATCATGGAAGCACTACTGAAGGAGAGATTGGTGGAACATCTGGGTTGCCAGTGGACTACAGGACCCAAGGCAGCATGGTTTCATCAGAGGGCTGTCATGTCAGACCAACCTCATTGAGTTTTTCGACTGGGTGACAAGGGAGGTGGATCAGGGGAGGGCAGTGGATGTGGCCTATCTGGACCTCAGCAAGGCCTTTGACATTGTGCCACACAGAAGGCTATTAAACAAACTAGGGAATATGGGAGTGGGCAGGACAGTAATGCAGTGGGTAGGTAACTAGCTGGGTGGCAGGGCACAGGGTGGTGGTAAATGGCTGTCACTCCACAGAGAGAAGCGTGACCAGTGGGGTACGACAGGGATCAGTGCTGGGATCGGTCCTATTCAACGTCTTCATCAGTGACATTGCACAGGACCTAGAATGCAGAATTTGCCTGTTCGTTGTTGACACAAAGCTCTGTAACAGAGTGGACATACCAGAGAGTGTAGACAGAATGAGGAGGGACCTGCAGAAACTTGAAGAATGGTCAGGGGTTTGTCAGTTGAAATTCAATGCAAAGAAGTGCAAGATAATGCATATGGGGCACAAAAATCCTGGAACAACATATCAATTGGGGGGTGAGGATATAGCATGCACCCAGCAGGAAAGGGATATTGGGGTTATCATCTCTGATGACCTCAAGGTAGGGGGAACAGTGCAAAAAGGCAGCAGGTAAAGCAACTACGATGCTGGGATGCATAGGCAGGGGCATCATCAGCAGGAAAAGGGAGGCTATAATTCCACTATGCAAGAAACTAGTGAGGCCCCGCCTTGAGTACAGTGTACAGTTCTGGAGACCTTACCTACATAAGGACATAGACAGGGTAGAGGAGGGCAACAAAGATGGTACATCTGTGGAGGCAGTATAGTGCAGTGGTCTAAGGCTCTGAGCTGCAAATCTGGTGATATCCAGCAGACCAGACCTGGGTTTGAATCCCACAGCTTCCATTTGCATACTGTGTGACCCTGAGCAAGTCACTTAACCTCCTTGTGCTCCCAGGTCGCTCCTGTAAAAAAGCTTTCAGCTTAGTGTGCCATACCTGGTTAAACAACTAAATAAAAAAAAAAATACATGGATTGCATCACAAGTCCTATGAGGACAAGTTGAAGGACTTTAATATGTACTCCCTGGAGGAAAGGAGGGAGAAAGGTGATATGATAGGGACATACAAGTAACTTACAGGGAGGAACAGAGTGCAGGAATACACTATTGTTCAGCAAAAAAGATCTTCCAGGACTAGAGGGCATGGGATGAAGTTGGAGGGAGGGCAATTCGGAGGAAACGTGAGGAAGAATTTCTTCACAGAATGGGTGGTGGACAAGTGGAACACCCTGCCAGAGGAAGTAGTGGGGGCTGAAACAATCATGAGATTTAAGAATGCATGGGATAGACATAAGGGAATTCTGGAGGTCAGGGGTAAGGGGCAACAGACTTCTAGGAAAACATAAAATGAACTTACAAGCTCAAATGGGCAGACTGGGTGGGCCGTAGGCCCTTATCTGCAGACAGTGTCTATGTATCTATTGTGTGGCCACAAATTATAAGACCTACACTTACAGACCCCTTATCTGTGATGTCACCACTCCAAATGTTTGTTTCACACCTCATGAGTGCACTGTCATTGGCCAGATTGTCATTATGCCCATTCCCACCCATAATGAGTTTGTTATCCAAAGTCATCCTGACTATCAGGATGTCATAGAGCAGCAGATCCCTACTTTTAATGTGCATATTGATCCTCTGACCCTAGATCTAATGTCTCTTTTGGACCGTAAAGACACTCATTTAATTCAAATTATCAATGACATGCATAAGGCTGAAACTGATCTAGATAATTTACTTCATGATGATGATTTACAGTTAGTTCTTTCCAATACCTGGTTGGAATTAACATTTAAAGGCAACAAGGGTGGGAGGGAGGATGGAGACCAACTAATTTTGCCCTGCACTAACCACTGAGCCATCTAGCTGCACTTTCTAATTGTTGTGATGTGAGTAACCCTAACTCCAACTTTAAACCAAACCCTAACTGTAACCCTAACTCTAACCACTATACCACCTGACTCATTTTTTCTTTTACACATACTGCTACATATGAATCATATCATATCATAGAAGCTTGACGGCAGAGAAGAACCATACCAGCCCATCTAGTCTGCCCATTGTTCCCCCTACACCTCTCCCTCCCTGCCAGCCCCTGCCCTCCCCCCAATACTCAGCCCCATATGCTTGTCCCATGCCATCTTAACTTATTCTATCGATTTAGTTTGATATGGTATTCTTCTTATTATTATTTTCATTATAACATGGCAGTGCACTGTCTACACAGAGGGCATTGTTCATAGATTAACACACACATAGCCTTATACAGCATTTTTTGTGTTTTATTATTATGAGCACTGTATTGTACTAACACATGACATTGCATCCAGCAGGACTGGAACAGAGTGCCACACATACACACACACACACACACACACACACACACACTAGCACATACATACATTTCTCTCTCTAGCATATGGCATTGTGCCAAGTATGAAGTGAGCAGAGCACAGAGTACAGCATACAAGAAAACATACTTCTTTGTTGTTCCTGTCCTTGGAACAGACTGATGCAATAACCCTTTTCTAGCTTTCTTTGTCTGTACAAACTGATGAGTTTGTAGTTCTGGACCAGTTCGAACCAGCCTGCTGTAGACAAATGGACACAACTCCTAGGCGGGGTATAGAGAAACACTGAGATGCACCTATCAATGAGACTATATGTGAGATCATGTATTTTGCCTCATTTGGAATCATAACTGTTATTTTATTATTTTGTGATAACAAACTGTGGGGTATAAGAACAAACTTCAAACATCACAAGAGGGCGTCCTTTTGTTGTAAGAGCGTCATAACATTGGTGGGTTTCATGACTCTCCACAAGTAATTTTTACTTGTATTTTGTGCTATCTGGTAACAAATTGTTAATTCCCTGTGACACCTTTGGTCTTGTGTTGTGATTCTGCCTAAATGCCATAAAACATGCCAACAGACTGAGGCCCGGATATTCAAACTGTGCCAGGCTGTGGCGCAAGCCTGGGCACAGCTCAACTTTGTTGCACAGGGGTGTGGCCTGGGTGATATTCAACGGAGCTGAGCTATGATGCAGCAGCTTTGAATATTGCACCCTGGCCACCCCCACTGTGCATGGCGCAGTGGCACTGCGCCAGCGCAAGTGGCTAGAGTGGAGCATGGAGATGCACTAGTGCAGGTGCCATTGCACCATGAACAGCACCTGCGATATTCAAAAGGGGACATGCAAATGGGGCCATAATTTATGCAAGGTGTAACGTTGTGGAAAAAATTACAGTTAGTAAATTATCTATTACAGATACTTAGAAAGGAGACGAATGGAGATGAGGCTGATGGTGGAAGAATTTAATGATTATAATAATAATCACAGCAAGAGATTACAGGTGGCACATCCTTCATTCTTCAAACTAACAGTGTAGGCTGGCTTGCTTATATAGTGGAAGACAGCATCATTATTTCCTATGGTTGTCTATGATTGGTGCAAAACAAGTACAAACATCAACTTAAAAGGCAATTCTCTTTTTAGTATATGTATATATAAGCTCATTCCTGGTCAGCATGAATGTATAGATAGTGTACATTCTATTATTATATATGGCTAACAACAACTGTCACTGCCAGTTACCAAAGCCTAGGAGGAAGAAATAGGTTTGGACTTAGGAATGTGCATACAAGCATTTTGGTCTATCCTGATAATGACAAACACTAAAGATAGTCAGAAGGTTAATTTAGACTGTATCCTGTATTTCTGCCTTGCAGACACTTAAGACACCTGTTTGTTATTACTCACATGGTCAGCACAAATATCAAAAGACACTTTAATATTGCAACTTGCTGTTTAGTTTGTCTTGTGGCTTTACAAGTTTTATATGATCCAGCTTCATAGGTCAATATTTGTTACACAGATACATTATGTTTTAGACCAAAATGAGGTTTGCCTGAAAAATTGGGACAAACTTCTTTATCCCTTGTAAAAGGCCCCCCTTGGCCCAATATTGCCCAATTATTATTTATGCAACAATGCAGCTCCTCGGAGCATGTACATCTCATTAAGTACATTACGAATAGTAAGTCTTAAGCGACACAGGCCTATAATTACCAAGAACACTAAGATCACTTGCAACACAAGTAAAGCTTTAAAAGACTGGACTCCTAAGGGTCCCCCTGCATAGCTATAAATCAAGTGCTCATTATCACTTTCACTGAGCAATTTATTTACAACTACTTGTGCCTTATGAATTTGTATCAAATGAGTATCTTTTTGATTTAAAAATGATTGCATGTTATGAAACAGGAGAGGTATCACAGCTCCAAATGATGGCACTTAACATGTCAATTAACATAGTGGCATAAAACTTTGACACACCAGTGTCTGCACTACTACTGTTAACATTTATATTCCAGCCAGAGAAATCTAGATTTATATGCACTCTACTGTACTTTACATTATTTACAAGCATTTGATCAATAGGTGTTGATGTAAGTCCACTCTCTGGCCCTGTTTTCACATTTGGGCATTCGGTTGGTGTTACAGTTAAGTATATGGCATCTGAGACTACAAAACGTAATGAGTTGTTTACACCAGCATAGTTACAAACACTATTATCACCCCAAAGACAGTAGGACAGAGTTAACACATAAACACCATTGTCCTTTGGTGTGACCCTGTCTATGACAAGAGACCCATTTTTCTGTTCTTAGTCCATGTAGCTTTGCTGTGATCCAGTCTTGAGCTTTGATGCACAGCTAGACCAGCTGTTAAGTATGTCCACACACCAATTTGTAGAAAAGTCAGTGTTTATATTGCTGGCTGCTGGATGGCTGATTAGCAGACACACTGGCCAGGGGTGCATTAGATTGTGCATTGAGTCCTTTTAATGGAGCAGCCACACACACTGGCATGGCATTTGTGTTGTGGTAGTTGATTACACCCCTGGCACACAGATTAACAGTCCATAAAAAAAGTAATAGTTTACAATAAACCATTAAAAACACAGTCCATAGTAAAGCAATAGGTTTGCATAAAGTATCAGCCATGTTTGGAACAAACAGCAGTGAAGAAGATGGATGTCTTGCTTGAAGATCAATTGAAGAAGAATCTTCTTGCTGAAGTTAAGGGATTGCCCCTACCCCAGACTTAACTTTATAGTAAGTAGAAACAATAAGCTTGATTGCAGAGTTTAAACTGACTGGACCTTTTCAGTTGATTTAAAGTTTTACAAATAGATGTAATTTTGCTAAAAACATTACACTTGCAGAGGTAATAATGACTTGATTTATGCAATAGTCCTTATGTGGAACCAATTAGGAAATAAGAAACAATTATTAGCAAATACACATTTTTTGGTATTTACCCCTATGGGGAGATAGCAATGTACCTTGCAACCTTTGTGGACATTACACTGGAAGGAAGGAAAGGTAGCTTACCCCTTCCCCCCCCCCGAGCTTCCTGGTGTGCTTTCATAAAAACACACATTTTGTGAAAAATTGTGCTTTAGGTATGGAATACACATCAAGTCTGAACTGGTAGTTGAAACACAAGAAGGTCAAATTAAATGCAAAAGATCACATAGTGTGCATGCAAGGGTCGCTCAAACCCAGTTATTTTTGTAGTGTCCTTGAACACTACTAATATTAAAATATATTTAAATAATAATAGAGCACGAAATGAAACTGCTGGCCAAGACAGTACCCACACATATACATACACAACAAGAGATACTTAACATAAAATAAGACTGACATTATTTGACACCAATTTGCTGAGGTAATGCCCATAGTTTTATTAGAAAACTGTACGTGTTTTAGATATATGATGCTGAAAATATTATAGCCACGGGCATTTAGAATTAGGGTTGTCCCTTCCCCCATCAAATGTAAAGTGTTTTTTTTTACCAGAATGTTGCTGTATGGTAGCAACATTATTTTTAATATTGCAGCTTAAGGTATTAATGCACTGCATAGGAGAGGCAGTATGTTTAGACTTCTTGGCTGATGTTACATTGCACAGGAAATGAAAACAACTTTTCATGTAATTAACTTAAACATTTTTTATCCAAGGACACTTGAATACCATATTTAAAGGTATGCCAACATCATTTTTAATGAGAATCTTTTGTCCTTCAGAAACGCTAGTGTTACTGATAACATTATTATTTATGCCAAACAACTCTGGGTGGTTTGTTTGGTTATGGTAGCAATCACAGAAGAACAAGTGGCTAGCCTTTGCTCTAGTCCATTCCACAGCATACTGAGAGTATTTAGAATCAAACTCTTTAACATTAGAAGAGGCAAGGTCTTTGGGCATTAAGTTAGTATGCCTTGCCAATACCTCTGGCTGATGGCGCAAATTTGCCATATCTGACTTTTTACTCCTACATTTTAGCTGCTCAGATACAGGAGTTAGCATGCTGTAAAGTGCTTGTTTTTAGATTTTAAGATATTTACATCTTACAAACGTGCTATGTATTGACAGAAGCTGTGTAATAGTTTATATTGCAATCAATAAAAGAGAATTATCCCTATCTAAAAGACAAAGGTCTCCCTGTACCTTTACAAACTATAACTTTAGTAGTTGTTTTTTCTCTTGCAGGGATTCTGGCTCTTGACTTATTTGCATTTCTAAACTATCTATTTTTGACTGTAGCTGGATTATTACATCTTGGTGCTCAAGCAGCTTTCTTTTTTTTAAAGTCTCATGTGTTAACGAATTACCACCTGGCTATATTATCACAGACTTTGTACAGTATTTGCTAGTTTCTCTTTTTTTATTTTTTAATTAAAATACTGCTGTGCCTGTTGATCATGGTTTGTATGCTCCCCCCTTTAGGTGTTTCCCTAAGAAACAACCTATTAATGTTTTCATACTCATTTTTCATCTTTGTGCCTGCCTAGCCTTTACAGCCGGGTGCACTCGTGCACTGGTGCCCTGGTCCATCTGGCTATGTCTTAACGCCCCTGTGAGGTCCGACACCAGAGTCCCAGCACCTTCACTTACCTACTCTGCCCCATGAGTTCCTACAGAGTTAAGCACTACTTTTATTTAAAGAAATTGGAAAGCATACCTCACCTGATTAGCAAGTGGCTAAAACTGTCTGTGTGCACCTTTTTCTCTCGCTTTAAGCCAACAGCACCACGTCTCCGAGTGTCATCACCTTCTTATTGGGGCCCACAGACTAACCAACCAGTAGTTAGGCAGCCTTCTCAGCATGCAGCACCAGTGATCCGAGTCTTTAAGGCACCAATTGTAATGTTGTGGAAAAAATTACAGTTAGTAAATTATCTATTACAGATACTTAGAAAGGAGACGAACGGAGATGAGGCTGATGGCGGAAGAATTTAATGATTATAATAATAATCACAGCAAGAGATTACAGGTGGTACATCCTTCATTCTTCAAACTAACAGTGTAGGCTGGCTTGCTTATATAGTGGAAGACAGCATCATTATTTCCTGTGGTTGTCTATGATTGGTGCAAAACAAGTACAAACATCAACTTAAAAGGCAATTCTCTTTATAGTATATGTATATATAAGCTCATCCCTGGTCAGCACGAATATATAGATAGTGTACATTCTATTATTATATATGGCTAACAACAACTGTCACTGCCAGTTACCAAAGTCTAGGAGGAAGGAATAGGTTTGGACTTAGGAATGTGCATACAAGCATTTTGGTCTGTCCTGATAATGACAAACTCTAAAGCTAGTCAGAAGGTTAATTTAGACTCTATCCTGTATTTCTGCCTTGCAGACACTTAAGACACCTGTTTGTTATTACTCACATGGTCAGCACAAATATCAAAAGACACTTTAATATTGCAACTTGCTGTTTAGTTTGTCTTGTGGCTTTACAAGTTTTATATGATCCAGCTTCATAGGTCAATATTTGTCACACAGATACATTATGTTTTAGACCAAAATGAGGCTTGCCTGAAATATTGGGACAAACTTCTTTATCCCTTGTTACACAAGGTGAACAGGGGGCTATTTGCATCTCATTACGGCCCCATTTGCATACCATTAGAATACAGGTGTGCCGATCCCCGATGACTTGCGCCTGGTGCCCTGCCAGGCAGCAGCTGTTGGGGACCAACGCCCTCTGCAGCACAATCGTGGGTATTCCTGTAAAATAAAAAAAAATGTCCAATATCCCTGGTGGTCCAGTGGACCTCTATGTGCCTGATCGCGGGCATCAGTATAGTCCCCCCCCACATCCAATATCCCTGGTGGTCCAGTGGACCTCTATGCACCCAATCGCGGACATCAGTATAGTCCCCCCCATCCAATATCCCTGGTGGTCCAGTGGAGTGATCACCGCCTGATCATGGGCATCTGTAACACATAACAGACCCCTACCACCCTGGTGGTCTAGTGTACCCCCCTCCCCACCTGCCCACTGAGCCCCACCGCCCCGCTCCCCCTTGTCAGCTGGCGGCGGCAGCACCCACCTGCCTGCCGCCCCTCCACCCATCGACTGACAGCTTGGTAGGGCTGCACACCCATTGGTTCACGCATGAGCCAATGGGCGTGCAACCATCTCATCTATTTAGTCAGATATGTAGAATGCATCAGTTCACATATCTGGACTAGCTCAATACCATATGGGCTGCATGCCCATTGGCTCACGCTGTGAACCAATGGGTATGCAGCCTAACTGTCAGTCAGCGGGTGGTGGCGGCAAGCGGGTGGGGTGCTGCGGCTGATGGGGAGGCGGGCGGTGGGGCTCAGTGGGCGGGTGGGGAGGGGTACACTAGACCACCAGGGTGGTAGGGGTCTGTTATGTGTTACAGATTCCTGCGATCGGGCGGTGATCAGTCCACTGGACCACCAGGGATATTGGATGGGGGGGTACTATACTGATGCCCGCGATCGGGCACATAGAGGTCCACTGGACCACCAGAGATATTGGATGGGGGGATTTCACTTCAGGGATGCCCGCGATGGGGCATGAGGGGGTGCCGCCAGGTGCGGCAGGAACTCAGGTGGCCACCCACAGGTGGCAGCTGCCATGTTGTGCCCTGCAATGCGGCAGCTCACCTGTGGGTGGCCATCACTTGTTCCTTTTTTGGCTTAACTTTGTGCAGGCGCAGGTAGAGGTTGTGCATGCATGACTCTGCACACCCCGGGCTGAATATCAGGCTGTGCAGGTTATGCATGGCACGCCCCCACCTGTGCCTGCATACATCTGATGCGCTCCGGCGCATGCCAGGATTATCTTGGCGCACTTTTTCCACAGATATCATGCCGGGGCACATAAGTGGGTTGCGCATGGTGCAACATTGTTGCGCCACGCGCAACCCTTTTGAATATCTTGGTCTGAATCTTTTGTGGGAATAGATAACTGTTGGTAGTGACAAGTCCACAATCTATTTCTGAAGAGAGGGAGAAGGAGGCTTCTATTACCATATTCTAAGAAGTAAAGTGTTTTCTCAGGACTAAGTGATGGGAGAGACCAATTGCCCTTAGTCAAAGGAGTACTGTACTGTGTAGGCAGTGGCTCTGGTGGGATTCAGATCAAGAAAGTCCACTAGTAAGAGAATCACATCTGAGTGGTGGCAACTAGTGAAGTACTATGCCCAACCTGGAGACAAAAGGTCCACTCACCGGAATATATTTTAAGCAATTTGTCAAGTTATTATAGTCAAACTCAACGAACAATATTCAACAATGTTCAATTAATATTCATATGGAGGAAGGCTGACTGTGCATGTTTAAATGCTTCTCTAAGAGTGTTAAACATTCATTAGTATAGCATAAATTCATAATTAATGCCATAACTAATTTTGGTTACTGGTATCCCTGCAATGTTCCCATACAGTACAACAAGACGTAAATAGGTGTGGGCCAACAGGGAGTCAGTGGCTTCTCTTGATAAGTGGGAAATGTCTATATGAATATGAATTATTCAAAATTTATATTGAGACTATTTTTAAACATACTTGTCATATTGTTTTCTTTTACGTAAAAAAAAATACTGCTATCAGCTAAATATCAAATGGAGTGAAAATATAAAATGATTTGACTGACTGAAAATTTAAAGTGACCATTCTTCTAAAATGAAATGAGGTGAGGGTACTATATATGTTATTTTTATGAAACTTGATTAATTTATGATTGCAATATAGAAGTTTACTGTATATCTACTTAGATATTTACTGTTTTTATGATAGAAACACAAGCAAATCTTTAGATTTCAAATTTACAAGAGAATTTCAGTCTACTAAAAAAGGTGTGATTCTATATAAATCATTTTTGTTAAACTGAAAAATACTTGATATTGAAAAACTGTCTTGTTCTATAGAAATTATGTGGGTATACCAGTAACCAATATTAATTATGGCATTAATTATGAATTAATTTTATACTAATGAATGTTTAACAGTCTTGGAGTAAAATTAAAATATGTACTGTCAGCCTTCTTCCATATTAATATTGTTCTTTTAAAATGAATATAATTTGAAATGTCTATAAAATTTGTCCACAGATCCTGATGAAGTAGTGAGAACACTATGAAACGTTGATTAATTTTTTGGTGGACTGTAATAAATTGTCAAATATCTTAAAATATATTCCGGCGAGTGGGTCTTTTGTCTCCAAGTTGGGCATAGTTTATTCTTGAGATTTTGAAGCTTGATCCCTCCCGGAGCTTTGTTTTATGTTTTAGGTACTGGGTGGGCCATACTGCCTTTCTGTGGTTAACTAAGTACCTTTACAGGTGTGAAAGGTTGAGAAACTTGACAGCCTGTTACAGATTGAGTCCTGGGTGTGGACAGGTTGATTTCCAGCTTGTCCAGGTCCTCTGGAAGTTTGTCACCATCCTAAAGGGAGTTCACCACTGTGGCCAGCAGTTTAGTGTCATTAACAAATTTAGGTGGCCTGCTAGATAACCCAGCTTCTAGATCCTTGATGAAGATGTTGAAGAGCAGTAGCCCCAGCACAGATCCCTGACATATGCTGCCTAGTACCTCTATCTACTCTCAAAGTATTGCCCATCAATCATAGTTATTTTCTTTTTGCTCCTGAGTTAGAAATCTAACATGTATATTCCTCATGTGTACCCCAGGGGTGTACTCTACTCAGAAGCCAGTTATGTGCCACAGTGTCAAATACCTTGCTGAATTCCTGCTAGACTGTCTTCAGTCCTGACCCTATCCATTTCTCTGGTCAACTCCTCAAAGAATGCTATCAGGCTGTTTTGTCACAATCTGCCTGTCATAAAGCCATGCTTAGGGGGTAACATTAGCCTCAACCAATTGTCCCAGTTTTCTGTCCTTGATAATGGCTTCCACGACCTTGCCAAAATTGATGTCAGGCTGAAAAACCTGGAGCAGCCTGAGTCTGACCTTGACCCTCTTCTTGAAGCTGTGGATCACCATAGCCACTTTCCAGTCCTCAAGTACCAGACCCATCCAGACTAACCTATGAAATATTACTGCAATCGGGACTGCCGATTGTTCTCATATGTCCAATATGACCATAGGGTGAGTCGTGTTTGCTCTTTGGAACTTACCTGGCTTGATCTTTACCACATAGTAGCAACCAGTGCAGATATGATGTCCACTGGCTGTATTATGGCTACTGAGAAAGATTGGGGGAATGCACATCAGCTGCCCCAAAGATGCTCCAGTCCCAACAGTATGCAACATAAAAAAGGAAAAAACTGGGCACACACCAAAGATTAATTTAAATCTGATTGCTGTTTTTTTATTATCATTATTTCAGGCACAGCATGTCAAACATCAGTGATAACACCCCTATGTAGTGACCCAACCTCATGAGTCTTCATCGGGGGGGTGGAGTTAGCTTGTACAGGCATCAAATATATACCCATTCAATTAATCTGAATTATTCCTATTCTGCTTTAATACAGATTACATAATTTATAATTGATGTCCTTATACAGGGAAATCATATTAAGTGCATTTTGATATTTTTTCAATAGTTTTTAACTTCCAAATTATTCTAAAATCAAACAACAGTAAAAAAAGTAACAGAAGATATCTAAAAATATAAAGACAATCTGAAACTCCAAACAAGCTACTAAAGTTAAGTTAAAAACTATTGGAAAGATATATAAATACACTTAATACAATTTCCCTGTATAAGGACATCAGTTATACATTATGTAATCTGCTTTAAAGCATCTCAAAAATGCTGCCATATCTTGCCCCTTTCTTGAGCCTTACAATTTAAGAACACTACTGCGGACGTTCATTGCCTAGTATCCTGATTACTATAGTGTGCTCAATAAGTGCTTGCCCTGTTGTCAGTGCCAACACCTGTGACTTATGCAGAATGTAAAAAAATCATTTTCTGTCCTCCATAGAGAGGTAAGAACATTATTCTGGCTCTCAATGAGCTGCACTAGCTGCCTATCAGGCAGAGGATTGACTCTAGGGTAATAAGTTTGTCTTTAAAGGCCTTAAATGGACTGGACACCACATACCTCTGTGAGATACTGATTCCCCTCCAACTAAGTAGAACTCTTCATTCCAGAGACCAGGGACTGCTCATGGCCCTCCTCTGCTTTAATTTAAAAATGGCAGGGAACAGGGCATTCTCAATTACCTGGACTCCTCACCATCATTTGAGCAGATGCACAGTTTTGAGTCACTTCAGGTCAGTGATCTAGAGGTGGCTCTTCTACATAGTCTACCCTGGCCCTATTGTTTGAACTCAATTGTCAGAATGTCATTTATACTATATTTTGTAGGATACTTTTAAATACTTTATTTATTTTGTTGACTTTTATATAGTGTGTGAATGTGTATAGTTTTTGTGATATTTGAATATTTTTGTATCATGCTCTGAGTCTGAAGAAGGACACGTACAGAGTTAAAAAAAACCCCTATCCTCTCATACTCATCTTAGCTGGGCATCATGCTCCACTTAGTTGTTTTTTATGTCTAGTTACCCCTATCCTTGGACCCAGTCTGCCCACCAGCCCCATGCCCAGGCTTGCCCCCCAGGGTGTGGCAACCAGAGGGGCTCCCCCTCCCAATGGACACTGTTGGCAAGCTCTGGCTTACCCCTGGGTCAGAGCCATGGGAGAAGGACCCACCCAGTGGAAATCGGAGGCAGTGGATGGTGGGGCAGAGTGGGTTGTCATGCTGGGGGCCAAGTTTTTCAACGCTTGATCCTGGGGGGCGGGGATGTGCAATGACATCCAGCACCTGCCCTGCCCACTAATATGATGGCACCAGTCGAGGCAGTACTCCCAGCCTCTGCCACAGATCTGTAAAGTGCCAGACATTCTTCCCTTTCTGCCCCCCCAGAGAAGGAGAGCAGTCCCCAGGACGCTCAATTCTTCTCCCATGGACGTGCCTCCAACTCCTGGGTCCATTCCTGAACCTGGGTCATCGGTGTCACAAGCAGAAGTCCAACCACTGTGGCGGCGGGCTAACTATGCTCCACTTAGTTGTTTGGGGGCCTGTACAACACTCCCATAGTGACTCATTTATCCCCTTTGCTAGCTCAAGCTAGATCGACACTGCCACTGTTTACCCTCCGCCCAATGTTTTCCTTCTCATGCACAGTGATTCCCTAACTTACGAAAACTTTTCTGTCAGATATGTCCCTCCAGGATAGTTAATATCCCTCTATCCTGGTAGCCCAGCTATTTTCCTCCACCCACCAGATCATTGTCACTTACACTAAGTCTTTGCATGTAAACTGCTTTAGGCCCTAAGGCTTACCCATTTTCTTGAGGGAGACGTCTTATATTGGTTTGCATGCACGTGAGGATTAGGGTTGCCCATCTATGCTTCCTTGAATCCCCCTCCCCCATAATCTTCTTGCCTGGTGCTCTCCAATTCTGCTGTCCTTCCCTTTGTGTTCCCTTGCATCTGCCTCGTGCCTTTGGTGATCCCCTGCACCAGCCCCTCCCCTATCATCTACTTTAAATCTCCCAATTGCCATTTCCATCCTTCAGGCAGTATCCCTACACCCTCCTGGCCCAGGCGTATCTCATCCTATGCTGATAGGTGTCCCTTGCCCCAGAAGGCCCTCCAGTTAGCCAGAAGAACAAAATCCTTCCTCTTGCACCAGATGCTTAGCCATGCAATTATCTTGTGAATTGGATTGCAGCCTCATTAAAGAGCTAGCAGTGCCTAAAAATAGCAGGCACAGCATTTTAGTAATTTTTAAAAGTAGTCCCCTTATTGCTTTTCATTTCTGAAGTGTTGATCTGTTTCTTTGTGCTCATTAGATGGTTTTCTACCAAATAGTATTGAATACATTGTGAAAAGCAGTGCCTTACCTGGAAGCAGGCATATCTAGTTCCATTCCTCCCACTACATCATCAGCTTGTGAACTCACTCTTTGTTACATCATAAGCACTGCTGCCGGCTTGGTAACATGTGTCACAAGTTATCAACTGAGCAGCAGGAGAGTGGCTCTTCTTGGTTACTAGTGATATAACAGTCAGTGAGATTACAGTGCTAATAATGTATGGGGAGGAATGGAACTGACTATGTCAGACTCCTGACAAAGTGCTGTTCCACACATCAGACTGTCAGGTAGAAAATCTTCCAATCAGCAAACAAAAAAGAAAAAAAAAACACTTCAGATATAAGACATGCTACAGTAGCTGACTTCTGCTGAAAGCTGCTAATAATTCCATGCAGTACACTAGCTCTTTAAGTCATAGTAGAACAGTGGAAGTAGTTATCAATGGACATCAACCAGTGGGAAAATCTAGCGGAGTAACACAGGGATCAGTCTTGAGTCCAATTTTGTTCCACATTTTTATAGTGCACATGCAAGAAGGGATAAATAATTAGTTTATACAATATGCAGATGACTCCAAAACTGGAGAGAGAGCTGACCCCTCAAGAACACTCCATGTGCAGAAGGATCCAAACACTTTTGTGCCATGGACAAAGTCATACAGCATGATGCTTAATACATTAAAATGCATGGTGTTACATATAGAACTCAATAATCAGTATTTCCAGAATAAATTAGACAATATATTGATGGAAACAGAGGAATCAGAACAGGAACTCAGAGTTATAGTGGACAAGGAATTAAAACGCAAAAAGCAGTGTGATGCAGCTGTAATGATGGCTAATAAAATTCTTTAGAATATTCAAAGTAGTGTGACCAGTAGGAACAAACATATCTGGAGCAGAATATATAGGGCATACGTTTTGCCTCACAGTTTTGGGCACCACACCTGAGGGGTAATATTGATAAGGTAGACAGATTAAAAAGGAGGTTCACAAAAAACAATATGGGGAGTGAATAACTTAACATATATGGAGAGGCCCTACAAATGTGGGCTACATAGTTTAGAGTGAAGAAGAATCAGGGGTGATCTACTGCTTTTGTTTGGTATTTGTAATGACATTCATCTAGTGAATGAACCCAATTCTGAATTCACAAATATGGACAGTCAACTGCAAGGTCATAATAAACAACTAAGAAAGAAGCATTTCAGGATGGATAAAAGGAAATATCATTACACTCAGCGAGTGGTTAATACTTGGAACTTGTTGCCAGAACTTGTAGTAAACTGTAAGACAAAAATCATTTAAGGAAGAACTTGACAAGCACATGTCATGGGCAGTTATTAATACTATCACTGAGTAGTGGGAGGATAGATTATATAGGTCTTGAGGGTTTCTACCCTATAGACTATAGTATGACTATATTAATAAGTATTAGACTGCCTGATAGTCTGCTGCCACTCCTTGCTAGCCCTAGGATCATGAGGATCTAGAGCAAAGATCACCTTGGATATCTTTCCCTCTAGGAACATCTCTGGTTTGGTTACTAATCTTCCCATGTTCTTTGGAATTGTGCTCCATTTGTTGATAATGTCAACATGGACAATGGTCTGCTCCTCCACTATTTGTATTGGTTGGCCCTGGATAGTACTCATTGGACCTACAGTAGATGACAGTTAGGCCAGCCACCTCACCCAACCTACCATCCTGGTCTAGCACTGCCACCTCCACCTCACCTATTGCCCTACTGATGGAATCAACAAAGGGTACTACCTACCTGCCACTCCTCCTCCAAGCTTTTTTTCCCTCCACCTTGGCATGTTGTATCTCCTGGTGCATGGACTGCTGCCACCAATCCCAGCCAACTATTGACCCCTTAATCCTGACCAGCCAGATGCTGATGCCTACTGTTGGTGTCCACCGATGATGGTGCTCCCTTATGACAATTCCTGCTATCTTGCCTCTCCACTCTGATTCATCCCCATCCGTACAACTAGAATCCATGCTTCCTGTCACCTTCCTCCCTACCTTGCCATTCCCTGGCAACCACCTTCCCACAGGCCTGTTGTCCAAGTCCCTAGCCTTGTCTAATCACATCCTCTTCAGTGAAGTCATCTTTCCTGTGCTCTATGTTGTCTCCAACCACCAACAAATCCTGCCACTGTTCATCCTGAAAGCATCAACCACCCCACAGTAACTAGAGGTATATCCCACCCCCACCCGACATAGGCAGGACAGTGTACATCACACTGCCCTGGCAGTGCACAACCTGTGCTTCCTGCCCAGTGCCCTGGATGCTAGCCTCCCTACCCTGTCCTCTTCTCAAAGTCCCCCCCCCCATCTGCCATCTTTCTTTCCAGTGCCCTCATGTCCCATCTAGCTGTCATTTCACATCATCAACATGCCCCTCCAGAGCAGTCAGCAGCTTGCAGTCAATGCAGATGTACTCTTTCATCTTCTGCAGGCAGTATGGTGTACAGTATGTCATGCAACTGGCAGTGCTCTAAGAGGGCTTTCAGCCACTTTGGCAACTCACATAGATAGAAACAGTAGTTAGCCTTCTGGTCTGCTGACACTTGACACAACTAACTCAACCAACTCTGTTTGCCCCATGGCTGTCCTTCTCTTGTAACTTCCCACAAACTATGATCTCTCATCTTCCGTGACCATGGCTCATCTGTAAGGGCGTGGGGTGGCCTTCCTGTTAACCTTGCCCTGGTCTATACACTGGTTAATCTTTGGTTGCTCCACCAGGAATCTTGACTAGTTTTTACCAGTCTGCCACTGACACAAGCTGCTGCTTTCATTAAATGATGCTTGCAAGACTGAAATTTAAATGCAGACATCAAACATGCTTCAAACAGGGTCCTGTCTCAGCCTCACTCCCGATTCCCATCTTGTCCCAGACCTAAATCAAGACAGTTTCCAACTAGCTCCTCAACTGCTTATTGCTGTGGCTTGTCCCAAACACCCTTCAGACACCACTGCCCCAGATCTGCTTCCACCACCTGGCCCCCCTTCGCTGGTGTACACCTTATCCCACTTCTCTGTCAGCCTTTCCTCACACCTGGCAAGAGCCCCTTCATTCAAAGTCTACACTTGTAGGAGTGAGGCCCAAATGTAAAAGGCAAACAGGCTCCATCCAGGGTCCTGGCTCAACTCCTTTCCCAACCACCACCCAGCTCCAGACTTCAGCTCAAGACAGTTTGCACCTGGGCCCTGACCTTGGGGTAATGGCACAGCTTCTTTGTAATTTAAATCTATTCCAGATGGTCACAACCACAATACAGACACCACACTCTTAGACCCACTCCATCCAATTACCCTCCTGTGCCCCCAGCATACAACCCCATGAACCTCCACACTCTGCCATCAGGTGTCTTATCTCTTTCCTATTCAGAATGAAATCCAGCTCCCTAATCATTCTAACTTTATTGTTGAGTATTTGCTAAAGTATGTTTCTTTTTTTCATTTTCTTTTCCACAGTAGTTTATAAGGAATTTCACTAACTCCTCAAGGGAATCCCTGTTTCTTTTCTCTTTCACCATAAATAGTGGCAATGGAATGGCTGATCAGCCATGTTAGGGATATGTAGAATGTTCTCCATCCAGCCTTATGGGGCTGTTTCAACCTCCCTCTCCCTGTCCTAACTGACTAAACCACCTGCAAGTTCAGGAAGAAACCCACTTGTCCATCCACCAGCCTGTAGCTGTAAGGTCACTTTCTTTCTAGAACCACTGGCCAGAATAGTGGCGGCCAAGCTATTCCTCAAGGGTCAGCATGACTCAGTCTCTCAGAGGTGAACGGTCAAGATGCATAGAAACATAGAACATAGAAACAGAAGCACAGAAAATGTTGGCAGATAAGGACTGCTAGGCCCATCCAGTCTGCCCGTAAACCCTATACTTGTATGCAGCCTCTGACTCTATCTGGTCAGTGGCTTTTCATCTCTCCCTCCCACATAAAGGTTCCCTTGTGCCTTTCCCAGGCATGTTTAACTCCCCCACCCCCACTGTGGTTGCTCCTACCACCTCCTGTGGCAGTCCATTCCATGTGTCTACCACCCTCTCCATGAAGAAAAACTTTTTCACACTTCCTCTTAATCAGACCCCTTCCAATTTCATATCATGCCCCCTCATTCTTGTGCTCTTTCCACATTGGAAGATGTCTCCCCCTTGCACCTTGTTTATGCCCTTAAGAAACTTGAAAGTTTCTATCATGTCCTCTCACTCCATCCTTTCCTCCAGTGCATACATGTTGAGGTCCTTCAATCTCTCCTCATATGTTTTGTGGTGCAAGCCCTGTACAATCTTGGACACCCTTCTCTGGACCACCTCCACCCTGTCAATGTCCTTGCACAGGTATGGCATCCAAAATTGCACACAATACTCTAGGTGAGGCCTCACTAGTGTTCTACACAATATCATCATCATCATCTCCTGTCTTCTACTAATGATACAGTACCTCTGCCTATTCGCCCCAGCATGTCACTGGCCCTCCCTGCAGATTTTGTGCTCTGCTTCGACACCTTGAGGTCATCAGAAATGATAACACCAAGGTCCATTTCTTCCTTGGTGATCATCAGCACCCCCCCACATCCTGTAACTCTCCCCAGGGTTCCCTCTCCCCAAGTGCATTATTTTGCACTTCTTTGCATTGAATATCAGTTGCCACACCTCAGACTATTTTTCAATCTTCTCCAGGTCCCTCCTCATTTTCTCCACTCCTGCTGGAGTATCTACCCTGTTGCAGATCTTGGTGTCATCTGCAAACAGGCAGATCTTTCCTTCCAGCCATTCCACAATGTCACTAATGAAGACATTGAACAGGATTGGCCCAAGGACTAATTCCTGATGTACTCCGCTGGTCACCCCCCCTCTCCCCAGATGATCACATTTATACCACCCTCTGCCTTCTGTCCATCAGCCAGTTTCTATACCAGTTTAACACCTTGTACCCCATGCTCAGACTACCCATCTTGTTTACCAGCCTTCTATGTGGGACGGTGTTGAAGGCCTTGCTAAAATCGAGGTAGGCGATGTCCACTGCCCCTCCCTGATTTACTTCCTTTGTCACCCAATCAAAAACATCTATAAGATTTATTTGACATGATCTTCCTGATGTGAATCCATGTCGTCTCAGATCCTGGGCCCTGTTGGATTCCAGGTGTGCCATTATCCTTTCTTTCAGCAGTGCCTCCATGATCTTCCCCACCACTGAAGTAAGGCTGACTGGCCTGTAGTTCCCTGCCTTTTCCCTACTGCCACTTGTGTGCAGAGGGACTATATGTGCCCTCTTCCAGTCCTCTGGAACCACTCCTGTACTGAGTGACTCGGTAAACATGGCTGCCCAAGGTGCTGCTAGTTCACTTCACAGCTCTCTTAATATCCTTGGGTGTATGCCATCTGGTCCCATAGCCTTGTCTACCTTCAGTTTTGTGAGTTCTTCCAGGGCTGTCTTCACTGTGAATAGACTGGTGTCCACCTCTCCGCCCCCTTTGCATCTACTGCCCAGCTATGATCCCTGACCCTCCCCCTCCTCTGTGAATACTGAACAGAAGTATTTATTCAGCATTTCCACCTTGTCTTGGGAAAGCCTGAGACAGCCCCAAGGGTGAGCAAGTAACCTCTATGACACAGTCTAAACTGCTCTTGACCAAAGGTAGGAGTCCTGTGTCCATACTCTAAGGTAGGTTTCTCACAGCACTATCCCCCGTAGCCGCAAAAGTAGTCTGGCACCCATATTGTTTGTTTTTTTTACATTTCAAAGAGGAATTTAGGGATCTAAGCACTGGAATGTAAAAACACTGCCTTTTGTATGCAGTCGACTGTGTGAGCTTTCCACTGTAATGCAGGAAGTACTACTGACCTACAGGTACCATTTGTAAGGGTAGCTGAGGCACACATTTCAGAGTTAATGGGTAAAAAATTTGTGACGGTTAAAAAGCTGCAGATTTTGGAAAGAGAATAGATTTTAGAAGGCATGCAGATGGCCAAGACAAAATGTTTGGAATGTTGCAGGGGTTCAAATTCAGCAATGGCGTGAAGGTGCAGATTTGGCGACTCAAATCTTAGAAGGGTGTAGGGATGCTGATTTTGAGCATGGTGAGGGGGAACATATTTCTTGAAGGAAATGGAAGTGCAAATTGTTCAGGAATAAAAGGGTGGAAGAGTTCATGATTTTGAGAACAGCGCAGTCATTCTTATTTCAGGAAGGGTGCAGGTATGCACATTTTTGGAAAAAGGTGCAGGCCCACATAGTTTGTCATAGTGTAGGTGCAACATTCGAGCGGGGTGTCAGGCATATGTTTTTGTGAGGGGTGAGGGCACATATATTGAAAGGAAGTAAGAACACAAATTTTGGGAAAGGTGCAGGGAAACAGATCTCAAAAAGTTTGTGGTTCATCATTTTGGAGGATGTGGGGTGCAAATTTTCAGAAAAGTGTGAAGCTATAAATTTCAGTAGTGGTTCACAGTACAAATATGGAAAGGGTGGATCATAAACATTTTGGAATGGATAGGGGTCCATGGTGCACTTTTCAGAAGGTTGGGGGCACACATTTAAGGAGGGTTACAAATTTTGGGGTAGAGTAAGGGTGAGCAACTTTTGTTACAAATACAGGAGTGAAAATTATGGACAGTGCAGAAGCACACTTTTTGTAAGGGTCAGGAGGCAAGTCTGTGAGGGGTTCAGAGGCATACCTTTTGGCATTGTACAAGGGTGCACATTTCAGAGGGATAGCAGGAGCAAAAATTTCAGGAGTGTGGGGGCACAAATATCAGGAAAGGTTGTGAGTACAATATTCAGGAAGACTGAGGTCTGCAGATGTTTGGTAGGTACAGGGTGTTCATTGCAGCATGGATATGAGGTACTGGTTTTATGAGAATGTAACTGGGGTCCCTTTAGAAGGTTTTGGGGGCACATTTTTGAAGTAACATAGGGAAGAAAATTTCAGTAGTGGCATATGTTTGAGGAAGAAAGTGGTGGTGCAAATTTTAGGATAGGTACTGGGGCATGACATTTTGGAGGATGTGGGGCACACATTTCTGGAGAAGTAGGTTGCATAGTTTGGGAGGATGAGTGAGCAAGTTTCAGAAATGCAGAAGCATACATCATTTCAGAAGTGTGGTAGCACAGATGTTGGGAGTGGTTTGGGGTACACAGTTCAGGTGGTGAGTCAAGTGATGAATTGCAGAATGAATGCAGAAGAGTAAATTTTAAAGGGTTTGTGGAGTAAATACTTTATGTTGGTAGGTCAAATTTTTATAGTTTATACAGGATATGGTCATTAGAGTTACAAAACTCTATTTTCAATTATCTTGGTAATAAATAGGTTACATCCATGCCAAAAAATACAAGAAATATAAAACAATGTTCACAATCAGGAAGAAAGAAATAGTACAAGCAAGTGTCTTTTAACAAGAATGACAACAACACAATATTAAATACATCAACATATTGTTTGCAGGTCATTATTTAGTGCCATGTGAAATTAGTTTCCAGTTACCTTGTAACCAATAGGGTTCTGGGTGTTAATATCGTCCACAAAATAAAGCGGAGCAATATATAGCAGGCAGCACATCGCGGTTGATATCACTGCAGGTACTACAACAGCGTGGGCCACAATACCGCATATGCAGAGCCCGCTGTATGTTGCCAGACTCCACAGGGCCCAATTGGACCAGGTGGCACAGAAGGATGGCAATGGCTGCAGTCATGGTACAACACCTGGTCAGTGTAGCACTGGAACTATACAACAGTGAAGTCAGTGCCACACCGTCCTGCAGACAGCAGCCAGTAAGGACTGCTGCACCGACCGCTGCACATACCTTACAGCAGCCAGGCACCTGTGAGCTATCCATTAGGCAGGCACAGTAGGTACACCACAGGGGACACCATGACCATAGCCATGGAACTCAGTGCCCTCTCCCTGTGGCTGGAGGGGCTACCATAGCCCCCCAAGTGCCCTACAAGCCCCAGGAATCTTGGCCCACCCACAGCCCCTGAAGCTGCCCAGCCATCAGTCGGCCTACCCTCGTCACAGACACTGCTATCCATGCCTGTGGTGCCCCTGCCTGTAGGAAAGCACTCTATAATATAATAATAATAATAATATTAAATGTTATTTCTCACAAGTGCCTTTCGACCATCAAGGAGCTTTGCAAAAAGATAAAAGATCATGATAAAACTATAAACAAACAGCAAAATACTGTATAGCAGCTTATATTGGTGCCCTCTTTATATAGCGCAAAGTGGGATGCAGTACTATTTAGCACCCTGTTAAATTAGCACATCAGCTTCATGTCCAATTACAGCAGTATGCTCCCTGTAATATTAGCGATCAGCTTATTTTAGCGCTTTTGTCAGTTAAGCTAATATAACAAAAATTAACTGAAAGCTAATATTTCCTGCTATACAGTGGTCAGAGGATCTAAATTTAATCGGTGCCACCGAAGGCATGGCACCATGAATAGGTTTTCAACGCCTGTTTAACCCCCCCCCACAGTCATGCACTCCCAAAGCTGATGGGGTAGAGAATTCCAGAGGGTCGGGGCCATGTGCATAAATGCCCGGGCCTCTGAAGATTTCAGAGACACCCTCGGAATCTCTAGCAACCCCTCGTCAGCCAAACGTAACTGTTACACCGGGTGGTAAGACACAAGGAGCTCTTTCAAGTAGTCAGGGCGCAGTCCATGTAGGGCTTTATAAGTCAGTAAACTGACTTTAAAGGTGATCCACCACCTAATCGGCAGCCAGTGCAGATAGCACAGCACAGGTGTAATATGAGAGGATTGGGAGGCTCCCATCAATAATCGCACTGCCGCAGGCAGCCCTAAGTACAGGGAATTACAATAGTCTAGGTACAAGGTCACAAAAGCATGGACCTGATTAGGCAGGTCCCTGGACGGAACCAGGTGCTTAATCCTGGAGATATTCCTAAGTTGATAAAAGGAAGTCTTGACAACGGCCGACACCTGAGCTTGTAAAGTCAGCCCATTGTCAAGCATTACCCCCAGGTTTCACACCCATTCAGAGGTTAGGTTCTGAGAACCCCCAAGGAAAAGTCCAGTGGGCTGAACAGCCCACGACCCCTCTATCCGGTGACCAGGGTCCACTACCATCATCTCCATCTTTCCGGAGTTCAACTTTAACCAGCTCGAATTCATCCAGTCCTGGATTTCAACAAGGCAGGAATTAAATACAGAGACAGCTCTGTCCTGGTCAGGGGGCAAAAGACAGGTAGAGCTGGGTATCATCAGCATAACAGTGAAACCTCAGCCAATACCATGTTACAATGTCTCTGAGGGGCAGCATATACACTGCAAACAACATGGGGGACAGCACTGAACCCTGAGGAACCCCACAAGGCAGGGAGAATGGGTCCAAAGAAAAAATCCCAGACACCACTGTCTGACTCCTGCCAGTGAGGAAAGATGTAAACCACCTGAGGACTGTATCTGTCAGTCCACAGATGGACCCCAGAAGTCCAAGCAGCACCCCATGGTCTACAGTGTCAAAGGCTGAGGAGAGATCAAGGAGCACCAAGATAGAACGGCTTCTCCGATCTCTCACCATCAGGAGATCATTGAGCACCTAAACCAGTGCCATCTCACTACTGTACCTCTTTCGAAAACTGGACTGGAGAGGTTCATAGATGTTATGGATGGTCAGGTGGTCATCCAGCTGTACAGCAACTACTTTCTCAATCACCTTCCCTATAAAGGGAAGGTTTGAGATTGGTCTGTAGTTTGCAGGAAGACCCGGGTCCAAGGAAGCTTTCTTTAGGAGGGGGGGTTACCACCACCTCCTTCAGGGAGCTTAGAAATTCACCAGATTCCAAGGAACACCAGACTATCTGCACCAGGACCGGGCTGATCAAATCCCAACAACCCTTAATCAAGGAAGTTGGGCCCGGATCCAAACTACAGCATGTAGGGCGCATACCCTGGACAATCCGCATGACATCCACAGGTTCGGGCAAGGAAAAAGGAACTCCAGGAAGTCTGAGGTGAGGCGACCGAGCACTGCTCATCACTAACCCCCATAGAGTGGGTCTAAAGAATTTCTGACCTGATGTCAACCACCTTATCTGCAAAGAACCGAGCAAGTTCATCGCACTCTACTTGCGAAAAGGTCTTCAGAGCTGCAGACAGGCTAGGCTGCACATCCTGTCGACAGTTCAGAAGAGTTGAGCTGGTCGGTTCACAGGCAGCAGTGATCTGATATTAATGGAAGCCATTCTAGGTGTGGTCGGCCTCCATGGCAGATTTCCTGCTGCTCTAACCTCAGTCCTACCATACAACTCCCTCAGGGACCCATCAAACCATGGGGCCCAAGGGCGAAGGGGGAGAGAACCAGAGGTCGATCTTAACATTGTTTTACTAGCCCAAACACTAGTGCAAATCGACCAGGGCTAGTGCAGCTAACTCTCTACTTGCCCGTCTTGACTAGTGCAGATTTTCATGGCTGTTAATGAAGTTAAAAAAGTCTCTACTTAGCATTCTCTAGTCCTCATGCTAATCTCTCTCAATGTTCCAGATGGCCAAGTGTGATTAACAGCTGATTAAGAGCTGCAATTATCTGGCAGTTCAAGAGAGGATCCCACAAAAGACTCAATGTGAGTCATTATCACTCCACTGTTAAGACTTTCATCTAGCGTCTAGGGTGTGATCAAGGGTAGAGTGCTGTTAAGTCACTAGGTTCCAGTTTTTTGAATGTGTCTATGTCTAACAATTTGTCCAACATTATTAAGAACAGTGCCCCTCATTTCTCTACATTTTGAGTGTTTGTATCCAACATTTCAGTGACAAAATGCACAGAGGTATACAGGATCGGCCCTGCAGGTGGTGGGTTTTATCCCAGCCTCACCATAACTTCCCTCTCCCAAATCTCTTAACTCTGTTCTTTCCCTGGACACCACTACAGCCCAGACTCTGAAGCGACCATCCATAGATCCATAGCTGCCATTACTGGCAAGTGTAGGGAGTCCCCAGCTGTTCTAAATGGACCATGCTAGCCATCACCATCCATACAGTTCCACCCTTATCCCACTCAGCATGTCCTTTCAGCCTAAAAACAAAGCTTTGGATCATGTATGGTACAACAATAAACCTTGATAAAATATGTATTTTGAAACTTTGAAATAGGCATTCCTGGGGTGCATAGATCATCCTATACAGAAATAGAAATAGTATAGTGTTATGCCTGTGTACTGTTTCCCCTGGGCTGATGAAAGGACAATGTTAAAGAAAAATCTGTGATTGTTGGGGCAGAGCATATTAAAGTCAATGCTTTTACAAATAAAAATGTCACAGTTTTCTATTTCCAAAGCCCCTTAGGCTTGTCTAGCCCCCTCCCCAAAGAAATCTTAGATGTGCTCCTGGCTCACTTGAGACTGTACAAAACCTTTCAAAAGTGCAGGTCTCCAGTTGACTACAGGGTGGGGACCAAGAGTGTCTTTCTCTGCCTGACTCTGTTCATTGTTCTGTGGGTGGTGGTGACAGTGTGGTGAGGTGCATGATGATGTCAGCTATTGTGTGCACAGAGCTAGGACTGCTTGGTTGAACATTTGCTGTTGTGATATCCTCTCTCTGTTTGGTGTGTGTGTGTGGGGGGGGCAGAAAGAGGAAGAGAAGAGACCATGGTACAAAACAATGGGGGGGATCACTGTCTGTGATGGATGGCACTGCAGTCTTGTTTTTTTCTGCTGGGGAGCTGGAAGCAATGTGGGAGCAGGATAAATGTGCAATAATCAGAGTATTTCTTGGCTTTGCTTGCATTATTTCCTGTATAAATTATCAAAATTTACCATTATAATTAAGGGCTAGTGCAACCATCTGCGGGCTAGTGAAATTTTGAATCAACTTGCCCTGCTGGCTAGTGCAAAAAAAGGTTATTGTTGACCCCTGGAAAGAACGAACACGGACGGGAGCATTCAAGTCCAGAGCTACAGAAATGGCAGTATTATAGGCCACCACTAAAGTCTCTGGACTTGAGCTGGCCACAGGAAACTCCGAGAAATCGATCACCATCACTAGGCCTTCAGGGCTCACTTTCTGTAAAGGGCAGTAACTGACCATCTCCACAGGGGCAGGCCTTCGAAGGGGGGCACAAAAATTGAACCTCACTGTGTAGTGAATGGACCAACTGACCGGTTCCACCTCCAAGTCAGAGGCCTCGATCCCCAGGAGGAAAACCAAATCAAGAGAGTGACCATGTTTATGTGTGGCAAAGGTAACAACCTGTGTAAGGCCCACAGATGTCATAAACTGGAGGAAGTGTCCAAACTGCGAGATTTTGTCATCGACCCAGGTATTGAACTTGCCCAATACCATCAATCTGGGTGACTCCAATGTCATGTCAGCGATGAAATCTGCTACTTCCTGCAGGAATCACGTCTCATCCCCGGGTGGACGGTAGACGAGAGTTATCCTGCAACCATACCAGCCACCACGGTACACTCAAATGATTTTGCTTTCCTCAACTGGTACACCTGTGAGGCTCCAACTGGTCTGGAAAAACAGACTGCCACCCCCGCTAATCCAATCTTGAGCAGTGTATCACCAGTACTGGCCGGAATTGCAGCATCCAAAATGGGACCAGCATTTTCATCCTGCCAGGTCTTGATGATGCAAGCCAGATCGGTTGTTCCAACAAGATCTGCAATAATTGCAGTCTTATTTTTAACAGATCTGGCATTGCATAACACCGCTCAAGTTGGATGGGCTTCAAGGGCCACCCCGGCTACTTGCCTGCCCCAAAAGGCACTGCCCTTGGGTATGGGGCTAGGCAGGGAGCACCCTGTTCCAGACTCCATTTCATTAGGCCTAACCACCCGAATGTGAGAGGTGTACACTCATCATCTTCCTTAATAAGACCACCCCCTCATCTCAATACCCTCCTGTGATCAATACCCAGCACACGACAGCACTGGTAAGTTGACCACAACAGATGAGGGGGAGAAAAGTGACGGAGGGCATGGAAGGTGGAGGACGAATAGCACACGACTGGGGGGGGGAACTTACACATTTCGCAATTGAAAACAATATCTAATACACAATAATCAGGCACCCAACCTAAAAAGACCCTTGAAATTACAGTAATTAAATTACAAACAATATCCAACCAACTAAAATGCAAATAAAATATCCCCCACCCACCCCAAATTATTTAAACACTTAAATCCCAAAATAAAACTATAATAAGTTAAAATTGTGGAACGTCAGTTCAGGCTCCAAAGTCTCACTAGATGGTATAAGTCCAAAGAAGAAAGATGATACAATACCAAAAGGAATCCACAAGGATATTGAAAAAATAAGTGAAAGTTAAACCAAAAGTAAATTAAAAACTAAAAAAACAAAACAAAAATGCCTCTGCTCTCACCAAGGGATACAAATTAAATAAGCATGAAAGTCAAACAAAATTAAATATAATTTCAACCCCTAGGTGCTCTCATTACCAGGGAATCAAAATAAATGGGACACTCTCACTGTCCAAACAAATTTAAAAGGAAAAGGCTCGCCTACCTCGTATACATCCAGTCCATGTGTCCTGCTGCCTGTGTCAGGGTCCCATCCAGAAACGTCATCCTTCAGGCAGCCAACCTGCAGCCCCAGAGCCATACCTTTGTCATAAGATGCATGTTCCCCACAACAGACACTGGGAACCACCATAGCGCCCCAAAACGTAGTCACAGACATGATCGCACACATGGCAGTAGGGGGTGTCAGAAGCCTGGGGTTACTGTAGTTGATGGCCAGAGCCATGTGCCCGCACCCAGGTAGACTTGTTGTGCTCCCTGTGCCATGCTGTGCCTCTCCCTTCCCACACAGTGCCAGCAGCAGGTGGATGGTAATCACGGCCATGCATGGAAGCCCCCCCCCGGTGTCCAGCTAGCAGTATGCCGGACATGCTGCACACATCAAGGGCTTCATCCCATAGGGGGACACCGAGGTGGGAAGAGTCTGTGTCCTGTGCTTATGTGCAGCCCTTCTGCTTGTACTGCCTGCATCCTGTCTGCACAGTTCTGTCCTGCAATAGTGTTTCCTGGCTGTATTTTGTTCGTCGATGTTTTGCCCATGAAAGCTTGTTCTGTGATATGATATATTTTCCCACGATATTCCACACGGAACCTCTCTGTTAGCAGGTTCTATCTTGCTCATGTAATATGCAAGGATGTAATGTCAGCTGAACAACTGTTTTTTTTTGGATTCCAAATAAAAAAGAATCAATGTTGTTTACCCAAAAAGGGGGAACTATGGATGTTAATCATGCTCTTTTTGCATACCCAAATCAGGGGGAGAGGCTTTCTCATATATTTCCTGAAAAACAAAACTGGACTAATGGGAAGGAAATCATCTCCAGATAAATTCATCCATTCGAGGCTATTGGTTTACACAGTAGTGGAGTATTCCTACTTGGCAACGTAAATTATGCAAAACAATCAGTAAAAATAAAACCATGGTTATTTTAATTTTGACAATTTATGTATTTTACTTGAGTATTGTTGCACATTTTGAAAGCATATAGTATAATTAATCTAGGGCATAATATTTTATTGCTGCTATGCTTAAAACTAATTTTCTCTAGTTATTTGAAAAATAAACCACACCAAAGTGCAAATTAAAGGGTTGTAGATACGTATCCCATGGGTGTGAGGCACAAGACCATTAGCCAAGTGCTCTTATACACTTGGGAGGTACTTCTCAAAACAACCTTTAAACCACATTCTTAAGTGGTTTATTGAACGTATAACATGGTCTATTTAGAAAGAATAGGTAAGCATATTGGAACAAGCATTGGCCAATGCCAAAAATGTTCACATGCAAGTGTTAGTAAAATTGGTATGGTTAGTAAGTGACTAAGTGGAACCTCTGTGAGGCCAGATTACCTTGACATGGTTCAGAAGCTTATCCGTCTGTAAGACTAAGTAAGGGCTGGCTGTTTATCAGAACATAAACTGTACCTCTAAATAAAAATGTACGTAGAGGTTAGATACTGTACGTAACAATAACTATCTTCAACCAAAGAAACAATACTAGAGCAGCTTTCACAATCTGCTAATGACATTACAATAGCTATCTTTTGTCCTGTGGCCAGCTGCTGAACTAATCCCAGTTCCAGTAGTGAAAGTGTTATGCTTAGTTAGTGATAGATGGGTAATTAATTAAAATAAGAACGTATCTGCTATGATGGAGTTGGGGAATACTGATAACTGTGGAGATCTGCTAGGGACGTGAAAAGCCAGATACTATAAGTAAGAGGAGGTTGAAGAGACCCAAAGGGTCAGAGGTCCTAGAGGAGGGAACTAGAGGAGTTAGAAATAAATAACAAGGACACTTAACTGATATGTAGACAGCGTATATGTAGCAGGATTGGGCACCGGGATATTGGTAAGGGCTGGTCATTGCCTGCAATGTTTGGTTTGTTCGTTTTTTTTGCAATTTACTGAGATTATCACATTTCCAGTTGTGCTCTGTTTCTACCCATTTTCACAGCTTGTTGGACTAAAGCACTAGGAGGTTAACATATGAAAATACAAAGTTGCCAGCAGATACAGGCCTTATGGTCTATCTAGTCTGCTTGAGTGTACAGCACTTCAGTCCATTAGACTGCAGCTGCCCCCCTCCCACATTTTCCCTCTCACCTACTCCCTGTCCCCTCACAATTTGCACCCTCCCTTTGAAACTGTCCCACCCCCTCTTGAAGCTCGCCACTATCCGTAACAATATGACTTCCTCTGGCAGCACTTTCTACCATGCAACCACCCTTTCAGTGCAATATTGTCTCCTCATTTCCCTCCTGAACCTGTCCCCTTAAACTTCAGATGGTATCCTCTGGTTTCCCTTCCATCTTTTAGATTGAACAAACTCCCAATGCCTACTCTGTTTATGGACTTCAAATACCTGAAGGTCTCAATCATATCCCCTCTCTCTCTTCTATCCTCCAGGTTATACAGAGCTCACTCAGTCTCTCCTCATAAAGTTTATTCCCCAACCTCAGGATCATTTTTGTTGCCCTGCGCTGTACCCCCTCCAGTAGTTTGATGTCCCTTTTTAAGTAGGGGCACCAGAATTGCACATAGTACTCCAGGTGCGGCCTCACCAGGGACCTGTATGGGGCAAGATGACTTCCCCATGCCTAGAAGTAATCCCCCTTGCTATTCACCATAGCATCCTGCTGGCCTTTGCCGCTGCCTGCCTGCACTGGTTACCAGTACCCCCAGATCCTTCTCCTCTTTAGCGTAACTGTATTCTGGGTTTCTGGCTCCTAAATGCATCACTTTGCACTTCTTGGCATTGAATCCAAGCTGCCAGATGAGAGACCATTCTTCCAGATGAGCCAAATCCTCCTGGAGCTCTTTACCACCCTCCCCCCATCCACCTTTGCACAGATCTTGGTGTCATCTGCGAAGAGGCTAATCTTACCCTTGATTCCTACTATGATGTCAGCAATGAAAATGTTAAACAGAACTGGTCCAAACAACGAGCCATGTGGGACACCACTTGTTACTGCCCTGGGTTCCGATGCCACCCCTCACTGCTACCCTCTGTTGTCTATCCTGCAATCAGTTCTTGACCCATCTGACCAGTTTCCACCCTGCTCCCAGACTGCTCAACTTGCATGTCAACCTACAGTGTGGCACCAAATCAAAAGCCTTACTGAAATCCTGGTAGAGGATGTCCACCACATAACCCATGTCCAGTGCTCACATCACCCAGTCAAAATAGTCAACCAAGTTCATCTGGCAGGTCTGCCCAAAACATACCTGTTTTGCCTGCTGTCCTGGAGATCATTATCCTCAAGAAATTTTACCAGCCTTTCCTTGAGGATAGTCTCCATCAGTTTTCACACAATTGTGGTAAGACTCACCGGTCTATAGTACCCCGGGTTGTCCTTGGGCCCACTCTTATGAAGAGGCACCACTTGCACCACCCTCCAATTCCTGGGCATGCACCCTGTTTACAGAGAGGTGTTGAACAGGTCTGCCAATGGCCCTGTCAGGACTACTGCCAACTCTCTCAGCACTCTGAGATGAACTCTGTCTTGCCTAGGTGCCTTGTCTACCCTCAAGGCCTTAAGGCCTTCCATCACCCTTTCTACCATGATTACCCCATCTGTGGTTTCCTCCCCCTCCACCCCACCCTTCTGCTCAGGTACAGACCCATCTCTCTCTGGTGAATACTGAACAGAAGTACTCATTGAGTACATCTGCCTGATCATCCGCCTTTTCTACCCAACCACTGCCTTTCTAGATCCTAACAATTTGAGCCTTGACTTCTTCTTCTTCTCCAATATATATCTGAAAAAATCCTTTTCCCCTTCTTTGATCCCCTGCGCCAACCTCAGTTCTCTAGCCGCCTTGGCTACACTTACTTTCTGCTCACTTCCCTGGATTTCCTCACATATTCTTCTCTGTCCTCTGCCCTGTTGGATCTCTTGTAGGTTCTAAATGCAGTCCTCTTATCTCTCACCTTCTTCACTATCTCCCTACTCATCCAGCTTGGCTTCTTGGTCCTGGATGTTTTGCTCTGGCTCTTGACACACGTTAGTGGCTTCAGTCAGTCCTAGTTTGACATCCCATTTTTTTGTTCAGTGTCCATTTCTGGGTGGATTCTAACTATGTGCCTTTCCAGTATGCTACCCATCCTGCCAAAGTCTACCCTTTTGAAGTCCAGGACTTTAGTTTTAGTAGCAGCTACCTTCTTACCCAGATTTATTGAGAACTACGCTGTGTAGTGATCACTACCTGCCAGTGGTTCCTCCACCCCAGCATCCCTGACTTGCTCCCTGTCCTCCAGCACTAGGTCTAGAATGTCCCTCCCCATTGGCTCTGTCACCCTATGTGTCAGGAAGTCATCCTGGAAGGCTTCCAGGAGGATCTGTTCCCCTGGTGCATGAGGTGGCTGGGATGCTCCAATCCATCTCTGGTAGATTAAAGTCCCCCATGACCACAGTGCTCCCTTTGCCCCAAGTCTCCTTAACTGCTATCAATCTCTTCCTTCAGGGCTGGAGTCATATATACAACCCCAGATCTGACCTTAGTCCCTTTCAGGTTGTGTAGTTGCAGCCAAATGACTTCTGACCTGCCTTCCTACCCCTCTTTTCTATTACATCTGACCCCATCCCTAACATAAATGGCCACTCTCCCCTTTACCCTTTTTCCTTGTCCCCTCCAGAATTATTTAAAAGTTGGGATGGCTAGATCCCAGTCATGGTGTTGGGTTGCCCATGTCTCGGTAATTGCAGCTATGTCCACCGCCCTTTCCACCATCAATGTCTGCAACTCAGCCATATTGTTCCCCAGGCTCCTAGCATTTAGTGATGCTACCCTCCACCCTGATCCTATCCTTACTGTGCTCTTACCCCCCCACCCACCTTCCTCTACCCTACTGAAGTTTGGCTCCATTCTTGTTATGGGAGGAGTTCCAATGGGCCCCCTCTCCTGGTGATTTCCATCTCCATTGCCCCCAACCTAGTTTAAATTATACCTCTCTTTGATAAATTCCCCCATCCTCTGCTTCAACACCTGTGAACCTTCCTTACTAAGATGAAGCCTATCATCTGCATACAGATCTTTGTTGTCCCACTTGCTGCCCTACTCCCCCACCAATCCATACCCCTTGGTCCCACACCATTCCATCAGCCAATAATTAAAGTCCATGATTCTTTGCTTCCTGGCTGAACTCACTCTTGGTACTAGTAGGACTTCCACGAAGGCTACTGATCTTTCTCATTCACTGCATAGTTTCCCTAGCTCCCTAAAGCTGTCCTGTACTCCTCTATCCTTCTTCCTTCTAGGTTATTTGTTCCCAGGTGCAGCATAATGTGTGGTTTTACCCTCACCTTCCTCACACATATGCCAATATTTTTTTTTTTTTTTGCAAATTAATGTACTTTATTGAGTTTTAACAAGGAACAAATATAGGAAACATCAATATAACAAACGATTAGGAAAAAAATACAATTCAAGAATAATGGAAAAACAACAAAAATGCGCTCCAACCCCCCCTCCCAACACATACCTCCCATTCTCACCTGTGTTTTTCCTGGAACATTGTACCATTCCTCATTGTTGCTGGGCACTCTATAACCATGAGCCAACATTATTGACTGAAAGGAAAAAAATAATAAAAATTGACACCTTACTTAAAATAAATCTTAAATTAATGTAACTGATAAGGGGGGGTCTCATTTTCCAATAAAAGTTATTAAATTGGCCCACCACTGAATCTGGCTGAGTTGCCATGGAAGTTGGCAATACTTTTTGGCAATACTTTTCTCTGCATAAAAGGCACTAAGGTATTCCTGTACCCATTCTGAATAGCTGGGAGTCCAATCCCCCAACCAGTGGCGGATGATAATTAATTTGGTCATCGAGGAGATAAGGGGAATATAATATTTATGCTTAGGAATAGAAATCGTCAAATGGTCTCCTAATAAGCAAATTTCTGGTATGAAATAATTAGCATTATTAAAGAGTGAGGAGACCTTACTCTGTACTATTGACCAAAGAGACTTGGACAAAGGACATTGCCACAATTTATGGTATCATGTGCCCCTTTCCCCTGTGCAATGGTCACAATCGGGTGAGGAAAGTTTTTTCATTTTATACAACTTGAAGGGTGTGAGGTATAAATCATGCAAAATGTTGAATTGCAGTAGCCTTAAATGATCTTGCTTGATAAATGTATAGATGTTGTTCCACAGGGTGGTCCAGTCAAAATTAGACTAATCCCTGTCCAGGGTACTCTGCCAATAGAATGCTGTCAGAAGAGTCAGATTGCAGGCTTGCTTAACAAGCTCCTTATACATAAGAGAAATAGCTTTCCTCTTGGAAGCCCCTTCAAACAGAGGTTGAAAAAAAGAAAGCTGCTAAGTGGGACCAAGGTGAGAGACCTAAAAAGTTTTAATGCAGTGGGTAACCTGCAAGTACTTAAAATATGATAAGAATGAAGCAGTGTACTTTTCTCTAATCTCAGTATGGGGAGACGCTTATCTCTGGTAACTAAATCTCCCAGCTGGGCATCCACTAGTGCAGGCCAGTGGGATGCCAGAAGCAGTTCACCAGCAATATGGAGGTTCAAATTGTGGAGTAGGGGTTGCCCCAAATCCCTACAGCAGGATAATCTAAATTGCCTGCACAACTGAGCGTGAGCTCTGATACTCCAACCAGTCAGTGTGATGCATAACTCTGATGGAAAGGCTGAAAAGGGCAAATACAGTAGGGAGGATAAAGAAATGCTACATTTCATGACCAAATCATGCTCTATATTTAGCCAGGCCAGCATAGCACCATCTAATCCCTCCAGAGCCCCCCATTTAAAATACCAGGCACCATGGAGTGCCAAGTAAAAAATAAAAAAGTCCGGGAGCTGTAAGCCTTCCAAATTGTAAGGCCTACTTAGCTTCGCATAAGATCTATGCGGAGGTTTGTCAAGCAACATAAAAAAAATAGAACATATGGAGTGTAATTTGGCAAACCAACTTTTTGGGAGAAAGATATTTAGCATCCCTAGGGGATAAAGGAATTTCAGTAGGATGAATATTTTAAGCAAATTGGCTCTACCCCATGAGTAAAGTGGGAGACGGAGCCATCTTACCAAATCTTCTTCAGCTTGTTTTAATGTGGGGTCAAGGTTCAATGCTTTTAGCTTTGTGAAATCTTTGTTTAATTTAATGCCTAGATAAGGCAAGGCTGTTGTCAAGGTAGACCACTCAGTAGCTGGGTCCCCATTCTAAAGTGCAACTATCTGAATTGGTTTCCTACATAAAATGTGCACTGCCTAAATTGGCCTTCATTAATTAAGATGCAGTCCCCAACCAATGGGTAGACACCAGTGAGGAGCTAGCTAATAAAAGAGTCTCACATCTCCCAAGCATCACACAAACACAAAAATAGTTGCTCTACACTTGCTCCTTCACAAACATTAAATGGCCTCAAGCCTTGTAAGAAAAGGCATGGGGAGTCTGGTTGCTCATAATCCACCGAACAGAATTAGATTGATTAGATTTTGTGCTTCTTCTCTGAATTCAGAATTTTGGTATTCAACTCCTGAAATCCATATTCCAAAAATCCATCGTCAGATGCAGAATTGGAATCCAATCCCAATTTCACATCCAAATGCAAGTTAAAGTTTTTAAAACTTCATCCATCCAGCACAAACTCAAAAGTGCCCATTAGTGGGCCAGAAAAACGCCCTACAACTCCTCGTGGTCTCCCCCCTTGCCCAGTGCTCCCTGACTTTAATGATCTGGCCTGCTACAGGGTCACCAAGTCTGGTGCTGTCTGTTGCAGGCAGGAGGATGGAGGATGAAGTTACGGTCCAGTTTCAGTACATCCATATTCTGTAAAAATTTTTGTTTCCCATTCCACAAAAATCACCCCTCTCCCCAGCAACTCTTCGCATAGCCAGCAAGCTGCCAAGCCCTCCCATAACCACAACAGTGTGATGAGATAAGATCTGACCAGTGTGATTGGATTAATGAGTGGCTGAACAAACAATTGTAACAATCAGTTTACTTGATTAATTCATAGCCTTTTTAAAAAGGTACATTACTGTCTGTCAGTCTGTGGCCTCTTTAACTAAAGGCTGCCCTTTTTATGACTAGTTCCAAATTATAAGTGGTGTTTTCTTTAATGTGGCCTCCTAGACTGAGAATATAAAACTTGTTTCATTGTTTGCCTAAGCTGTGATTTAAACCCAGGCTTCCATCAGCAAAATTCTAGTGCCTTATGAGCAAAACAATCCCACTGTTACTGCTAATAAACAACATCATTTAAGCCTCAGAGAAACTGTTTTCTATTTTCTGTGGAACCTTGTTTCTACCCATATGAAATTATTTCAGAGAGAGGCAGTTTTAGTTTATGAATGCTGCACTTGCGAGCCAATCCACTATAAAATAATGGCAAATAAAAGTAAGCAACTGAAAATTAAAAAAGAATAATGAAGGATAATGGTTGTCTGATAGCAAGATGTAATGCTAAATAAATTGCTATGAACATCCCTTTGAAATTTGCTCTTGCTGCTAGGTCTCCAATGTGAACTAACAAGGTTCTGTTTATTCATTCTTCTTACAGTAGGTATTCTGACAATGCCTATCCCTCTTTGATTGCACTGTTAAACTTTTGACCTGATACATGCAAGTTGAGTGTACAGGATTTGAAGCAGGTAAACTCCTAATGACTATGGCTGTACAGTCTATTATCTATCACACCTTTTTACAGCACTCTGAGCTTTAACCACTGGGTTTTTGTAGTTGCCTCCTCGTAGGCTGATGCACAAAAATTCAGAGTTCGAAACTTGATCTGTCTCCTCCCTCCTTTGCTTACATATTCCTTTTATTTTATTTTTCATCATATTGACACCCTCTGTACTATGGCCTGTGGAAATGAAATCCTACCTAATGGAGGGTCCACATGGTGCTACATTAACCCCCACTTAAGCGCTCTGGAATGCAGTGCTAGGATCAGAGGGTTAAAACCTCATATTTCATTGTTTTCTGGCTGAACTAGGTAGATATTGTTTTGTATGCATGGAATCCGTTACTGAGTTAGGAGAGATTAACACTCACTTGCGTCAGGGTATGAAAGCAATGCACAGCTTGATGTAATACACTGTTCCCTGCACTTCGCCTTGATTTAGCTCTTGAAATCCTCAATTCAGCCAGAAGACCCCAGAACAAAGAATATCCATTCCTGCCTGCCCTCTTGGCTTAATTTGTTCAGCTGCGGGGTTGAGAACATGCACTGAGCCCTGTGGTCATTGCTGCCCTCTCGGCTTACCTTGCTCAGCCAAGAGATCAAGAATAAAGCAATTTGGCATTTTCCCCTGCTGTGACAACCTCCCTTTCAGCCAACTTTGCACAATTGGGAGGTCGTGCGCTTACATGCCTGTAGTACCACCCTCTGGAAAATAACAAAATATGTTTGTGGCAGTTTAAAAACAACGCACTGGGGTTGCCTGAGCTGCCTTTGCCTTTTGTCTCTCCAGCTTATCTTCTTCAGCTGGCACATCGGTGGCAGCTACATTAGGATCATGTCCTGGGGAAGAAGATGCAGGTAATACTGTTCCAGACGGCTCTGTGAGCAGACAGGGGGATGCCAAAGGTCAGAGAGTATGAAGATCGCCATGGCCATGGTTGGAAACTAGGCACCAGGGTGACCACTGGTCATTGTGGACTCAGAGGTCTTTGTTTGTAGTTCACGCTGCAGTGACTCTCAAGATAAGTGAGACTTGCATGTCTATTTTCTGTGTGGCTGTGTTCCTCACCTAATATGGCAGATATGTCCTCTGATGGAGGCCATATTGAAGTCAACTCACTACTGCATATCCCATCGCAGTCCTCTGGTCCTTCTACTCTGCTTTATCTCTGCAGAAGTACCCAGCACTCCCAGTGAACTAGAATTCACAGTAACCACTCTCTGACATGGAACTGGCACCCTTTCCATGACCACTGGCCCCATTAGGGTTCACAAGTATTTTTTGGGGGGAGTGGGGACTAGAAGCAGAAAATAAAAAATTATAATTAATACTATTATTGACTATCTCTTTACCATGCCACAGTCTAACCCATATCCCTTGTTCATGTCCCCTTATGTCTCCAAAGCTACAAGCTGGGCAAGACACACAGAGTATGCCAAAAATGCCACAACTTCCTGCTATCTAAAGCATCTGGAGATCTATGCCTCCTGTGTTTGGTGGATGCAGAGCCATAGGCAGACATCCAGGCATCTGGATCCATGGCAGGTGATGGCATGGATGACAGTGTCTACTCTGTGTCCAAGAACCAGATGGTGGACATGTTTCAAAAGTTGTTGGATAAACTCAATGCATTGAGGGATAACAAGTGCCCCTGAAAGCCTGACAACAGAGAACCAATGCCAAAAAAGCCAAAGGTGGTTGACACCCCAGGCCCAGAGGTACAGACTGATGCTTCTATTTCAGAGGAAGATGGCCACACTGAGGAAGAGGAGGAGCCCAGGGAAAATCTAACAGCTAGATTATGCCACTTTGACCTAATCTCAGAAATCATCAGGGTCATCTGCGAGGCCTTACATTTTGATGAATCCTGCCCACAGGAAGACCAAAAACTAGATCCTCTAGTAAGAGGACAAAAGAAGTCCAACACTATTTTTACAATCTACAAGACCCTGGAAGACATCATAGTCAAAGAATGGGAAGCCACTGACCATGCCAAAACACAAGAGAAGGGGACCTTTGAATGATGATATCCTTTACTGCAAGACCAAAAAACCTGGTCTGTAATGCCCAAAATTGACCCCGAGGTATCCTCACTCAGCCACAAAACAGTACTACCGTCTGAAACCTCACTGGCATTAAAAGAGTCTATAGAAAGAAAGGTGTACAACATCATCAAAAAACTACAAAAAATGTTCATGATGCCAGTGAGAGCCTCCACAGCTGCTATTTGCACCTACAGAGCCATCCTCAGATGGCTGGAGACAGCTCAACAAGATATCCTTACAACCTGCTACTATGCAACCACAATGGGCTATGCCATCCAGGCTATAAAATGGGTGGCTGACTCCACAGTAGACACTTTCAAAATGGCCTACAAGTCAGTGGCAACAATTAATAGAGCCAGATGACATATATGTCTCAAACTGAGGCAGGTAGACCTGGAATCAAAAAATAGGGTCCTGAAGTTGAACTTCTCAGGGGACAAATTGTTTGGCCCAGGAATGAAACAGTTCAGCATCCCACAGCGGGATGATAAGGACACACATGGGAAGCAGGCAACTCAGCCCTCCTTTTGGAGCAACTGGTTCCAAAATTATACAAGCAAGAGTAAATGATCCCAAAGTCAACAGAGTACAGACAGGTGCACCTTTGGATTCAAACAAAACTATTTCAACTGCAAGCCGAATTACCAGAAAAACAGGAGCCAGGCAAGACCATACCCTGGCAAACAGGGGTACAAAAACAAAACAGGCAACAAAAGCTATCACCCATGAGCAGACACAGGCCCAGGAAGTGGTAACTGCTGTGGGAGGGAGACTCCAACAATTTTCCACCACCTGGGCCACCTCCATTTCAGACAGATGGATCAAGGAGATCATATCAAAGGGATGCACAATCGAGTTCAATGGTACACCAAGGAAGGATTGGTTTATAACATCACACATCACCACAGACAAGGCGACAGTGTTCAAGGTCAGGTGCATTCTAAACTAACTCCTTCAAACCAAGGCCACAGCACTGGTCCCAGCAAATGAGAAGCAGTCTGGTGTTTACTCATTTCCTTCTTGGCAGAAAAAAAAAGGGGGAACCTAAGACCCATTCTGGGTCTGACATTCATAAACAGATTCATAAGGTATCGAAAATTCAAGATGGAAACCTTATGTTCAACCATCCACAAAGGAGATCTGCTAACATCCATAGATCTCAAGGATGCCTACCTCCACATCCCCATCTGGCCAAACCACCACAGGTTTCTAAGATTCTGCCTTCTGGACTATCACTTCCAATACCAGTGTCTCCTTTTTGGTCTGGCATCAGCCCGGCACATATTCACCAAAGTAATGGCACTGCTAGCGAAGGTGTTATGGGCTGAGGAAGTGCATGTGATCCCAGAATTAGATGACTGGCTAATCAGAGCCAGAACAAAGACAAAGGCACAAAACACAACAAGAAAAGCACAACTGTTACTAACCAGGCATGGATGGACCATGAACGAGGCAAAGAGTCATCTGTCACCCACTATGACAATCGAACACGTGGGGGCCTTCTTTGACACAAGAAGGGGAACAGTAAGGCCCTCAGAGATCCATATACTAAACTTGATTTTGCCCTGAAATTGCATCCTGTGATGCAGAACATCAGTGGTCTGGCAGCTAATGCAGCTTTTTAGCCTCATGGCGCATGCATAGACCTTCAAGACTGGGCAAGAACTCACATGAGGCCACTACAAAGACTACTTCTTGACAACTGGGACCGCACCACACAGAATTACAATGCAAGTTTGATCATCTCCCCCCGCATTGAAAAGATCCGTAGAATGGAGGGCAGCCCCATGCAATCTGTGCAGGGAACCATGATCGAAAAGAAAATTCGCAAGACCCTGGAGACAGATGGCAGTCTATTAGGCTGGGGTGCCGTTCCGCAGAAGCAATCAGTTCAAGGGAAATGGTTCAGTGGCAACACAACTTCCAATCAACAGCCTGGAGACCAGAGCAATCTGGCTAGCCCTCAGGCACTTCAAGGCTGAGATCATGAACTGTCATGTAAGAGTATGCACAGACAACAGGGTGGCAATGGCATACATCAACAAGTGGGGAGGAACAAGAAGCAGGGCAATGGCTTGAGAATCTGCCAGCCTAATGGTGTGAGTGGAAAAACATCTACTCAGTCTCACAGTGGTACACCTAGCTGGAACACTCAACATGAGAGCATATTGGCTCAGCAGACAATCCCAACAACCAGGGGAATGGCAACTCCATCCAAAAGATTTCCAGATAATCCAGAGGAGATGGGGCCCATTCCAGATAGACCTGATGGCATCCACACTAAACAATCAACTACCAGTATTCCTCTCTGGATACAGAGAGCAGTAAGCAGCCTGGGTCTATGGCCTGTCCACACCACAACATTTCTACAAAGCCTATGTGTTTCCCCCTATCATAATGCTGGATGGGTACTACAGAAGATTTGGGACATTAGCAGCACTGTTGTGTTAATTGCCCTGGACTGGCTCTGATGAACCTGGTACACTTCGATCAAGAAGATGCTCTTCAAAATCCCAATGATACAAGCCCTCAATCTGGGCCTCCTAATGCAAGGTCTAATTCGCCAAGAAGATCTGCAGTCACTCAAGCTGACAGCCATGGCCACTCAATGAACTATCTGTTGAACTTGGGAGTCTCCAACAGGGTGACAGAAACCATGTTGAAGGCTCACAGACTCTATACCAATAACACATACAGTAGACTGGTTTATTTTTTGCAGGTGATGTGAGTCTAGGGAACTACAAGCCATTGCCTGTTCCATATTTCAGATTTTAGATTTTCTGCAGCAAGGGTTGGAGAAGGGTCTTTCACCCGCTTCCCTACAGGTACAGGCAGTGGCCATTGGAGCAACCTGAGGAGAAACAGACAGACACACACCAGGAGCTCACTCCCTGGTTCAGATGCTTTTGAAGGCCATATCTAAAATCAGACCTCACCTGAGGCCAACAGCAGTACCTTGGCACCAGAACCTGATTCTAGACGCCATGTCCAAACCACCGTTTGGACCATTAGAATCACTACTCTTGCCATTACTCACTTTAAATGCAGTTAAATAGTCCTGGTTAAATAACTGCAAAAAAAAAAAAAGGTGGTGTTCTTGGTCGTTATATCCTCACCCTGGAGGACCAGCAAACTCCAAGTGCTCTCCTGTAGAGAACCCTTCATCACATTTCATCCTGACAGGTGGTCCTTAGGATGGTGCCCTCATTCCTCCCCATGGTAGCTTCCCCTTTTCATCTCACACAAGCGATTTTCCTTTCTACATTTGATCCAGGAGGAAACAACCCCCCAGAGGGATACTCTTCTGCTGGATCCTGGATGGGTCCTCAGAACTTATCTTGATAGAACTGCCAAGTTCCAATGTTCAGACAGAATTTTCATTAACTGTCAAGGTCCCAAATGAGGCTTGCCGGCGTCCAGATCCACCATAGCAAAATGGCTGCGATCTACAATTTCGGAGGCCTATGTGACAGCAGACACTCTAATCCCTGCACAGATCAAGGCCCATTCTACCAGGGTGTTGGCTCCCTCCAGGGCAGAACACAACTCAGCATCCATAACCATGATTTGTGAAGTGGCCACTTAGTCTTCACCCTATACCTTTACTAGGTTCTACGGACTGGACTCTGGCATTACAAACAAATCAAGTTCGGCCAAAGGGTTTTACAATCCATGTTCAGTCCTCTTCCTCCTCCTACCCAAGTTATGTTTGACATTAATGTCCCATCACCCAGTAGTTAAGGTTCAGAGTGCTGTAAAAAGGTGTGATAGATAATGGAAGTTTACTCACCTGGTAAAGATGATTATAGGAGCACCTTTTTACAGCACTGTGCATCCCACCCACAGAGGAGGAAGATGACAGATAGGCTCATTCAGTCACTAAGGGGATAATTTCAAAAGCATCACTATTGTATGTATTGCTTGCATGCCTTTATATGCTGTACATACTCCCCTATCTACCTATCCTACTGTGTGTGTTTCTGGTATGGCATGCTGACATTAAATCTCTGATCTTGATGGAAGAGGGCTGCCTGGATATTGTGGCAGTCACAGAAACATGGTACACAGAGATCCAAGACTGGGATGTCAACATACCAGGATACACAATCTACAGGAGGGACGGAGGGTAAAAGAGGATCAGGAGAAGCTCTCTATGTAAAGGAAGAGATCAAAGCAACAGAACCAAAAAGTAAACAGGGAGCAGATGAGGCACTCTGGGTCACCCTGGAGACAGGAAATGGCACCACAATCTGCATGGGGGTTGTATACAAACCCCCATCTCAGGGGGAGGGAATGGACAAGGAAATGATAGAAGACATCCTTAGAATGTCAGAAAAATGGGAGATATTGTTGATGGGGAACCTGAATATGCCAGATGTTAACTGGAGCACTTTTGCTGCAGGCACATCCAAGAGCAGGGTCATTCTTGATGCCCTACAAGGAGCATGCCTCAGACAGCTAGTATTGGAACCCACTTGGGAGGGAGCAATCTTAGACCTGGTACTCTCAAATGGGGATGGAGAAAGACTCTCAGATTTAGAAGTGGGTATCCATCTGGGAACAAGCGACCACCAAACAGTGTGGTTCATGATAAACACAGCCATACAAATAAGCCATACAAAAGCAAGAGTATTGGACTTTAGGAGGACTGACTTTGGGAAAATGAGAGAGTGCCTCAGAAAAGCACTAGCAAACAGGCAAGAAGGAGGGGTGGATGAACAATGGGGAGTAATCAAAACAGCCATCATGGAGGCAACAAGCCTTTGTGTAAAGCAAATCAACAAAACACAATGAAGGAAAAAAACACTATGGTTCTCAAAAGAGGTGGCAGGGAAGGTTAAGGAGAAAAGGATAGCATTCAGGAAATATAAGGAAACACAGAAGGAGCAGGACAGAGGACTTTATCAGTTAAAGCAGAAAAAGGCAGGGAAAGCAGTCAGAATAGCAAGGGCCCAAACCGAGGAAAGGATAGCCAACTCTGTTAAGAAGGGAAATAAGACCTTTTATAGGTACATTAGGGAGCGAAGAAAGACCAAAGGAGGGATACTGAGGCTTAATAAAGGGGAGGGAATGTGGGCAGAGGGTGACAGTGAAAAGACAGGGATACTGAATGAATATTTCTGCTCAGTATTCACAAAGGAAGAGGAGGGGGAGGTACCTAAACCAAACAAAAGAAACACTCTGAAGATGGGGGTTGATACCAGTCCATTTACAGAAGAAAGGGTTCTGAAAGAACTAATAAAATTGAAGGTGGACAATGCAATGGGGCCTGATGGGATTCATCCAAGAATTTTAAAATAACTAAAGGCAGAACTAGTGACACCGCTGACTAGTCTCCTTAACAAATTATGGGAGGATGGAGTGGTACCTGAGGACTGATGCAAGGCAGATGTGATTCCTTGTCACAAAAGTGGGAGGAGGACAGAGGCAGGAAACTACAGACCAGTTAGTTTGACCTTGGTGGTAGGGAAAATGATGGTATCACTTCTGAAGGAAAGAATTGTTGAGTACCTAGAGGCCAGTGGGGCATGATTTTCAATATAAGGTGGATTCAACTTCTTAGCAATTCTCTCTCTCCCTTACAAGTTTTGAGTAACCTAACTTTCTTTTTATAGGCAGACTATATATTGTCTTTGTTTAATAATTCTTATGTATTTGTTTATTGGCAAAAACTAAATAAAGTTTGATTAGAAAAAAAAGAAAATCTGATCCATCAAGTAAAAACAATACTTCAGTAGTGGACAGTATCTTGAGTCTTAAAAAGTGATTGTGCTTATGAAATGAGCATTAAAACATGCTTACCTCTATGGCAGGGAAAGTGATGGAATCACTTCTGAAGGAAAGAATTGTTGAGTACCTAGAGGCCAGTAGGGCACAGGACCCAAGACATCATGAATTCACGATGGGAAGGTCATGTCAGATGAATCTAATCGATTTCTTTGACTGGGTGACCTAAGTAGTAGACCAGGGAGGGGGTGTGGACATGGCCTACCTAGATTTTAGCAAGGCATTTAATACAGTCCCACACAAAAGATTAATACACAAGTTAGCCAGCCTTGGAGTGGGTCTCAAGGTGGTAGCCTGGATAAAAAATTGGCTAGACAACATGAAGCAAAGGGTAGTAGTAAACGGAGTCCACAGTGAAAAAAGGAGGGTTACTAGCTGGGTACCACAGGGTTCAGTACTAGGACCAATCCTTTTTAAAGTCTTTATAAGTGACATTGCAGAGGAACTGGAAGGAAAAGTATGTCTCTTTGCAGATGACACAAAGATCTGCAACAGAGTTGATACACAAGATGGAGTGGAAAGGATGAGAAGGGACTTGGTAAGGTTGGAGGAATGATCAAATATATGGCAGCTCAGATTCAATGCAAAGAAGTGCAAGGTAATGCACCTGGGAAACAAAAACCCAGGGGAAGAGTACACAATGGGGGATGAGATACTGACAACAGTAAAAATGGAAAGTGACCTGGGGGTAATTATATCAGATGACCTAAAGGTGGGCAAGCAATGTGAGAAGGCAGTAAGGAGGGCTGGGAGGATACTGGGATGCATAGGGAGAGGCATCACTAGTAGAAAACATGAAATTGTTATCCCTCTGTACAGACAGTTGGTGAGACCCCATCTGAAGTACTGTGTGCAGTTCTGGAGACCCCATCTCTGCAAAGACATAGACAGAGTGGAGGCTGTCCAGAGGAGGGCAACCAAAATGGTGCAGGGTCTGCACCAGAAGACATACAAAGAAAGACTAAAGGAGCTTAATATGTTTACCCTTGAGGAAAGAAGGCAGAGAGGGGATATGATAGAAATGTTCAAGTACCTCAAGGGAATCAACAAAGTCCAAGAGAGTAGTATCTTTCAGAAACAGAGATGTGCAAGAACAAGGGGGCACAGTTTGAAGATAGAGGGGGGACGGCTCAGAGGTAATGTGAGGAAGTATTTTTTCACGGAGAGGGTTGTAGATGCATGGAACAGCCTCCCTGAGGAGGTCATGGAGTCAAGAAAAGTGGGGGAATTCAAGAATACATGGGACAGACATAAGGCAGTCCTAGTGGGGGGTAGGAGGAAGTAAGCTGTTGGCTAACTAGGATCTGCAGCTTATCTGTTAGGTAGGGAAATAGGCAGACTAGGTGGGCCAAGCAGTCCTTATCTGCCATCAAATTCTGTGTTTCTATGTTTCTGTGTTGAACCATGTTTTTCTATCTGCCTCTGTTTTTTCATTTACTTCCATATAGGCTACCATGTTTTTGCATAACAGTTCTCATTTCAGGGCAACAAAACTCTGGAAGAAGTCATATTGAGGAATGTGTAATCGAAGGAGGGAGGAGACAGATCGGGTTTCAAACTCTGAATTTTTGTGCATCAACCTATAAGGAGACAGCTACAAGAACTATTGATATATTTCTTGACAGTAAACCATGGTTTCCTCACCAGTATAATAACGCATTACCTTACTACAAGCATTTCCAGCACATCTACCTATTCTTTTTCTACGAATGTAAAGAGGAAATGCCCACTTGGATAGCCCATTCTAGGTGTTCCCAAATGTTAATACAGCATTGTTGTTTCCCTTACTGTAAAAGTATTGGACCCTCTTAATTTCCATACAGTAAGCAAGATTGTTAGGCCACTTGGCTATGGCAGGGTGAGCTGGGGAAAGTCAGTGCTGGGCTATTGTCTTTTTTTGTACTGACTAGCACCAATTCCCAGAGTAGCCATTTTCCCTCTGAAATTTTTTTTTTCCTAGACTGATCCCTAATAATAGCATAATCGGGGCAGATGGAGGCTTACATGCAAGGTGGGTTCCATAATCTTGCGTACCTCCTTCCTAAAATATGGTACTGTATTTTAGGGCATAAAAGGCTTGGGTATTTGAAAGATCCCTCATCTGGCTCACACTTGGGGCACTGCTTTGACTCAGTACGATCAATGCTATGAAGCCTTGCTGATGTGAAATATTACCTGCGCAAGAAGTTATATTAGATTTGCAGTGGTGGCACTACTGTACATCGTGGCACACTGGGGCTCATGTCCTGGTAAAAAAATGGTGTGTCCCAGTTAGTGACATGGCAGCACCAGATGGTATTCTTCTACATCATGTAGTGGAATTTGTGTTTTCTTCCTGCAATGCTGCATCATGATGCTGCTGGGTGAGTCGATGGCTGGCCTTGTCATTCTGACATTCTTAAGGGCACTGCCACCTAGATTGAAACTGACATAATGGCAGCACAATATGCATTTAATGCACAGCTACAGTTCCTGCTCCCTCTCTTCCTTAGCGACTACAACAACAGTGGGGTCTTGGAAGAGGGGAAGGGGATGTACTGGACTTAAATTGTTAAGCTGAGCATGGTATGCCTGCTGTCTCTAGACCATGTGTCGCAGTTCCCAAAAGATGCAAAAAGTACACTCAAGGATTGATTGGATAGAGTCACATAGGCAGGTGCAACAATGATATCAGTGGCATTTTGATCCATCATTGCCATCTACACCATGCTGCAATCAACAGGTTGAAGTACAAATCATTGACAGTGTACTATGACTGCCTGTTGCAACATGAGAATGAATGCCTGCTCTAAACCATTGTGGTTAAACTACTTGCTGCTACAGGCTGCTTCTCCATTTTCTCTCTCTTTATCTGCATGTTGTGTGCCATGCTGACCTATGCTGCTGCCTTACCTACTGTATTCATTGACTCAAGAGGACACCACTCCACTAGACCAAGACCCCTCCAGCAGAAAGTGTGACTGTGCAGTATAGCCTTTTCCCAGTGGCGGAGCCAGGTTTGGGAGCATTTGGGAGTCAGGGGGTGCCATTCAGTCAATCACGGGCTCCACAATGGGCACTAAACAGTGAATAAAAATGGTGGTGGGGTGCCACTACCCACACTGGGGCAGCTAGGAGGGGTGACCGCTCCCCACAGCTCCACCACTTCCTTTTCCTGAGCTACATAAAAGCTAAGCTAGACTTTTTAAGTTACTTGCCTGGAGGATCCAGTGTATTTTTTTGGACTAGCCATCATCCTCCTCCCATTCAGTATCCTCCCAGTCCCTCCGGTCCAGATGTCAGTCTCAGTAAATCAGCATGCATCTGGTCTGATCCCTGACTTCTTTGGCTATCCACCCAGTTCCAACCAGTGCCCAGTGATGCTGTCCAGTGCTCCTGACCCAAGGCTTCTGTATTAAAAGTAATTACTCCTACTGTTGTTGATATTTTAGGCTATGTATTGTGCTGTAGAGCTCTCTCATGTGGCACCAGTCATTCATTAGCATATTTCATGGAATCACGTTTTTAATCACAGTATGTGGTGGCACACACTTTTGTTTTTGTAAACCCCCATGTCAAATAATGATTCCATCCAATGACAATAATGCCCAGAACTTTTGTGAAAGGACAGTGTGAAAGGGCTGCCCAATAGTTCAACAAAAGTGCTTCACATTACCTTGCAGAAAGCATCTTTGTGAGGCGAGACTGTGTGGGAGCAACCAGCAAGCTGCCTTGGTATTTGTGCTTATGTAGTCACCAAGGCTGGAGAGTTCTTATTAGGATGTGCAAAGGTCTGAAAACTTCAAACTGTGGAAACTTTGTGAAGTTTGGCAACTTTGTGAAGTTGCTCTTACTTTGCGAGGTCAAACTTTAAGGTATTGGTAACTTCACAAAGTTGCTTACCTACAACTCTGCTTCACCCTTCAGCCTTTGGTTCACATCCTCCTCCGGACCTGCCTGTTTCTAAGTGGACTTCTCTTTCCAGAGGAAAAGCTAGTAAATTTTATACCTTCCTCCAGGACTCCAGGTCCGATCCCACAATTTCCTTCAAAGACAAATGGCAGCGGAGCTGAACTTTCCCATCTCTCAGTAAGACTAGGAGGCTAGTTGGTTTCATTCTCATGCAGCTTGCAGGGACCTCTGAGCTCAATTAATCCAAATGAAAGAGTTGCAACAGTGGTATAGGACCCCACAATTGCTACATGCTTGGGGTATACTGCCTCATAGCAGATGCTGGCACTGTGATTCTCAGGAGGGCTCTCTTTCTCACCTTCTTTGGTTTTGTCCTCTCATACACCCCTTCTGGGATCAGATCCTGCAAGTCTGCAAGACCATCCTTCCCAGCTATGTTCGCCTCGATACCCCCTTCATTTTTCTGGGCCTTCCCCTGATACACCTCACTCTGACCCTCATGTGCAGTGGGCCCTCACCTTCGTACTCACTGCCAAATGGCTTATTCTCCATCGATGGCACTTTCCTGAGATCCCTTCCCTAAAAGAGTGGTTATTTGCTTTAGGCCAGCTCGCTCTACATGAACGCTTATCTCACCTAGCACTCTCTCATATGTTGACTTAACATAACATCTGGGCCCCCTTTTTTGCTTATCTAGATGCCCATTCCTCCTCTTCCCCCCTTTATTACTACCTTCAGTGTTATTTATTTCTTCTGGGGACCCGGCTGTTTATATTTTTTCCTCCATATTCTGCCCACCTCCTTTAATGGGTTTACTGGGTTAAAAGGACAAAAGAAGGCATAGATTAGCTGATCACAATTGTCCTCCACACAAGTGGGTCAGTAATTATACAGAAAATCCATTTGATGGTATAAGTACATCAGGACCCGTTTTGAACCTCAGTAATGTGTTTTTGTCAACCAACTCTTGTGGTCATTTATTCCATGTTTTTGCAGAATGTACTGTGAAAAAATTCTCTCTCTTAGAAGTGTTTGCCCATGGTACTACTACCTGCTTGTTTTGTGTACATAGATTATTGTCTCTGGGGTTCAATTTCAGCACAAATTCTGAAGCCAACACAGTGGAATAAAAAATTGTGTACATGAGCAAAAGATTACCCCTTGTCTTTCTTTCTTGTAATGTAAGTAACCAAGTCTTCTTACGTCTCTCTTGATATGTCTTATTTCTAAAATGCAGTATCATTTTGGTTATGCAACTCTGAACCTTCTCTATTAGTATAACATCCCCCTTAAAATAAGGATTCCAGAAGGTGGATCCATAATCCAGATGAGGTTGAATGTAACTCCTATATAGAAGGATTAGGCACTGTTCAGATCTGGAAATAAAGGATCGCTTGATCCTTTTTATCATTACACCAGCCTTTTTTGTTATTGATTTGTAATAATCAGTAACAGTTAGTTTGTTATTTACAATAATGCCAAGATTGTGCTCTGATTTAGAGATTTGAACAGGTAAGTTATTTAAAAAGTATGAGTATTTTGAGTTGCTTTTTCTGTGATGAATAACAACACATTTGCCCACATTAAAGGACATTCTGTTTATTATTGCCCATTTTTCAATATTCAATAAATTGTTTGTGAGAGAGAAATGCTTGGAAAAAGAGCAACCAGCCATTCCTACAGTTACTTTCTACTTTTCATTATTTCCTGCCTTTATCCATTCTTTTATAGACCTATACATTGGGTTGTTTTACCTCCTTCCATCTTTGGTGAACGGTTTGATCTTTTTGTTTTCCTTCTGACTTGACCAGCTTTTTGAAGTATTTGTTTAGGATATAGTTCACAGGTTATGTTTTTTTCTGTGTTTACAGGCTCTTAGTTTTTACCTATCGTATATTGCCCTTCTCCCTTTGGTATTCTCAATTTTATCCTTAATCATGTATTTGCCTGGTTTGTTACTGATTTTACATTTTTAATAAAAAGTTTAACATTAAAAAAAAATTGCAAAGTTGAGAATTTGCAACTTCACTGGCAAAGTTCATTGGGACTTCAGAAAAGGGCATTCAGCACTGTTGCTGCACCATGTGACCTGCAGATCACATGGTTACCCAGGCTGGTCCCACACCAGTCATCGGGGAACAGTCTTCCTACACCACAGGAAACAGACCTGATGAGTTGTGCTGTGCGGCGTTCTAGGAAGCGTGTTCAGGAGATAGGATCTGCTCTGTATTTAGAGTTGAGTTTTGACTCTGTTTGTACTGCTGTCATTGCATAAAACAAAAAAATGTTTTTATTTGCAAAAACCATATTGTACTTAGTGTTCTGCATCTTTAGACTTAATTTTGAACAATTTAGCCCCAGCTTAATCAATTGTCATGTTTGCTTGCGTGCATGCGCAAGAAACATGTGGTGGCAGCTAAGTAGAGAAGCGGGTTGTGGAGGTGCAGCAGTGTTGCGGCCAATGCCACCACTGCTTTTGTGGGCTTAGCTGTCTGTCACCAATGTAAGTAACGCTGGTGGTGACATTAGCTGCAAGCATGCCACCAACTTGAAGCGAATTAGCCACTGCAATGAGGAGCAACCGTCATTGCAGGAGTATATCTGGTGTCAAATGTCAATAAAGTTGGTGCGGCCGTGCATCCACCTCTCACAGTCCCTTGAGCCGACATCAGGTGCCCATTCCCCTGTTGGCATTCCCCTCCCAGTTCATTTGCCGACGGTGGAGCCATATCCCCATTGGCATAATGTCTCCCGTATAATAGTAGTATGCTGAGGGGGGTGCCCAATTCCCCTTGGCTCATGCATCCCCCCAAATATAGACACGTTTTCTGTGCTGCTGGGGTGCCCAATCCCCATCTGCTCAAGTCCCCCCACCCCAGCATGCCAATTGACCCTGTAAAAAAAAACTACAACTTCCCGCAAGGTTTTTTTTTTGTTTGTAACCTGTGAACAAGAAAACAGTCTCTCATTGTCTGTGGTGTCTCCTCCGCCAACCAGCACCCACCATCTGCATACCTCACCTCCCCCTCACCTCATACTTACCTCCAGAGCCCAGCACGATGATCTTCGGTGGAGCGGGAACACATCTGCACTCTTCTAAGCTGACCATGAACTGAAGAAATGCTGGTAAGCTGTATAATGGCATAATTGGGTTCTTTTCAACTTAGGTGGATATCTTGGCCATTTTTGTGACTTTTGGTACTGAATTTTCAACATGGGATTCTTGGGACCCCACCACATGAATTCAGTCACTGCCATGTTGTTATTCGGTCCCGAAAGGTGATTTTATGATCACTGCACAGAATCACCTTTCAGGATGGATTAATAAAATGACAGTGTCACTGTTCATGAGATAGGCTCCTAAAATACCTATGTTGCAAATTTGGTGACAAAAGTCCACAAAATAACTATGTTACGAGCATGCATTGTGCAGTTTCCATGCACACTTTTAAGTTTGAGAATTTGTAATATTTTCACTCCAGATTTTCAGCACTGCCATCTCTTCATACCTCCCTATGAATGATACAGCTGTAATTTTTCACATCCTGCCCAAACTGTGTTTTTGCACATCTGGATCAGAATGGTGCGGTTGCTGTGGGAAATCAACGTTCAGGACAGATTAACAAAATCACAGTGCCACTGTTCATGAGCAGAGGTCCCAAATGCTTTCATGAGGTGGGGTCACCAAAAAAGGCCATGTTGAAAATTAAGAGAGCAAATACCAACAAATGCCTGGGGCGTTAGTGTTTCTAACCATAACATCCCACTCTGTACAGACTGACAGATGTCAGGGATGTGCCTTCGGAGTGCCGGCTGTAATGCTCATGCTATTCCACCCCCACCCTACAGCCAGTGACAGGCACTGAGGTGTTCCTTGGACTCTTTAGCCCCAAGGTTCACTCATTTCAGCATATTTCCTTATGGAATGGGATGACTGTAAAACCAAACACCCCAAGGTACACCTCGACCCTTGTCAGTGTCTGCAGGGTAGGGTGAGGTGAAATGGCATGATCATTATGGGTGATGACCTAAAGGCATACCCCCAATGCGTGTCCATCTCTGCACGGTGGGGGTGGGGTTGGCATCACTTCAATACTTCATGGCCATTCCTATTCTGCATCTGTCCAACTCCGTGGCACGGGGTCAAAATGTTGCATGGTCGAATGCAGTGCATCTTAATCATGTTGCGCGATTTCTTTATAACTCTTGTTCTGTGGGGGGCTCTGCCCTAGCACCCCCCATTACGGGGGGGCTGTGCCCCTTGGACCCCCCCACTAAGGATTCTAACTCTGGTAGGGTCCAACTCGGAGACTGCACAGGTCCGAGAATCGCCATAATGCCATACAATATTAAGCGTACAACATTATGATCCAGTATGTAACTCCTGCACTTCCAAAGCTAATGCCAGCAAGCAAACATTTGGCATTGACAAATGCTTGTTTTCCTTTGCCTTTCTGTGTGGTGCTGCTGTGCTGTATTGGATAAGTGCTGTGTGTGGGGGAGGGGCAAGCTTTTGTCTGCAGCCAGCAGCACAATAGCTTTACTTTCAGAAACTTTCAGTGCATGTTTGGATTTCACTGTCACTCTCAGACAATTCATTTTTCTCAAGTCCTGAAAATCTCATTTTCCGCTTTTTCTCAAGTCCCATAATTTCTTTACATTCTTGGTGCTCCAGTGCTGTTAAAATACTAACACCCATCCAGGATTCTGGGGCAGTTAATTGTTAATATTTATGATTATTATCTTCATAATAAATACTTTATTTTTTGCAATATTTTTAACCCTTTCTTATCATTTTGATTTTTTTTTTATTTGATCATAACTGTTTTGCTGTTGGCAGTATTTTTATTACTTTCCAAGCCAGTTGTGCTTCTACCCATAACCACATTACCACAAGTGATAGAGGGAAAGGAAAGGGTAGACAGGGAGGAAGGCAGGGTAGGCAGCAGTGGTGACCACCAGTGGAGGTGGACGAGAACATGGTTCTATGGATGCAGCAAGTAGTAGTGCATCTACAGTGTGTGGTGGTAGAAGTGCTGTTAAAAAAATACTTACAACACTCGATTTGGCTGCTCTCTTAGTTGAGGGAGGTGGAAGCCCGTGCCAAGATCTGTTATCTGAAATTTCCTCAATACCATCAGCACCAGTAAGTAAACATGGTGGTATTGAAAAATATCCCAAAGAGTCCCCACCACTGGTTAATGGTACAGTAGTGGACCTGAGTCTGATGATGATGCATTAACAGAGTTGTGTGTGCCACTGCTATTGCAGGACAATGAGAAGGAGGAGGACCTGCAAAAGAAGAAGGATGAAATGGAGGATGAAGATGAAGATGACAGTGTCATTGATCATTTGTGGGAACCTGAAGAGAAAAAAAAAACAAAGGGTGATAGCAAATACAGATTTTTCAAACTGAAGGGTTGGCAACCTGTGTCACAAAAGCTAATACAGTATAATGATGACACATATCTCAGGACAGAAAGAAGTGTGGGTGTAGTGGCCACCACCAACACCACCACAACTCTTGCTCCACATAAATTTATGTGTCATTCAAAATCCCTTGTGTAGGAAGTTTTTATTACTGATCCAAAAGATGACACTGTGGCAATATGCCACTTTGTCAGGCTTGAGTAAGCCATGGCAAGGGAGGGTCTTGTGTTGGCACAGGTGGACAGCATATCCATCTTAAATTTAAACATATGACTAGGTGGCAAGCACAGCAGCAGAAAGTGTCTGCAGGTGGTCTGGGAGCCAGAGAAGAGGTGGAGGCTATTGTGGAGAAAAGATAATTGAGGAGGAAGTCAGTAGTACCCCTGACAGGGTGAAATCACTGATGAACAACAGCAGTAGAAGCAGCAGCAGCTATGTAACTGTGACAAAACCCCTCGGCCAAGTCACATGTATCTTGATACCATCTCCATCTGTAACAACCTCTGAGCAATGTGGTGCCCACACAAAACTTTCCCCCAAAAAAATATCCAGACAAGTATTACTAGCAATGTAATTTCCCTCCTAATCATTCAATGGCCAGGGAATTGAATGCTACCATGGCAGAGATGATCGTTATTGATTTTCTCTGAAATTTGTTTTGTGGCAAACGCTGGTTTCCTTCACTTTGTGTTCAAAGCATGCCCCAAGTAGAAAGTGCCATCCAGGATCTACTTTTCATAGCATGCAATTCCTGAACTGAGGGATGTTGTTGAAAAAGAAGTTTCACATGCCTTGCACCATTCCTTCAGTTCATGCATCCATTTTACCACTTAAATGTGGAACAGTGTCCAACAGCTGCTTGGTTTCTTTGGTGCATAACAGCACATTGGGTAGAACTGAAGGGGTCTGATCATCACCTTGGCAGCAAATGCAAGTGACCTAAATGTAAAGGAAGCTACAGGCCTGGAATTCACAAGCATGCAACCCTGGCTATGAAGAGCATGCTTGATTCGTACACTGGGGACAACATTTTGGCATCTGTATTGAAGGAGATTGACACTTGGTTGAACCCTCTGTCCTTAAATGTAGGCTTCATAGCCAGTGACAATGGTACAAATGTTGTTAAGGCTATTAGTGATGGTGGTTTTGTTGGGGTGCCCTGCTTTGCACACTGTCTAATCCTGGTTGTGCAAGAGTCCTTGCCACAATTTGACATTAAAGAAGTGCTCACCATGTGTTGTCAAATATGTGGCCATTTTGCATGGTCCAGAAAGGCAAGGGACCAATTGCATGCACTGCATTTAAAAAATGGCCTGCCTCAGGACTGATTAAAGCAGGGAGTTGTCATGAGGTGGAGTTCAACCCTGTGTATGCTGGAGCATATGTATGAACAGTATAAGTCCTTATCAGACTATATGCTCCTTCATACAACCTGTGACAGTTCTGGAGCTTCTGTATCGCTGACTAAAGAACAGTGGAGGTTTATGGATGGGTTGATTGTGATCTTGAGGCCTTTTGGTCTTGCCACACATGCAGTGAGTGGGGACACTGCCTCTATTTACCAGGCCATCCCACTGCTCTTAGTGCTGAGGCAGATCATCCGTAATGTGCAGCAGCAGTGTGAGGCAACAGGTGACTGTAAGCTGTGCATCATTTGAACACATGCTTAATGTATTGGATCATAACAGACACCTGAATGTTATCCTCACATCTGTGGATTTCATTATCGCAACAATGCTGGATCCACTGCACAAACAGAGGTTTCCAGCCATACTTGATGGTGTTAGTAAGACAATTGAGAATGCAAAAATACTGATCAGTCGTGTACACAGTTTGCAAATGCTAAGAAAAACAGCATATTAAGATGAGACAGTGTGTCACCATCAGCAACAGTCAGCAAGGTGAGCAAGAGATGAGGAGATGCAGCTTTGAAATCTACCAGCAGTAAGACAACCAGAAAATCAGCTCAGAATGAAATACTCTATGGGCAGTTCTTGCACAGCTTGAAGTTGCAGACTGTAAGGAAGAGAAGGAGGATTAACAATCGGAGGATGCCAGACTAAAGGCAGCAGCCAGATCTGTTAAGGCATATATGGCAGACCCCAAACACCTTGGAGCTGGTGATGACCCCCATCTGTATTGGAAAAACAAAATTAAAGAGTGGCCTGCTCTGGCAGATGTGACTTAAATGTTTAAGATGCCCACCATCTAGTGCTAGTTCTAAATGTGTTTTCAGTGGAGATGGAGCAATCATCACAGACTAACATATAAATCTATCCCCCCAAAATGTCACTATGTTGACATGCATTATAATAAATACTGCACATATATCTCAAAACAGAAATGTATCACTGTGGGCAATACTGAGAGACCAGGAAGCAGGGGAAAGACAATCACTCACAACCATCACTGAGGTAGGTGAGAACTTTATGGATGCAGTATTCCCATGTGGAGAAAATTCAGATATTGAGACTGAAGAGGGGGTATTTATTGTAGGGGAGGAGAAGTAGCACATTAGTTAAATTGGACAACACAGAAAGAAGGAGGAGAATGTAACTACGCAGTCTGGCTTACACTACTCATCCAGTCCTCTTCACCTGGTAACAATGGCATGGGGTTATGTCGCTGTGCAAAAACACAGTGCAGCAATGTATCACACTGTAAATACAGTGGCTACATTGCTGGCGCTGGAACAGAACGTCAACAGCAAAGTTGGCACACAATGTAACAGATTTCTTTGTTTTCTGCTCTGCCCCCTGACCCCCCCCCCCATATTAATATAATCAACTCAGGGGGAAGTCAACAAGGGGATGTGGAGAAACACCAGCAGGGGTAAGAAATTAAAAAACACACAGTGTGGTCTGCAAGTTGGGGACCAGGATTTGAGCCCCGGTCCACAGACACATAGCTGCCCTGCAATGCCACGGCTCATCCCTCTGAGCCAAGGTGGCTGCTCAGCAGATCACCTCCCCAGCAAAGGTCTTGCCTACTGCATCACTCCTCCCCACTAGCCATGCATGACAGGGTACAAAATTGCATGCAACATTTGTGTCTTGTGAGGTTTTGTACCGTGTTGTGCTAGTGCACCGCAATGTATGTGGTGCAAGGTTTTGACTTCACTGTTAAGCATGCAGCAAATTGACCCAGTATGGGGAACAACATGGACCTCCTACTCTTCCATCTCATGCATGCCTCCAAAAAAAACAGAAATCTTAACTGAACCAAAATGCCAAATACTAAACTAATGTGAACCTGCTGCCATGCATTCCACCACTGACAATAATCTGCACTATGGCTTCCTCCAGTTCTTCTGACCTGGGAACAACATGAGCCTCCTCCTCCTCCTCCTACACATTAGGCCTCCAGAAAAAAATCGGACTCTTAACTAAGCTGAAATGACAGAAAACAGAATAATGAGAACCTGCTGCCATGTGTTCCACTACTGATGATGATCTGCACTATGGCATCCTCTAGTCCTCCTCACATGGGGCAACATGGGCCTCCTCCTCCTCCTCCTCCTCCTACATGTTATGCCTCCAGACAAGCACAGACTCTTTGCCCAGCATAAATGCCAAACACATTTGCTATTGTGTGAACCCCATCTTCTGTTGTTCTGCTGTCTCTTCCAGCTAGCAAGATGCCTACTCCTCCTCCTCCCATCCCAATTGGGCACCATTGTGCTATTATACATCATGAAATCACTGTGATGGTAAGTATAATTACTTTTTTGGTGTTTTACTTTAATATTTTCCTTTTCCTTTTACAGGTACAAAAGACAGGGAGTGGGCTAGGCTCTAAATAATTTCACTTTTGTATTCACAGGTCAATTCTCCTACTGTCTCATCCTCAGCAGCCAGCAAACCACCTCCTCCTCCTCTGGGGCAGCATTGTTCTATTGCATAATCTGGACATTAGTAATGTGATAGTAAGTATCATTCCAGGATTGTTTTTCTTTTTTGTTTCAGTTTTCCTTTCAGGGGTACACAGTGAGTGCATGCAATGGGTCATTGAGTGTAGCAACCATCATTTCTTGTCTTCACAGGTGACAGCAGTGGCAATAAGACTGTAAGACTGACAAGGGATCTACAGTGTGATCTCCATAGTGGCCCAGTGAGGGGAAATATTTTTTTTTTTGCCTTCACAAGTGACAGCTGGGTGTGCACAGTGGATATACCCTGCAGCCACCATGGTAGCAAACTCAGGCTAAATGCCTTTTTTTTTCACAGGTGACAGGTATGGAAACAGTGGGATTAGACAATGGATCTATTGTGTGGCTACAATGGTGGCAAAAGTAGGCTAAATTATTATTTTTTTTCTTTACAGGTCACACGTATAGTTTGGAATGGACATTGTATACACTGTCCATGTGGTCAGTTACCCACAGTGGCTACTTCAGGAAGGTCTACATAATTTTCTCTTGTCTTCACAGGTCTCCTCCTGTCCTGCATTTTCATCCCATAAGCAAGACTTATCATTCTCCACCCCATCTGTCTGTGCACCTTCTTTCCATTCAAGGCAAGGCCATCACCAATATAATAGTAGGTGTCCTTTCAAAAAGTAATTTTTTCTTCAATTTTTACTTTTATTTTCCTTTCTTAGGTGTGCTGTAACCCATTATGGAGTGTATCACAGTCTAAATAAGGTCTTTTTTGTATTCACATCGTGTCTGTTTACATTCTGCCATCAAGATAAATTCCTTATTCTCCTAAAGCAAGCAATTGCCATCTTCTAATCTGCACTAGATAGTTGATGTGGTCAACCTTACTGACTAATCTTGCCTTAGACCTCCTCCTCTAGCCTTTCTACCACTGCATGTTGTCTAATTAAGCTCAACACATCCTTTGTATCAGTCAAGTACATATAGCAGTCCTCCAGCAGATGCTGCTGCCTCATTGCACAATTTGTCATGCACCATAAAAATACCTAAAACAAGAGAAATATGAGCAGGTAACAGTTATACAGTGACATACAGATACAGGTAACATTTACAAAAAAGCAAACAAATAAAAATACTAAGTAGGAAACAGTCCTAAATTAAATAACCAGAGCCTTGCAAGACCCATGCAGCAACATGATTCAATGGTTCCATGTCATAATGGTAAAAATATAATGGCGCCTCACAAAAACAGCCACTATAAAAAAATGAAAAGCAATACAGCTCGCAGCACTATAACAAGCTACAAAAGAGCACTCCTACAAAACAGTCCTACTACATCTGCTTTTTGGGGGGTCTCTACCCCCACCCCCATTTGCAGAGGGCTTTGCCCCCTGCACCCCCCCCCACTTAAGATAACTAACTCCAGGGGGCATAACACAAAGGAATGGGGAAAACTCAGGGGGGGTCTACAGCAGAAGGAGCAACCTAGGGGTGGGAAGCAACACAGTCAGGACAGCAGATGTAATGGGAGAGACACATACCCAAAACAAAAATAACAACTCATACATGGCAAAAAAAAAGAAAAACATATCCAGCAGCCAGTTCCAAACCCAGGTCCTTCAGCCACACAAGCAGTGACTCTAACCACTATACCAGACAGCCAGCACATAACTGACTGCCCAAACAATGCCCAATATCCTGTATGCTTTACTACTCCCCACCACACAATTCAAGAAGACAGCACTTCAAAAGTGCTAAACTAGGTCTGTGCTATAAATAGCCCATTCAACATTCGTTATTTCATAGTTGCTGTTTTGTAGTCGCTATTCTCACAGGCTACCTGATTCAGTCACCCTAGTAGTTATAAATACCTGCAAAGAGAAAAACAGTAAAAGCAGATGGTTGAAAACATGTGGTTTCAAATACCATTCTACCCACACAACAACAACAACAACAAAAAGACAATCAATAATGCTTACCTTTGCTGGTATGTCACTACAAAATAATACTCTAGTTGAAAATCATCTCCAGATACAGTTGTTGTAGGCTGTATTCACAAAGTACAGCAGCAGCATATCAGATTTCTGGGAGCACATCTCATTTTTATTTATTTATTTATTTATTTATTTATTTCTTCAGAGATAACCTTTGAGCACAATGCTCTTTTCAAAGGTTCCACGTCAAGGTTTATAGACATACTCAATTAAAACAGGAACAAAGTATATAACAAGTAGCAATGAACAATACATCAGGTACATTGACAGATAACAAGGATATACAATTGGCAAAGTACAAAGTTACTGTAAGGACATCTCAAGGGACTGCTTCGGTTGTACTACAATAATCTAGCTGAAAGTAGCATTGAAGAAACCAGGAAATATTTGCTAAGTCTAGGAAGAGTCAGCTACAGTGGGAGCCATTATGGCAGACAGTAGGACTCCAGTGTATAATGAAAATAGCTATACAGTAGCAGGAGCAGCCTGTTGAGGCATTGTCAAGCGTTCATGCGAGGGGCTGTATAGAAAGGTAATTAGCTGAGAAGGAGGAAGATGAAGGGTGGAGACTGGAGAAGAGGAAGGTAGGAAGAGGAGTAGTAGTTAGGTGGGGAGGTGGGGTGGGAACAGGAACACAGTAGGCCCAGAAAGTTCAGGGGGAAAAAAAACAAAGTGCAAAGACAGCTTGGGCTGCGGGGGGCAGAACCATACACCACCCCTTGCCCAAGTGGGATAGATCAGCAGGGGCTACCTGCAAGAGCAAATGCCAGCAGTTGTGAGATGCTGCTTCAAATCCAATTTAATGGCTGGGAGACTGGACAAATTAGTTATGTGTGAGGAGATCTCGTTTAGCCAGAGTGGAGCCCAATAAGAAATAGACCTTTGGCTGAGAGAGGTTTTCCTGAAAGGGATGGCTAAGGAGCAATGGGTCATACCCCTGGTGCAGTAAGTGGAGTGTGCAGCCTGTAACAGTGACTTGAGAGAGGGCGTGCTTTCCCTAACAGGATTTTTTTGCCTAGAAGGCACGTTTGGTACGTTATTCTGTTGTCAAGATTCAGCTAACTAGTAAGTTCATAGAGTGTGTAGGTGTGAGCCCGGCTGTCAGCATTCAGTGCTAACCTGCAAGCTTTGTTATGGGCAATCATGATCCATTTGAGAGCAGTGTCAGTGGCAGACCCATAGACCACCAACCCGTAATTGATGATTGATAGTATAGTGCTGGAGACAGTGAGTCGAAGGGCAGAGGGCGTAAGGTATGGTTTATGCCTGTAAAAAAATATCCAGTTTAAGATTAACTGCTTTGACGACTTGGTCTATGTGGTGCGAGTAGGTATGGGTGTCATCTATGTGGACCCCAAGGCACTTGAAGATGTGTACCTGTTCCAATAGGATGGTCTGTTTATTGACAATAGTCAAGCCAGGTGAAGGTTTCTTGTACTGGGAGCTGGAGATCAGCACTGTTTTTGTTTTCTTGTAATTAGGAAGTAGTTTCTGATTGCAGAACCAGTATTCTAGTGTGTTGAACATGGATAGAAGCTCATTCTGTACCTGATCCAGATGAGTGCTACTACTCAGGATGACCACATCATCAGCGTACAAAATAACTTTAGACTGGCAGACTTCCGGGAGTCCATTTAAGAACAGGTTAAAAAGGAGTGGGCCCAAGATTGATCCCTGAGGGACACCTTGTTTGATTTCCAATGGGGAGGAGACCACTAAACTGATCCCAATGCTCTTTCTGAGGTGAGACAGATAATCATTAAACCAGAGTGCGACTTCAGGGGAGAACCCCAAAAGGCATGGCTGTAGGACAAGTAGAGAATGATTTATCGCGTCAAAGGCCTTTGTGAGATCTATAAAAATAGACTCCACAAGTCTGCCATTGTCCAGTGCCTTATGCACAAAGTCTGAGAATTCTACCAGTGCAGTGGTGGTACTGTGGCTTTTTCGAAAGCTGTGCTGTTGTCCACACTGGAGATCATGTTTCTGAAGATACTCAGTGGTTAGACTGGCCATAATTCTCTCTAGCACTTCTGATAAGGGGGAGAGAATAAAAATAGGCTGGTAATTGACTGCTGGAGTGGTCACCACTTTTCAACATGGGAGTTACTAGTGCTACTTTCCAGGCATCTGGGAATTTCACAGAGGAGAGAGAAATTTGTAAAATAATTTAGTGATTGGTACCAACAGCTCTTCTAGGGCAACTGCTACAAGCTTCATATCAATATTTCTGGGTGTCCTGGAATTTTTACAACGATGGGAATTCACTTTTATTTTCTGGGCAGTAAAGTGCATTTCAACTGTTGCTATGGATACCCGCACAGCACAGCACCAGCAGCTAGCTTCTCGGAGCTGAAGCACATCTCAATTTTGGGCATCCTGAAAATTTTTCCAGCCATGAGAATTCATGTTAATTTTCCAGGCACTGAAGTGCATCTTAACAGTTGCTTTGGAAACTCGCATAGCACAGCAGCACTTGCTAGCAGCAGCAACAGCAGCAGCATATCTGATTTCTGCGAGCACATCTCATTTTTGAGTGTCTTGTTAATGTTTGCAGCCATGAGAATTCACTTTAATTTTCTGGGTGCTATAAAGCATTTTGACAGTTGCTGTGGAGACTCAACAGCACAAGGTAGCAGCAGCAGCGTATCAGATTTCTGGGAGCACATCTCATTTCTGGCCATCACAAGAATTGTTCCAGGCATGAGAATTCACTTTTATTTTCCCAGCATTAAAGCGCATCTTGACAGCTGCTGTGTAGATTGACATATGGAACATATGAGCTAGCATCAGCAGTAGTATCTAAGATTTTTATCACAATTTCCCCTACAGTGCATAACAAGAACTGAGGCAGGAGGGCTGGATGATAGCACTTAACCTTGTAGCAGAAAGCAGCAGTATGAGATATTTATTCTGCTACTTGAGAACAATTCTGTGAGCACAGAATTTATGTACATTGCATTTTTCTCAGTTTCCCCACACAGTGCATAACAAGAACTGTGGTGGAGGGAGTGAAACACATTGCACCACCTTGAAGCAGAAAGCAGAAACACAATATATTTATTCTGGTAGTGGAGAATAATTTTGAGAGAAGAAGACAGTGATATTGTTCAGGAGTGTGCAGTTACTCAAGAAAGAAAACAATGTAGAGAGGAATTCCGAACTTTTTTTTTCTTTCATTAAGTAGCAGGATGATGATAGCTGACAGAAGATTTTAGATAGCTAGAAGGAAGCAGTACCAGAAGTCAGGACAGAGAGAATTTAGGATGCACAAATTATTTTTTGTGATTTTTACTTTTTTTTTTTTCACGTTACGCTTGCTGGCATATGCGAGAATATTTAAATAGCACACTTAGAGTGTGCCTCTCACCAATGCACTGCTCCCTTGAGCAGGCGTGGCGATCCTGCAGTAATGGGTGCAGCAGCTCAATATGACAGCGGTGTTCCTCTGCTTCAAGAAAAACACCGCTGCCATACCAGTGCCGCCCCCGCATCACGTGCTACCTCCCCTGTGCATGTCCGTCACGCCCGCCCCCAAAGCTTTCATGCCACGCTGAGGCCCACCCCAGTGTGGCAAACATTGTTGCTGATGGGGATGCCCAATCCCCGTCGGCTCCTCGGCCCCAGCATAGTTTGCTGGCGGAGGTGCCAACCCCTCATCGGCTCCTCGGCCCCCAGCCATCTTCTGCCATGCTGGGAGCCCACCCCAGCATGGCAAACATCCCACATCGTCTTTTTATTTTTCAAACCTGTAAAACAAAAACTGTCCCTGCGGCGGTCTCCCAACCCCTCCCACAACCCGCACCCACCCACTGCACCCAGCCTCCCACACCCCCTCACCCCATACTTACCTCAGACTCTGGCGCGATGATCTTGGTGGACGGGAACACGTCTGCACTCTTCAAAGGCTAATCGCGAACTGAGGAAATGCCGGTAAGCTGTATAATAAGCTAGATGGGGGGGGGGTGTTCAACTTTATTGCATATCTCAGTCATTTTTTGGAATTTTTGCACCAAATTTTCAACATGGGGTTTTTGGGGCCCCTTCTCATGAATGATGTCACTGTCATGGTGTTATTCAGGCCCGAAGGGTGATTTAGCAGGCACTGTGCAGTCACTGTGCGAAATCACCCTTCAGCCTTGAATAACGCCATGACAGTGACATCATTCATGAAAAGGGGTCCCAAAAACCCCATGTTGAAAATCTGGTACAAAAATTCCAAAAAATGACTGTTTTATGAGCGTGCGTTGAGCAGTTGCTACGCAGGCTCGTAAGTTCGCGAATTTTCAATATTTTCACTCCAGATTTTCAACATTGCCATTTTATCACACCTTCTTATGAGTTGTACAGCTGTCATTTTTCACATCTCACCCAAAACGTGTTTCCGCCCATGTAGTGCACAATGGTGCAGTCGGTCTGCGAAATCAATGTATGGAACACATTAAGAAAATCACAGTGACACTGTTCATGAGCAGAGGTCTTAAAATGGCTATGTTGAAAATTTAGTGAAAAATTTCTAAAACTGACTGTTTTAATGAGCGCAAGCAAGCAGTTCCACGACGCCAGAGGTTTGCGACCTTTCAATATTTTCACTCCAGATTTTCAACATTGCCATTTTACCACACCTCCTTATGAGCACTGCAGCTGTCATTTTTCACATCTTGCCCAAAACGTGTTTCCGCCCATGTAGCGCACAATGGCACAGTCAGTGTGCGAACTCAGTGTATGGGACACATTAAGAAAATCACAGTGTCACTGTTCATTAGCAGAGGTTTTAAACTGCCAATGTTGACAATTTGGTGAAAAAATTCCTAACAATCACTGTTTTACCAGTGTGCATTGCACAGTTCCCACGCACGCTCCTAGGTTTGCGAATTTTCAATATTTCCACTCCAGATTTTCAACATTGCCATTTTACCACACTTCCTTATGAGCAGTACAGCTGTCATTTTTCACATCCTGCCCAAAACCTGTTTCCACCTATGTAGCACACAATGAGGGTAACAAAAATGTCATGCTGACAATTTATTGTGCAAATACCAGCAATCGTACAGGGCATTAGGGTAAAGCACCATACATGCCAAACACCACTGCAAACACCAGCAAGCAAACTTTCGGCATTGACAAATGCTAGTTTTATTTTTTAAGCTACAACAGGTGAAACTAAGGAGACAGTAAGACAGATAACATAGCTGGAATAAAGCTAGAGTCAGGGTATGGCCTGAGAACAGAGGCAGGTGTAATGACAGTGCTACCACAAAGTTCTGCAAGACAATCGAGAATGCTCCGTTGGTTTCAGAACAAAAACCTCAGTACTTGCTTTTATGGCAGCATCTTCCCAGGAGAACTTCCCAATCTCCACACACAGCTGCACCACTTCTGTACAGAGTGATGTTGTAGGAGGATGTTGAGACTTGTCCCTCGGGCAAACCGCATAGCTCCCGAGTCTGCCTGCAGCTCCCTCACCTACTCCTCTCTGTCCCCTTGTGTGTCCCCATCTGGGATCTGTCCTTTGCATGATGATCTACCACAATGCCTGCTTTTATGCTGATCCCCATGTGGTACAGAAGGAGCAATAGCTGTGACACCCCTTCCACCCTTCTGAGATGTATCATTCTTTCTCTGAGTGCTCACATGCTCCTCCCACTCCTGGCAGTGCCTCACCTTAAGGTGGGTGTGCTGGCCACCTGTGCCCAGATGGCTGCCCCATTTTCCACACTGAACAAGCATGTCATACAATGTGCATCTTGTCACACTGTTGTTGGTGTGGTCAGATACAAATAAAGTCCCCCAAAAAAGGATATTTGGTGCTGCCAAGTGGAGGAGCCAGATGGGCCAAGATGGGACTCCTGCTCCTCATGGGATTCAGGTGGTGGTACAACTAGGGTGCACAGGGGCAGGTGCTACAGCAGGTTCAGGACATATAGGAGCAGGATCAACTGCTGGAGGTTGCACCTCCACTGCATGCTGCTGCTGATGCTCTTTTATGGGGGGGAGGGGGCAGTTCTAACTCTTGGTGCTCCTGGTTCACACCATTGCCTCTTCTGATGGATGGGACAGCATGTCCCATCTGTTGACCGTGTGATCATCCCTCTCTTCTCCCGCTCCTCCCTTGCCTCACTCTGGCTGTCACTCCTCCTACTCCCCTCTCCATCTCCAGTTATTTTTATTTAAAAAAAAAAGTGTAAAAAGTAAACATAAAACAAAAACAGTGAATTTGATAAAGGCAGAAAAATGCGAAAACAATTTATAAATAATAACTAAACAAGAATTTACAGAACCAGAGCTTCCGAACACAGAAGTAAAAGGAAAATACAGATCGAAAGCTGTGAAAAAAGTACAAAAATATAAAGAAAATAAGACCTAACCCACAGAAGAACCTTCCTAACAAACTGCTAACCAATGACAAAAAAGTAGAAAATACAAAAAGAAAGCTGAAAAAGGTTATGTTTTGATCACTCTTCATTGATCAAAAAGCAGCAGATCTGCACCCTTCGACACACTCACACAGACTGCAAAGTGAAACTGAAGCACACTGTGTACATAGAGCTGTATCATGTGACCTGCAGGAAATGTTGCATGTAACTTACAGCCTCTTTTTTTCTTTAATTGTTTCCACTTTTATTTAATTAACTGGGCTTTATCTCCTGGTCACCCCAGCCTGCCCCTGTCTGTCTCCTCTCCCCCCAGCCCCATCCTCCTGCCATCTGTTGGACTTACCTGAGTGACCTGGGAGGTGTTTAGTTTGGATGCGGGCAGGAGAACCTAGTAAGCAGGTGCAGGGCCTGCAAGGAGAGGATGCATCATCCTGTAGGCTGAGGATGTTTTTCCTCATTTTTCTGGTCCCCAACCCCCACACACTCTGAGTCAGTGACAGCTTGACATGTGCATGCCAACAGACATGCACTGACGTCGTCCTCCATGAGTGTCAAACTCCTGGAACCGCTGATCTTGAGCTACTACCTATGTGACAACAGTGTGGCAGAGCAAGCAACCCTCCACCCTTTGAGAAGGAGAGCATCCAGTGGGAAATTCAATTCTCCTCCCTCAGCAGACCCCCAAACAGCCCAGGCTCATTCCTGAACCTGGGTCCCTGGCATGGTGACAGTGAAGCATATGTGCCTCTGCCCTCCATGCTACCAGGCCGCCAGCTACAACCTCTTGTTGAGGAGACTTTGCCTGAATTTTCCATAAAGCAATGTCTAAGGTAAAGTCACTACAAAGTTAAATGCAAAGTTTTTGAAGTCAGTTGCCAGAAAATTGCCAACTTTATGAGTTGCTTTGAGAAGTCAAAGTTGATGACTTCACGATTGAAGTAAAACTTGATTGCATCTCTAGTTATTTTGACAGCATGACATATATGACCTGGGGGCAGGTGGATTTGTGGTTAATGGCTGCAGTGACCTCCTGAGGTGGGCTACAGAGGAACACTGCATTCATTCAGTGTGTCCCTGTGAGGTACTGTACTGTTTAACATAGGGGACAAGAAGAAGAGGGCTTTGATGTAGAAGTCTGCCAGAAGGATGATGGCTCTGGGCAACCACTCTCAGGCAATCTGCACACTATCTATAGGTGCCCTGGCTGACAGCTATAGTGCCACCCTCTGTATTGGTAACCAGTAGAGGCTGGAATCACCACCATAGATTTGATGAAACCTGTTGCATCTGGAGCAAGAATTAATAAATTTAGCAGTTTTCTCCTGGTTCACAGGAAACAATGTGACTTCCAAGGAAGATTCCCATGTTGACATTGATCTTCTAATATACTGTCAGTAGGCTACAGATAACATCTTGTAAATGCTTGCTACTGCTCTAAAATTTAGAGGTGGGGAAAAAATTGCTCCTAAATAGGGGAGCACAAAGGGGTAGTGGTACCCTCTCTCAATGAAGATTTTATTAGATACTATATTTTTAGGAAATGCGAGGTCTCAGACCTCCTAACTGTAATGACTTCTAAGCGCTGTGAAGGAGCCAAATACATGTTTTTGTTTTTGTTTAATTTTGTTGACCCGGTAAACCCACTGGGCCTAGAAGTCTCTTTTTCAGGGGCAACTGGGGGGGATACAGATGGTAAGCAACTGAATTTGAACCAGATTAAGCTGTTGGTGGTATTTTTAGTGAATGAGGGAAATTTGGCCAGGACACTGGGGAAATTCCCCTAGTCTTGCCAGTAGGGGACAGGCTGTCTGCATGATGGCCACTCAGAGCGAGACGCTGGAGGGAGAGGACGTCTGCACAGTGGGAGTACTTGCCTCATCTCCCTCTGTTGTTAAGCCAGAGGCTAATCTACTGTGTAGCACTGAAGCTGACTCAGATGAGGAGTTTCATGAAGCTCCTATCTCTACGGAGGAAATGGAGAGAGTAATCGAGGTAACCCCTAAGGAACTTATCTTGGGGAAAGTTGCAGTGTGTGCAGATCTTGGAGTGCCTACCGAGCAGCAAGAGATTTGTCGGTTGCAAGCCACTGTGCTAGCGAAGAATTTGCAGAATGAGGAAGCGCTCCCTGTCATCAACAGCGCTAATCCTGTCAGCTCGCCAGCTGAGGAGAAGACTACAGCAGGCTCTGCGGGGTGCGCTGAGTCAGCACACTCCTCTGTCACACTGTTTCCTTCTAAAATTGACTTTGTTGAGAACCAGGCTGGCAGTAATTTCGTTAGGGCTAACGAGTGCCAAAAGCCTGAGCCCTTGCAAAGAAATGCAAGTATTTGTTCTGAGAGTGTTGGTCTTTTCTCACAGCAAGGGGTTCTTTCTTCTTCTAATGCTACTGACTTTATGCCAAAATCGGATATTCCACTTAGCAAATCAGCGGGATTACTGTTTAAAACACCAGTAAGTGAAAAGACTGTTTGCTCTCCCTCTATTGTATATCAAACACTGACAGAATCCCAAACGGGTGTTACTGAGTTTGTTTTTCCTACAGCTCAAGCTAAACAGCAGCAAACTAAGGGTTCTGTTCCTACAAATAAATCCAAGCCTTTGCAAATGAGGGGGTTAGAGAACATTGCTCCTAATCAAATAGAAGGGCCCTGGTCTCCAGGGAAAGCCCTGATAGGGGCTGGATGGAAGCAGGCACCCACAGGCATTTGGTTGCCCGACCCTGTGTGGGATTTTGACTTGAGCCTTACACAAAATTCCCCTGTTTGGAAACCGGGTGTAAACATTATGCTCGGAGCAGATGCTTCATTAAAAGGGAAACAGATTAATGCTTCTAAACCTAACCCTTCCATTTTGCCTTCAGAAGTTCAAGATTTGCAAGGTACTGCTCTCACAGGAGTTTCTGATCCCCACCCTCAGGCTGCTTTACCACAGTTAAATGGTGCTAAACCACAGAAACAGAAACCCTTGATGTCTGAACTATTTTCTAATGCAAAACGAGAAGCTGCCCCATGAAGAAACACAGTACGCATATGCTATGAAGGGGGTTTGGAAGATAGGCCTGACAGACACTACGTTGGCAAAACTCTATTAAAAGACTCTCTACATTTTTTACCTAAGGACGTATTCGCTTTTATAAATATATCTGGTGAAGATAATTTCAATGTCAGTTTTAGGACATCACATGCTTTGGACCTTTTTTGGGAAAGGTATGGGCAGGTAAAGTTCTCTCCCACATGGACCCCCTTTCTGGTCATTCCCCTTACTAAACCTTTAATAAAGTTTGTAACTGTCATGTTTTGGAATGAGGGGGTCCATGTGAAAGACATAGCTTTCTGGTTATCACAGAAATGTGAAGTTTTGAGTTCTCCAGAACCTATCCTGGATTCTGAGCAATTTTGGACTGGGGGTTGGAAATACAAAATTAAACTGCGGCAATCAGATACAGGAATTGAGCACATACCTAATTATTTCTTGTTAGGCAAGGATAGAGGGGTCTGCTTTTACGGGGGGGGGCAACCTAGAGCTTGCTATAAATGTGGCTCTAGGACTTACCTGTCAAGCATTTGTGATCAACCGCGGTGTGACAACTGTGGGGAAATTGGCCATGTTACTATGTAGTGTGCAAATCACACCAAATGTGACCTATGTGAAGAATATGGTCATGTCTTCAGGGAGTGTCCTTGGGCTGCAAAAAATAAGGCTACCTGTATCAGCCCTGACCTTCTGATACAGAAAGCTCAAGATGCAGCAGGCTCTCCACCTGCCCCCTCCTCCCATTGAAGTGGGACAACTTGTTTCTCAAGCAGCTTCCCCTCCTCAGCCTCCTTCCCCTGGTTCTTTGGTAGAGGCTCCAGTTTCAGTTTCTAATCCTCATGAGGAAGTTAAATCCATTAAAGCTCCTAGCTCCTACTGACGATCTGGATTTTGCTCCAGTTTGTTGCACAGATCCAGAGGTCCCTGTGAGTGATTTAAAGACTACTACCACTGCATCTCCATTACCTCGGTGGAGATAATCTAGACACATGCAGCAGAAGTCCCCCCCCATCCATGTAGAATCAAACAACTCCTATGCAGCCTTGTTTACCTCATGGAGAGAGACAGAAATAGATCTTGGGGATTCAGATTCTCAAAAATTTTCATTATCTACTGTCTCACAGTCTGTGGATAATTATAAAGAGAAAAAAAAGAAAAAACAGAAAAAATAAGGGAATATAGCACCTTAAGGACTACTAAATGCTGACTTCTTGGGGATCATTAAATACACAGTTTATTGAATACTAGTAAAAGACAAGCACTTTTCCAATATATTCACGATAATAAAATTTCAGTACGTTTTTTTACAGGAAATCTGCTTGTTCTCTATAGAACAACTATCTATTTTTAAGAAGGAATGGCACTGGGGACCTTCCTATTGGTCTTTTGGAACTGATTGTGCAGATGGCATAGGTATCTTATTTAACTCATTTGATTTTTCGCTTCATAATTTAATTGATCTTATTCCGAGCAGGGTTTTGATTTTGGATGGGAAATGGCAAGATATTTGCTATAGGTTTATTAATATTTATAATCCACAGACCAAAGCTGACAGGGTGACTTTTATGAAGGCAGTACAACCTTTCTTGGTTACTTCAGCTAAGGTATTATGGGGAGGGGATTTTAATTGCAGTCTTACTAAACTACCTCAACAGAGTAAAAAAGTTTATTGTGATTCTCACACCTTAGAATCTATAATTAAAATGGCTGGTTTGATTAATTGTACTTCTTATCTTTCTCATGGTCCCAGATTTTCATTTAGGAAAGGTAAAATGCATTCTTTAATAGACCACATGTTTGTTTCCCAGTCAGTACAGGTTTCTTCCTTTCAAATGAGGCCTATTGAATTTTCTGATCATTTACTACTACTATATTCTTTTCAACCGGTAAGCCCGGTCTGTAGTAGGCAGGTGAGGTGGAAATTGAACATTTCTATTTTGAATTCCCCCCATGTTATAACCAGTATAAAGTTCATATTGCATGCTCGTTTCTCAGTGGTATTTTTATACACAGATATAGGAGCATGGTGGGAGGAGACTAAAGTAGATCTTTGTAAATGGTTTAAAAAGCATGGAGTAGTAACAAAATATCATAATTTTTTAAAATACTTATCTTTCAGACAGCAATTACAGAGGCTTATTTCAATCTCATATACTTCTAGATATGATTATTCTGAACAAATCAGTATACTTAAAGCTAACATGAAATCATATCAATATGATAGGGCAAAAACGTTACAGGCCATTCTTACTAGTGGTGTAAAAGCATCCCCCATAGGAGATCCATTTGAGGCTTGTAAAACCTTGAAAGAATCCTCAAATATAGATTTTTTTCTAAAATCAGATGGTTCCAGAGCAGAGACATCAGATCAAATAAGGGACATAATCAGACAACTCTATCAGTCCCTAGAACCTAGCTCACCCATTTTAGAGGAACCAATACATACTTATTTAAACTCTATAGGCTTACCCTCAGCAGCTAAGGAGGCCTTGGAACTGTTATGGCCCATTAATAGTGTAGAGATACATGAGGCTATTCAAAAACTAAAACCTCATATTTCACCAGGGATAGATGGACTCCCTAATCAGTTTTATAAAACTTTTCAGAAAGAACTCAGTGAGTGTCTAAAACTCTTATTTCAATACTTTCTGGTTACTAATTTGTTTCCTGCTTTTACAGAAGGACTATTAATACACCTGTTTAAATCAAGTGACAGGAGTGACATTAAGAATTGGTGACCTATAACTCTTTTAAACACTGATTACAATTTTTTTTCTAATATCTTAAATAATAGGTTAAAACAGTATGCTAAGCTGGTTATTTCTACATATCAATTTTGTGGTATACCTGATAGGAGAATACAATCAGCTTTAATGATCTCAAGGGATGTCATTGAATATTTATCATTGGTGGGTAAATCTAGGAACATTATTATGGCAGACTTTGAGAAAGCTTTTGATAGAGTTCATTTGCCTTATCTCTTTTTAGTTTTAGAAAGTTATGGGATTCCTATGCAATTGATTAATCTTATTAAGCTACTCTATAAATCGAATGCAGTCTTTCCTTTTTTGAAAGGTCACATTGCTTGGAGTTTTCTGTTAAAAACTAGGGTTCGCCAAGGCTGCCTCGAGTCCTCTCTTATATGTTTTCTCATTGGATCCCCTTTTGCAGTGTTTAGTACATTCACCACGGTGGACGGGTTCTATGGGGGAGGGGCTTCATTGTCAGATACATTTACTTGCCTATGCTGACAATTTGAATTTATTTTTTTCAGACCAAGTACAAATTCATAAGTTTTTAGAGGCTTTTACACTATTCTCTGAAGTTTCCAATGACAAATTGAATTTGCAGAAAACTAAAGGGCTATTTATTGGCGCTGCTGGTCCAGCAGAGGTAGTACACGATAATATTTACATAGCATGGAACCCTTTGAAAATACTAGGAGTTTTTTTGGGGCCTCAAAATCTACCAGTAGAGAATTGGGACCTAGTACTAGAGAAAGCGGAAAAGAAAGTAAATAGATGGCGGCACTGGAAATTCTCTAAACTTAAACGCATACTTATTATAAAACAATTCATCATACCCTGCATTCAATACATTGTGATGATTTTTCTTTTACCACCTCAGAGAGAAACTAAAATGTATAGCATATTTTTCTAGATGTTATGGGGAAACCGGTTGAACCCAGTTAAAAGGCACTAAACCTATTTGGATACAAAATCAGGGGGACTTGGGATGATAGATCCAATAGTATTTCTGCATACCCTTTTTTTCATGAACACTATCAAATGTGTTTTAGGCCAGGTAGAGAGCCTTGAAAAAAGGTGGGTTAAAGGGGCCTTAAGCAGATATCTTGCAGATTGGCACAATATAGCTCCCAAAATGAATCCCCATTTACACATTCCCTTATATTTTAAATATGCAATGCAGAAATTATACAGAAGGCAAGTTACTAAAGTGATGGTTTTGAATAATACTACTCAGACCATGTATAAGTTTCTTATGGGGAATATTCACCCACAAGTTCCTTGCTTTAAGAATTGCCCGTCAGCTCTAAATCCCTTGGTGTTAGCACAACTTAATAATAAAAGGTTGCCTCCTTGCCAGTGGGAAACTCAATGGCTCATGATGCATGGACACCTTAATGTTCAGGGGAATGCAAAATATAAAGCTAAGGAAGAAGGGAATTGTCCTTACTTAGATTGCATAAATTCCGAAGAAACCATGGAGCATTTTTTTCTATACTGCTCCAATGCAAGAGGCTTATGGGCATATTTGGCAAAACTATGGAACTTTAAATGGTTTTCTATTGTTTCATATGAAATACTTGTGTTAGGGATTTACCCTTCTAATTTTTCCCAATATCATACCAGTACTTTATATTTATTGTTTAGTTGTGTGAGATATTATTTATGGCAGGCAAGATGCCAATGGGTACTTTATCAACGGAAAATGTCTTATGAATGTTATAGCATTTTAGCAACTAATGAACTTTCAAATATCTATTCACAGGAAGTACAAACGTTTAAATAAAATAAAATCAAGAAATGGTGGAGGAGTTTCACACATTTTATAAAATTTAAGTGAATTCTTGTATAAGGGGAAAAGAGAGAACATGTGTTTACTCCTTTGATAAGAGGATGCAACTTTTCTTGTATATTTTATATTAATGTGTTGTATTCTATGTCTATTATTTCAATAAAACTCCCTTACTCTTTTTGATGAGTGCCATGGGATCTTTAACATCCACCTGAACTACCACCAATCCAGGCAGATGGGACCTCGGTTTAATGTGTCATCCAAAAGACAGCACCTCAGAAGTGCAGCACCCCTCTCATGCTGCACTACAGTGTCAACATTGGAATATTAACCCAAGTGCCAGATGTGGGAACTAAACCCACAGCCCTCTGATCTCCTGGCCTCAGAGGCGAGTGTGCTACCTACTGAGCCACTGACACTGACATAGTCAAATACTTTCAAACAGTTTTAACCCTTTTGTTACCCACTTGTTTAAGATGCTACAGGATCTGTGGTCTGACTGTGGCATCAGGGAGATTTTAAATGCCTTTAGTGAGATAATATGTTTAGAAAATTTCATTCCATTTGTTTATGCATCAGTAGCCATATCCTGACTGTAGTAGTTGTAAATGGGTTTAGCAGCCAATACACATAGAACTACTGTAAGAGCTTGGCTCAGCAGCAGGTCAGGCAAGACTTTTTTCCTAGGCAGTATTCTTCCAGGCCAGTCCAACACCCAAATGGGTTGCATAAGCCAGACAGTTTTGCTGCTTAATATGGTATACTGAAAGTAGATTGGACTAGCTCCCCCTGCCACATTTTACTGGTTAATGCAATGTGACTTGCTGAATTGTGGCATTCTTGCCCCTCCATAGAAAGTTCTTAATATAAAATATATTACTGAAAATTGCTTTGGTTGTTCAGTTGACAAGGATTGCATGGATTGCAGCAAATACAACAGACAACAAGGATTCCTTTAAATTTTGGTTGGTACATAATTCACTTAATTATTATATATAATTTTCTTGGTCAACACACAGTAGCAACATGTTGATGTCACTTATACAACAGTTTGTTTTAATCCATTTAATAATATCTGTGTGTTACAAATGGTTGTGTAAATTGTATGCCATGAAGTATCTATTATAACACAATTTATTTTAATCTTACAGCTTATTTCTGTCCTATCAAAAAAAAAAAAACTCACACACAAAACAACAACTTTATATTGTAGGTGAGATGATGTAAAGAAAATCTTGACCTACTGTATACTTTTTTATTCTATTTTAGATTACCCCATGTCTCCTGTCTTGCATAACACATTTTTTCTCCATTTGAGTTTGCTTTAGTACTTTTTTAGGTGCCAACAAGTGTAAGCTTGTAAGCTCAATTGAGGTCATGCATGTTCTTTTCTACATTTAGTCAAGTTTAAGGTTAAATTCAGTCTGAGTGATTTGGCTGCATGATGTCACTGATGATGTCAGTCATAGGGTTTTTAAGTCTTGGTGTGGTGTTTCAGGCCCACAAAAACCTGGGTTCGATCCTCAGTGCAGAGCAGTCTTTCTTTCTCACTACAATTCATGCAGTATGAGAGAAATTGTTAGATGTCATTGCTGATATCAGTGATAGTTTCAGCAAGGTTTGAAGTAGACTTATTTTTTTCCATACATATTTTTATGGTATTTTTGTCTTTTTCTCCATGATAATGGCCCCTACCTTGTACGCATGTGCATGTGGAGGCATGCGCATGCCGTGTCCCAAGGTGCCCTCCCTTTGTGTCACTCCCACCACCTATGCTAACCAACAGACCTCCACCCGGTGGCAGCAGGACTATGGGGAGGGGTGGCAACCACCCCCAGGAGAGGACAGCTGCTTTCTGACTTGCTCAAACTTGCTCCAACCCTCCCCCCATGCTGGTACCCCGATGACCCAAGTCTGTTCCTGAATCCAGGTCACTGGCATACCATGAGGTAAAGCGTCCAGAGCCTCTGCCCTCAGCACCACCGGGTAGGCACCTGAAACAGACTTTTAGATCCTTAAACTGCTACTTGTTCATTGCAGTCAACTTAATTAGTTCTGACTAAGACTTTCAGGCTTCTGTAGGTTTGAATGCAACTTGGTGGGAAGCATTATTTCAATATTCAGGCAAAAAAAAATGTGCACTGGGACTGAGGTGCTCAAGGTAATTAAATACAGACTCTATTACAAAAACCCACCACTCATCACCTCAGAAATAGCAGGTACCACATGGATATCACATAAAATAGCAGCTTTATTAGAAAAGAGACACTTGTATGCCCACCTGACGCATTTCGGACAGGGTCCTTTATCAAAGGCCTCTGATAAAGGACCCAGTTCGAAACATGTCAGGTGGGCACACAAGTGTCTCTTTTCTAAGAAAGCTGCTATTTTATGTGACATTCATATGGTACCTGCTATTTTTGAAGTGTTCAGTACTGGGCTTCATTATTCAAGTTGGCACTTACATCATTAATAACCTGCACTGCAGCTGTGTGTGTGTGTGGGTTGGGGGCTATACTCAACACAAATGTGCATTCTTATAGCATGGATCTCTTGTCTAGAAACCTTCTGTCTCACCACATGGAATGATAGCACAATGGCAAATCAACAAAACAGTTGATGAAGGGGGCCTGGGTTTGCTCTTCAGTACAGAACACTTTTTCTTTCTCACCACAGTTCATGTAGTATGAATAAAATTGTTAAGTGTCATTGCTGATGTCAGAGGTAATGTTTCAGCAAGGTTTGAAGCACACTTTCATAACATTAAACTGTTACTTGTTTGTTGCAGTCAGCTTAATTAGTTCCAGCTGAGACTTTGAGGCTTGTCTAGGTTTTAATGCAGCTTGCTGGGAAGCATTACATCAAGCTGGAAACAAGTTCATTACTAAACTCCACTGCAGCTGTGTATGGTGGTGGTGGTGGTGGTGTGTGTGGGGGGGGAGATCTGCACTCAGTGCAAGATGTGCTTTCTCATAGCAAGGATCTCTTGTCTAGAAACCTTCTGTCTCACCATGTGGAATGATAGCACATTGGCAGAGCACCAGGACAGTAGTTGAAGGGGGTCTGAGTTCAATTCCCAGTCTGGAACTGTTTTTCTTTCTCACTACACTTCATGTTGTTTGCATGCATCTATCTCTAGAAATTTTCTGTCTCATTATGGGGAATGATAGCACAGTAGCAGAGCACCAGAACTGTTTTTTGGGAGAGAGCCTGGGTTTGATTCCCAGTCCAGAACATGTATTTTCTTTCTCACAACAATTCATGTTGCTAGCCTGCATTTATTGTATGAGAGAAACAGTCAGAAGTCATTGTAGATATCAGTGATAGGGCTTTTATGGCTTGGGGTGAGTTTTCAGATCATAGAGCTGTTTTTTTGGCTAGGAACAAAGAACATGGAAAACATTACTGTCCCACTCCATCGAGACTGATCCATTACAAAAGAAAGAGTAACACAGTCTCATCAATAACAGTTCATGAGCCCTTTTTTTATTTTTTACCAAAGATTGTGCTGACTCCAGAGGCCCTAGAGCAGGAACTGATCAGGTTCAAAGTTCAGAGTTTGTGTATTGTGTGGGGTATGATTGTTTATTTTGTGAGGTGTATGTGTGTGCTTGTGTGCATATATGCGTCTACATTGTACAGCATCTGTGTGTACATTGTTTAGAATGTTTATGTGTCTTTTTCTATACAAAAATGACACATCCATACTATGGTACCATTCAGTACTGTTGGTACTTTTTATGTTGGCGTGCTTGCGCAGTCAACATCATGGAACAGTGCAGCTTTGGAGGCAGGGTCACTGTTGGGCGAATGCAGGGCACACACTGGTAGGTGCATCCCTCATTCCCCAATCAGCTTGCATGCCGGCGCCACACCATGCATACATAATGTGTTGAGCACATCTAAGAAAAGGTCTGCTGCAATCTGAGCAAAGCTCATCATAGGCAGCAGACCCTTCCCCTCGCTCCACCCGACATTATAGGCATGGTGGCCCGGTGGCTTCGCCCAACTACTGCCAACTACGGGGGTGCCCAATCCCCCTGTCGGTTAACCCTCCTGCTTTCTTTGTGTGCCGATGGGGGAGCCCACTCTCCATCGGCATAAACCCCCCAATTGTTGAATGCTGAGGGGGTGCCCAATCCCCCTTGGCTGGACCCCCCACTTTATTTTTGTGCCGATGGGGGTGACCAATCCCCATCGGCATTACTTCCTCATCCCCCCATGTTGTGTGCCGATGAGGGTGCCCAATCCCCTGTCGGCTACAGACACCCTCCCAAACAGTTAGGTGGCACACTGGGAGCTCACCCCAGCATGCCATATCCCCTGCAAAAAAAAACTGTCCCACGATGTTTTTTTTCCTATAAAATGAAAACAGTCCCTCGTAGTCTCGATGCCCTTCCCCCCACCTGCACCCACCCTCTGCGCACCCTGCCTCCTCTCACCCCCCATACTTACCTGCAGAGTCTGGTACGATCTTCGTGGACCGTGAACACATCTGCACTCTTCAAAGCCGACCACTGAACTGAAGAAATGCGGTAAGCTGTATAATGGAATGAATAGGGTTTTTCAACTTTAATGCATATCTTGGGCATGTTTATGAAGTTTTGGCCCAAATTTTCAACATGGGTTTTGGACCCTTCTCATGAATTCTTGCACTGTCATGGCATTATCGGGTCCAAAAGGTGATTTCACAGTCACTGCTTGGAATTACTTTTCGGGACTGAGTAACAAAATGACAATGCCACTGTTCATGAGAGGGGCTCTCAAAAAGCCTATGTTGCAAGTTTTGCGGGAAAAATCCAAAAAATGACTGTTTTATGAGTGTGCATAGCAACTGCACAATGCATGCTCGTAAGTTAGCACATTCGCACTGTTTTCATGCCACATTCTCAACACTGGCATTTTACCACACCTTCTTGTGAACCGTACAGTTGTCATTTTTCACATCCTGGCCGAAATGTGTTTTCACACTTCCGGCACAGAATAGCACGGTAGCAGTGTGAAATCAGTGTTCGGGACACATTAGAAAAATGACAGTGACACTGTTCATGAGCAGAGGTCCTAAAATGCCTATGTTGAAAATTTGGTGACATTACTCCATAAAATGACTGTGTTACGCGTGTGCATTGCACAGTTTGCATGCACGCTCGTAAGTTCACAAATTTGTAATATTTTCACTCCACATTTTCAACAATGCCATTGTTCTACACCTCCTAATGAACAGTACAGCTGTCATTTTTTACATCCTGACCAAAATCTGTTTTCGCAGTTCCAGCGCACAATAGCGCGGTTGCTGTGGAAAGCCCGTGTTCTAGACACATTATGAAAATGGCAGTGACACTGTTCATTAGCAGATGTCCTAAAATACCTATGTTGAAAATTTAGGGATGAAAGTCAATAAAATGAGTGTTTTATGAGCACGCGTTGTGCAGTTTGCATGCACGCTCATGACTTTGTGAATTTGTAATACTTTCGCTCCAGTTTTTCATCATTGGCATTTTTCCATACCTCCTTATGAACAGTACAGCTGGCTGAAATGTGTTTTCACATGTCCAGTGCAGAATTGCATGGTCACTGTGCGAAATCACTTTTCTGGACATTTTACGGAAATGACGGTGACACTATTCATCAGCAGAGGTCCTAAAATGCCTATGTTGAAAATTTGGTGGCGAAAGTCTAGACAATGACTGTGTTGCAAGCATGCATTGTGCAGTTTCCATGCACCCTTGTAACTGTCTTCAATCTGCAATATTTTCATGCCACATTTTTACCACTGCCATTTGTGCACACCTCATTATCAACAGTCCAGCTGCCATTTTCAACAGCCTGCCCAAAACGTGTTTCCGCAGCTCTGCCTCACAGTGGCATACTCACTGTGCAAAATCACCTTTTGGGACACATTAACAGACTCACAGCGCTATGCCTATCCACGTCCACTACTGCCAATGCCAGCGCGACAACATTCGGCATTGACAAATGCTTGTTCACATTTGCAATTATAAAAAGATGACTCATTTTAATATGACTTGGTCCAGGTTTTGTGCTCCTTTAATTAGCATATCATATGGGAGGCGAATAGCCAGTTCATCTAGTGCATTAACATCATATACACTGATTCTGTCCATGTCATGTAAAGATTATTAGCTGTGCCAACCAGATGTCAAAAATTGTGGTTGGGGGCAGTGTAAAATGATAAAGTGTCAGAGAAATGCCAGAGAAAGCTAAATTAAGCCACAACACTTGTTGAGCGATCTTCCTATAGAAATGGAGATCTACTGGCAATCCTGAACTCAGACAGTCTATAGAAATATCAGTTGTGCTTCTAATGGCTGGGAGTTACAGTAGCTACGGTAGGTTTTATTTATCTGAAGAAATGTGGGTTTACAGAGCTTGGCAATACAGGGTACTAGCTAGATTTATTGTATCTTCAGAATGTGTGAGTTTTTCAGGTTTTATAATATACATTTTGTGATAAATATGTGCTCGTCAGCCTCACCTCAACCATCTCCAATATCTTTAAAAGCAACATTGCAGAAAAACTAGAAGGGAATTCATGCAGATGACACCAAAATCTGCAATAGGGTAGCTATTTCGGGGTGTGGGGGTGGAGAGAATGAGTACAGAGTTGAGAAAACTCAAGGAGTGGTTGAAGATATGGCAACTGGGTTTCGATGCAAAAAAGTGCAAAATCAGGCACCTATGGCACAGCAATCCAGGGCAGGCATATAAAATGGGGGGGTAGGGATGCTGATGGTCCCAAAATGAGAAAGAGACCATGGGGTCATCACATCTAATGACCTTAAGTGGTGGGGCAGTGTTACAAGGTAGTAGGTAGGGGCCAATGGGATACTGAGGGAATAGGGAGGGGAATCACCAGTGGAAGGAGAGTGGTGGTGTTACTACTGTATTGATTGTTGGTGAGACCACACCTGTCCAGTTCTGGAGACCACATCTCAGGAAGGGCATAGACAGGGTAAAATCTCTCCAGAGGAGGTCAATTAAACTGGTGTAGGGGCTCCTTCATAAGTGCTATGAGGAGAGACTGAGGGATCTTGATATGTACACAATGGAAATGAGGGGGGACATGATAAAGACCTATAGACACCTCACTAGGGTGAACAAGGTACAGGAGGGGAGTATTTTTCAGACGAGAAGGTACACCAGGACATGGGGGCATGCAAAGAAGCTGGAAGGGGTGAATTTAGGAAGGATGTGAGGAAGTACTTTTTTACTGAGTGCCTGGAACAGTCTACCAGAGGAGCTGGCAGGAGTGAAGACAATGGTGAGCTTCAAGCATGCATGGGATTAGAACAAAGGAATCTTAGAAGGAACGTATGGAGTGAGGTAGCCTGAGGCCAAGTAGGGTCTTCAGTGACAGTATACACAGGAACAAACTGGGCAGACTGGGTGGGCCAAGCAGTCCTTACCTGATGAGAAAGTCTATGTTTCCATATAACCTTTCGGTACCCAGATGTGGAAAGCAAAGTGGGACAAAGTGACTCAGTGTTGATACAATACGTGACTTCAAACTCATAAAGTATGCTGCTGATTAAGCAAGAAGGATTGATATGAATTTCTGCTTTAAAATCTTAGTGTACAAGGGCAACACCCTGTGTACAGGGGTCAAAGGGCTTGTATGAATGGTAAAATAAGTGATTAATTTCTTAATGCAGGTCAGCTTACTGGTTAGACAGTGAGTGGTTTAAAGAATGTAGAGATAGTAAATTGTCTGCTATACATTTTACCTCTGCACCACTCCAGCCATGAATATCAACTGGCTAGCTCTGCAAGGCCCCTACAGTGTGGGCATCCTCCCAATTTGCTTTAGGGTGGGAGACGTCCAACTCCATACATTACAATGCCACTGGGTAAACTGAAATCTCTTCAGCCCATCTCTGGTCACTCTCCATGGGGAAGTTAAAGATCCCAGGACACTTATCAAAGAGGAGTAGGGGAGCATTCTCAGTGTCATGGCCTAGTTCCCCCTCAAAACAGGTCCATATAATCTATGACCAAGGACACATCTGGAAACAAGCTACCACAGCTTAGTGTGTCTTTTCTTGCCAAAAATTGCAAATGAATAAAATGGTGGTTTGCAGAACCTTCCTCTTGAAAAGTAAGCCATCCTGAATGCACATGGATAGGTTTTCAGGAGCCCCAAACTGAACCTTGCTGCCTTGGCTCAGTTAGCAGCTCAGTTTACTTCTCTTTTCTTTACCTCACCAGTCTTTCTACCTGAATGTATTTCATGTGAAAGGCTTAAGAGGCTGAAGAAAGGTCAATGAGTGTATGTGGCATAGATACTCCAGTTTGTGCATGTGCAAATTGGAGTATGACCTCAGCGCCATTCCAGCTCAGCAAGCAGTGGGGCACGGAGCTCAGTTTCATGCTTGCAGTCATCCGGGTCAGCCACTTCAGCTGCACTTAGCAGACCAAAGCAGGGAGGGTGAAGGAATAGGGAGCTGGTGATAGACAGGAAAAGAGGAGAAAACTCAAAGAAATCTAAAAGAACCAAAAAGAAAAACAGTGATAACACTTTGAGAGGGGAAGGTGTGGGTGGGGGCTGGTGGGTGATGGACAGCTCAGTCTGCAGAAAAAAAGTAAGAGTTTGAGAAAAAACATTTAAAAACAAATAAAAAAGCAAATGAAGAGTAATAATGATGAACAGAAAATAAAGAAAAAAACAGAAAAGAGTGACTGGGTGAGAGGGATTGTGTCGGGGTGGGGCCAGTGGCAGGACAGGTCACTCTGTAGTCTGTAGAAAAGAGCTTCAGAATGAAAGAGAAAAATATTTTAGGAGCAATAAAAAAGTAAAAAGGATACAGAAAAAGCAAGAGAAAGACTGTGTGTGTGTGGTGGTGGCAGTGGTGGAGGGTACTGCTCAGACTAGAGGCTATGCAGTCAGTGTGCACACTGGTGCACAGTATTGTCTTTCAGTGCACAACAGCTGTACACAACTCCAAATAAAATAAAATTAAAAGAAACATTTTTTAAACAAGAAAATGTTTACAGGACAAATAAAAAAAATGTTTTAAATATATCTGTGTAGAACGAGAACATTCTGAATTTGCAGAATTTTGAATGAATTCCCGAAAATTCTGTGAAATTCTGCAGAATTTTGTAGAATGTTTGAAATTTATTAGTAAATAACGCAGCAATATATTGAGCTAGAGAGCTGAAATTTGGCATAATTACGTGCTGATCAGTGCGCTAATGGTGTACTAAATATCATGACATTAGGACCCATCATGTCAAAATGATGGGTGCTCAAAATCTGTCATTTTATTTTTTGTAGGAAATTTCATGAAAATATTTATTTGCATATAACTCGGGTATCTTTAGAGCTAGAAATCTGAAACTATGTAATATATAAATGTAATACTAACCCTTGCACTTGCCAAATTTTGTAACATTTTGATAAATGCTTTCAAAATTCTACTAAATAACTAAAATAGAAATGTTGACAAAATGTTTGGCTACCTATAGCACAGCCCTATTAAAGCTTGATACTTAAAACTTGGTGCACATACCCATGCTTTATGTTTCTCTAAATCCTGACACTATTGAGACATTGTGATAAGAATTTTTAAAATTAGAGGGTAATAATTGAAAATTAAGGTTTGATTAAATGTTTGGCCACTCACAACTTACCCCTTTCAATCTAGGACTCTGCAATTTAGTAGACATATAAAATACATTGGTACATGTATGCCTACCAAATTTGGTATTATTTGGATACGCACTTTGAAAACAAGACCAAAATAACTGAAATTTAAAATTTAGTGAAAATCAGTGGCATTTTTGAAATGTATTACTTTTCAGCCTTGTATTGAACTAGAGATCTAAAATTTGGCATGCTTTCTTGTTTATAGGCGTTCTAACGGTGTGCTAAATATCAAGACATTAGGATGTATTGTCCCAAAATGATATGTGCTTAAAGTCTATCATTTTATTTTTTGTGGGAAATTTAATGAATATATTTATCTGCAGATAACTCATGTATCTTTGAAGCTAGAACTCTGAAACGATATATGTGTATAAATGTAGTAATAACCTGCATAACTGCAACATTTTATAGCATTTTGATGAATGCTTTCAAAATTATACTAAAATAAAATCTAAATTTTTGCAAAATGTTTGGCTACCTATAGCACAGCCCCCTTTAAAGCTTTAGACTTAGAACATGGTGGACATACCCATGATACATATTTTTCTAAATCCTGAAACTGTAGAGAAATTTGGATAAGAAATGTTAAAATTACATGGCAAAAACTGAAATTTAGAAAATTAAATTTTGATTAAATGTTTGGCCACCCATATTGCAGCCCCTTTCAGTCTAGGTCTCTGAAATTTGATACACCTATGTAGACTATTAGTATCTGTATACCTGCCAAATATGGCATAATTTGGATATGCACTTTGAAGACTAGGCAAAATCACAGACATTTAAAATTTGGCAAAATTCCATAGAATTTTTATGCAAATTCTGTGAAATTGCACAGACTCAAAACAGTAATGCCACAGGCATTCCACCAACAGAATTTTATATTCTAGCTCTAGTGTTAAACAAAAAAGGAAATACATTTTACTAAAAAAAGCAAAGAAGAAAAATTACATTTTTTTAAAACAAGGAGAAAAAGAGACTGTGTGTGCGTGCATGCGTGCGTGTGTATGTGTGAGAGAGTTGGGGGTCAGGAGGGATGTGTAAATCAAGCTGGGGGTCAGGCGGGTTGTATAAAGCCTTTTTGGAGGAAGGGGCAGCCCTTGGCAGTTGTCTAGTAGCCCCTGTCTGCAGCATCAACAGCCATTTCCCAAACAAACAGGAATCAAGGAAGGCCAGCCATTTCCCAAACAAACAGGAATCAATGAAGAATATTTTTGTTTTGTGTAAGCCAATATAAAAATAAAGTGCATAACTAGAAACCAGTACAAGCTTGTGTTACTATTGGATCCTTTGGTAAGGGACTAGGACAGATATTTCCACATACACTAAAGCTCTAAACTGTTTAGCAGTTGTCTGCTGTGGTGTAGGTGTACAGTACTTCACTGGAGCTGCATATGGCTCCTTCAGGAGCCATTCTTCCAAGTACAGAAAAACATATAGTTTCTTCAGACATTGTACCATGGCTACCACAGCAAACAATTGGCTAAGGGCACCTGGTACTGAAGATAGTACAGAGGGCAAGACCTGAAACTGGCAGTGCTGCCCTTCCAAGCAGAAGTGAAGGTATTGCCTGTGACACTATAATTTTGACATGCAGGTCAGCATCCTGCACATTGAGGATGGAGATCCATTCACCCTGTAACAAGAGAGGGAGGAAGGATTCTAGGAACAGCATGCAGAATCTTTTGTAAGCCACATGCTCATTGTGAAATCTGAGGTTTAGAATGGGATGGAAGTCTCCTATTTTCTTGGGCACAAGGAAACATATAGAGTTGAACCCATGAATTATATAGACTGTTGGGACTGGCTGCATAGCTTTTGTGTGTAGCAGAGTCTGTCCCTTGACCTGCAGGACTTCCATGTGCTCTATGGCAAGGCCTGGGAGGAGTGACTGGGGATTTTCACATCAATTGTAGTTCACATCAATGCAGAACAGTTCCAGGAACCAACTGTTTGTGATGGTATTCAGTGAACACAGAGACCACAATTGAGAGCTTACAAAAATAGTAACTCAATTACAGCACCTGTTTTCAGGGCTACCTGGCAGGGTAGCAACCAGATACCTGGGTGGGTGAGGTAGGGCGACGGGAAGTGTACGCACGTGCACACGCACGTGGGGGAGGAAGGGGCCGGGAGGTCTGTGGGAGAGAGTGTGACAGGCAGCTGCTGAGCTGGTCAGCTAGCATGTTGGGGAGGGTGGTTGGTTGGGGTGTGAAGGTGCAGGGTTCGGGTCCAGAGCAGCATGTTTTTTTGTTGCCCGACAGGTGGCTTGTTTTAAGAATTTCACTCGACATACACCCCTGGATTGAGAATCCTTAAGTAGGTGGGTGCAGTGAGCACAGACCCCTATATACATGTAAATTTGGTCACTGCCTTGCAGTTCACCATAAGTGTACATTGCCGTAATTCATTTTCAGTGATGTACACTCACCCAAATGGTGATTGCTATTCCACGATTGCTGTTATGATGTAGAACCTTTTGTGATCACTTTCTGCCATAGAGGTAGAAACAGAGATCATGCCCCCCCAAATCTCCTTGTGGGGAAGCTGAAGGGGGGTAGTGAGACAAAAGGAAGGGGAAAGGAAGGGGCTGACAGGCATATCTATGACATCCTTGGGGGGGTCTTTATAGCTGCCTGATGAATGGCTGCTGCTGTTTCACATAGACCTCATCTTTCATCACAGGGAGGGTAGGAGTGAAAGCCCCTCCCACAGGAGCTTCTGCTATAGAGGCATGGAAGATGCTTTCTGGTCCACAGTACCCCAACATGTCAAGATGCTGGTGCTTCTGCATTGAGACCTGATGTGGCACTGCTCATGCGCAAGACGGTGAGTGAATTAGATGTGGGATTACAGCATCCCTGCTTAGCTCCTGATGTTCAATTGAACATCAATGACAAGCAACTTACAGCAATCCAGAAGTCTTCTAGGAACTGCTGTCAAGAAATTAATGCTAGGACTGACCTCTGCTTGACATGTTCTTGATTTCTCACTTTAAGTAATGTTTAGTCTGATGTGGAGATTTCTTAAGAGTTGATTTAAGTTTTGAGAGAGGTCTTAAGGTACTGTGATTTTGCTATCTGCCCTGAGCTCTGTGCCCCTTCTCTTAGATCTGTAAGTCTGTGGGCTGCACCCTTGACCTTGGTGTCCCATTGAGGCTGCTGCAGTGCCCCCCCAAAAAAACTTGCTTCAGAACCTCCCTGCCTGTTCTTTTTTTTTTTTTTTTTCCATTAGCAGATTATATCCTTTAGCCACTAGAGGGCTCAGTTATAAGCACACTTACCCAATCCCACACAATATAGTTCCTGGCTCATTTCAGTTATTGTGTGGTCAGTCTATCACTAGTCATCTGTCATTGTCTCTCTCTTCTACTGATTGATACCGATTTTTCCCATTTGCAGCTTATAGTCTTTTCGCCCACTAAAGGGGTTTTCCCCCAACCATTCCAAAACTGCTTTACATCTCCTTACTCTCTACTACTCCTGGCACTCTTCCTTTACTGCTTAGCTGCTATGGGTACCTACACTCCATTACTGAGTCTGCTCTCCTTCACCCAATTGGTACAGACCTCACACAGACTGGAGCACCTTTCCTCCACACTAGGCATCTCATCCACAGACTACGCCACAGTGACTCGGCCCACCCCCACCCTCGACACACCCGTGACCCCCCAACACCCCCACCCTGCCAACACCCCCACTCTCGCCAACCTCCAAGGCCTGACCTGGACCCAGCTGTCCCTGCCATTCCCACCCTTTGCACTTTATCTATCCCATACACCCTGATTCTAAAGTCCTTAGCTGGGTGTTGACCCAAGGGTCTCCATCACCACTGGCCACTAACCAGAATAATTACACTGCTATTATTATTATCTGGTAATGTATGCCCAAACCCAGGATCTATTTCATCCAGCCCTTCTAAACCCTGTACTGCAACTGGCCTCCGCTTTGCATCCTTAAACATTTGCAGTCTCCTAAAGAAATCTGCTGCCCTCCAGTGCTGGGTCGTTCAACATCAACCTGACATAATTGCAATGGTAGAGACTTGGCTCTCCAAATCCACCCCTGACTCCGCTATCACTCTCCCTGGATATACCATCTACAGGGAAGACCGAGTAGGCAAATGTGGTGGTGGTTGCGCGCACTACTAGTATGGGACTCCTTTATAGGTCAGGCACTCCCAGCTCCTAAACTTGATTATGGAGCCCAAGCCCTCACCTCAAAAATCACACCTGACCCCACCCAAGGACCTCTCTTCCTCACGGTCTGCTATGTACCCCCCGAGGAATCAAAACCAAGTGGTCCAGTCCCTCATTGACTATCTCACATCTCTCCCTCACAAAGTGGAGCAAGTCATCCTAGGTGATCTCAATGTTAACTGGCTTGCCTCCACTGTCTCCCATATAAGGGACTCCTTTGCTGCCCTGGATATGTCCCAGTTAGTCATCCAGCCCACCAGATTCAACCACTCTACTGGCACCAGCACTCTCCTAGATGTTGTTATATCTAACCGCCCCTTCAAAATCCGGGATGTCACTGTCCTCCCCAACTCTCTTAGTGATCACTTCCCAGTCCTCTGTCTCTGGTCATCCTCCACTCTGAAGCCAGTGTCCCAGGCCACTCTATGCCACTGTTTATGCCCCGGCAGCCTCAGAAAATTAAAACAATACCTAGCCCAGCTAGACTGGTCCCCTATCCAGTGCACCCCTGACATTGACTCAGCTCTTGACCACTTCACAAATGCCTTCTGTAAGGCTTGTGACCTTTTCTCCCCCCTCACGAGGATCCTCTCCAAAAAATGAAATGCCCCATGGATCACCCCACCCCTCCTCCAGAAACTCAAAAACAGAGATAATCTCTGGCACATTGCTGTAGAATCTGGAAAGGCATCTGACAGAGAGGCCTACAATGTAGAATGGAATAAGTGCACTTTTGGGCCATTAGGCGGGGCAAGGCAGAGCACTACCAGACCACCCTCACTTCCACTTGGGGTTCAGCCCGGACCTTCTGGGATAATATGAAAGAGCTAAATGGGAAGTCCCGCTCCCCCACCATCTCAGCTCTCCATCAATGGCACTCCCACCACAGATCCACTCCTCATAGCCGATTGCCTTAACACTCCCTTCTCTGACCTAAGCTTGGTCCTCCCCAGCAGCTTCTTTGACCCAATCCCCACCTCTCTCCCTCTGGTCCTGCATCGCCTGCCATTCTACCTGTGCACCCTATCCTCCCAAGAAGCCAGGCCTCACCTGTTAAAAGCCTTAGGCAGCAATAACCCCAGCAGTGACCCCCTCGACTCCAGGATCCTCCGTATGGTCTTGGACGAAGTCCTAGTCCCCCAACTAACCTTCTAAACAGGTCTCTATGCCTGGGTCAGTTCCCAAGTGCTTGAAAAACTGCTGAAATCACACCCATACATAAGAGTGAGGACCAATCCACCCCCAACAATTACCGGCCCATCTCCATCCTCCCCCCACTCTCTAAAGCCCTTGAAAAAGTGGTGTTGATCCAGCTCTCTGAATACCTAACCAAGTATGACATTATGTGCCCCGAGCAGCACGGTTTCCACCCAGGACACAGTACAACCATGGCTCTCCTGGAATTCTCCCAACACCTGCATGCTGCTCTTGACTCTGGCAGCCTTGCAGGAGCAGTGTTCATTGACCTCTCCAAGGCCTTTGACACTGTCTGTCATCCCCTTCTACTCAACTCTGTCCACCAACTTGGCTTCTCTGGTAGTCCTATTTCCTGGTTCTCTAGCTACCTCTCTGATAGATCCCAGCATGTCAAGATCAGTGGCTCCTTCTCCAGCATGCTTCCTGTTTGCTCCGGGGTCCCTCAGGGCTCCATCCTGGGTCCAATACTTTTTAGTCTCTACCTTAACGCCCTCCCCAGCTCATGTACTGGTAAAATGCTCCTCTATGCCAATGATGCAGTCCTCATTGCCTCAATCAATCAATCAATCAATCAATCAAAATCTTTATTTATTCAGGCGAACATCATTGAGCATAGCTCATTTACAAGATGGACCTGAGTGGTCATAACAAAAAGGTTACAGATTGTATACAAAAACATGATATTGAATAAGCACAAATACAACCATTTATGAGTGAGATAGATGTACAAATATTTACATATATACAAGGCAAAGGACAATAAACCTAAAACCTAATAAAGGAGATAAAACAAACAGTCTAGTAGGGATAAGGCATGGATAATGGTACATGGGTGGGCATATATGTATGAGGTTTGATGGGGAAAGGACCAGATGAATGATAGAAGAATAGGAAGGAGCTTTAAAGAGGGGGGTGGAGGAGAGGGGTGTGGGAGGTTAGGGGTGTGGGAGGACTAGGCCTTGTGGAAGCAAGTGCACGGATCTGGGATTAGGCTGGTATACAGCTTTTAGGATGTAAGAGGAATCAGTGTATCCATTTTCAATGACTTTTGGATAGAATTCCAGATAAGTGCCAGGGAATAACTGATTGCAGCTCTTCCATACCGGGTGCAGGTGATAGGAATCTTCAGCAGGATCAGTTTGTTGATCCTCAAGGTATAGGGCCTGGATGTGATCCGGTTGAAGCAGTCTGAGATGTAGGAAGGGAGTTTGTTTGACAGAGCTTTGTAGATCCAGATAGCAGCATTTTTTTTTCTTCTATGTTGCAGGGATGTCCAACTGACTGCATTGTAGAGAGAGCAATGATGGGTGCTAGAGGGAAGGTCAGTAATGAATCTAATAGCTCTATGATACAGGATGTCTAATTTGTTTAGATGGGAGAGGGAGCAATGACCATAGAGGAAGTCAGCATAATCAATGAGGGACAGGAATGATGCTAGGATTAATCTTTGTTTGGAATCTTTGGTCAGGTAGTGTTTGATCCTATAGAATAGACCAAGTCTTTGTCTTAGCTTTTTTAGGAGCTCTTCGACATGGGTAGTATAGTCTAGTTTATTGTCTATCCATACTCCTAGGTATTTGAATTTGTCAACATATTCCAGATTTTCACCAAGGATGGTAGAGAGTTGTGGGAGGGTGAATGATGGGATAGTGGAAGAACAGTTCTTGGTGGCAAAGAACATAGCTTTGGTTTTCTTGGCATTTAGTAATAATTTCTTTTCTAATAGGTTGTGCTGAAGGAGGGAGAATTCAGACTGTAGGAGCTCACAGGCTTTTGATGGTGAGGGATTGCTCACATATAGTACAGTGTCATCTGCAAAAAGGTGGATATTAGAAAGTGAGAGATTGGAATCAATATTGTTGATATAAATGGCAAATCCTCACATCCCAATCCCATCTCCCTCCAATTATCCCTCCAGCAAGCTTACAACCAAGCTGAAAGGTGGTTCAGAGACCGCAAACTGGTCATTAACCTAAAGAAAACCAAATCAATGCTCTTCTCCCACCACCAAAATAAAGCTAAAAATACCCTCTTCTTGATTATCCCCAGCACTCTGCACCCACTAGAACAAGTGACCACATACAAGTACCAAGGCATCATGTTTGATACTGCCCTCTCCTTCCACACCCACATTAATGCCCTGTCAGCCACCATTAACTCTCGGATTGGCCTGCTATACCAGCACAGGGACTGCCTGCCTCAGGTTGCCCTCATGCTGGCCATCACCTCCTCTGTCTTGTACCTCGTGGACTATGGCTTGCCCATCTATGCTGCAGCTGACAACACTGCCCTCTCCAAAATCCAACTCTCCATCAATAAGGCCTGTAGACTCCTGACCGGTGCCCCCAGCCATACTTACACCTGCCTTCTCTATACTACCACCAATCTTCTCAACTTTGAGGAGTGACTGCTCTACCAGACCTGCCTTCTCACTAAGAAATCTCTGCTAGGACTCTCCACCCCGGGGGTCTCCACCTCCCTCCAGCAGCCATCTTCGTCCGTCACCACCCATAGCTCTGTTAAGGCCACTTTCAAGGTGCCCAAAACCAAGACCTCTCTTGCCCAGAGATCCTTCCTCTACCAAGCCCCCACCTGGTTCAACTCCCTCGCTAGCTGCATCTCCAACTTGCCAAAAATTGGCTCCTTTAAAACAGCCCTTCAGAACCATATCTTTAATACCCGCTGTTGTAGGTGCAACTAACCCCCTGTTGTAACCTGTGGTTCCCACCTGCCTTGCCCCCGGCTCGACAATGTCCACTGGACAGCCTCTCCCTCCCCTAGATCTACCCCTTCCTTACTAGGTCCAAACAGGGATGTAACCCACTGTCTTATCTGAGGACCTACTATATCCATGAGTGTAAATCACAATTTTGTAACATTATGTAACCTAAGTAACATACAAACTACTACATTATGTAACCTAAGTGTATCTATGTTAAATGTTCCTTTTACTGCACTTGTAATGTTATCCTCTGTTTTAATCTACACTGTAATAACTGTCTTGATGTCTGCCCTCCCCGCGACAAGGTGCCTTTGTAAATGAGTCTCTGACTCAAAGGTTGTAAACCCGATTTGTAATGAATAAATGAATAAATTTGATTATGAAGAAAATGAGTTAAAATAAAAATACAAAGCTTTATCAAATGGTGGTGTCATAATTTAAGGAAAGTCAGAAAGTCAAATCAGTAAAACTGCTGGTCTGCTTGGTGAAGTGTGGGTGGAAGAAATAAATGGCACCAAAGAAGATTCTAACAAACAGAAGCATAAAAGAGCACCTATCTGTAAAGCGGCATTATTTTGATTCAAGAAAACATCAGAGGTAATTACATGAAGGCAACTGCAAAGAGCCCAGATTCACATGGAAGATGACTCATTGTTGAAGAATGAATCCATGGAATTTGCTCCATCAAGCAAAATGGCAGTGGCATCTGTAGTGCAAACTCCAACTCTAAATAGAAAACTCCATCCCCCAGCTGCACTAGAATCCATAAGCAAACAAAAAAAATGTTTCAAAGTCAAATCCTCAGGTTTTAAACTTGCAAATTGACACTCACATGTCTAAAATGAAAATTAAAGAGTCGCTGAAACCTTAAGCCAGAGGTATAGTTAAATATTTCTCCTAGGACACTGCACCAAACATTAATGGAAATAAGTTGGAAGGTGTCGATTTAAAAAGGTGTTTAAACTCTGGCTCAACAGTAGAGGAAATAAGAATGGCAGAGACAAGCTATGTTGAAGCTGTGGGGGCAGCTGACCTACAAAAAATGATGATTCAGAACGTATTAAAGTTAATGCTGAACATCTAATGATAGAGGCTGGGGGAACAACCTGCTGGCAAGAGAAGCTGTAGTCAGTAATGAGTATGATGCCCAAACTACTACAAGTTGACAAAATAAACAGACCGATCATAAACATTATAATAATCTGTTAAGACATGAGTACAGTGAATTTTACAAAAAAGGAGAAGAGGAGAAACTTGCTGAAACTAATAAGGAACCACAGTAGGCCACAGATATGTTTGTGGTAAATTTACCCAAAGCTGGCACCCACCAACAATGGTTGAATGTTGCTGGAAATTTAAACAAATGGAAAGATCAATTTAACCATCAGGATAAAAGTGCTGATAGCAGAAGAGGGCAAGAAGAAAGTTATTCAGCTAGCAATATTTAAAAAGTATCTAAGGAGGGAATTATCCAGACAGAAGGAAATGAATTATATAATGTAATGGTGAATTTACAACAAGAAGGAATATGCAAAGAGCCACACCAGCAGATTTCAGACTTTTCATCAGAAATGGAGAATTGGGCTGAAGCACTCAAACAAAATGACTTTCCCAAGATAACAGCTCAAGCTTGCAATACAAACAAATTCAATCCAAGCAATACACAATATGATCAAAGTAAACATAGTGAAAAAATTAAAAATGCAACTGAATCACCTCAAGATAGCACTTACTCATCACATGACAGCTCAGAGGAATGAAATAGCAATGAGAAAATACCAGGGTGGACAGCAGAAATTATGGGTCAATTGGAAAAAATTAATGAAAAAACTGAAAACAATTACTATCTTAGAAAACAAAATGGACACAATATCTGCAACAATCAAAGAAATATGGGAATTTAATACACAAACAAAAAAAAGAACTAGAAGTAGTACAACAAAGGATTTCGGACATGAAGGACCAACAAACACCAATGCAAAGACAAATTAAATCCCTGGAAAATACCCAGAAAGAGTTGCAGGATAAAATAACAGACTTTGAATGCAGAGTACGCAGAAAAAATATCCGCATAATAGGTATGCCAGAGAACTGGGACAATGACTCCGCATTAAGATAGACTTTTAAAAAAATAGCCGTAGAATATATGGAAACCACACCTGAAGAAATTAATTTGACTTGGATTGTATTCACAGATCCCTAAGAGTCAAACCACAGGATACTGCATCACCTGGAGCTTTAATTGCTAAATTTATGCAATCAGAATATAATGAAAAAGCTAATGCTTCACACATACATAAAAAAGAGACTGAATTTGATAGGAACTAATATCCAGAATTTCAACAATTTTCCCCCAGAAATTATAGCGGAAAGTAAAAAAAGTAATTTTATTAAAACTATGTTATGGACGAAAGGCTATAAAACATCATTGCAATTTCCGGCAAAACTTCAGGTATATAACCATAATGAAACTTTCATGTTTTCCACACTGAAAGAGGCCTTAGATACCCTGAGTAAAAAATTACCTGATCTGTTTACATAAATTTGATCTGTATAATTGTATTAGCTTGTCTGAAAGGGGAAAAAGAAGAGACACCTGAGTAAACTGACTAGTTATTCAATTTTTTTGAACTGGGGGGGGGGACAGATGTTATTTGCTTTGTATCAGGATAGGAGTAAAAATTAATTAGAATATTGGAAAGATATACCTGATGTGAGTACAAGGGGGAATGTATAAGTATGCTGTGTATAAACTAAGGGGTTACACTAGAAATTTAGAAATATAAATTGTGTTATTCAGATATGATGCTGGGATAAACAGAGAAATGCAAAGCATGATCAGCCAGTTATGGATTTTAATAATGAAGGTACAGATAAGCCCTCCAGAATGAAGCACAGTGTCGCAGGTTTACTGCATGACAAAAGGGATTAACTCCCATTGAAACTGCATTGTTTACTGCAGCAACTCTACTGCAGAATTCTGCAGCACTGTGCTTCATCCTGGGGGACTTATCTGTATATGTATAGTAACAAAATGATGACATGTGCCACATTTAATGTGAATGACATTTAATTCACCAGTTAAAAGAAACAGGATTCTTACTTCATTTAATTTTCATTTCATTTTTATTTTTTATACTTGTAAGCAGGATGAGCAAAACTGCCCATTTTCACTAGCAACAAGTCACAAAACATACTTAAACATAGAGGGCGGGATATTCAGACTGTGCCACAAAGAAGTGAAATAGCAGGAGCAGGCACAAGTGAAGTGCACCCCTGTGCAACACGCATGATATTCAAACACAGTGCAGGCCAAGGTGCGCTTGCACAACACAGCTGAATATCGTGTCAACTGTGCCATGGCACAACCAGGGATGCGCAGTGGAGCAGGGCTGATGCACAGTAGCACAACCAGGGATGCCCAGTGGAGCAGGGTAGAAGCACAGTAGCACAACCAGGGATGCGCAGGGACAGGGATAGGATGCAGGGGTGCACCACCCATGGAAGCCATGGGTGGAGAAGCACACAGCAGGCCAGACAGCACCCTCCCACACCCCATGAACTGCACAACCAGTGGTGAGCTGGATGGACCACCAGCCCATGAACACCAGCACCAAATCCATAGCCGGAGCACGGTGCCCCAGCACACCCCCCTGGCAAGCAATGACTGCAACAGAAGGAGGGCCGGCCACCCAGTGCCACCCCATCCCACCATGCAGAGCACACCCTGTACAGTGATCCCCAGGCACTCGGCCCAGGAGCAGCGCCCAACAGTGCATGACACTGAATGCATGCCACCACTCCCACTGTGACAATGCAACCCTGTGCACCATGGAGCCATGCATGGCAGCCCCACTGTGAGCACCCCACAGTGGACAGCACCAGCCACCGACGCAACAACTGCAGACACAGTGCCACCCTGCACGGTCCCCCGTGGCACAGCAGAGAAGTTGACCCTGCGTCAGTACCCGACGGACCCCACATGCAACAAGGCCTTCCCTGGACCCCACCACCAGCAGGACAGCACCCCACACACCCACCCATGCACACACCCTGTCCCAGCACTGGCCCCAACAGACAGCATAGCCGCCCACTGTGGTGCATGGAGGCATGCGCCACACAGGATGTGACACAGGGCATGGACAAACACCCACCCTGACCCAAGGGCACCTCAACACAGGGCCACAGTGGTGGGGCAACAAATGCCACTGGCATGCATCCACTGATGCTGTGTACCCACAGCCTACACCCCACCATGGCAGAGGTGTACCAGCCATCCTGTGCATGCACCATGAAGCCATCTGCCACCAGCATGTGGCCAGAGCACAAGTGACAGACATCAGGACATGGACACTGCAACAGACACCAGTGACAGCATGGAGGGGGGACAACAACAACATAGCCCACAGTGTCACCCGAGGCAGACGTGCAACAAACCAGTGAGAGGAGGCAAGCCGCCATTGTGCCGTGGTCAGAGGGTGGCTGGAATGTACAGCCACCAATGACATGCCAGCAGACCGTGCGTACCACAGACATGCAAGGGGGCCACTGCACGGGCCATGGATATACTGACGGGGTGTCAGAAACACAACGCATGCACCAGGGACCACTGCACACAGGCATCCAGTGCACCAGGAACAACACACATACCACAAACAGGGACCGAGTCACCCACCCACACCATAAGCGGGTCCCTGCTGGACACAGACACACCCAGGCCTGCACCACCCCCAACGCTATGCACACCACTGTAGCCAAGCACCATATGCCTGCTGCAAATCAGAGACCACCACAGTTGTCATGACAAACAAGTATGTAATAAAGGTGTGAACTGTACAAAAAACACAACAAACAAAACTATGTACAATGTGGGTGGGGGAGGGCCACATACCAGGTGGGGTTGGGCATGGGGCAAGGGTGTACATCAGGGAGTGGGATGAAGGGGTGTGAGGGTAAGTCCGGGGGGGAATGCACAACAGGTGCATCGTAGGGCCTAATGGCGACCCCTCTCCCCACTTCGGTTCCTGTGGTGCCTCTTGTGCTTCCTTCTGTCACCTAGTTCAATTCTTTGAAGCAGCTCCAGAGTAGCCCTTGACAGCTGCAGAAGCTCCTGTACATTCCTCTCAAGGGCAGTCCAGCGTTGTCCACCTAGGACAAGGGAGCAGAGTCATTACGTGTGACTGGCCAGACTCTTGCAGCCCACTCAATGTGCACGGCATACAGCCATGGGGCCATGCCCCTGTGATGGAATGCGACCACCCACAGTGTCTGCACCCACATGACACCCCCTACCCAGGCACCCATAGCCATGCAGAACACTGCATACACCCACCGCCCATGTCCTGCACAGCACCAACTTGGCCGTACAATGACATGGCTATGCGGTGCAAAGACAGTGGCACAGCCATGGACCCAGTGCACGCACAGCCCACCTGTGACACCCACCCACACATGCAGTGCCACAGGACAGTGCTGAGTGCACCGTGTGGTGTGCATGGCAGTGGGGCCAAGTGTGGGTGGTCACGCCCCACCACCACCCCTGCAACCCAGCATGCACAGATGTAAGGGGAAACATGGCACTCACCTGCTTCCTGGCCAGCAGGGTGATGCTAGCCCATGGCCCCACTAATGTGGCCTGGCTGCATTTGCACTGCACCCACTCTGGCCTGTTCCCCCTGTTCCCAGGCCAGATGTGTCCTATGGCACTCCTCTGGGCCTAGGATGCAAACATGGAGAGGGAAGCATCAGTACTGGTCAGTAACAAAGCCCCCTCAGTGTGTGCATGCCCGCACAGCCCAGCCATGATGCACCCTCACCACCACCACCCCCACTAGATGGCCCCCTGTGGTGTGGCCTTAAGCACACCACGATACCCGGACAGACGGACACTACCAGTGATTGGATGGTGCACCTACCTGGCCGTGGCATGGCACCTCACCAGGTGTGTGACTGCAGACACCCCAGGTGGTCAGGGTCCTGCCACTGGAGGTCACCATAGTGGTGGTGACACTGCTCTGCTGACCAGCTGATCCCAGTCACCTCCTCCAGGCCCTCTGACTCCTCCTGCCACACAGCAGTCCATGGCCTGTGGAGGGTTCCTGCCCAAAGAGGGCACCAGCATGTGGCTCCACTAGGACCACCAAGTTTGCCAATTCAATGGCACTCCAGACCTGTTCTTTGGTTCTTGGCATCTTGCTGTTCAAACCACAATCAAAATGGTGCTCTGTAGGGCATGTGCTCCATGTGCGAAGGCAGCGTGGTACTGCGCTGCCAGTCCCTATCGCGCTGTCACCGGACTGCGCGATAGGGGTGCAACCATGCAGAAGCATGGCGCCTGGGGGCAAAGGTCGACTGCAGGGTCAAGGGTCTATCTGCGCACGGTGCACCACAGCGCTATTGGGATGCTCTGCATGTAGCGTAGTAGGGTGCTTGAGTGTGATGCCCTGCAGTGGCTTACCACGCTGTGGTGCCATGATGCCCACAGTGCACCAAGGCACGAGCACCACATGGGCAAACAGTGCACTAGCACCACAGGCACAGTGGTGGCTGTGCCCTGCACTGCCTCCCGTGCCCAGCAAGTCAGCAGCGCCGCACGCGTCAGCACCCCAGGCATGCACCGTGCAGTGCCGATTGCACACATCACAGTGCTGCGCTATAGCCTGAGTACGCTCACCAACATTGCGTAAGGTGTAACAGCATGATATTCAGCCAGTATATGCAAATCAGCTCATTAGCCATTCCACGGTGCATCCACTGCATTAGCATCCACTTACAGTTGTGCCTGCCCTCATTTGCATGCGTTGCGCTATATAAATGTTACATGAGGCTGCAGAGGCCATGGTTAGGTATTGCAGTCCATTGTGGTGGGTTGCATGCTGTTGGGATGTGGGGCCTGTGGTTTAGGAGGGCTGAATGGGACTGCACAGTCCAAGGTAACACCTGTCATTCCCACAGGCTCAAGCATGACTGAGCATGAGAAAGAGGAGGAACAGGGAAGGGGGAGAAGGAGGAGGCTCAACTTCACCAGGGCTGAATCAGATGCCCTGTTCAAGGTATATCTGGACAAGGAACCGCTGCTTAGTGGACAGTGGGGAATGCCATAGGCCTGTGCTGCAGCGTGGGGTGAGGTGGCGTGTGCCATGAACCAGCATGGCAGCCACCAGTGGTCCATGCAGGAGTGCAAGAAGAAGGTTGGCACAGATAGGAGGTGGATCAAGGACAAGGTGGCTGCCATCAGGGCTGCACGTGCTGCCACCGGTGGAGGCCAGCCGGATGTACCCCGCCTGACACCACAGGAGGAGCGGGTGGCCAGCAGCATGTGGTGTAGTGCCATTGAAGGCATTCCTGGTGGTGACTTTCAGATGGGTGGCAGTCCATCACTGCATGGTAGGTTATGTGCTGTCAGTGTATGGGTGGTGGAGGGCATGCCACAGGGCAAGGCAGAGCCACTAACGCTAATGTGTTCCCTTACAGCTCCTGAGCATCTACATGGGGCAGCAGTGGTGGGTGTGTCCACCAAGGGGGAGGCCCTGGACATGGAGGATCGCTCATCCACCTCCACAGGTGTCCGAGGGACAGGCCAAGTGCATACCTGCACATCTGTCTGGACAGGTGTGGGTGGTACAGGTGCGGACAAGGCCCTTCCTGTGTCCCAGCATGACAGCACCCAGTCTCCAGCATGCTGGGACACAGATTGGGGTCAGATCCAGCACCGATGATGATGGACCGCACGTCCCGGACAGTGATACATGTGGGACACAGGATGGTCCCACAGCAGGGGCATTGCCATGGGTGATGCCACTGTGGCTACCTGCATAACAACCCAGTCCCAGCCTGTGCCTGTATGCCCCAGTGGGGCAGCATTGGTCTGCGTCCAGGCCGGTGGGGCTGTTGCAGCTGCTGTGGCAGGGCTGGTAAGCCCTGGTGATCAGCAGCTGGAAGGGCAGCACCAGCAGTTGGCCAATGGCAATGGGAGGACAGTGTCGGGGGGGCAGTGGCAGTGCCCCACATGTGGACATGCCCCGGCATGGCTCTGGTGTGCAGCACCCATCGTCAAGGGGTGCTGGCCAGCAAGGCCAGGAACACCACGAGGGAAAGCATGCCAGACCAGCGGATGACCTCTTTGACGAACATAGCCTTCTTCTCCAGGCTTCAATAGATCAGCAGATGCAGCTTGTGACGGCAGTGGATGCACTCAGTGTGGTTCTGCGCTAGGCAGACGAGCAGCGCAGCAGGGACCAGGGATTGCTCCTGGCAGAGTTGGCCTGGCAATGGGCGGATGTGACCACTGCCATTGACAGGCAGACCACTGCATTGACAACTGTCATGGCTGCACTGGGCACCCAGTTCAATGCCCAGCCACCACAGACACCGCACAGTGTCATGTCCACCCCCCATTCCTGGCGCCATGCAATACCTGCTATGTCAACACCGGGTTTGGCTGTGGGTATACCGAGCACGCCTGGAGCGGGCATGTTCGGTAGGCTGCAGACCCCTGCACTAACACGGTCACGTTCACGCAGCGTCACCCCTGGGGGACTGTCAGTGCCACCCCATGAGGCCACTGGTCAGTCTGGCATGGCTGGCAGGTCTCGGCAGGGCCACCCACGCATCCATGGCAGCCATGGTACTGTGCCACATAACTGACCTGTCTCCCACTGTGGCCACTGTCTGCCACTGCCCTATGTGCAGTGTGATGTGCATTGTGTGAGGCAAGGGTGGAGTACCCAGCCCTGCACACACACGGTCCCTGTGCACACCCTCCCAGCTGCTGGCCACTGTGGTGTGTGCATGATGATGCCTGCGTTGCATTGTCCACCAGTGTGCAATGGTGGCCAGCATCTGAGGCACACACAGTGATGGCCACTGGGCATGGTCATGTGTGGTCCTGTGTGGGGTGAGGGTGGCTGTTGGGGTTGGCTTGCCATTTACCCCTTGTGCATGTGTTGTGGTGTGTGTGCATGTGTGTGCAGGTGCCGTGTTCAGCCCTAACCCATCCAAGCCGGCATGTGCGGTGCCCCACTCAGACCCATTCCCTTACCACTGTCTGCCCCTGGTGTCCTGCCCTGCCTGTCTGTGGGCTGTGCCTTTGCACTGGGTGGTTGTGCATGGCCCCGTGACCTACTTGTGTTGTCCAAAGTGCTCCTCTGTAATGGTGTCCCGGTGCAGCTGTGCCATCTGGATCAGATGGGGGTCTCGTCACCCAGGGGGTGGCTGCCCTTCACCAGCTGGACTGGCGTCCTCATCGCCCCCACCGCTGTCCCCCTCTTTGACCTCTACGGCTATCCCACAGTCGGTGGCCATGTTGTGCAGAATACAGCAGGCCAGGAATAGCCCGCAGGCCTTCAAGGGGCTGTACCGTAGGGCATCACTTGATGTGTCCAGGCACTGGAACTGTGCCTTCAGCAGCCCGAACACCCACTCGATGACATTCCGTGTTGTGGCCTGTGTCTCATTGTACCGTAGCTGCGATGGGGTCGTGGGGTGCCGTTATGGTGTGAGCAGCCAAGGCCATAGCGGATAACCACTGTCACCTGTGTGTAGAGGGTGGACATTAGAATGGTGGTCTGCATCACTATGCTATGGGCCAACATGGCCGGTACCCATGGCACCTCTGACTATGCACCCCCCACGTCTGCTCATGTTGTCCTGCATGATATGTATACTCACCTACTAGATGGCCAGTGGGGATGTCCCCACTCTCAAACCTGTGGCACAGTGCAGACTGGTGCCAGATGAAGGCATCATGTGCTCCCCCAGGGTGCGTGGCACAGACATTGGTTATGCACCCCCTGGCATTGCACACCACCTGGCAGTTTATGCTTGGGTATCCCTTGCGGTTAATGTATGCCACACCCTCCAGGCCAGGTGACATGCGGATGCCTACATGGGTGCAGTCAATGGCCCCAAGCATGCCAGGTAACCATGCTACCCTGTGGAACTCCTGTATGTGTGCTGTGCACTCCACCTGTATGCTGGGAAAATGGATGTACTCCACAGCATGTGGCAGCAGTGCATTGAGGAATTGTGTGAGTAGGCGTGACGCGGCCAACTGGGTTATGCCTGTCATGTCCCTTGTTGGTCTCTGGAAGGTGCCCGTGGTGAGCAGGCACATGATGGCTGTCACCATCGTCTCCACTGACAAAGCATGGCTCTGTTGTGTGGGAGCCTGCATCTCATCACTGCACAGCTCACAGAGCTGCCTCAGTATCGCCCGGTTCAGGCAGTACTGGCCCACAATCTCTGTGTCAGAGTACTCTTTGAAGCTGGTGCAGGCTCGGTACTGCCTGTTCTGGGCGTACCACCGATGACCCCTTCCACGGCCGCACCTTCCTGCTGCCTGCCTTGTCACACCCTTTATTACTGCCTCCATCTGGAAGGTGGTGCTGGGCATGTCCCTAGCTGGTGTTTCCCCCCCGGGTGGCTGTTGTTCTGTGCCCCCCTTGTCTGTTTCTGGTGCTCCCCTGCACTGGGTACACCTCCGGCTGTTTGCCTGTGGCTGTCCTGCCTCTTGCCACTGCTCTCAGTCCACTGTGGCACTCTTATGCCCTTTTCTGCACACTGGCATGGGCACACCCACTCCTACCCTCACTCTGGCACAGTTCTGGTGGGCCCTGTCCTGATTCTGCCCAGTCCTGTGCCCTGCTTCCTTTTTTTCCTCCCTGGCTTTCTGTCTCCCCACTCCCACCTGTGGCTTCCCTGTTGCATTCTTCCTCCCCTCTCTTGCTGCCTTTTATTTTGGCTCATTTCCGCTGTTGCACAACTTCTGCTTGCTCTGCTATTGCACACGTTGCATGCTATTGAATATCACACTGCACATGTTACTCATGGTTCCGCCCCCTACGGTTGCACATGCATTCATTACTGTTGCGCTCTGGCGCATTGCTTTTTGCACTGTGCAGCTGCCTCCCGCTGAATATCGCACAATGGCACATTTCCATACTTGCGCTGGTGCATCCCTGTTGCGCATGGCGCATCCACTCTGAATATCCCACCCTCAGAATATTACAAACATACAAAACATTTAACAATAATACAAAATTACATAAAACAACCAAATGTAACAGTCCAATATTTAACTTAAACATGTGCAAACATCATCATCCAACATCCAATATTTTAGTCTAGTTTTAAAAGACCACACTGTCTTACTATCTACAATACTTTCAATACTTACATAAATAAAATAAAATAAAATAAAAGTAGATATTATAGCCCTTCAAGAGGCCCACCTGGAAGAAAAGGAGATAAAGAAACTTTGTAGAAACTGGATAGAACATATGTTCTATTCAACTGGAACAAAAAAGAAGGCAGGGGTGGCCCATCTCATAGGAAAAAAAATTGGAGTTTAACTTAATTAAAAAATGGACAGATAAAGATGGATGTATGCTATTGATTAAGGTCATAATATGGGGGAGAATATATACTATATTTTCCATTTATGCACCTTTTGATAATTATCCAGCTTTCTTAGCAGTACTGTAGTAACAAAAGGATTACTAGAAATAGAAGCAGATAATGTTATACTAATGAGGGACATGAATGCTTTCAGATGTAGTACTGGACAAGACACTACCGACTACCCAAAATAATAAAATAACTTCTAGAATATTAAAAAAAATTATAGAAGAACATCAATTAATTGATATATAGTGCACACAAAATCTTAACGTGAAAGAATATTCACACAATGATTACAAAACTAAAGGATTTTCTATGATTGATTATATTTTCTTATCTAAAAAATTATGTCAGGATCTACTTACTATATCCATTAGATCAATTTTGATATCAGATCATGCAATAGTAGAGATAATCTTAAAAAATTCACAAGAGAAAATTGAAAGAAGAAGTTGGACCTTTGATAAAGAACTTTTAAAAATACTGGATTTTGTACAAAAAATTAAGATTGCAATAACAGAATATTGGTTTTTCAATTATTTGGGATACAATTCTGTTTTAAGACTATGGGACACCTTTAAAGCTGTGTTGAGTGGGGCTATATCATCATATCAACTATGGCATAATAAGAAAAAAGAGAAGAACAAAAAATGGAAGAAAGATTAAAAGAACTTGATACTTTGGTAATACAGGACAAAACATGATATTACAAAGAATGGGCAGAATGTAAATTAGAGAAACAAAATCAAATTAATAAAGAAATAGAAAATAATTTATTGAGAGTTAAAGGCCTACATTACTTACACTGTGACAACACAGGAAAATTATTAGCTGACTTACTCAAAAAGAAGGCAGAAAAGAATATAATAACAGTATTAAGATATGAACACCATAATCTTGTATCGGAAAGAAAAGGGATGGAGAAAATTACTTTAACATTTTTGACAAATCTGTATCAGCAAGAACAAGATATAAATTTCAAGATAATGCATGAATTCCTACAACAGGTCCAATTTACACAGTTGCAGATATCAGAAAGTAACTTTGAAAAAGAAGAAATAATCAAAATAATGCAATCTTTAACAAAAAATAAATCACCTGGGATAGATGGGTACCCCATAGAAATTTATCAAGTTTCTTCAGATGACTTTCTTCCATGAATTCAATTAATGATGGATGATCTGATGGATGGAGAAGGATCCTTACCAGAAACTATGAATGAAGCTAAAGTAATTTTAATTCCAAAAGAGGGGAAGAATAAGGAATATATTGAGAATTACTGCCCTATCACTCTTTTTAACATAGATTATAAGATTATAGCTAAACTGATAGTATCAAGGATTCTGCCGGAGTTACCCTTCTCTGGCCACCAGGACCAGTACGGTTTTGTTCCTGGTTGTACATTAACACAGACTACAAGGCATATGCAATCTTTGATGGAACTAGTCAAGCTATTACCTGAGAAGTATTATGCACTTTCCCTGGATGCAAGTAAGTCATTTGATATAGTTAATAGGTGTTATATGGTTAGTTTTGGAATTATGGGGTGTACCAAAGAAGATATTGAATGTTATATGCCAGCTATATAAAAATGCTAAATCCTGCTTTTTATTAAATAACTAGCTGGCTGCCTTAATTAAAAGGATTATTGGAGTTAGATAGGTGTGTCCCCTCTCCCCTACATGATTTGTATTGCATGTAGAAACTTTATTACAAAGAATAAGGAACAATGTGAATATTAAAGGAGTGGAAATAGATCAGCAAATGATCAAACTGAATTTGTAGGCAGATGACATTTTATTAATCTTTAGGAACATAACTTCCTCCATGACTACCTTAATGGATTTGATTAATCAATATTCCAAATTTGCAGGTTACAAACTGAATACGTCATAATCACTTATTATGCCCCTACAGGAGGGATATGATATAGAACATGACCAATGAGGCCGGGAGATCAGAGGGCTGTGGGTTCAGTTCCCACATCTGGCACTTGGGTTAATATCCCAGTACTGACACTGTAGTGCAGCATGAGAGGGGTGCTGCACTTCTGAGGTGCCATCTTTTGGATGAGACGTTAAACCGAGGTCCCATCTGCCTGGATTGGTGGTAGTTCAGGTGGATGTTAAAGATCCCATGGCACTTATCAAAAGAGTAGGGGAATTTCCTGTGTCCTGGCCAAATTTCCCTCATTCACTAAAAATACCACCAACAGCTTCATCTGGTTCAAGGTCAGTTGGCATTCATCTGTATCCCCTTCCCCCGGGTCGTGCCTGAAAATAGGCAGGATTTGTCTAGTGCACTTACCCGGTCAACAAAAACTAATAATAATAATAATAAGTAAGGCTTTTTACAAAAGAAGACCAAAAAAAATATTTTGGTTTTATCCTTACTAAGAATAGAAACATAGAAGTTGATGGCAGATAAGGACCGCAAGGTCCATCCAGTCTGCTTATTTTTTCTACTGTATGACTGTGCCATAGCCATTTACTCTGTCAATGGCCTATTTATTCATACTCATCTCTATTACTCCCTTATGCCTATCCCATGCCTGTTTGAAGCCCTGCAATGTATTCATATCCACCACTTCCTAAGGTAGGCCGTTCCATGCATCGACCACCCTTTCTGTGAAAAAGAAGTTCCTCACATTACCCCTTAATTGACCTCACTCTAGTCTCATGCTGTGTCCTCTTGTCCTGCTATTTTTCTTATATTGAAACATGTTCAGCTCTTTCACCTTGTTAATGCCCTTAAGATGTTTGAATCTTTAGATCATATCACCTCTCTCCTCCTTTGCTCTACGGTATACATATTAAGCTCCATTAATCTGTCCTCATATGTTTTCTCATGCAGTCCCTGCACCATTTTGGTTTGCCCTTCTCTGGACTGCCTCCATTTTGTTAATGTCCTTGTGCAGGTGCGGCCTCCAGTACTGCATGCAGTACTCCAGATGGAGCCTAGCCAGTGTCTTGTAAAGAGGGATTATTACCTCCCTCTTCTGACTTGTGATACCTCTACTAATACACCCCAAAATCCCTCTAGCCTTACCTACTGCTTTAGTAGTCTGCTTGGATGATTTCAGGTCATCTGTGATGATGATGCCTAAGTTTCTTTCTTCCCTTGTGATTGCCAGTAACTCCCCTCCCAACCTATAGGTGGCTTCAGGTTTTCTCTACCCTATGTGCATGATCTTGCACTTCTTTGTGTTAAACCTCAGTTGCCACTCTTCCAACCATTTTGCCAGTTTATCCAGATCTCGTCTTATTCTGCCCACCCCATCTGGATCATCTACTCTGTTGCAGATCTTGGTGTCATCTGCAAACAGACAAACCTTACCCTCCAGTCCATCTGCAATGTCACTGATGAAGATATTAAAGAGGACTGGCCCCAGCACTGATCCCTGAGGTACCCCACTTGTGACTTGCTTCTTTTCTGACTGTATATCATTTACCACTACTCTCTGTTTTCTGCCCACCAACCAGTTTTCCACCCAGTTGACAAACGTCTGACCCACCCCGAGTCTACCCAGCTTATTAATCAATCTTCTATGTGGAACAGTATTGAAAGCTTTGCTAAAGTCAAGGTAGGTGACATTAACTGCACCCCCTTGGTCCACCACTCTGATTACCCAGTCAAAGAAATCTATGAGATTAATTTGATAGGACCTTCCAGTTGTAAACCCGTGCTGTCTTGGATCCTGTGCTCCTATGGATTCCAGGTGTTGCCCTATCCTTTCCTTAAGGAGTGCCTCCATAATCTTGCCCACTACTGAGGTAAGTCTGACTGGTCTGTAGTTTCCTGCCTCCTCTCTGCTACCACTCTTGTGGAGTGGGAACACATGAGCCCTTCTCCAGTCTTCTGGGACCTCTCCTGTGCTCAGAGACTCACTAAACAGTTCTGATAATGGCTCTGCTAGTTACACCCTTAGATCCTTTAGTACTCTGGGATGTACAGTATGCCATCAGGTCCCATTGCCTTGTCCACCCTGAGCTTAGTGAGTTCTTGTAGGACCCTTTCTTTTGTGAAGGGACTAGTGCACACCTCCTTCTCCCCTGTGTCCATGGTGCTGAGCTGTGGGCCCTGCCCTACCTTCTCCTCAGTAAATACGGAACTTAAGTATCTATTTAGGATAGATGCTTTTGCTTGGTCCTCCTCCACAGACTCCCCCTTATCCCCTTTGATCTTAGTAATACCCCCTCTCGACTTTCTCCTTTCACTAATGTATCTCTAGAAAGTCTTGTCCCCTTCTCTTACTGTTCATGCTAGTGTTTCATCAGTTTGGACCTTTGCCTGCCTTACTGCCTTCCCTACTTCCCTTAAGGAAGTTTGGTATTCCTCCCTATCTTTGTCTTGCTGCATTCCCTTATATATCCTGAAGGCCAGCCTTTTGCCTCAGTCATTTTCTGCTACTGTTTTTGAGAACCAAAGTGATTTCCTCCTTTTGTTCTTGCTTTTCTCTCTAGCACAATGGGATGTTGCTTAAAGTATTGCATCCTTAATGCTTGCCCACTTTGCCTGTACCCCCTCACCCGTATTTCTTCTTGCCAGGGCTAGCTTAACTCTGTTGGCCATCTTATCATAGTCTGCTCCTCTGAAGTCCCATATTTTTGCCTTGGAATGGGATGAATTAGTTCTAGTGGCCAACTTGAACCTACCATGTGATGGTCACTGGCCCCCAGGTGACCTTCTACCTGGAGATCTTTGATCCTTTCTGTATTAGTCAGTACTAGATTTAGGATAGCTCTGTCTCTTGTGGGTTGTTGTACCAGTTTTTTGAGGCCCTCCCCCTGCAGGGAATCCACAATGTGTCTAGTTCTGGTGGATATTCCTGCTGGTATTGACCAATCTGTATCTGGCATGTTGAAGTCTCCCATTATCAGAACCTCCCCTTTAGCTGTCTGTTTTGTATATCTTCTAACAGTAATGTGTCTATGTCATCCCCCTGGTCGGGAGGCCTGTAGACAACCCCAATTCATATGGTCGTCCCATTTCCTGGTTCCAGGGTGACTCACAGTTCTTCTGGTTCCTTATGTGTATTCTGAATTTCTGTAGCTTTGATATTTTCATTGACATACAGGGCCACTCCGCCCCCCACTTTCTGCACATCGATCTCTTCTGAACAGTACATAGCTGGGTACTGAAGTCTCCCAAGAGTGGTTACTGGTGAACTATGTCTCACTAATAGCTACTATGTCCAGTTTTGTCTCTGTCATTGTTGCCTGCAGGTCTGGGATCTTGTTTCCCAGACTGCAGACATGTGTGTACATGATTTTCCATTGGCCAGATTATGGTGTGTTAGTTGTTGGGTGAGGTCCGGCATTTCCCCTGTGCATCATATGGGGAGCCGGTCCTTTTTCCTTACCTGGTGATGCAAATTAACTACAAACATGCTGAACTCCTGTTTGATCACTAGCTGAGGGGTGAGGGGTGTTCTTCCTGTTCGATGTATTGGGTGCTGCACCCCTCTCCCATTTGCTAGTTTAAATATTCTGCAAACATGTCAAACTTCTGCCCCAATGCACTGACTCTCTCCTTAGTCAGATGCAGTCCATCAAATTTAAGGAACTTTTGCTCCCAAAACTGTTGCCAGTTACCTACACATTTGTGTCCTTTTTCCTGGCACCAGCCCTTGAGCCACATGTTTAGCTCCCTATCTCCCCTTCTCTGACCTTCCGCCCATCTTCCCTCCTCTCCCAGGCTGGCAGGATCTTAGAGAAGGAGATGTTGGATGAAATGGATGATAGTTTGTCTCCCAGCTTGGTCAGGCATTCCTTGATCTCCATAACTGACCAGCTGGTGACATCGTTAGTTCCTATGTGTACCAGGTCATTGATGTTTTCTCCCGCTTCCTACATGATTTTAGCAATGCAGTCAGTGTCTCTACATACTGATGTACCTTGGAGACATATGACCATGAGGTAGGTATCAACTCCCCAAATCATGGAGTTTCCTATGATCAGAAGTGTTTTGGATTTCCATTTTGCTTTTTTGTTTTGGTCCCTGTTTTGGGTGAGTTTTGTTGCGCTAGCTCTTGTGCTGCAGTGTGCTGCTTGGCAGTGTCCTCTGCCCCTTTGTTTGATTTTGGAGATAAAGGCAGATACCTGTTTGTTGTTTTTATATGGTTTGTGGAGGTGATACATTGGAGAGCACTTAGTGTTGGGGCACCCTGTTTGCCCCTCCTATCCACCTGCCAACCTCCCGGACCAACTACCCTCTGCGGTCAAGGTGCTTCAGTTGGATGTTGGGGAAATGGCGGGTGGTTCTTTTATTATATTTCCTCCTGAATATGCAATTTGAGGTGCGCAATCTCTGCCCATGCTGCCTGAAGCTGAGCCCTTAGATCTCCAATGGTCCAGCATGTAGGACAGCATCCTAAATCCTGTATAATTGCCCTTTTGAAAAGTGTCCCACAGTACCTGCAGTTAATAATATCCATTCCAGATGAGTTGCTGGGTTTATAACCTAATCTGAGTAATTAGAAGGAGGAAAATGAAAGCAAAAGTTACATTTTTTGTTTTGTTTGTTTGTTTTTGTATAACTTGTTATAATAAGTTAAATTACTTGTGCCCCTGTAAGTGAGGTCACTGTTTGGATACCTCTCTGATCCTCCCCTTCCTGCTTTGCTATAGGAAATGTCATGACTGTGCTACTTTATAAAAGGGGTGTAGCATGTGGGTGGTTGGGGATGGGGTGGGTGGCCAGGCCCTTCCCCTGCCGAAAAAGAAGAACCACAGATGAAAGAAACAGGCAGGAAAGAACTGAAACAATCAACCAACAACAAATGCAGTAGCCCTAAAAGCTTAATCTAATGATAGATAAAACTGTAAAACCTGTAAAGCACCACCTGTAATAATTTCACAGAAGATATACCCTGCAAAAAAACACTTTGCTACAGAGAACAATAAAGCAGTAACAGAAGATATAGCTTGCAAAAAACAATTTAAATCAGAGAAGATTACAGCAGTAATCTGTAAGCACAAAACAGTAACAATTCTGTAGGCACACCCTGTAATAATGCAGCAGAAAGTATACCCTACAACAGCAATTTGAATCAGAGAACAATAAAGCATTAAAATGTTGGCAAAAAGAGTAGCAAACCCTGTGAGTAGAAAAGAAAATAGTAACACACAGTAAATCTGCCTAGCCAAAAGAAGCCTTAATCTTTTTCCTTGCTCTGATAATGTTCTTTGCTCTGTCCTTACAAGTAAACCTAGATGAAGCTAGATGCCTTTGCCAACAAACCTAGAGAAGAGAATAGACAAATTAATTATAAGTTAGAAAAGGAAAAAATCCAAAACAAGCTAAATCTGTAGCAAAATGTTTCAGTATCCTTATGGGGAAGGGTAGGTGTCATGAAAATGATGGCCCTAGCTGGCCCATTGGCACAGTGGTTGGATTTCTGCCTGTGACTCTGGCAACCCAGGTTTGGGAACAGATGTGGGTCACTGGAGGGCTGGCGGGGGGACAAGGGTGGAGCATCCCAGGGACAGCTCACCTTCACTGGGGCAAGGGTGGGGATGCAGCCCAGCACCTGCTGGCCCCTGGCATAGGCTGGGAGCATAATATGACTTCAGAGTCTGAATGATTGGAGAAGTGGAGGATGTCAGCATATGCCCTGATGTCTGTGGCATGCCACTCCCTGGGAGAAAACCAGGAAACTGCTCAGTGATCAGTCAGATGATGGTTCCCAGCCCCCTGCTGCTGCCAGGCCCTGACAACCGACCCCACCTCAGTGGCACCCAGGCCAAATTGAAGAGTGTGCTGGATGCCCCCACTGGTGCCTTCCCTCTCTGAGGAGGGGGAGACATCAGGTGAAGGGACACATTGGGTTATCCAGGGGGCTCACAATATGAGGTGGGAATCCAGTGCTGGGGGACAGTTAGCAGATGGGGGGACTTAGGGAGACCCGACGGAGTGGTCGATCAGAGAGGGAGGAGGGTGCATAAAAAAAAAAATGATGGCCCTACCATATTTTATATTTGTGTATACAGTCCGTATTAGGATTCCCAGATGAGAAATGGTTTTCTACAATCAAACAGATATTTTCAAAATTCCTTTGGACAGGGAAGAAACCCTGGATAGTGTGGAGCTGTGCAGTGGGTAGTAAAGAGATTAGAGGACTTGGCTGCTCAGATCCTAACAAATATGCAATAGCACACTTAATATCTATTGTCTGGAAATAGATGATGAATCCATCTGAAAAGGATAATGTAATCAATTAGATTTTTAGGAAAAAAGGCTATGGCTCTCAGGTGACTTCAATATAATACCAAAACTCCTTCAATAGATTAAAACAATGTTCTTTTATGAAGAGTTTTTATAACTAGGGGAAACAAGTACTACAAGTTTGGCAGAAGGTAAATATTCCTTGGCTTCATGGCAATATAAAATACTTTCCTGAAGGTAATAATGATAATTAGAAACAATTATGTATTAAGTTACAGGAAGAGAATATAATACAATGGATAGATCTGATAAATGAAGATGGAGTCATTAGTTATAATCTATATAGGCAAAACATTTTGATCAACAAAAATTTTAAACTTCACACAGTAGAATTTATTATAAAACACCTTTAAAAAATTAATAAATAATATTGGAATACATGGGAAACAGATAAATATGAGCTTATGCTTTGAGAAAAATCTCATAAAAAACACTAACACAAAACTTTTATCCAAATGTTATAAATATATTTTGGACAGACCTTTAATATGCAGGCAGAAAACATGATAATTGGCAAAATGAATTAGGTAGAACACTTTTAACTCATCAATGGCAGCAAACACAGACAGCAGCTGATACGAATTATGTATCAGTAAAAAATAAATCCATTCAGATTAAAATAATTAATAGGGATTATATAACATCAATAATAATTAATAAAATGTTCCCTAATGTATCAAATAAATGTTGGCATGGGTGCAAAGTGCAAATTTAATTCATAACCTATAGTCTTGCCAAGGTATAAACAACTGGTGGCAGGACACTGCGCTAACAATCAGTCAAATTATTAATAGTCAAATTCCTGTAATTTCTGATGTATTATTGTTCAATAAAGTCGATAAATTAAATTTAACAAAGGAACAAGCAAGAGTATTTTGCATGGGAACCATTGCTACAAAAAGACTAATTTTAGGAAACTGGAAATGCCAAGTTCTTCCATCCTGTATTAGGTAAATGTGGTGGCTCAAGGTTAAAGAAATTTTAATATTTGAGAAACTTTGGTTTCAAATTGAAACATAGAAACCAAGATTTTGATGGCAGATAAGGACTGCTTGGCCAACCCAGTCTGCCAATTTCCCTACCTATTGGATAAGCTGCTGATCCTAGTTAACCAACAGCCTACTTCCTCCTAACCCCCACTATAATTGCCTTATGTCTGTCCCATGCATTCTTGAATTCCCCCACTGTTTTTGACTCCATGACCCCCCTCAGAAAGGCTGTTCCATGCACCCACCACCCTTTGTGTGAAAAAATACTTCCACACGTTGTCCCTGAACCATCACCCCTCTGTCTTCAAACTGTGCCCCCTTGTTCTTGCACATCTCTTTTTCTGAAAGATGCTACCCTCCTAGACTTTGTTGTTTCCCTTGAGGTGCTTGAAAGTTTCTATCCATTTTTGTTGCCCTCTTCTGGACTGCCTCCATCCTGTCTATGTCCTTGTAGAGATGGGGTCACCAGAAACAAGAGTATTTTGCATGGGAACCATTGCTACAGACTAATTTTAGAAATCCTGATGATCTAATGGCTGTGGCTTGGAAATAATTTATAAATCTTTTTCCACCTTTACTGCGAATATAAAGAAATAAAATTTGTATGCATGTACAACATGAAAGACATGAACCCCTTATAAGTATTACATTGGTGTGTGTGTGTGGGGGGGGGATAAGTAACTGATGAGATATTACAAAGGAGTAAATACTTAGAATTATTTGTCTTATCAAAGACATGTCTTTATTATTTTTGTTATTATATTTGTAGTGTTAAGTCTTTAATAAGTTTTGATGTCAAATATACAAAATCAAAAAAATATATAATTTGATGTGATTACGCAACCAGATGAGATGATATGAGATGATGCTTGTGTAACTTGATTTACTTTGTGGCTTTCTGCTTCTCTATCTGTGGGATATACCACCCTGTAGGGGTACAATGCAAGGAACTCTAGAGGAGGGTTCCCCCCTACAGGTGCCACGAGAATGAATGTGTCAGCTAAAGGTAGATTAGGAAGAGGCCCACGGGTAAGAGAGATGAGCTGCTGGGGTGGGGTGGATGGTAGGCAACAAAAAATTAATCCTGGCAAGGCCCAGGATTGGTGACCTTCTAAGCCCAATGGGGGAGTGATGTTGTTGCTCTGTCCATTGAACCTCAGGCTTAAAGCCCTCCCATTCGATGTGCTTATGCAACTGGATGAGATGATATGAGATAATGCTTGTGTAACTTGATTTGCTTTGTGGCTTTCTGCCTCTCTATCCGTGGGATATACTGCCCTGTAGGGGTACAGCGGAAGGAACCCAAGAGGAGGGTGCCCCCCATAGGTGCCATTGGCATGAATGTCAGCTAAAGGTAGGTTAGGAAGAAGGCCAAATAAAATACCCAAAGATGTCAAGTTTCGAAAAGGCGAGGATGATGAATGAATACTGAGAAGATAAGGGCTGACCTCCTAAGGAGAGAGGGAAAAGCCAGGGCCATCATCCGCCACCATCCAACAGCAGAACCTAACTAACTAACCTGAAGAAAGCACTAACTCTAACTAATATTATGACCATTGGCACAGAGGAGAGGAAAAACCCCTTTTGAGGAGGAAACCTCTGGGGTTCCAAGGCCTAGGTCGCCTTCCCTCCAGGCTGACGACATTTGATTTGAGGACGTATGTCGGTAAAGAGAATGGTCCATGAATGAAGGATATGAGTAGGGAGGATGATAGGAGTAGAGATGATGATGACGGAATAGGGAGAATCCCCAAATGAAAGCACAGATTAAAGAGGGAACATGAGGCTGCGCAGGAATCTAAGAAGGAATATGAGGCAAAGATGAATACTGATGGTGATAAGCACCACAGGAGGGTGGCAGGTCAATGAGGTAGCATAAGTTCCAAGAAGAGGGATGCTGGATTGAGTAAGGTGAGTAAGGAGACACTGAGGTTGATAAGGCATGATTATGTGAAGTGAACGATTAGACCCTGATGTTGTGGTCGATGAGGTACCTTAGGATTCAATGATAGGAATGTTCGAGTAAGTGATGTGAATAAATGAACCTTGAGGCAAGGAGGGAATGAACTTGAAAATGAACTTCTATGAAGGTAGTAGGAATAAGTAGGCTCCTCTAAAGGAGGTAGACACCGAGGCTAAGAAGGCATGTCCAGAACCAGAGGGTATGTGAACCAGAGAGCACACTCAGGAGGAGCATCAGAGGAGAAACTCAGGTTGAGCTATCGAGGAGCAAAAGTGGATGATGTATGAAGAGGAGGGAAGCCAATAGTGGAGTGAAGCCATGATGGCTGGTAATAGAAAAGGTGTTAGGACAAGGACAGTCAATTTTAGGAAACTGAAGAGGTACGATGATGGATTGAAGCTATGGAGGCTGGACACAGTGAAAGCAAAGTATGAAAGGATGAAGGGACGATGAGGGCCAGGAAGATGATGATGGAAGGAAGCCTAGAAGGCTGGAACAGGAAAATGCGGTATGACATGGACAAGGTACAGTGACAAAGGGAAGCTGTAAGAGGATAAGGCATAGTGATTGAGGACCAGAGTCATAAGCTTGATACATGCAGCAGGAGAGCCACAGGCCGACGAGATGGCATAAGATGCAGGATAGGTATGCCTCAAAAGAAATATCGATAGCAGGCCAGATGGAGTAAAATGGTGGATGCAGCACGAAGAGCTCCGTACTGAAGAGGAGCATCAGCCAAGGCATTACTGATTGTGCGAATGAAACAGATGAGCAGGTCGAGGTGAAGTATCGGGGACCTGAGAGGGCCAATGATAGGGGTGCCCAAAAGAAAGCGAAAATTGGAGGATGCCCAGATAGAGGTCAGATGAGCTAGAGAATCCAGATATGGGCAGCTATTTGAGGAGGGATAGTAGTCGATGCGATGGAATAGACCCACATGAAGGTAAGTTGAGGCAAGGAAGAAGATTGGTAAAATCCGCAAAAAAAAAGTTCCTAGGATTAGCTGGAAGAGCTTCTAAGGAAACAGTGGTACATTATGTAATACACAGTCAACGTGCCATATGGTGAACTGAGCCGGGACGAACTGAGCTCCAGAAATGTTCCATCAATAGACTCCCAGATCCCACGAAGCCCACTAAAAATGTAAAAACAATAGTATAAGAAAGAGTCAGAGAGTGCACAGTGGCAACAGTGCCGGTTTAGATTATGTGTAAGCAATCTGGTTCTCCTTGTATGTGAAAGAAAGTTCTGTGTAACTGAAGCTCCACATTAGGAAGCTAGTATGACATGACAGACTACTCGCTTGATAATGCAATGTCTTCAAGCTGGAAGATGGTGGGTCTGGCAAGTGGCCCCAGAGATAATTCAGCTCCAGAGAAGCAGACAGCCCCATCTGGAAAATGGATGCAGAGAACCGAATCCGGGAGAGCGAGTGCAAGCGCAGGATGGTCCCAGGTGACTAGGGTGGCAAGGCAAAGCAGCGTCGGGGGCAGCGAGCCGAGAGAAGGCCAGAGCAGATGGATCCAAAAGTCCCAGGAGAAGATGCTGGTCGAGGCAGAAAGCAAGCGGTTCGGGGAATGAACAGACGCCAACACGGGCACCGGGCGGGCGACGGAAGCGGACAGCAACAGAGCCCCACTAACGATGCAGGCCAAATCTGCTATGTGCCCCAAAAGTAGAGCCAGAGCTCAAAGCAGGAGAAGGAAGGGTGAAACAGGGAACACAGAGGACAAATGGAATTGCCTCAAGGAGGAGAGGAGAGAAGATGGAAGAGCACATGAGGCACAGGAACAAGAATTGGTGCCAGGTGCAGGAAGTGGGGAGAAATGCCGCAAGGAGCCAGGTGTGACTGAGTGACACCTGGGGAGGACAAGCAGAGTGGGAGGCGGGGAAAAGCAACTACCCAAAGAAAGAAAGAGTAAACTGCAAAGTGCGGGGGTGGGCACAAGAGGCAGGTAGAACAGCTAGGAAAAAGAAAAAGGAAGGGCGAAGGGAATGAGAGAGGCAGGGAAACCAACAACCAGGAGCAGCAGCAATGAGAGGAGCAAGGGGCAAGGTAGGAGCCCGAGGCAGCATGAAGGAGAAGCGAGGAAAACAGATGCATGGCATACAGCAGAGCAGCCGAGGTGGGGAACAGGTGAAACAAGGGCAGAGTAGGAACAGCCGACGTAGCCTCTGGCTGTAACGAAAAATGAATCCTGGTGAGGCCCAGGATTGGTGACCTTTAAAGCCCAATGGAGGAGTGACGTTATTGCTCCACCTATTGAACCTCAGGCTTAAAGCCATCCCATTAAAAAAAGGGAGCTTCTGCTATAGCCTCTTTGACAGTGATTCAAAACTATGGACAGAATTGATGTGACAGATTTCATCAAGGTGCAGAGCTCATTAAAAATGTCTTCTACCTCAGAGCTAAATAACTTTTGGCCCTCAAGTGGTGTGTTTAGCACTGACTATTGCAGATCCTGGGAAAATCTTGGGATACAGAGTTAGAAGTGTTGTGTCAGACAGAAACCAGATGCAGCAGTGCTGTACTGCCGGTGCAGCAGATCTACCACTTTCGGTGCCAGTGACCCAAGTTTAGGAGCAAGCTCAGTAGTAGGAGTGTCAGCCTGGTGGAGGAGGATTGAGCATCCACTAGACTGCTGTCCTCCTCCAGGGTGAGGAGAGGCACAGTGCTCAGTGTTGACTGGCCCCTACCAGTGGCTGGGGGGACAGCATGCCAAGTCCACAAGAGTGCAGAGCCGAGGAGTGGCAGATGCCCAGCGTGTGATATACGGGAGCATAGACCACATTGCATTGGTGTCATTGCACACCAGCCTATCCACAATGTGCAGGCAAGGAATATGGGGAAAAAAAGATGGATCTAGGTGGCTAAACGACTACAGCCACCTACAGATTCTGCACCCAGCAAGCACCCTGACCACAATAGAATAGTGCAGTGGTTGGTCCTGGAAGAAATCTGTGGTGATGGGGCTGGGGTAGCTGGCATTAAGGAGGGCTACCTGGACTAGTGGGACCATAAGACCACTAACTGAAAAAAAAACAGATGCAGCTGCTCTGGCTGAAGCATCTCAAGCATTATACATAGACCAGAGGTAATGCCTGCCAACCTCAGAGTCCTGGGAAACCTCACAAAGGGAGGACTTTGGAAAAGGCCAGGGAGGCTGACAGTGCTGCAAATCTGTCCTCCAGTCTACAAAAGTTCCACTTTACCATCTTCACTGGTTTGCCAGATCATTGGTTCTCTAGTGTACCAGCACTCCTTGCATCCCCAGCTTCCTCTCCACTATCCTCCCTATGCTGCCTAAATACTGGAAGGCAGATGCCCCAGGAAGACACCAAACCATCCCTCTCCTGTTCATCTCCTCCTCCATCACCCTTTTTACCCCTAAACATTGAGTCCCTGACAGCTAAGGCTCTCCTTGCAGACTTATTCCTCTTGGGTTCCATCATGTTGTCCTGCCCATTCCCATTGACTGTCTCAGAGATCCTCCCCAGCAAAGTCAGATACCTGAAACTCTTTCCGGGCTGTGAGACTATTTGCCATATGGATGGCTGGGCAGCCTCCTTGTGGCTAACCCTACTTACCTTCCCTATCTCCCTCCCAACCGCTGTCCACCCCCCTGGATCAGTGGGTCTCTGGGGGAGTGGGGTTGTTGGGGGTGGGGCTTCTGCTAAGATGATGCAGCTGAGATATTTCTGCCCTTGCTGCCACCAGCTGAGCCTGGAGCTTCACTATGCTCCTGCAGAAGGGGCAGTGCCCCCTCCTACAGAGCATATCCCTAGAGAAGGGTTCTCCATGGTCAGCACAACTGTAGTTACTGCTTGTACAGCCTGTTTCTCCGTTCTGCTTTGCCTTACCTTCTTTTAGTAGTCTCTTACTTATGCAGCAACAAGTAAACAGCAGAGTTTCTGGCATGCCTGCTGTCTTCTGCGGACACCTGCTGATGCCTAGTACTCTAATCATGTTCCATGCCTGTGCTATTCCACTCATGTTCTGGGACACAAACATGAGTGAATTAGCATTTTGGGGAAGGTTGTTGTGAAAGTAGTTGCATCCTGGCTTGTGATGCACCTAGAGATAAATGACCTCGTCAAGCCATTTCAATTTGTTTTCACAGAAAACAGTACAGAAAGAGTTTTGGTTGGGGTATGAAATAATATTTTCATAGTGGGGAATTATGGGGAGCTTTCTATTGTAATCCTTCAGGACTGGTCTTCCTCATTTGAAACTGTGGATCATGCAGTTTGTTGACTAGATTTGAGGGGGTTGGGGAAGTAACAGAAACTGTTTTGCAATGGTTCCAATCCTTACACAGTGGAAGAGAGCAATTGGTGGTACTTGGCTCGTGTTGATCATGTCTGGTTGCTCTAGACTGTAGAGTCCCTCAGGATTTTGTTCTTTTGCCTGTATTGTTCACAATGTACATGCTTCCTCTAGTAAAGATCTGTAGGACATAATGCATAGACTTTTACTGCAATGCAACTGATACCCAGCTATATGTGCCCTTTACTCCTGACAAGATGTTTTCCATGCTGATATTTGAACAATGTTCAGAGGAAATCAGGGTTTGGGTGGCCTCCAATCTGCTGGCTCTAAATCCCACAATGTCTGAGTTGCTAGTGATGGGAAATGAGAAGCAGATATCAGCTGTTCAAGGTGGCCTTGGCTGCCTGCTCTTGGGTGGGTTTAGGGGTATGACTTCAGACCAAAGTGGAAGTGCAAACTTTAGAGTAGTTCTTGACAGTCAGTTGATATCTGTGTCCCAGGTGACTTCTGTAATCAGGATAAGCTTTTACCATCTGTAGAATACCTTCAGGCTGTGCCCTTGCTTGATTCTGTTGATCTTATCTCCTTAGTAAATGCCGTTGGTTTCTCTCATCTTGACTACTGATGTGTACTATAGAAAGACCTACCTATGGGTCAGTTGCATTGTCTGCAGCTTTTTTATGACATGGTAGTGAGGTTCCTTGCCTCTGTTTTGAGGTCAAAGCATATCACTACCTTGCTATGGGCTGGCTGCCTGTTAGATGTTGCATTGATTTCTGAGTTCTTTTAGTTACAGACAAGTGTTAAACAATCTAGGTCACCAATTCCCAGTGAGTTCTTGACTCCTTATGGGCCTTCCAGGTGTTTGAGGTCCAGAGGAGGAGGAGACTTTTTCAGGAGCCTGCTTCGAGATGAAAGTCTGCCAGGGATGAGGCTACTCCTGCCCTCTGGCATGACCTCCCTGAGGGAATCCACACTGCTAGTACAGTAACAACTGTTAAATATTTATGAAAGAACTTCCTACTCCTTGATGTCTATAGATAAGTTCAGCTGGCTCTGAACTTTGTGTTGATATTTTTTAAATGCAAGTTATTTTACTGCTATTTATGATGTAGATTTTGCATATGACTATTTTATCACGTTTGTCTGCTGTAGTTTGTGATCATTGTATTGCTGAATGATATACAGGAACTCCAAGATCTGGAGAAGTGCATTACACAAGTAAATAAATCAAAACAAATGGCACCCACCACCAATGTGCTAACAGGCCAGGCCACTACTCAGATTTTAATAGAGAATGGGAAAAATATATCTGTAAAAATTAGATTGCCCTGCATTTATGGAAAATGTTTCACTACCTTAAACAATCCATGTATTTAGCATGTTGCACTATTTAAAAAGCCTGTTGTGCTGTTCAACCATGTACAGTACAGTACATGTCAGTCTGCTAACTAACCCTGCTTTCTTTTGCTGTATTTCAGGAAGAATCACAAGAGATAAACTAGAGCTGTATGGAGAAATCCCCAAAGCCTGCAGACAACTAGTCTATTCACCAGCATTCCCAGAATTAAAACTTCGCTCCTTCATCATTGTCAACAGTTTCTTTTTTTGTGGAACTGCTTTCTTTACACCTTCCTCCAAGGAAAAATTGAACATTTCATATTAACTACAGTTGTTGTTTGGCATTCACCAGCTAGGGTATGTTAACACACCTGAGACATACGATAAGAAATTAGTCATTGCGGTTCTCCTAAAGCC